>JARGCV010000081.1:10697500-11297500 GCA_034064705.1 Bothrops alternatus
CCCGTTGCGCCATGCATGCACGGTGCGGGCCCGCCATTTTTTTTTATTTTGGTCGGCCATTTTTTTTTTTGGTTGGCCATTTTTTTCCCTATTGCGATGCGGGCCGTCGCGCTGTGCATGCGCGCTGCGGGCCATCGCACCGCGCATGCGCGCTGTGGGCCGTCGCGCCATGCATGCGCGGTGCGGGCCATCACGCCGCGCATGCGCGGTGCGGGCTGGGGTCACACCGCGCTTGCGCGGCGCGGGCCGGGGTCGAGCCCCGGAAAAGATTGAGAACCGCTGGTCTATACAGACCATAAGCCTCTTCTGGGATTTTTTACTAACACCAAGTAGACTCCACACATCATTTCTCCTCGTATGCTGAGATGGTCCATTCTCCTGTCAGCATATGACTTCATGCTGATTCACAAACCTGGAAAGGAAATGGGTCATGCAGATGGCCTGAGTAGATTGCCCTTACAGCAATTGGAGCCTGATCCTACTCCAGCCATTCATATTCTGTCTATCCAGGAATTACCAGAGTCTCCCCTCAACGCTAGGGACTTGGCTGCAGAAACTGCCACTGATAACATGCTTACACGCGTGCTGACATGGGTGTTGTCAGGATGGCCTGACAAGTGCCCAGATGCGGAATTCCAAAGCTTCTGGAAAAAGAAATATGAGTTGTCTACTTTAATGGATGCCTGTTATGGGGAAGCAGGGTAGTGATTCCAGCCTCATTGAAGTCTAGAATCTTGACCTCCTTACATGAGGGACATCCTGGTATTGTCAGAATGAAAGCTCTTGCACGCAGCCATCTTTGGTGGCCTGGACTTGATAAGGCCATCAAGGCTCAGGTGCACAGGTGCCAAGTGTGCCAACAGTCCCACCGGAAATGCCTCAGGCTCCAGTACATAGGTGGGAGGAAACACAGTCACCCACCATATAGATTACGCTGGGCCCTTTCAGGGGCAATTCTTCCTGGTTCTTGTTGATAGCCATTCCAAGTGGCTAGAAGTTGTTCCTGTTTCCTCCATGACTACTGCCAGAACCATCCTGGTGTTGAGAGGTATTTTTGCATCACACGGCCTTCCAGATGTTCTGGTTTCAGATAATGGTCCTCAATTTACATCTTCTGAGTTCCAGGGTTTCCTTCAAGCCAATATGATCCGGCATGCAACTTCGGCTCCCTTCCACCCTTCCTCCAATGGTATGGCAGAGAGAATGGTGCGCACCACCAAAGATGCCCTCAAGAAACTGACTTACGGTAACTGGCATCACAGGTTAGCAGATTTCCTTCTTGCACACCGCACCAAACCATGCATTGCCACAGGGAAGAGCCCTGCTGAGCTCCATTGGGGTCGCCGCCTCATCACGAAGCTGGACAGGCTGCACCCTGACTGGGTGGCTTCACAGGTGTCACAACCGTGGGCGCCTAGGAGACTCCAAGTGGGTGATCCGGTCTCAGCGAGGAACTACACTCCTGGGCATCTGTCATTTCTGGATCTCTGGACCTCTATCATACAAAGTGACCTTAGACAATGGCCGCGTTTTCTGGCATCATATCGATCAACTGTGTTGGCGGTTGTCGCCTGGGGTTGCCGCCCCTGACTCTGCTCTCAGGGGGGAGGGGCCTCAGGAATTTAGTTGCACTCCAGGTCAACATCCTGAGATACAACCTAACACTTCAGGTCAACTTGAAGGAACACAAGCTCACTAGTCCTGGGACATACCCCAGGTCACGAGTGATCTCTCAGGGGAGGTGCAAGGACATCCTCAGAGTTCAGCTATTGTGCTAAATAGTGAGTCTTGCGTATCCGTAAGAGCTCCAAATAGGGATTCCACACAGGTGAGGTTAGCCATGGAGGCAAATCCTGACTTGGGCACCTCAGTCACAGGGGACTGGGAGTATTGGGGCACACCTGAAACGCAGGGCACGTCTGAGACTGGTCGCCAGTCTGAGGAACTGAGTTCCCTGGAGCCACCCAGAATAGTGAGGGAGTCCTCAGCCCCTTCAAAAGGCTGGGAAAATTCAGCTTCGTTTATGGAGTCTGAGAGGGGCTCTGGCAATTCAGCCGACACGCCCTACCAGGGGTCACCTGTAAAACCTGTGCATATAAGTCCTGGTCTAGTGAGCTCAACAGACGGGGCAGTAGGCCAGAAGCCCTTAAGGTCAAGTCCTGGCTTGTCCAGTCGTGCAGGTGAGCTGTCAGGTCAGGCACCCTCCCTAACCTTGCGTAGGTCACAACGAGCTAAGGCCCCTCCTAAACACCTAGGCAAGTATGTGAGGTTCTTGTCAGTATGAGAACAACACAAGTCTTGGTAGGAGGTGAGACCTATGAGGGAAAAGATGAACACGGGAAGTCATATTAGAGAGTGGCTTGTTTGTAGTTAGATTATTATTTAATTAATTTAATTTAACTTCTTTTGATATATATATTACTTTAATTATTTGAGTTGATTGTAAGAAAGAGAAAATGTGTGTTCTATCTAGGGAGGAGGGATGTTGTGTCCTGAGCCTGCAAAAGTTGCAACAGTCCCGGGCTTTGCAGAAGCTGCCCGGGACCAGACTGAGTGGCGCCAGTCTCGTGCACATGCGCGAGACGCAAAAGCCATCTGTATTGTTATTTTTTGTCCGCGGAATCCAAGCAGTTAAGAGAGAGGCCTGCGTGCTTCGGGAGTTAGTTGGAGTTGTGAATGCAACCAATAAAGAGCTGTTTGAACAACAATGACTCTTCATCATTCGCAACCACTCAAAGGACTTAACAGATAGTATTTAATATTTATTTGCTATGTATATGTAGGGATGTGGGTCTATACATATGTTGTTCATAGTATGTTTAGGTTTGCATAATGTATGTGCTTCACTTTGAGAGCAGGCAACTAAATTTCATTTTTGATGTGTGCCGTTGTGCCCACAGTAAAAAAATGACAATAAAGGTTATCTTATATCTTATCTTATCTTATCTTATCTTATCTTATCTTATCTTATCTTATCTTATCTTATCTTATCTTATCTTATCTTATCTTATCTTATCTTATCTTATCTTATCTTATCTTATCTTATCTTATCTTATCTTATCTTATCTTACCTTACCTTACCTTACCTTACCTTATCTTATCTTATCTTATCTTTCCCTTGTGAGGTGCCATAGGGCTCAGTGCTCTTACTCTCCTCCTGTTTAACATGTGCATAAAACTACTGGGTGAGGTCATCTGCCAGTTTGGGGTTCATAGTACTGATGATGCCCAGTTATATCTTGCAATTACAGGCTGATTGATAAGGCAAGCCCAGAATGCAGCATTGTGGGCAGCATCACAATCCACCTGGTATGCCCATGTGACACCTATGCTCAAACTCTCTATCCAGTTTCTTTCTGCATACAATTTAAGTTGCTGGTTAAGACATATACAGCCCTACATGGCTTAGGATTGGGTTATTTGATGAACTGGCTATCTGCTTTCATGTCTATCTAGCTGATATAAGCAGATAGGATAAACACATTTTGAGTACTTTCAATCAAACTGTCCTTTTTCTGGACTCATTATTTCTTTTGCAAAAAGAAGGAAATAGCTTTAAATGGATATATACTTGCCTTATAAGTAATTACATTTCTCTGCTATCACAACATCTGTATGGGTACCAATGTGTAAATAGAATTACTGACTGCAAATGAATCTTCATCAATATAACAGTTGGATTAAAACTCATTAAATAGGAATTAATGATCTCTGTGATCATAATGATCATAGCTGAACCTCTTGTTCTGATAATAGGTTTTGGAAAATAAAATTACATATTACTGTAATCTGATTGAAATTAGTACCTACAGTTCAGCTTATTGAAGTGGGTAAATGACTAAAACTTTGTTTCTCAACTGATTAATTTAACAAGTTCCAAATGTGAATTGATTAAATAGCATTAAGGTTTTACTAATGTTTTAATACAAATTAGGGTGGGGGATGAGTTCATGTCTACAGAAAGGAAAGGAAAGGAAGACAAAGATTTGCAGGAAGAACTGTGCTCACTGGATATGCTGGAAATTCTATCTTTCTTCAAGGATGAAAAAAGGGAATGTGGTATAGATCATACCCAGACTATATCAGAAACCTATGAATACCAGTATGGTGAATATTAATATATACAGATGCTTTGGGTAAAAAGTCAAAGATAACTTTTATTGGATAATAGAAACAATTTCCATGAGTTGGATTCTACACACACACACACACACACACACACACACACACACACACACACACACACACTTCAAGCCTGGCTAAGTTTGGAATAAAGCTTTGCCAAGTTTACACATGTGTCTCTTTCTAGTAATTTGGAACTGAAAAGGATATAAGTCACCTACATCAAAGCTGAAAATATGTCAGATTACCTACTAAAACACCCCTAAAGCTCATAGACCAGACTATAATGTGCCATATAAATCAATTTGGTATGCTACAGATGACTTTTCGCAAAACAAATGTCAAATGAATATGAATATTAAAATAAATATGAGATGAATGTAAAAATAAAACTTGACCTGCAAAAGCAGACAAATCACTATTTTTATCCCATCCTCCAAGGCCAATTTTATTTAAGAAAAAACATATCTGTTCTTCAGTTAATATAATATTGAATGCAAACCCTCTGAATATTACATTTTCTGAAGGTTATCAGAATTTCTAGCAGCCTATTGCAGTGTCTTCATCTCTTTTCCTTCCAATGTGCAGGAACTACAATTTTCATCATGCATACGTGGAAGGCTGCAACAGTACAAGGGAAAGGAAATGGAAAATTCTGTGAGTATGCAAAATTGGATGAGCTTATTTAGAGGGAGTTTGCAAAGAGCAGGTAGCATACAATCTAGAGTTCCTTTTCATAGCCCTGGACCTCTTCAGGAGTATGTGGCTGAAACTAGCAGTAAATCGCCACAATGATAATTTAAAAAAAAAAAAAGAAGTAAAACTTTGTTAAGCTCAATATATTAATTTTACTTTTACATCCCTTTGACTTTCAAAATTTTGCTAAATGCTGAAAATCCTAGCTATGCCAATTGTAGTAGTGGCCAAGTGGTCAACACAACCTCTGTTTCCTCCAAAATTCCCCGAAACACAAGTTAAGCTCCCAGACACAACAAACTACTGTATCTGCTCCTTTTCTGCAAGAACTTCTCCAAATAAGTCTGTGACCTCTGTGAGTAGAACCTTTAGGTATCCTAAGGCAATATATTTAAAAACCTCATAAAAGGTGGCTGATGCACAGTGACATTTTGATCGGGATTTTCATATGGATTTAGAATTGCTGATGAGAAGCAGAGAGATGACTCAGTTTTCTTTTCCCCACTATACAAGGGAACAGGGTGGGTGGTGTGCATGAGTGGAAATGAAAAATAAATTAGACAATACATACTGTCTGGGCTTACACAGCACATTTAACTTGTCTACTGGATTAACTCATTTTATGATTTTGCACAAAGCCACCAAAAATCTAATCAGAGTTAAAATTTACCAAGCTTAACATATTAAATGCAACCGCTACACATTTAAGAACCCGATTAGATGTGTTTTACTGTTGCTGCCCAACTATACGTTTTCCTGGTCCAGTTTCTTACTGGATCTTTTCATTGCAAGTTCTTGGTGGCCTGATCAGCATCAGATTGAAACACAGTTAGGGAGTGTAAGCGTTTTTGCCTTTATAAAAAAAAATAGCAGTAAATCATCACATTTCCTACATGGGATGCAGTGTTGGGGGCGGGGAGAGGGAGGCTAGATCTCCACTAGGACCATTGGAGTTTCTGTTTGTTTTTTTAACGCAACGGAACCAGCATTTTTTCATGCATAGGAATATAATTTTATAAATAAATAGTTTTCCGTCTTGCCATATAACATTCATAAGTCAGATCATGTTTATAAGTAAATGAAAACAGAAAATTGGAAGAGCCCCAATTTGGTATTGTCTATTTTACCTCTGAATGCAGAAAACAAGCAGAGAGACATTTTTTCTGTGTAAAATCCTAACATGCTGTGATCCCCTGGAAATTTGATAAGAATCTGTTTGAATTGTAATACTATGAATCCTTATAATATACTGAACTTGAGTAAATAGTAACCTCTTCGAGAAAGGCCATAAAATGGACAACTTCTAGGATAAGCATTGGTTAGACCAGACCTAGATTTAGCAAGAGTCCAGCTAAATACTACCCTGAGTGATCTCCAAAGTGGAAGGGGGAGGGAGAACTACAGCAAACTAAAGTTTGACATTCCTGGAGCAGTTAAGCAAATAGATGCAGTGAAGCAACAGAGCAAAGCGTCTCTCTTTTAGGATAGAGCCACCTAAAGTCTTAGAAAATAGTTTGAAGAATATGGACTGGACAAAGTTGATCTTTCATAATGAGTCTTGGGGGTTCTTTAAAAATCAAGCCATTTTCCACTTTTATAAAAAAAAAGAGCAATAAATATTAATCAGAAACATATCCTGAATCTATTTAATTAACTTTGTGCATTTCTGCCTTCCTTCTCCATGGGACAATTATCTATAGTAATTTCACTTTTTACAGTTAGTTTGCAGAATTAAATCTTAGCTTAGCTACACAGAAGAAGATAGTTAACTTTCAGTGATAAATCTCCCAGAGCTGAAGTCTGAAGGGAGATTAGGCAGGAAGCTCCCAAAGAAAGATCAAAATGAGGGTGGTATGTTCCCAGGACCTCTGGTGACACTGAAGTCTGACAGCCAAGCTGTATATATCTAAGTTAAATGTGAACAAAGTGAACAGCAGATAGAAAGCATAGTTGTTTTGGCAATAAAGGAAAAGTCATAATTTCAGATCATTGAATGAGGGAGAAAAAGCTCTCTTCAAGCCAAAAGAACAGATTTATGAACATGAATTAAAGAACATAGTCTGAGATCTGTATCAGCTTCAGCATTGTCATGGCTGGATCCATTAATGTTACAGATTTCTTTAATTTCTCATCTCTATCAGTTCTTGAATTCCTGTTGTTGGATTCCCCAATTTTCGCAGAAATGTGCTATAAAAATAGACAGATAAAGAGGGATTTATGAAAAACTCATTATGACTTAAAAGCTATTTGTGACCTCTGTGAGCAGCATTTTTGAAAGGTCATAAATTTATAAGGTCAGGAGCAAGGAAGAATAACTCTGATATTGGGTAGAACAACCACTATGTAGAGAAATGTATAGACTCCTTTCCATCAGAGAACATCTCCGCCCTTGGATTTTTCATGCCTGAAAAATATTGCAACTGCTTTAAGGATTGCATTAATTTTAATAAGTTGCTTTCTTAAAGCAGTCAGAACTTTTTTTCAGACCTGCACAGATGCCTGAAAAAAATTGTGTTGCTTTAATCAAGAACAGAGAGGGGAGAAGTCTTTTTTTTTTTTTTGCTATGAAGAAGACAATTTCCTTTATTAAATGTCTATAAAAGATAAAAGATAAAAATCAAACAAGCAGAAATTTTTGAGAAGAAAGAAGACAGGAGAACAGAAAGTAAAAAGGAATAAATAAAAATAAAAATAAATAAATAATAACTTCCAACTTCTTTTAATAAGGTTACAGATCTAAAATATATTAACCCTTTGATCTAAAATTCAATAATATCCAGTATTGCTATAATTTTAAACCTTTCTGATCCCAAACTTAATGTAGCATTTCTTTGAGTTTCTAGCAAAAAGTTCCAAAGTGGTTTATACATAGAAATAAAGTTAGATAAAGTAGTTTTTTTTTAAAAAAAAATCAAGTTAATTAATTTCTCCATTTTAGCCAGTTCCATTAACTTTGCCATCCATTCTTCTGTTGTGGGAATCTGTTAGTCTTTCCATCTCTGTGCATACAAAAGTTTCACTGCAGTTATATATAAAAACAAAGTTCCATATTTTTTGTACATCTGCTTATTCCCTCAAATTTAAAATGCAAATTGTACATTTGTTTAAAATTTTCTGAAATAAAACACATATTTGATCCCAATAACTCTTAGCCTTCTTAAATGTCCACCAAAGGTGCCTTCAGAGTGATTATATTTCCAACATATGCTTGATACACATTTATATATATTTGACAATTTATCAGGTGTTAAATACCAAAGATAAATCATCTTATAAAATTCTCTGTCAAATTATAGCACAAAGTGAATTTCAATTCCTTATTCCACATGTTCTTCCACTGATCCAGCATTATACTATATCCATTTTTGCCCACTTAATTATACAGTCATCATCACCTTGCATATTCATTTTCCATAAAAATCTATAAATCTTTGCAATGACATGTTCATCATTAGTACACAAATCCAGTTCAAATGCAATTCCTCATTTGTAAAACAAAAATTCTTATTCAATTGAAATATTTCTATAACAAACATAAGCAGGATACGTAGTTCTACTTCATAGTAAACTTTTTAAAGAAAGAAAATATTGATAACAATTTATCTTTTTATGCCCTAGTGTATTAATAACTAATTTAAGTGCTTCAAATTATATATATAGCTATTCCCTCAAAAACAAAATTGGGAAAATGAATAATATTATTCTAATAATTAATATTATTTGGTAGTAAGTGGTAGATCTAGACCAGGGGTTTCCAACTGGGGGTGCTTGCACCCCCTGGGGGTGTGAGACGATATTCCAGGGGGTGTGAAAATTTGGGTTTAGAAGTTTCAAAATTATAGTGTATATGAATAATTTGTTGTAAGGTGCGAGAATATGTCAAAAGCATTCTAGGGGTGCGGGGTATAGTAAAGGTTGGGAACCACTGGTCTAGACAATGTCTAAACTTGGAAGCTAAGCAGGATTGGGCTTGGTCAATACTTGTATGGGAGATACCAGATTAGACTGGCAAGTTAAAAAATCATCCAGAATCTATTGCATATTACATATTATTGCCACAAAGAACAGGGAGTCAACCTATTCTCCAAAGCACCTGAAGGCAGGACAAAAAACAATAGATGGAAATTAATCAAGGAGAGAACCAACTTAGAACTAAGGAAAAATTTCCTGACAGTTAGAACAATTAATCAGTGGAACAACCTGCCTCCAGAAGTTGTGGTTGTTCTCACACTGTAATTTTTAAGAAGAGAATGGACAACTATTTGTCTGAAATGGCATAAGGTTTCTTGCTTGAGCAGCGGGTTGGACTGAAAGACCTCCACTTCCATCTCTGTTATTCTGTTATTACTAATAAAAATACTCAGACATGTCTATGAAGATCCCAA
This sequence comes from Bothrops alternatus, assembly GCA_034064705.1. Lineage (NCBI taxonomy): Eukaryota > Metazoa > Chordata > Lepidosauria > Squamata > Viperidae > Bothrops > Bothrops alternatus. Next base: position 10,706,704 of record JARGCV010000081.1, read on the forward strand.
AAGTTAAGCTCAACTCATAGAAAATGTAACTCAAGAAACAGTTGCACATGCACATTAAGTCACCTATACCCTTATAAATACTTTTGGAGTTATTGCCTAATAATAATAATTTACAAAACAGCATTGAAACTCAGATTCTGTGATCTTACTTTCTTTGCATAAAGATACGTACACACATATGGTATATATACATATGCACATAACGTACATCATAGTATTAGTTGCAATGGTATGCAGTTGCATACTACAATAATGCTAAAAATACTAACTGTATTGCTATAAATATGAATATTCATGCATATTAAACAAGACCCTGAGAATATGACTTCATGACTGCAGTACTATTAAAAACAGTAGTGAAGTAGTGTTTATTACTGTGAATCCCTTTCCTTGAATTTAGAATTCATTATGGCTGATAAGGGTAAAACCCAGCCTGTTCTGTTGCCTGCCTGCCTGCCTGCCTGCCCTCCTCCTCCTCCTCCTCCTCCTCTATTCCCACAGCTCAGTTCTTTTGTAGTACGGATCTTGTCTAATGGTATAGGTCCTTGAGCAAATTTCAACTTCATTTTTCCACAGTTTTAATTATCATAAAAAGCCAATAGAAATAAAAATAGCTTTCTCATAAAAATGCTCATCCCCAATTCACGGAGCATGGCAGAACTGACAAGGGAAAAATGAGGCTATAGAACCGAAGGGCTGGCCTCCTTCCTTTCCCACATGTGTTTCTAATTGCGTGGGGCTGAACTTCTACACAGGGATTGAAGAGCAAAGTAATAATCTTGGAGTATTTCCTGTCAGAAATTAAATCAGAATTACATCCACAGTATGAGAGGACTGAAAAAAAGTTATCAGAACAAGGGCCCATTGTTTTACAAATTGTTTTATTGTACAGTGAATCAGTTATTTTGTAGAAAATAAAGGTAGTAAAAACTTTATATTAATGAAACTCAATTCCTTCAAGTATTTGTAAAAGCCTATATGTGAGTTACAAAACAATACACTGTAACTTTTCTGATTTAAATAAATAGCTTGAACGAATGAGAATGTCATAACATCACTTTATCAATTGTCTAATACCTGAAGCATTCTTAGTTTATAAAAAATTAAAAATATTTGGAACACACTAAAATCAGTGCATCAGTCTGGTACCTTCAATAGTGAATATATAGATGCAATTATCCTTGTAATTAAGATGCTTATATAGTAAAGCCAAGAAAAAGGAGCCACAGAGATGTTAAGTATTATTATACATCCTTGGCCCCTTGAGAGAAATATTGGAAAAGTTCAAACATCCTTTGTTGATTTAAGTAGTTTATTTGTATTAGAAAATGTCAGTCATAAGTAGATTCTCATAGTTATGTGCCAGCTGGAAAACTGAAAGTCAGTGAATGGGGAAAAATCAAAATACGCAGTTTCCCACATTGCGATAGAATTTTTCCTCAGGGATCTTAAATATGCCCTCATTGCAATAAATAGTGTGTCAAGTTACATGAGTAAAAAAACAATGCTTTTTACGAATCTTCTCTTTGCTACAGTTATATCATGATTCATCTTACAAACTCAAAAACTGAAAGATAATTTTTAAAACTAAATTCAAAAAATCAGTTGGTTAAAGCTATGAAAATCCAAATTAAAAACAGAATATGTTAAGATCTTGAAAAAAATAATGGTAATTTTGAAATTAGAAGGAGCCTCTGCAAGAGAATATGCTTTCCTATTTGAATTTATGAGGAACGATTCCAGGAAAAAGAGAAATAGGGAATCTGTTATGTTCCTCAATGGCCTTCTGAATGCCACATTTCCCAAAACTACTGAATACAAGCATAGGCACCTTAAGAACCTTATAAAATATCTTAAAAGGAGTTAGACTCATTGCAAATAGAGTTCCCTACAGCAGCGGTTCTCAACCTTTTTCAGGCCGTGACCCCGACCTGCGCCGCGCATGCACGGCGCGATGGCCCGCATCGTGCATGCGCGGTGCTACCCCGCGCGTGCACGGTGCTGCCCCCTACGCCGGCCGAGGGGAAAAAATGGTGGACTGCGTTGTTTGGCGACCCCCGGGAAATGGTCGTTCGACCCCAAATGGGGTCGCGACCCACAGGTTGAGAACCGCTGCCCTAGAGAATCATTCTTCAGAAGGTCTGTGGAAACCATATTCAGTGCATTCAGAAAGTATTCAGACCCCCTTCACTTTTGTCAATTCTGTTATGCTGCAGTCTAATTTTACAGTTGTTGAAATTCATTTTTTCTTATTAATTACACTCAGTACCCCATAATGACAAAATGAAAACAGAAGTTTAGAAATGTCTATAAATTTATTAAAAAGAAAAAACTAAATATCACATTGGCATAAGTATTCATACCCTTCACTCAGTACTTTGTTGAAGCACCTTTGGCAGCAATTACAGCCTCAAATCTTTTGGGGTATGACACGACAAGTTATGCACATCTGGATTGGGGGATTTTCTGCCATTCTTCCTTGCAAATCCTCTAAAGCTCAGTCAGGTTGAATGGCAACTATGAGTGGACAGCCATTTTCAGGTCCCTCCAGAGATGTTAAATAGGGTTCAAGTCAGGGCTCTGGCTGGGCCACTTTAGGACATTCACAACTCATCCCTAAGCCACTCCTGTGTTGCCTTGGCTATGTGCTTAGAATCGTTGTCATGTTGGAAAGTGAACCTTCAGCCCAGGCTGAGGTCCTAAGCCAGTGATGGCGAACCTTTTAGAGACCAAGTGCCCAAAACCCACTTATGTATCATTGGGTGCTGGGTGGGCGTGGCCCATTGGGTGGGTGTGGCCCATTGGGTGGGCATGGCCCATTGGGTGGGCATGGCTGCGACGGTAATGTCAGACTGGGTGGGACTAAAAAGTTCAATCAATCAATTCCAACTTTTTTTCCCGTGCGAAGTTGAAATTGATTGACTGATTGAACCTTTTTGTTTTGCACATGGCAGCGGAGGTGTAAAGTGAAAAGGTTTTATAAAACCCAGCTGAAGGTTTAGGACTGGGGTGATGGTGCACATGCCCACAGAGAGAGCTCTGTGTGCCAACTGTGGCACACATGCCATAGGTTCGCGACCACGGTCCTAAGCACTGTGGAACAGGTTTTCGTTGAAGATATCCCCGTACTTTCCTCCATTCAGTTTTCCTTCAACCCTAATCAGTCTCCCAGTGTCTGCTGCTGAAAAACACCCCCATATCATGATGCTACCACCACCCATATCATGATGCTACCATCATTGTTTGGATGGTATTGGACAGGTGATGACCAGTGCCTGGTTTCCTCCAAACATAATATTTAGAATATTATATATTTAGAATATTTAGACTAAACCAAGTTCAATCTTGGTTTAGTCAGACCAGAGAATCTTGTTCCTTACAGTCTGAAAGTCCTACAGGTGCTTTTTATTTGCAAATTCCAAGTAGGCTTTAATCCATCTAGCCACTCTGCCAAAAAGCCCAGTTCGGTGGATGGCTGCAGTGATGGTTGTCCTCAGTGGTGGGATTCAAATACCTGAACAACCAATTCTCTGCATGGGCGTCATTTCTGGGACGTCTCCCCGGCTCAGAACAGATTTCCAGAAGTGATGTCCATGCACTTCCAATGGGCCGTTCTGGGCCTGGGAGGCCTCCCCGGTCAGAACGGACTTCCGGAAATGGTGGTGTCCACTGGTGTGAACCACTGGTTGTCCTCTGGAACTCTGTCCCATCTCCACACAGGATCTCTGGAGATCAGTCAGAGTGACCATCGGTTGTTGGTCACCTCTCTTACTAAAGCCCTTTCCCCCTGATTGCTCAGTTTGACTGGGCAACCAGCTCTTGGAAGAATCCTGGCTGTGCCAAACTTCTTACAATTGAGAATTATGGAGGCCACTGTGTTGTTAGGAACCTTCAGTGCAGCAGAAATTTTATTGTAGCCTTTCTCAGATCTGTGCCTTGCTATAATCCTGTTTCTGAGCTCTACAAGCAGTTCCATTGACCTCATGGCTTTTGCTTTCCTACAGCATGCATTGTCAGCTGTGAGGCCTTCTACAGAGAGGTGCGTGCCTTTCCAAATCATGTCCAATCAAATTAATTTACCACAGGTCAATTCCAATCAAGGTGTAGAAACATGTTAGCAATGATCAAGAGAAATGGGAGGCACTTGAGTTAAAGTGTTATTGCAAAGGGTCTGAATACTTATACCAATGTTATATTTCAGTTTTTTCTTTTTAATACATTTACAGACATTTCTACAATTCTATTTTCACTTTGTCATTATGGGGTACTAAGTGTAGATTAATGAGAAAAAAATGAATTCCAATAACTGTGGAATCAGTCTGTAGCATAACAAAATTGACAAAAGTGAAGGGGCATCTGAATACTTTCTGAATACACTGTATACATAGCTGGCACCTCACTTTAGGAGATTGTCATAGCTGAAAAATGCATTTTCTTCATCCATACAGACTACCACTTGAGTTCTGTGTTGTCCCTTTCAATTGCAGCAAAAAGCTTTCCTTTTTTTCCATATCTCACAACACAACACCTAACTAATAGACAAAACATTTTCATCTGAAGTATTTGAGAGGAGGTAATAATTCCCGTCTGTAGACTACATCAAAGAACCAACAAAAAGCAACTGTTTGATCTCCTTGAGATTGAGAATGGTGCAATAGCCAAATCTTGGTATCTGGTTTACTGGGCAGTCTTAAGATCTACATAATCTCCTTAGCTACTCCTGCAGTTTTTTGATATTCTGCCCTGTTTAGTGGAAGTTATCTTACTTTAGCCTATATATATATATTTTAAAAAATAGTATTAACTTTCAATGGAGTGCATGCTATGTTCTGTCCATACACAGCCTATTGCAGCATATATGCTGTTTGCATCCTCTTTTGGCAAATAGGGAAACAGACCAGACAGTGATTCTTCATATCATATTTGTACTAGAAATAATTTATCCCCCCCTTTTTTTGTGCTTGGCAGAATTTGAACATTGGTTATCAGTCCTCAGCTGTTTGAATATCTTATACATTACAAATAAACTAAATTCACATGACATTTTGAGCTAGAAATCCCTGACTTTAGAGACCTAGAGTACAAATTTAGTATTTTGAGAAAATATTTTGTTGTCCAGGCACACAACAGTTTCAGCAATCATTTCACAGAAAGATAAGCTAAAGAGACAAGAGAGCAACAACAACAAAAAGAAAGAGAAAGTAAAAATTGGTTTTGAACTTCAAATACACATCCATTTCTTTGAATCCAGCGGACCGCATGTTAAGGAGAAAAGCAAACTCAGATTACCTCTAAAATTAATTTATTTCACCACATTTCCCCCATTAATGGATCACTATGAGCTATATATAAAAAAAGCTTCAACTCTTGCTATGAGCATGCAAGAACCACACAGTCTTCCATTATCCCTCTGATACAAATGCAGTTCACTTCAACTGTCCATTCACAGACATACAATCACGCACCTCTGTATCCATCAAACATCCCTCTTTTGGTTTTCCACCCAGCACTGTCTTCTTCAGCTCTTACAAAGTTGTCACATAGCCTTTCCTTCTACCTACCAGTTGTCCATAATTCTTTGCCAGCCCCTTGGTCTATCCCAGCCTACTCCTGTTGTCCTCAAACTCTTCCACAATAATCTCACAGCCTCATGCCATAAACTTTGCCAAATTTCCACAATCTGCTTCCCTGTATCCCGTGTTCCCTCCCAACCCATTATCCCTTTGCCCTGCATTTATCCCAGATAGACTCCAGATTGCAACTCAATTCTTGGTAACAAATTTGGCAAAGTGCAGACACCTTTTTAAACGTTCTCTTTCAAATCTCCTGCTATGCTACAAAGCAAAGCACTATTGCTTTTATTCCTTAGGAACTACTCCACTGCCTGCCTTCTCTCCCCCCCCCCAATCACCACCCTCTTGCTGATTGTGGCTTTCAACTATATCCTAGCAAAGTCTTTTTCAATGATGCCATTAGTCATCATGACTGGGAATTTAAGGTTCCAATACATCTGGAGGAGGCTAAATTGGAAAAAGAATATTGCAGGTGATGCTGCAATTGGAGGCTGCTGTTCTCTGGTGTGTATATTTATTTCTGACTCTGAGAACTTTTCCTCACTGCAGACTTGACCTGTTTATCTCTCATGTGTAAGCCAGCTGGAAATGAAATCTGGATTCAATCCCTTCTCTGCTTTGTTCGCTAATGTTCCCTTTAGACCACAGGTATCAAACTCGATTGTGTCACATGTGATATCATGACGTATCATGACATTTTTGTTTTTGCGGAGCTGAGGTGGGTGTGGCCTGTATGTGATACATCCATCCCATGGGCCACCAATTTGACACCCCTGCTCTAGATTATGTTTACCTCTGATTGTCATGTGCCCCTATTTTCTTTTCTTTTACTTCCTTGGACTAGTAAAAAAGAAAACATTACAGTTCATTGTCTGCCATCATTTGAGTTAAAAGACAAAAGTCACATAACTCTTGTCAATTTCACGTGGTTAAAAACTGAAAAATCAGTTTATCTTTTCACTGTTCAATAACTCTACTTAACTGATCATTTTAGCATGAGACAAAATGTAATTTTCATCAGCCCTTCTCTCTCATGCACTATCCCAGGAGTGGAAAACCTCGGCTCTTTTATGACTTGTGGACTTCAATACCCAGAATTCCTGAACCAGCCATGCTGACTCAGGAATTCTGGGAGTTGAAGTCCACAAGTCATAAAAGAGCCAAGGTTCCCTACCCCTGCACTATCCACTATGTATGTATGAATAGTGCACATGTCTTTCCTTAGGGTAAATGTTCCTTGGGTATGAAAAATGTCTTCATGTCAGAGACATTCACAGAATCTAGATTTTGACAAAATGAGTGCAAGACACAAATTCTGTTCTTTAAGTATGGATGTATGACATCATGTCTCATGTATAAAAGAGGCAGAGCTTGAATTGTAATTGAATTTCTCCAGGGCTTGGAACATTAGATGCCCTAGATTTTATATGTTAATAGAGCCCCTGTTATTCATGGAGAGGGACAGTCCCAGATTAGGAGGAGGAGGAGGAGGAGGAGGAGGAGGAGGAAGAGGAAGAGGAAGAGGAAGAGGAGGAGGAGGAGGAGAAAAGAAGAAGAAGAAGAAGAAGAGGAAGAGGAAGAGGAAGAGGAAGAGGAAGAGGAAGAGGAAGAGGAAGAGGAAGAGGAAGAGGAAGAAGAAGAAGGAGGAGGAGGAGGAGGAGGAGGAGGAGGAGATTAGCTTTGAATCATTTGATTCAGAATGGCTGTAACAAAGGATCTGGATTCTTGTTCAGCTCAGATTAGATACTGTTTGAGAATATTTCTTCTCTAATCAGTCAGTTATTGCCAGTTTCCTGATACTTCTAATAGCATGGATGAAGAGCCCTGTAAACTGCAGGTGCTTCCACTTTTACTGTTGATGCTGCTGCCATCAATAGACCAGCTGTATAAACAAAGATTAAAAGAAATGGTTCTGAGAACTTGGTAGACTGTGATGAATGGTGAACAATTTCCATAACCTGATTGGACTGGGGAATAAACCAAACTATTTTGATCTGTCCTACTTATTGGTTTCCTTTTTGCATACATAGATTTATCAAACCAATTCACTTAAAGACCTTGTTCACTTCTGCTGACTTTTGAGTTCAACTAAGTTTAAAAGGTGATTAATAGAACAAATAACAAAAGTATTCAACATTATAATGCTATAATTCTAATGCATTACAATTTATCATAAACATTATCATGAAAGTTCTTGAAATCCAAGGGTTAGTCTAAACCATAGGTGTCAAACTCGTCATGTCACATGATGCGTCGCAACATATCGCAACTTTTTTACATTGCCAGAGCTGGGGTGGGTGCGGTCTCTGTATGATGCAACTGGCCCACGGGCCGGCAGTTTGACACCCCTGATCTAAACCTAAATCTCTAACCATATATCACTAACTCAAGAGCAAAGCACAAATTTCTCCCAGAGAAGTTTACAAATTCTGAGAGTTAAAGTCCCAATACTTATAGAGGCAACTAGATCAGGATGACTCTTTTAAAATTATTTTTTGGTCCAGATTCATAATCATAATAAGTATAATGAAACAACAGCCAACTCTATAAAAATTATAGATTTAACATATTAGCAAAAGTAGTAATGGTAATATTTACAGCAATAATAGCTGAACTTCAAGATAAAGGAAACTCCATCTCAAGGTTCATGTAACTTTGTTTTAAATAAGTCTTTAAAATGATAAAACATAATCATATGGAACAAAAATACTTGTGATTTAGTTAATGCATAGGTACTTATTTATCTCATTCAGTAATCACAGATATAATTCTCTTTTGAATGTTGAAAGAATTCTATAAAAAGGTTTGGATTTTTAAAAAAAATGCTAGATATTTTAGTTCCTGTGTTTAAATCAGACTTTCAGACAGTTTGACCTGAGGAAATTACTCATATTCTTCATGTATATCAGATGTTTCCAATTAGTTTCTATTTTTCTAGGAATGACTTTGTAATTAAGGTTGCTTGTGTGTTTGTTCTTTTGTGTTAGTGTTAAGGGATTATAAGATTATAATTTTATGATGCATAAAGAAGATACCTCCTACCACTATGTAGCTCATCAAAGGACATCTGATTGATAGGAGACAATATCTCGTTCTGCTTTAGAAAAATTAGTGGAGAATATAGAAAATAAGAATAATGTCCTTATGAATTTCTTTACTTTTTTCTCCCTTTAGGTCAGAGTACAAGGATCCTAATCATTTTTATGCTTATTCAAATTACTCTTCCAGTACTTTACTTTGAAGTCTAATTATGTACCTAATTATCTGTCTTTTAAAAAATAATCAACAATTGCAAGAATCTAGCAGCAGTCTAAGAGTAAAATTATACACAACTGTAAAGGAGAGTGAGTGAGCGTTATAGTATTATGTGTATTTATGAGAGATGGTGTGGGAGAGAAAGAAGGAGAATCAAAACAGCACTTACATTTTCTAAATCACTATTCTTTGCCTATAAAATGTTATAGGCATGTACACTACTTAAATATTAAGTGTCATTTGTTTAGATATTATATTTCTATGGCTGCCTGTCTCATAACTCTGGGTTGTGTACAAACTACCATTACAAACAATTTAAAAAAACATTCAACAAGTACAAAAATTAATATTATTATTAAAAGGCTATCAGAGAGCATCAGGTATTACAAACAACACAGCCACTTTGTCAGATTATCCTTCTCTTGAGAAGCCCAACCTGTTGTGATAACCTGGTTTTTAAGGACTTCTGGAAGATCAGCAAAGACGGGGCCAATCTATGGTGCAAAACACTTCTTTTTCAACCCTTCTTGTTTAGTTTAATGGAAAAGTAATTACTTTGGATAGGTTTTTTTTCTGAAAAAGAAGAAAAATTCAAGGCAGATGCAGAATTGCATCATCTTGCTGTCATCTTAGTGACCATATTTTTGTATATTGAGTCAAAATGGATTATCTTTAAAAGTACCCTTATTGGCTGCTGAAAAATGCTGAAATACCCTATTTAGTTCTTCACATGATATTTTATATATGTATTCTGAGATCTCTGCCATAATTCATTTGTTTATATTTTCTGCCCTTGTTCATTTTTTGAAGGAACTTTCACGACTTGTTATTATAGATTCTTTCATTGCAATGATAGCTTGTTTTTTTAATAAACAGTGCTAAATGTTTCTCTGCTGTTGCAATAAAAATGACTCCTGGTGGAGTCATTAAAATATAAAACATATCCAATAAAGCATAAATACAAAACAACCTTTTTTCTCTAAATAATGTTATTTATTATTATTATTATTATATCTGTTTTGACTGACTTTGTGCCATGGACTAAAACCTAGTTGTCTTCACATGGTTTCATTTGGTTAGTGGTAGTGGTTAAAGTAGAAACCCAGGTTCAGGTTCACCATCCGTTATTAAAATTCACAGGAGGACTCTTGGACCAGTCATACTGACAGTACAATGTATTCCTGAGAGATGCTTCTCCAGCCAGTCAACGGCCTTTCATTTTTAGGTTCCTTGTACAAAGCTTCCATTTTCTTTCATGTTTTTGTCATGAATGAAAATATAAATGCCCCACCTCTTTTTTAACCATACAGATTTGGCATTACATTCTTTTACTGAAGCATTCTTATGACTATATAAACAAAACAACTATATTCCCTAAAATATGTATTGCCTATTTGAAAACCATAAGATGAAATCTGAATGCAGATCAGAATACAATTTATTATGCAAAGTGGAAAATCATTATGGCCAACATAGTGAATTTATTCACCACTCATGATTAGTCTGAGGTTCATTCCTAGGCTCTGAGGAGCATGTTGATGATGGAGTTATTTTGCTTGATTTTCTGCTGAAATAACAAACACAGCAATGAGAAAAATGATTTTGTTACTGCCAAGACAAAGTTTAGGGAGATTTGGGAGTAAGGAAGACAGAGAATAAGAAGATCTAAAATAGATATTTGCCCTGTACATTGATTAGAGGACTGGAAGTTTCAGTTAATGAAGACTTTGAAACATTGTCCATGCAACTGAAATCATCTTTACTTTGCAGTGTAACCAGACCACCTCAAGGAACCCTGGCTAACATATTGCTTAATGGAATGGAATATTTTAAAACCCTACAAATGTGTGGAGTTCAGTTGACAGAATTTGCTAGCTGGCATAGCTATTAATTAGCATTCTGAGAAATGAAATCATTTACCTGGCAAGTACCATACCTGAAGAAAAGTTATATCAAAAACTATGTCCATTCTCCTTTGCATGCTACTTTTTTTATATAAGCAATAGGATGATATCTTAAATTGGAATAACTCTGCCTTTGTAAACTTTTGTAGAACAGAGATGTTATAAAGCAACCCTTTCCAATATATAACCTTCCAGATAGATAAGACTTCAGCTCCCATTACATTAGTTAATATTAATTAGCCATGTCATGGGTAATATTAGGTTAAGGAAATATAATCCAAAATGTGTCTTTCTTTCTCTTGGTCTAACCCATCCTAAAAGGACAAAATCAAGTATATCAGGATTGGAGATACCTGATTCCCTGTCCCCCCCATACACACACTAATTCTGTTGTTGGCTTGCCAGCAAACTCATAATAAAGTATTGGATCGGGGATCCTTTATGTATTCTGTAGCATTAATGGGCTGAGTGGTGTCCGTAGCGAAAAGAATAACATGATTTGCTTGCCAGAAATCTTGAAAGGGCTTTGGAATAATAATAACACAAATCCTCACTTGCACTCAGTGATTATCCCTTCCCCTTTGAGGCCACTTTTTAAAAAGTTGGAAGAACATACAATCTGCATTTACCTTAGAAGGCCATCCAGATTGCTGTGGCCTGAACAAAAAGCTCCTCCTTCTTCTCTTTATGATAATGATTAATAAATGCATCATGTTCCGATGAAAATTTCAGCAGAAAACAGTCTGGCTTTTCCTCAAAGAGGACTAAGGGAGACTGCAGCTGCATGGGGGAAAGGGGTGGGAGTAATGCTCTGACTATTGAACCCATACTGATTCCCTTATATCCCAGTCTGCCTTTTGTCAAGCTGCTAAATGTATAAGTGACACCAACTACTATCTGAAAATATCAAGGTGATTCATTAATAGTCACTGGCAAGTTCAGTCATTTATATCCTTATGCAGTTTGTACAGCAGCTGATTCTTAAAAGTTCTGATCATATAGAGCAGGGTTTACCACAGAATTTGATGGGATCCCACGATAGAATTAGAAGAAGAAAAAGTTCACTTGAAGAAAGCTAATGTTCTTTTTTATTTCTTTATTTCTTTTTATTTTTCCCAAAATTAGAATACAAAATAAAGAGAAAAAGAAGAAGAAACAAACTAACAACCATCAGACACTAATAATAAAAATAAAAAAAATGATGTATACAAAAAAAGGATAACAAATAGCAAATATATCATTCACACTGATATTAAACATAAAAAATACCCTGGCTGAATGCTGCCAAATATATCAAAAGTATCTGATGTGTTATCCCCCCCACTTACATAACAAGTCTCCAAATAGTTATAAAGTTTCCCATCCATATTTGATATAAATACTATGATACATTAAAAAATGTCCCTGATGTGGAAATTTATTTATCTAGTAAGCCAATCAACCCATTTAACACAGAGAAAGTTCACAAATGGCTTCCAGTCTCTAATAAACTTATTGAATCCATTGTCTTTAATCAATGAAGTTAATTTTGTCACCTCTGCCAGTTGAATCCATTTTAAAGTCCACTCTTCAACAGTTGGCATTCCCTTTTACTTCCAATGCTTGGCATAAACAATCCTCATAACAGTCATCATGTAGAGAAATAATGTCCCAAATTGTTTTTCTATTGATTTGTCCATAATACCTAGAAGAAAGGCTTAGGGGTTCATTAATATTTGTATTTTAAATATTTTCAACATTATCATTATTATATTTATCCAATATGATTTAGCATACTTACAAGACTACCACGTATGATAAAATGTACCACATTTTCACCAATATTGAATATGAATATATACATTTTGATCATATTTTGTCAGAATTAATGTCAGTTCAGCATGGACAATAGAAAACTGGGTGTTATTATTTTGTGTTGTGTTTGAGTTTTTCTATTTGTCTGTTTAAAGAAATGCAACAAGAACACCAAACTATAGCACAGTCAAGGTCTTTGAAACATCAGTCGGTTTTAGAAATTTGTCTCAACATTCACAGATTACAGCAATTTTTGCAATCTCTCTTATGAGAGTCAATATTGAATAGAGATGTTAGAGATAGTAATAATTTCTGGTCCTTGTATGCTGAATTTCCCATAAATGAAATAATAACATGAAGAATAATATTAATCAGTGCTGATCATTTTTTTGCTTTAAAAAACCCCAAACATTAAAAAGGGGGGACCTGTGAAATGGTCATAAGGCAACACAGACTAAAACATAGAGTGTCATCTGTACAGTTTACAAAGAGAAAAGGCTAGATTTTTACATCAGTCAAGAGCTGAAGAGAGGAAATCTAATTCACATATTCTGTCAATTACACATTACTGAATTCATTAACATGGATAAAGATCCATAAAAATATCAACATAAGCACATATTTTCTACATTAAAATCTAAAAATGCTTGATTTTAGTATTCACCCATTTTTACTAGTTGGAAAATAAATAGCTAGATTTTTTTCCTTTGGCATAATTTATTTATTTATTTATTTTGACTTATATACCGCCCTTCTCCCCAGACTCATAATTATGAGTTAAGAAAATGTATAAGTAATATCTAGATTCCAATGGATAGTGGTATTTAAAAAGTATTTGTAGAAGGAAGCATCGCTTAGCATCTTTTTTACAGACCAAACAAAGACATTTAAATCAGAAGTAGGTTTTTCTTCTACTAACTTTGATGAAACATCAGTGAGTCTGTAAGAATTAAACTATACAGGCAGACCAAAATAACTAATAATAATATAAATTGCTTAATTAATTAGTAATGACAATAACTCAATACACTACACATTTCTAAAAATGAAATATTTCAATTCATTTAGCCGTATCAGAAACTTTAAAGATCATTCAGATCAAAAGTTGTTTTCCTGCTTATTACAGTAATAGCTGAAAAAGTAGGTAATAATGACAAATAAAATAAGGAGGAGCAGACAGGATTTATTTCTCTGCAGAAGACAAAAATGAGGAGACATGTTTTTCCAAATGAAATGAATTTTACATGTGCTATTGCAATCATTACAATGCAGAATTTACTGAATTTACTAAATGAATATAGAACACACAAAAACATTCATAACAAGAGTAGTCTTTTTTATTAGACATGGATTCGTATTAAAAGAAGTACTGAAACACTTATGTTTTCTCTGAAAATTTAGGACACAAATATTGCACAGGTCATATCTTATTTCTAATGCAATGAACTCTTCCATAGATTCGGCCAATTATTGTGTGTGCATGCACATAAAGACATACATACATACACACATAAGCACACATAAATAATGCTGAAAAAGGCTTATCTATGTGTTCACTAAATGAACAGCAACTTGATGGCGATCATGTATATACAATATATATACAGAGTGTGTGTATCCATGTGTACAGATGGAAATATTAAACCTCCAATTATTGTAAAGCACAGCTAAGCTTCAAAAATAATTCCAAATGAGTGCTTTGGCATTACCAGAGCACAACATTTCTCTATTATTAATTAAAGCAACCCTTGGCTTTCAGATTTCCATGTGACCTTAAGGGGAAAAAACATGTTCAAGGGATCTACTCATTAAAGTTAGTGCAATGTTTTTCAGGTTCCATTAGAGCCTGTTTTCTTATTGTTTTCTACTTTTTCTACCAGCAAAAAGTGTTCGCCACCTAAGGTCATTTGGTAGTCAGTCAGGCAGCCTCTAAATCTATTAAATCAACTAATCAGTTAATATATTACTAAGCATAAATACCACAGAACTACATCAGTTGTATAAAATTGCTATGAATCAGGATATAAAACTCAAAAGATAGATATTTTTGTTAAAACAATTTCAAAAGTTCTAGGTCTATTAACGAAACTGCATAGAAACATGGCTTGTCCTGTGGGACAATTTGCTTTTTGCAAAACCACAAACTCCAACTGAAACTGAAAATAAGCAACTAGTAAAAATCCCTAATATATCCAGGAATAATCCTAGCTATCATAATTTCCTTAGTTTCCAGGAAACCAGTTATTTTCCCACTCCCAGTCCAATCACATGAAGAAATAAGGCAGAAATCTTACAAATAGCATGAGAGTGCCATTGGATATTTCAACACTCAAACATTGAAAATTGTGAACCAAGTGATAAAAAAAATGTTTTAATCCTGCCATATATCCAGATTGGTTGGTTGTGTTGCAAACTGCAGCATCTGTAAACTATTTTCTTTTGGAAAATATAAGATTACAATTATTAAATGGTGGTAATACAGTATCTAGGTTGCAATAATTCAGATGATCTCTGTGTGGCAGTAAAAAAAGTAGAGAAAGCTCTAACTCTTGACTGCCATCCAGTAGCTATCTGTATTTTACAGCCTATGGAATGTATGCTTCAGTACTTCAAATTAAGTGAATACACAAGGGAGCAAAATTAGATATGGCATAAAATTTTTCACTGTAAGCTATGCATTTTAAAAAGTAGTTGATCCAGCAGGTCATGTGATTGTCATTGAAAATACCAAACACAGAGATACTGTGGGCTTAATCAAAGATTACTCACCACTTAGAAACTGATGAGTATGTCACAAAGATGAAATATGCTACATTTGATGTCTACAGCAAATGCATCATTTTTATTTCCTATGAATGTCTAAGACAAATATGATGGGAAAGAGAGTCTGACAGATGCTTCTGTGCTTCCAAATACAACTTTTCGATTTGGAGGGAAAATACATTGAAATATCACAGAGGGCGGACTTCCGGTTCCGGTCGCGGCATCGCTAGTTGAGCGACGAGATTGCTCTCCTCGTCGACTAGTTTTCCCTCCATCGGTGGACCCTTATGCGGGTCCAAAGTCGCCCTGGATGGCGCGACTTTCCTACAAGGAGGCAGCATTCCGGCAGCAGAGGAGCGGTGGCTCCTCCAGCTGTCCGGACGGAACTCAGAGGGCCGACGGAGAAGAAGATCGGCCAATAAAATGGCCGATCGCTCTGCCGCAAGAAACCGCAAAAGAACATCTAAGCTTCAGACCCACCGTGGTGAATCTGGGTGAGACCTTTCCTTTTTTTCCCTCTCTTCGTTTTTTTTGTTTGTTTTTTGCCTGTAAGAGCTGTGTTGGAAAGATTTCCCTAGCTTGGAAAGGCAGCTTTTACTCGTTGGGGAAGAAAGGCGAACAAAGGAACAAAGTAAAGCTTTAGAAATTACGTTGCTTTTTTTATACAAGTACTTTGGGGTATCGGAAAAACTTTTTTTTAAGAACTTTATTATTAGCCTATGTTGTTGGCTTTTTTTGAGTAAAGAAAGAAGAATGAAAAGTGAAATTACTTTGGGGAAAAATGGATTTATTTATTTTTTTAGCTTACTGAGGACATTTACTGGTTCAAAAGTAATATTGCAACTGGAGAGGAGATGATCTTTTTATATGAAAGTTAATTGGATGTTTGAATTTTATTTTAAAATGGAACTGTGCTCACATTTAAACTGTAAACTTATTCTGGAGAAAATTTATGAGACTAAAGAGGAAATATGTGCTACAATGAAAGAGAACAGAACTAAGAGCCAGAATCTCTTCCTCAAACTTTAAAACTGACTTTCAGTCTGCACCTGATTCTTCTATTAAACAGACTCTACAAGAAGAGGACTTAACTGAGAACAAAGAGAAATTGACTCTGCCTTATATGCAACTCAGTTATGGCGTTGAGAATCAGGAAAAGCAAAGACTGGGACTTGGAACTTTAAAGCAACGAGACTTTATGCAAAAAAAAAATCAGAAGGCCAATTCAGAGGTCAAGATGGTTCTCACTGATTCAAAAGATATTACAAGCAACAAAGAGAGACTTATCTGTTGGAAAGGAAGCTTTGCTATGGAAACCTACTTGGCATTTGAAAAAACCTAGAATAAGATTTAAAAAAAAATGAAAGTTAAAGTTTTGAGTAATGGACTAAAGGCAATCTAGAATTATGGACTGACTTAAGGACCAAGATTATAAGTTAGATGTAAGAAAAATGGGATTAATGGAAGATATAAAATTTATTTACATGTAAATTACTGATGATTTATTTGTTTGATGATTAATGAATTGAAATATCTTAAAGTTTGATGTTATCTTGTTAGTTTAAAGTTGATTGATGGTTTATATAGCTTTAGGAGAGATTAATACTTTAGCCTAAAAAAGAGATATTGGGAGATAATGGGTTAAAAAGGCAATTTAGATCAATGATTTGATTTTAGGATTAAGATTAAGATTATGAGTTATAAGCAAAAGAAAAAAGGAGTGACTAATGAAATATATATTAAATTTTTTAAGAATGTGTTTGCTCTTTTTTCTTTTCTTTTTTTTGTTTAGGAAATAGGGATATTTGTAAGAAAATTATTATGTAATCTTGAACTAATCTAATAAAATGATCTCTGATTGATAAGATTGATGTTATTGGTTACGACAATTTAATTGGATATGAACTGAATTATGTTTAATAGATTGAAAAAATTTAAGATTTGATTTTATCTGTTAGCTATAAGAGATTGATTAGTTGATAGATTAGATATATATAGGATAAATTAATGCTTTATTTTAATTAAGGGATATCAGTGGAAGAAGAATTAAATAAAATTTACAATAAAAAACTAAGGTACTAGAATATATTTGGAAGCAATACCCGAACTGACAGAGTTTGTATTTAAACTTAATTTGATTATGGTTGTATAAATTTTTTTTAAAGTGTTAGAAACAGGTACAGGTTGATTAAATTTAAACTAGATTGAATTATCTTAAATAAATTATGTTAGTTAAGAGGAAAGAGAGGGAATACTAGAGGTATTGACTGAAGTATGTATAAATGTTTTGCTTTTGGATGATTGTTTACCCTAACACCACGGTGTGCTTTGAGCATTTTCTTGTAAAATTAAAAAAACCAATAAAATCTTTGTAAAAAAAAAAAGAAATATCACAGAGGGTGCATGTAATGTGGAGGAAATGGAAAGGCCAAATGTTTTCTATTTATACAGTATTGTACCACAGCTTCTTTGGAAAGTCTGCATCTTCACTGAATTTTTTTTTAATTAAAAAATTCCTTTATTAAAACAATCAGCATTGAACATAAAATCTTGGTATGCATCAATCATCATAGCACCTGATATACAACACTAAGTATTATTCTTTGTAAACATCTGGTTTGATAAACATTTTTCAATCCTCACATCAAGCCTCAACTGTACGCCTGTTACACTTTATTTGATTGGTGTTTCTCTTCTCTATAGTCTATCCACAGTTTCTAGTCTATCATATATTAGTCGTCTCAGTTTTAGTACAATCTTTTATGATCCCTAACCAAAAATCCTGAGGTAAAAGTTTAATAACCTGAGGTAAGTCTTATGTATGGTCTGTCTACTATATCTAATCTATCACATATTGTTCATTCGCGCATCTAGGTTAACTTCGTCTCTGTAATAGTGCAGTCTTTTAAAGTCCCTAACCAAAGTTCCTGAGGTAGAAGTTTCATAACCTGAGGTAGAAATTCAATCCGCTTTATCAATATTAAAGCAAACAACATTAGGCATAAAATCTTGTTAAGAGGCATTAGTCATAGAACATAAACATACAACATTAGGTGTTAGTTTTTGTAAACGTTTGATTTGGTAAACATTCTTCCCTCCTCACGTCGAGCCTCAGCTAAACGCCAGATACATTTTGTTTGATTGGTGTTTCTCTTGGATATAGTCTATCCATTGTTTCCAGTCTGTCAAGTATTGTTCATTGGAGCGATCCTTCAAGTACGCTGACATTTTTGCCATTTCTGCCAAATTTGTTACTTTCAAAGTCCATTCTTCAATAGGCGGTATTTCTGGATTCTTCCAATATTGTCCCACCAGCAATCTTGCTGCTGTAATCAAGTTCAGAAATAAGTTCATCTCTGTGGTAGTGCAATCCTTTGTAATCCCTAACAAAAAAACCTGAGGTAGAAATTCAATATGCTTTTTGAAAATGGTTTGGAGTGTCCACCACATCTTCCTCCAGAATGCTTTGATTTTTCTGCATGTCCACCATATATGAAAGTAGGTAGCCTCCCCGTCCCCACACCTCCAACATTTGGGCTGGGAGTCTGGGTAGATGAGTGATATTTTTTTCGGGTCTAGGTGCCATCTATAGAACATCTTGTAGAAGTTTTCCCTTAAGTGTTGCGATTTCGTAAATTCTACATTTCTCACCCAGATTTTCTCCCACGTGTCCATGGTGATAGAGTGCCCAAAGTCTTGTTCCCACTTTACCATACAGTTCTTGATTAGCACGGTTTCAGAGTCCATTTCTATCAGGATGCTGTACACTCGCTTGATGTGCATGATCCCCTGCTCTCTAATCTGTTTAATTAGGTTCTCGTCAGTCTGGGATAAACCCTTCTTCTTGTCCTTATGCCACCGTGATTGCAGTTGTAGATAGGATAGCCAGGTACCTCCTATTCCTTCCTCTGCTAGCGTTGTTTGGGGTTTCAAGGAGAACCCATTTCCTTCTTCCAGTACAAGTTTACTGTAGGGCACCATTTCTTGCCCTTGGGATATGTTTGCACCCCCTATTGTGTGTCCAGGGATCGTCCAGATGGGGATCTTGTCATGTAGAAGGTGTTTATATTTCTTCCAGACCCAAAACAATGGAATTCGTAGTGGGTTCTCTCTGAAGTTCTTGTCTGCCTTTTTGTCGTACACCAAGTATGCGTGCCAGCCGAATAGGAGACCATGCCCTTCAACATTCAATATTCTATCATTCGTCATGTTGATCCAGTCACTCAACGCCACCAGTGTCGCTGCGTAGTAGTATAGCCTTAGATTAGGCATTTTGAGTCCCCCTCTCTCCCTTGCGTCTTGGATGATTTTTAGTTTCACCCTCGGTCTCTAGCCATCCCAAATAAATCTGTTGATGCCCTTCTGCCAGTTGTCCAAATTCACATCCTTTTTGAGTATGGGTAGCATTTGAAAGAGAAATAGAAATCTTGGCAAAACGTTCATCTTTACTGCTGCTATCCTGCCCAACAGGGACAGTTGTAGTGTTTTCCACCTTTCCAGGTCTGCTTGTATCTTGTTCCACAGCATCTTGTAGTTATTCTTGTATAATTTTGCATTCGTTGATTCTATCTCCACTCCTAAGTATTTAACTTTCTTGACTATTTCACAACCCGTTATTCTTTCCAAGTCCTGTTTTGCTTTTTTGTCTAGATTTTTGACTAGCATCTTCGTTTTCGATATATTTACTTTAAAGCCTGACACCCTACCATAATCTTCCATTATCTCCATCAATCTCCTTGGAGACTGTGCTGGTTGCGACATTGTCACCAGCAAGTCATCTGCAAAGGCACATAGTCTGTAATCTTGCTGTTTAATCTGTATGCCCTTTATGTCCTCTGCCGCTCTTATCCTGTTCAGTAGAATCTCCAGTGTCAGGACAAATAGTAGGGGTGACAGCGGGCAGCCCTGTCTCGTGCCTCTCTCTATGTTGAATGAGTCTGTTAGGTCTCCATTAACAATGATCTGGCCTGTTTGTTTCTGGTATATTGCCAGTATGGAGTTGAGAAACTGTGCTCCCATGTTCATCTTCCGGACCAAGTTCTTCAGAAACGGCCAATTCAGTCTGTCGAAGGCTTTTTCTGCATCCACAAACATGAGGGTGGCGGGTACCTGTTTGTGCCTGTCCAAGTATTCTATTATGTTCAACAGCTGTCTCACGTTGGTTTTCATCTGGCGTCCTTGTATAAATCCCCTTTGGTTGGGGTGTATTGTTTTTTGTAGTACAGTCATTAATCTATTGGCCAAGATTTTTGTAAATATTTTGTAGTCCGTGTTAAGTAGTGAGATGGGTCTGTAATTTGCGGGTTGTGTGTTATCTTTCCCCTCCTTGGGGATTAACGAAATGTAGGCTGTTTTCCAGGATGGTGGGACTTGACCTCCTTCTTGTATATTGACAAATAGCTTTCTAAGGGGTTCTAACATCTCATCCTGGAGATACTTGTAGTAAGTCGCTGTTATCCCATCCGTCCCTGGCGATTTTCCTGTTTTCAGTTGTTTGATCGCTGAGTGTATTTCCTCCTTTGTGATTAAGGCATTCAGGGCCTCTCTTTGTGTGTCGGTGATTGCCTGTATCTTTTCGTTTTGTAGAAACTTATCTGTCTCTTTGCCCTGTGTCTTCTCCTCGGCATATAGCTTCGAGTAGAACTCTGTGAAGGCTTTCTTAATGGTTTCTTGTCGAAATTCCTCCTTGCCTTTGTATTCTATCTTTTCAATTATTCGGGATTTCTGTTTCTTTCTTAGGATGTAAGCCAGCCATCGACCCGGTTTGTTGGCCTTGCAGAATGTCTTATATTTTGCATATTGTATATTCCTTGCAACTTGGTCTGCCATCAACATGTCAAATTGCTTTCTTAGGATCTTGATTCCTTCTCTGGTGACTTTGTCCTCTGGTCTTTTTATTAATAGCTGCTCCTTCTTACTTATCTCGTCTTCTAACTCTTTTCTTTTTTGTTCTTGTTTGCGACAGTGCCTTTTATTCATGTCCATAAGAATCCCACGCATGTACGCCTTGCTGGCGTCCCAAATCATTTCTATCGGTGTTTCATTGTTCATATTTATGTTGAAAAATTCCTTCATAGCATTTTTGCATTCAGCCACCTTTTCTTCATGTCTAAACAGGTTTTCATTAATTCTCCAGGATCTCCTTTGTTTCAAGCCGTGTCTTAGTTCCATCCTCACAGGGTTATGATCTGTTAGCACTTTGGGTAGGATTTTCACCGCGTCCAGACAAACTAACAGATCGCTAGATGTTAATATAAAGTCAATTCTGGAGAATGATTGGTGTCTGTCGGAGAAAAAAGTGAATTCTTGTTCTTTGCCATGCCTTTCCCTCCATACGTCTGTCAGTTCGAGGTCTTCCTTCATGTCAAAGAAGGATTTAGGCAACTTGGAGTGCTTTTGTGGGTTAGGTGCAGTTCTTTTTTTATCTATCTCCATGACCCCGTTCCAGTCCCCCAGTATAATGTAGGATCTGTAGTTAAGTTGTATTATTTTCTTGTGTATCCATTTGTAGAATTTGCCTTGTTGTTGATTTGGTGCGTATATGCCCATTACTAGAATCTTCTTATCTTCTTGTGTTATTTCAATTGCCAGGTATCTACCCTGGGGGTCCCACTCTGTTAGCTTAGCTATTACGTGTTTCTTTACATATATAACAATCCCATTCTTTTTTCTTGGCGCCGCTGCCACAAAGTGTGCGCCTAGTTTGTAATTGATCAGGTATTTCTGGTCTGCCACTCTGATGTGTGTTTCTTGTAGGCAGATTATGTCGCTTTTACCTTGGTTCAGGTAGTGTAGTATTTTCCTCCTTTTCTGGGGGGAGTTTAGTCCGTTAACATTCCAGGTCAGATATTTAGTTGTCATTGTCTGTTTCAGGATACTTTTGCGAGACCCCTTCTGTTGTTTCTTCTGCTTTCTTCTTTGGTCTCGTTCCCATGATATCCGGAATGGTGTACATATTGAGTTGTAGGGTTTTGTCTTGCTGGTGTGTGCGTTCGGTAGTGGGTTCATGTGGCCTGCCCTCCATAGGCCGCTCTGCTTCCTTGGTTTTGTTGCCCTCTGTTCTCCGTGTCATCGTATCTCTAGGTAGTCCATTCCTGTCTTCTGCTGCTATGCCAGTCCGTGTTTCTGCGTGGTTTGCTCGTCAATCTCGATCCCTCCCACTTTCCAGTGGTCCATCTGTGTCTTCTCCCGTAGTGTAGTGAGGGCCGTCCGACCTCAGTTCCTTTTCCAGGAAGTCTTTGGCTTTCTGGACCGAGTTCAAGTAGTATCTTTTGTTTCTATAGATAAGTGACATCCCTGTTGGGATTTCCCATCGATAGTGCAGAGCGCGTGGTCTCAGTTCGTTGATCAGGAATTTCTAGTCCTTTCTGTCTCTCAACATCGCCGGGGAGATCTCTTTCAGTACCTTCACCTCCTGCTCCTCTATGTAAAATTTCTTTCTATAGGAAGTGATGGAGATGAGGTTCCGAAGCCCCTGAGTTGCGAAGTGGATGACCACGTCTCTTGGTTGGTGCCTGTTTACTGATCTCCATGAGCCCACTCTGTAGATTCTGTCGAATTGCCACGCAATCTCTTTGGTTTTCTTACCCAGAAATGTTGCCAGGGCCTCTACGAAGGTCCTGAGCAGGTCTCCTTGGGTTTCATTTGTGGTCTCATTCCACCCTCTAAACCTGATTGCAGACACCATTTGCCAGTATTGCATCATGGTGGTCTGGTCTTGGGCCGCCCCTTTCATCTCTGTTATCTGTCCCTCGATGTGGTTCTCCACTTCTTTCATCCTCTTGTCTGTATTCTCCCTGATTTCTTGAAGGTTCTTCTCCATTTCCTCCTCTATTTTCTTGTAGTGTGCTTGCATCGCTTTCTTCATTTGGTCCAGGTCTGCGGTCATCACTCTGCGTTGTTCTTCCCACTTTCTCTCTAGGTCTCTACCTTGATCCGCCAACATCCGTTTTATGTCTTTGCATCTTTCCTCCATCTTCTGTTCTGCTTCTATGCATCTTTTCTCCATCCTTGTGTCCATTGCTTCTAATTTTCTATCCATGCCATCCATCCTTTTTACCAGCGTATTTATTGTCTCTTTTAGTTCTTGGATCATGTGTTCCATTGGGGAGGCATGGGTTGGCGTATGGGTCTGAGGGCCTGCTGTTGGGTGGGGGGATGTGGGGGTGAGTGGGGTGTTGCCTGGCAGGTTAGAGGGCTGGTCCGAGGAGGATGCCGCTCCCTTTGTGTGAGGCAGTTTGGTCTGTTTCGTCCGTTTGGCTGCCATTTTGAGCTTCTCTTCCTGTTGGTCTGTCTACCCTTAAAGCCACCCCTTACTGTAGAAAGTTGTGAGAGAACTGTTCCTGTGCAAGGTTATCAAACTGATGAAATAGATTGGCTCAAATTCCTCTGCCAGAAGTTAGCACGTGTTCATGTCTCACCGTTCACTTTCCAACAGCCAAACCATAGTCCACTAGGGGGTGCAATCTGCCTTCAGGTAGACTCTGCAGTATTGGCAGGGGTGACACAAAGACTAGGGGATCTGTGGCTTGGGGCCCGTGCAGATGTCCCCTCCTCTCACGGAGCAGCACCACCAGTCCTCAGACACCCAAACAGTCCGGCTTCAGGCGTCTGACTAGTCTTTCAGGAATCACGCTCCAAACGCGACTCACTTGCTCTGAAGCTTCGTCTCAGCCAGGGAAGATTAGTCTTCCTCTAAAGCCTCTGGATCTGGTCTCCCCACACCTGCCGCCCGCCGTGGGGGGATGGGACAGCGTGTCCACAAGGTTTCCCCCCTCTTTGTTTCCTCGCTGCTTCGCCTCCGTCCGCCCGCTCCGACCTCTCCCCCTCCGCCCGCCCGGCTCTTCCTTGCCTCTTCCGGTACCTTTCGGGGGCTGGGGGGTTTATGAGGGTCCTTTGGGGGTCCTCATCCCGCTGCTGACCTCTCTCTTCAGTTGGCGTCCCTCGGCGTGCTATTCGCCCCCCGCCGGTCTCACCGTTGTTCGCCGTCTTCTCCCTGCGTCGGCCGGCTCTCTTTGGCTGTCCTCGGCTGCGGCTGTGCGCGTGCGTGGCTTCGCTTCTTCGGGCCTGCCGGCGAGCCCGCCACTGCTGGCTTCTTCGGCCCCATTCACCGTCGTCCTGGGTCCCTCGGTGGTGATCCCTGTTTTGTCCGGGTGGGCTGGGGGTCTTCTTTGGAAGCGCCCTCTTTTCTGGTGCTTCCCCGTCTCTGTAAGTCACTTTTTTGGACGAGAAAGTAAGCCCCGTTCCGGAGCTGTATTGAGATGGCTCCGGTCTTCGTCGTAAATATTTTTTAACTGAATGATATGTGCATATGGTGAACATAAAGAGGCTTCTTGATATCTTCTACAGAATAGTTTTTCAGTGTGTTTATAATTGAACGGTCATTAAATGAACTGCTGTAAGTCGAGGATTACCAACATAGGAAAAGACGAGACAGAGAAAGCCTAAGCCTCTGGTCTCCGTGCAGGGAACTACGATCCTCTACCGCAGCGAGCAGTTCCATCTTCACTGAATTTTAAATACAAATGATATGTTTAATATGTTATTTGGTTGTGCCTAAGAGATGGTCAGTTGGGATCACAGAAAATACTTTTCTATTACAAGTTTCAACCGCTTGCCTGCTGGAGTGACCGATGACTTGTCCTCTTGTTGCCCTTCCAAAGAAAAGGCAACCTTACCCAGCAAGGCTTGTGTGTGGGAGGTCAATGTATGTGGGAAGCCAAAGAAGCTAATCTGATCTCTAGCCCCAAACATGGTCATACTCTCTACAATATATGTGATAGCAATCTATCCTTCCCAGTTTCTACATGTTCAGACACAGTTGAAGGGAATCTTTGCACATACACTAATAAAGATATGCAGTCACATCTTGTGATGGTTTATCTTAGATGTTGGAAGTCTGACCACTGAGTAAGATGTCCCAGTTTTCATTTTCAGTATCTGCTTAATATTCCAGATAAGTTCCATGGAATTCAGCCAAGAACTTCAACCTGAATTTAGCCTTTCTTTCGTCAGGGTTTCATAAAAGAAGCCATCAGAGCAAAACAGAGAAACCTAGAGGTGGAAAGGAAAAAAGTTAATTTTGCCACTTCTATCTTTCCTTGCATATATATTATATAAATAAAAGAAAATTAAATATAACTGAAAGCTTGAGAAGTTAACCAGACTATCTTGTTGGGGGGGGGGAAAGGTAACAGACCCTACCTTCTTCCCAAAATTGAGCTCCAGAGATGAGTTTGCTTTTCAGCTGTAATAAAGAGAAAAAAGTTAAGAGCAGAAAAGCAAACTGAAGTTGTTCTATTAGTTCTAAAATAGTAGAAAGCAGGAAATGTCTTTTTCCCCCTACATCAATTTCCAAAAGTAAAGAATCTTATGATGATTCTTATTATATCTTCTCTTGCCAACATTTTCTTCTCTGGCTCCCATGTTTTTCTTTTTATCATAAGCATTGTTACAGTTTATGGCAAAGATTTGTGTACACAGTAGTATACAGTATTGTGAAAACACAAAATCATTAAATTAACTTAATGATAAGGAAATGTTTTCTCAGAAATAGATAATGCCAATGAAGAAAAGCAACAGCCTATTATTATTAGGCTATTTTCTACAACTGGATACTGGCATGAACTGATGGAAAATATCAAGATCTCTTGGTTCTAAACCAAGCTGGTTTTCTTGAGAAACAAAATAAAAATTTGAAGAGTAGAAAGTAATGTTTTCCTGACTATTATTCAAGAGAAACTATTTTTAAGCTACTTTGAAAGGTAATCAACATATACATAACTATTTATATAATAACTTAGTTTAACTTAGGGGGTTTTCTTTTGTTTTACCCTGTATTCACTTTGGGAAGTCGGGGGTGGGTGGGTGGGTTGGGAGGGTTTATTATTGTATTATAATGCACTCAACTGTAATACTTGCAATATATAAAGATGATGTACTTATTGATATAAGAGGCGTTGCTCAGACAGTAACTCTGGACCACATCTGGAGGGGGTGCAGAGTGAGGAGTGAAGGAGTGGAGGGAAGTAGGGAGGCTGCTGGAGAGGAGGGTGGAGAGTGAGGGAGGGAGAAAGGGAGGGGGTGGGAAGTAGGAGATAGGGAGGTAGGAAGAGGGGGATGTGGTGGAGGGGGTGCTGCCAAGCAACATCTATAGTTATTCTATTTTATATAAGTTTTTATGTTTTGTTTTGTGGGAGATATAGTTGAAAATGATTGTATTAAGTTGAGTTGTATTTTATTTAATTGGACTTTTTGTTAATAATTATAAAAAACTAATAAAATATTTTCAAAAAAAAACATATACATAACTATTTCAGAAGATTGTGGATGAATATAAATGGATTGTTCCAGACTAATTCTTCTGTATAAATTACATTTATGAAAGTGACTGAGATCTAGCAAAGAGTATTATTAATGAAGAGGAATTTACCTTCACTCCATTCCCATGCAATCCATCATCTCTTATATGGTTTCATAGGTTCACTCAGTTTTTTCTTTTAAAGAGCTACAAGGGTCAGAAAATATGCTTTTCTTTCCATTAGCATGCACTAATAGAAACCCTGAATTTATCCCTATGTGTCTTTATTATGCTTTCCCCCATAAAGTATATTAATATGGAAAAGAAACATTAAAAAGAAACATAATAAAGGTCTCCCATAAATTTGAAAACAAAAAGGAAATGCAATTGTTATTTCCATTATTTAATTTGTTTTTGTTGGGGATAAGGATGGAAGCAGGTTGGGGAGAAAACAGTGGCTGACCAAAAAAAGGGACAGATCAAAGGTATGATTTTCAGGGAGTCAGACTTATTCCTGGATTAAACTTTCAGCCTCTGTCTGAGATAAGATATCTAAAAAAAGAGAGGCAAGGAAGCTTCTTTATTTTATTACAGTCAATGTTTGTTAACTATGTATATCTAGATTTACGGGATTTTAACAGAACATGCACCACAATAATGTGGACATTAACCTCAAAGGAGCTGGAAAATACTGAATAAGGACATTCAGGAATTATTCCTTCTGATACTAGCAGAATATTGATATTTTTGATATTTTTCAAGAGAGAAATATGGATTTGGAGGCTACTTAAGCAGTACTGAGGGAGGATTTTGCTTTGTTTTTTACAGGAAAGAAATCTGGCACAGGTAGTCCTCAACTTATGACTGGTCACTTAGCAACAATTCAAAGTCACAACAGACCCCCCAAAAAAACTACTTAAAATACAGTTTCAAAATCTGATATCAGTGCCCCCCAACAGTCATGTGAATACATTTTGGGTTTCGGCAACTAGCATGCATTTATGGGTGTTTGCAGTCAAAGATATTATAGGCAGCCAATGCCCTGAGCTAGCAACAGATGCATAGAACTGGAAGAAAAAGGAAAAATCACCTGCTGCTGCTACATTCTGAAAGCTGTTTGAAATTCAAAGACATATAGACATAAATAAGGTCCCTTAATTACTTTTGCTAAATTTTCTTTGCCCCCAGTCTCTCATCCCCAATTACCACAAGAAAACAATGAAGAATAAACTAGCACAGATGTTGTTACCTAGTTTGGGTAATGAAACGTATGCAAACAACCAAGTTTAGAGAGCACCAAGGACCCCTCATTTCAACCCTGGACTACATATATCCTTCTTTATTGATACAATGAAGAATAAAATCTGGCTGCCTTTTTCATTTTTTGTTGGCTGAAATGGTTTGATTACTGCCATGATTAAATTCCTAAGGGTAATTCCAGAGTAATTTTTCTGAGGCTTGTGTCTCATCTTTGCAATAGGACAAAATAACAATATAGGCTCCAATAAAATATTTTCTTTCAGAATTGCCAGATTCAATTAGTCAGAGAACAAACCTAAGGAATCTTTAAACAACTCTGTGATGCCTCCATCCAGGGATATATTTAACCCAATATGTGAAGAGTAGTGAACCACCCTTCCCAGGACAACTGGGCTGATCTCCTCCCCTTCACCGAAGTAGCTTGTAACGATGGAGTCCACAGCAGCACCGGGTTTTCACCATTCTACCGTAAGTGGCAATGGGCCAAGACTTCATAGCCATTCCAGAACTGCCACAGATCACCCCCCAGAACACTTCCCTGGCAGACTGGATTGCTCAACTTCAAAGCACTTGGCCGGTGGTTCACAAAGCCCTGGAGGAGGCACATGAAACATACAAGAAACAAGTTGACAAAAAAATGCTCTAAGCCAAAAAACTTTAACATCGGGAACAAAGTCTGTTCGTCCACCAAATACCTCCAGTCCAGACTACCCTCAAAGAAACTTGGATCTAAGTATACTGGATACTTTCCCATAATTAAAATCATCAATCCTGTAACAGTACAATTAGACTTGCCCCCAAAACCTCAAACACATTCACTCACTTTACCACTGTAGCTTGTTAAAGCCGGCAATCACTTCACCCTTGCATCCTGCAACTAAACCACCTCCAACTCCTATCCTAATCAAAGGAGAGCAACACTTTGAGGTCAAAGAATGAGGTCATAAAATGATCTCATTTTATGGCAGGATGCTAGCGAAGTGAAGCAAGCTGAAGCGTTTACATGGCAGACCTGACAACTACCGTAAGTAATCTCTAAGAAACTCTGTAATGCCCCCATTCAGGCATATATGTAATCCAACACGTGAAGAGTCACCTTCCCATCCTCTCTTCTCTTAGTCACAGGTGAAGAGGCAGTCTGTATTTCCAATAGAGGTGAATATACGGTATGTAGCTCGGGTGTAGGGTGAGGGTGAAGGTTCGTTCTCTGAGCTTCTTTAGTGGATGTTATTCCACTGAAGATGTTACCTAGCCTAGTAATGAAACATTCAGAAACCAACCCACAACCTCGGAGAACGAACCTTCACTCTGAGGCAGTCTGTATGTTTAAGGAATGCTTGTTTGCTGTAGAAAAACTTCATGAACATTCATACATTTGCCAAATGAAGCTTCCAGGTTAGATGTAAATAATCATATGTAGAGATTCACTACAAAAAAAATTAACAATCATCTTGTAAGCCCAAAGCCTATATCTTTTCTTATGTTATTAATGTGAGTATATGAATTGTCAAGTGATTAAGCAACTGTGGCCCAATTCTGAACTGCTGCAAAGCTTCATATGAATTTGATATACACATTTCTGGTGGAGTTGAAGCTGGAAGATAAAAAGATAGCATTGCAGCCATCATAATGAGATCTTATACGCAGATACAGTAAACTTTTTCTGTCTGTTCTTTTGATATGGTTAGCTGGCATTGTAAAAAATGATCTTTTACTTAGTGACTCAGAAAAGAAAACATATTTTCTTGGGGGAAAATAAGGAGGGTTCAAATTTTATCGTGAAAGGGGGGAATATGTTTATTCTTTGTAATTTAATTCATTAGTTACATAACCTGACCAAGCTGACTAGTAGGACCATTAATTTTCCATATTATACATCTCTACATGTTCTATTTAAAATTCATTGTCTTTTAGTGATGGATTAAGTAAGAACACTGCAATATTATAAGAAACTTGAATGTGTTTTTCCAGATGTTTTCATTTAAACAGCAGAATAGCCAATATAAAACAATCCATCAAAACCTATATATGTTCAGATCTATGATTATTGAACCTGTGCCACATTAAACAGCTTTAATGAATTCAGCATTGCAATGGAATAAGTCTGCAGACTTTAACCTATAATACTTTGCTTGGGAATAAACTTTACTAACTTCATGGAAATTTAATTCCAAGTAAATATGGACTCAGCTACAATGGCAATGAGTTTACCATTGGAAACCTGGAAAGACAGATTGTGGTGGAAAAAAATCTATGCAGTATGGTCAGTAAGAGTTGACACTGACTTGAAGGCAGATAATCAAACAAACAAACTCACACACAAATAGAAAATCAAGTTATAACACAGCTACAGGATACTTTTGTCCAGATCATCACTATCCTTTTAAATAATGTTTAATCAATAACTTTATACCGGTATAATATTTTTAAAAGTTTCCCAAAGGGGGTGAGATAGTGACACTGAATTTTGTGGTGCTCATCCACTTTTGATTCTTGCTCATGCCTTAGTTATCTCATGCTTGATTACTGTAATGTGATCTTCATGGGGCTGCTGTTTGGAAGCTGAAGCTGGTCCAGAATGCAGTACTGCACATTTGTTGGTGCTTCTTATTGCACTCAGGTAACACCATTGCTCCATCAGCTGCATTGATTCCCACGAGGCTTCTAAGTGTAATTCCAGGTGCCAGTTATGACCTATACAGCCTTCATGGCATAGGGCCAGGCTAGTTGTTGGACCACTTTTGTCCTATTGTTTCTTCTCATCTCTCCTGAACTAATAGAGAAGGCATCCTCCACATCTCTTCTGTTGGACTCTTGGAGGTGTAGCAGCACCTGCCCTATGGCATATCCCTGGAGACTGGGATGGCCCCAGCCCAGACAACCTTTCTACTAGTGTTGAAGATCCAGCCTATTGAAAAAACAAAGTCCACAGTGGCTGGCTTTATATATGCAATAGAAATTTATAATTGTTTTAATTATAGCATGTTTGAGATCATTGATGATTATGTGGTGAGAACTGACAAAAACCTGTGATTGGCATCTTAATGGAGAAATAAAAGTGATCACAGCAGTAATATATAATAGCGTGATCACCGTGGTACTAGCAATTTATGACTGGTCGCATCATATAGCCCGGGGTAACAAAACAAAAAAAAAAAGTCGGCCATCGCATAACTGGGTTCACACGACCCGTTGAAACAGAATGCGGTTGCTCGGTTATAGTTCTGGCAGCAACTTGGTTTTGACAGGAATTCCTCTCTCCCCCCCCCAACCTTCCAAATTTAGAGAGGGGGAGAGGAGGGGGTTGATCCAGCCGCTCCCTCCCTCCCTCGCTCGCTCTCTTTCGAGCAGTGGAGGTGGAGAGTCCCAAAGCCAGCCAGCCAGACGGAGACGGGAGGATTTACAAAGTCTTTTTGGAGGAAACGCCGCCAGAAGCCACTTCCTGTCAACTTGCGCTGCTGCGCGCCTCGAGCCCGAACTTTCCCCGCGCCGCCTCGGACTGGAGCGGCCGCGTGTCTCCCTGCGCGGCGGGAGCGCTTCTCTTTCGGGGCGCACCAAACGGTGGGTGTATTGAAGGAAAGCGGGCGTCCCTTGGAGCCGAACTTTCGGCGCTTTAGTTTTGCCAGCCCGGGAGAGGCGCGAGGTGGGAAGGCGGAGGAGAAGCAGCGCCTAAAGCGGAGGATGCCGCCTCCGCCCCCTCTTTTTATTTTGTGGGAAAGGTAGCGAAGCAAACGAGCTCTTCTCATAGCGGCTAAGCCGAAGCCTCCGAGTTGAAATGTTCCGCCTTGGGAGTCGGTTTAGCTGCCAAAGAGGCAGGCAGCTCTTAACGCCCACCTAACTGTACTCAAGTCTTGCTTTTGTCTGCAATTAGGAGAATAGAAATTTCTGATTTCTGGCTAGATTCGACTTTTGAGAAGAGCTATAGGCTTGACTTGTGTCAAGGAGCCGAGACAGGCTGGTATTGGGCGGGGGGGGGGAGAGCAGAACAACTGGAGAAAGGCTATGTAATCTCTCTCTCCCCCCCCCCCAGTTCTTCTGCCGCTACCTTTTGAACCGTTTCTTCCCCCCCTTCCCAACACCTTATGTTGGCCACCTGCGGGGATGCAGGCATGACGGACTGGCTTTGATCTCACTGCTGAGATCCAACGTCCACCCGGAACAATGTAATGTTGAACTGAATGGGTCTTTCAAATCAGCTCTTCCCCAACTTGGAACCCCTCGGGAGTATTGTACTACAAATCCCATCTCTGCCAGCCAGCGGAATGGGAGTTGCAATACAGTGCATCCGGAAACCGACACGGGTTGGCCACACAGTTAACTTTTTACCTTGAAGTATTGACATTCTCAAGGAAAACAATCTCATATTGTTTTGGAAGGCTCTTTTTCTCGTGTATTAAATGGGTGGGAGGGCGGGGGAGGGGGTTAAGTTTTTTTCTGAAATGAACCAGTTTCTTAAAAGTAAAACAAAAATGTGATTCTAACATCTCTTTTCTCTTAGGCATTTGTCTCTAAACTGGAACAGGACAAAAATTATGTGATTTGTGAATGTCTTTGAGTTCAATGAGTTTCTGTATTATGTGTTTAAAAATATTTATTCAAAAAAAACTTTATTATGTCTTTGCACTCTGGAGTTTATAGAAACTTAAAAAGAAATAAACCCATTGCTTAGCCAAATAAAATCCCATGTGCCTGGATTTACATCAGTCAGTATTTTAGTTCTAAAGAATAAATCTATTTAATTTGAATGCAAGTCCAAAATTTACATACAAATTTAGTCCACATCCAGAAATGCATAAACTAGCAACTAGATGGTAATTATAGATTACAGTTTGAATCGCTTTAAGTATAAATGAAATCCATTTGAAATTTGTTTTTGCTCTAGTCCTGCTCCACACTTTTTGAAGTACAACCATCAACATATTACTAAAAGAGTAGCTGAGTATTTACTGCTGTCAGAGTTGCGGCAACTTTGACTCAGCAGTAAATATCACATCATTCAATTTTCAACCATTGTCATTATTGGTTTTGCTGAAATATTTCATTATATTAAATTAATGTTAGATTAGAAAAAGTTCAATTTACTTTGCAGTATACACATGGGTACAACTAACATTCAGAAATTAAATTCCAAGCAGGCACATATAGCTGCACTGTGTACTATGACAAGATAGTCATGTCTTAAAATCCATTTATTTCAGTGGGGTTCAAGTCAAGTAATATTTATTGAATCTAATTTAATATCTTTAAGACATTTTGGTTTTATTTTGGTTTTATTAAAGCCAAGAGAACTCAGCCAAATGAAAATACAACCAATGTGTTGATTAAGAAATTCAAGTCTCCTCAGCCATGGAAGCTCACTGGGGGACTTTTGTTCAGTCACTCTCTGTCAGTCTATCTGCCTCACTGGGTGGTTGTGTGGTAAAATTGGAGTATAAAATACACTGTAAATATCTGGTGCTGCTAAGAAAATATGTGGTGTAAGTCTAAGAAACAATAATTTAAACAACAGATCATTGTTGAAAAGATATAGATAACCATTAGATGGCAGTACATAGAAACACTTTTCTGCCATCCAGTGGCATAGGCAGAAAGGAACTAAGGATAAGAACATAAGAACATAAGAAGAGCCATGCTGAATCAGGCCAAAGCCCATCGAGTCCAGCATTCTGTGTCACACAGTGGCCCACCAAATGTACATGGGGATCTTGAGCAGAAAGAGAAGGCAAAACCCTCCCTTTCCCTTGACCCCCAAACAAATGGTACTCAAGGGAATCCTGCCTGCCTCAACCAACATAGAGGCGGCACATGGACATCTGTTTTAATAACCACCAATACACTTTGCATCCATGAATCTATCTAGCCCTGCCTTGAAGCTGTCAAGGCTGACAGCTGTCACGACCCCTTCAGGATGTAATGTGTTGTGTCATCATAACACAAATACCATGATTTATATATTATATCAGATGCTGTGACACAAGTATGCAATTGCATAGTGTCAATATTGTAGATGTTGCTCCCTAAGTGTCCTTATGAGATTTTCATCCTTCATCTGGTAATCTAACTTTTGCTTGAAATCAGTTTAAGATGGCAGGCATTTCTATGTTTAAGGAGCCTTAGAAACAAATGCCACAAGGTGAGCATTCATTCTCAATACCCATAAATGGGATTGTATTATAATTACATAAGTAAACCAAAGCTGGAGTTTACTGAGTCTTATTTGATTTTCTTTAGTTAATAGTACTGCAGCAGCACAGAATTTAAGAAATAACATACTGTTTGGGGATTATGGGACTTGTAGCCCAACACCTTGTTGAAGAAAGCTGTCTTAAACAAAAGATATACATATATTTAAGTACTTAGAGAGTTCAAATAATGGAAAGAAATCACAATAGACACCTACCACTTCAGTCCAAAAAGCTTGAATAAGTAAAGAAACACTACTTCCTATATGAGCCCATAACTGTGGATACCAAGATTATGATGGATCAGGCAAGTAGAAGGAACAATTAATTAGATGATATTAGGGAAGACAAGGGAAATTTCTGCAGAAGTATGCAAAATGCAGTGGCTCAGAACATGGATTGTTAGGGAGAGGGAAATGGTGAAGGGAAGGTAGTTGATCACAGTAAAATTTTTCTGTTGTGTGTGAATGTCAGGAAACAGGAATAATTTTCCTCTCTTGCTTCTTTAGGTACTAACAATTGGCACTGAAGCATAAATTGTAAAGCTAGTAATATACTAAAATGATCCATTCAAACATAAAACCCTGATTAGAGTCACATAAAAGTTATTCCATGTGTTATATTCATCACTTTCTACAAATTGCTCTGGAACTCAACTGTATATCTCTGAAGTAAGGCATAGTCACCTGTGATATTGACTAATATGAAGGTGAAAAGGGGAGGACATAACCCAACCAGGTCCTGCATGTTTACCTAAGATTAATTCCCACTCTTTAGAAAGAATATAGGATTTTGTATAGAAGTTGACCAGGCTGAGCCTGAGTGAGGCGTCAGACCACCTCATCAGTCTCAAGTCCCACACCCACAAGAGATTTAAGTCAAGTCCACCTTGAATTGTGTTGAGTCTTATCTACCGCCAATTTGCTTTGACTGTTAATACAGGTAGTTCTTGACTTAAGACTACAATTGAGCCCCAAATTTCTGTTCCTAAACAGAACATTTGTTAAGTGAATGTTGCTCCATTTTACTACCTTTCTTGCCACAATTGTTAAGTGAATCACTGCAGTTGTAAGTTAGTAACACCATTGTTAAGTGAACCTGGCTTTCGCTTGTAAGAAATTCACAAAAGGTAATCCCATGATGACTCTGGGACACTGCAACCGTCATAAATATAAGTTAGCTGCCAAGCATCTGAATTTTGATCATGTGGCCGTGGGGATGCTGCAACGGTTGTACGTCTGAAAAATGGTCATAACTCAGTGCCATTGTAACTTTGAACAGTCACTAAATGTATTGTTGTAAGTTGAGGACTCCGTAATTCAGATTCTTGAAAAAAGCTATATATTCATATATCTTGCAATAAAGCTATATATTCATTTGAACTGCCTAGATTTTTGATTTCCTGTGCTTGACATTTTGTTCTCTGATTATCTATTTTAAAAATAAAAACATGTCTCTTTTTGTTTAACTGAATAGAAGCTTTGATTACAATGCTAGTACTACAACATAAACATTATTTTTCTTTGTAGGTTTTTAAGTAAAACATATTTTCTTGATTTTGAAGATTTAAAAAAATGGAAACATTTCATTTTTGGATAACCTTGGCACTTTTTGCAACTGGATCTGTCATCAGTGAAGGTTCAGAAAGAGACTTTTCCAGCCTGAATGACTCTGGAACCTCTGCCATAGAAATGGAAGATAAATTAATTATTCCTGCCAGTCAACCCAACACTAACAAGAGTAATTGTATAAGCCGTCCCAAAATAGATAATACTTTTAAATATATCAATACAGTAATTTCTTGTGCGGTATTCATCATTGGGCTTGTCGGAAATGCAACTCTTCTGCGGATAATCTACCAGAACAAATGCATGAGGAATGGACCCAATGCACTGATAGCTAGTCTGGCCTTGGGAGATCTCATCTACATCATCATAGATATCCCTATCCATGTGTATAAGGTAATATGCCATGTTATGCTTTATATAATTTTTATAGCATTATAATGTGTTACAATAGTTTTGCATACATAAATTATTCTTGTTTCTAATGGCCATTGGAGGAATATGTGTAAAAAAACTTTTTATATGAGACAGACTTTTAAACACTTAGCAAGTGAACAAGTGAACTTGAAATTCATTGTGGTTAGTGTGAACATGAAAGTCTTATGTTGCACATTGAAGCCTGTTACATATATGTTAACTGATGGCCAATGTACACATTTTCTTCAGTGTGGGAGAATGTGGGCATATGATTAGTATTTAGTCTGTGGCAAATAAGTTATTTGCATTTCACTATAAACATAACAGTGTTTCAAGTAAGAGTGAGTTACTTAATATTAGCTAAGAAAGTACTTGTAACACGTCTTTTTTTTTAGAACAGAGCTTTCTGTGATAAGAAATGTACGCGAATCAGTTCTTACTAACAACACAAACAATACTCTCCTTTATTGCTATGCACAGAATGAAATGGCTTGGAGAGGACAAGCAGATGGTGAGGGATGAGTTCTGTATCTAACTAATGTTACTGATGTCTTGGACACATTTCAATCTATTTATAGTTATTTAGTTATTCTGGTTCTCTATTGCTAACCAATTTCATAAGATGATGCTAAATGTCATTGATTTTTTGTTATTGTGTTATTCAGAGCTTATAATTTTATCTATCATGTTATTTAAAATATATATGACAATTCTGAATGTTCATGGGTTGTGAATTATCACTATGGATGACATTCAGATGATTCACTTTCATACATCAGAACTTAGTATAGCCAGGGAACATCTTCACAATTATGCTGCCAAATTGGAAAAGGTGGTTTGGATTTTTTTTTTTCATTTTTAAGGTTTTCACTTTTATTTTCCAACAAACATCCCATATTTTTTCTTCTGGCACACAGAATCTTAGCTTTCTGTTCTTTATTTCACCAGGCGATAAGAGACAGCAATAGCTTTTTTCTTTTTTCTTTTCTTTCTTTCTTTCTTTTTCTTTCTTTCTTTTATTTATTCTTTTCTGTCTTTCTTTCTTTGAAGTTGAAGAGTTGGGTGGACAGTAAAGCAGTAAAATGATATGATTGTTTCCTTACATGGTCTTTGGGGATTGGAAGAATAGAAAAAGAAAGGAAAAAAAAATAGCACTTGCTGATGGTGTTCTACAGTATAAGGAATCTTCAAAGTTGCAAGACCTTAAACTAAGATATATTTCACAACACTAATAGTGAGTTTGGGCTTTGGACTTGTTGCCTTTAAAGCCATAATGTATCCCTGTCTAAATATTTAGTGACATCTAGTATGAAACTATTCGGGTAGGCAATTATTTGGAAGTTCGGAATTTTTTTTAGGATTTATATATAATTTGTTATTTAATGAACTAAGTTTCATCATAATTTCTTTATGATTTCTTTCTTTTGTTTATATCTTTAAAATTTTATGACTTATGGATGAAATAAAAGAACTTCGAATATATTTGTGTATAAATAGTACTCAATATAGCAGTCTACTGTAGGATAATTAAATATTGCTATTTAGAAAGCAAATATGTTAAAAACCGCACATCAGATCTGTATTTGGAAACAATATCATGAGACATAGAAGAGAAATACTTTCTCTTGTGAAAAAATAGTATTCTTTGGGGCATAGGAAGTTTGGCCTCTGACCAAACTTTAGAGATAAGATCAATACGGAAGAAAATTTTTATGTATATTATTCTAAATTGAATCAGAATCACATAGAGAGGCAAAGGATTCAACTCTCTTTTATTATGGGCCTGTCACATCAAGAGTTCTCATAACTGATTTTTAACAAGTAAAAGAGAAATATATTGGCACAATCATTGGCTTAATGCAGAACATAACATGCTTGTTTATTGTAAGAAGTTTGTTACTACAGAAGGATCTTTAATACTTATGTGGTACAGTATAATTAATGTAATTTTTAATATTGACTCTTGTTAAAACATAGACCATCTATGCAAAAACTGGATTGTATGAAAATTGATATATTACTTACTCTTTATAGTGAAATAAAAAACTTCACTATTCAAAATCTTCCAAATATTTCTTATTTTAAACCCACTGTAAATAGTGTGTCCTAATTTTCATACAAAGTTCTGTAGCTTTCATTTACTTTACTTTTTGAGCAAATATTCTATTTCTAATATTCATTTCATAGCTTTTTTCATGCATGTGGCCAATGTTTGTTATTTTAGGCATGATGAGTCTATTTTTGTACAAAGAATATGGTTATCTTTGTTTCAAACTAATACTTCCAAGTTATCAGAACTGGCATACTGTAGTTCTTATTTATGATGTGTTCATGTCCAAGTCTGAAATTAGCTGAAAATTAAAGGTAAAATTGATTTCAGTTTTTCCATTTCTTTTTGCTATTTCTTGGACCTTACAGTTTAGGAACCTAATGGTTATTTCTCTCGATCTTCCAAAACTCAAGATAATATTGGCTTGTGGTTTTATGACCTTCCCATAGTTTCATTTGTTCGCATGAGGTTTTGGTTGTAATCTAGATTGTTTTCTTTATAGAACATGGTTTCCTCTGCCATTCTCTGGGTTTTTCCCAGTATGGAAAGGAGAAAATTTTTAACTTCAGTACGCTGATAGGGCATACACATTGCCTCACAAGCTTTAGCCTTTATGGATTTTAAAATCTAAAATCTCATTGTGGTAGGAGGATGTGATATTTTGAAAACGGGTCATTTTGAGAGAGGGGAAAGGCTATTGTTCCTCAGTTCTGTGATATCTACTAAGACAAAAAGTCTCCTAAACCTTCACTGAACTGATGGAGGTTTAATTAGTTTAATTAGTTTCTGCTTAGCATTAAAAAGGCTGAAGTAAAGTATTACTTGGATAATATGTGTTCTATTGCACCTCTCTTTTATTTTCTGTAGTTCTTTTTTTTCTTTGTTGTTTGGTGGCAGAGAATTGTGTAGAACAAAAAAATAAAACCTAATCTCTCTTGCCTTATTTTTGTTGCTTTACATAATATTGCTTTATATAATATTTTTCTGACTGGTTTAATTTATGTATTTCAACTAAGAAATACTTTTTAAAGGTAGAATTATGGATTAATTAATGCATAAACCAAGAATACTTCTTTAATATCCCTTAATCGGGCAATTGTTCCAGTAGGTTCATAGACATTTTAGCATACCCACTTGCCCTTCAGACATTGAATCAGAGTTGGAAGAGGCTCATAACTGCCACCTATTCTACCTCTAGCCCAGTTCAGGAACTGAGAGCTAAACTGTACAACTTTTGCTTGAAGATCTGCAGATGAGGTAACACTTCATTCTGTTAATTTTTTGTCCCATTGTTCAAATGCTTCTACTATTAACACCTTTCTGCCAATGTTTAAGCAAACTCATCAAGCCTAGTTGAAACAGTAGCATCCTTTGCTTTCTTGTATGAGTTATAGCTGTTCAGGTATTGAAAATAGTATTATCATGTGCATCTCTTGTACACACTTTTTCTTTATTTTAATTTGACTTTTGTCTTTTTATTCTTTTCCCTTCCCAGCACGACTCTTTTTCTTTAGGAATTATCTTAATCAGTTTTTTTTCCTTTTTTTTGCCTTTTTCCCCTTGCCAGGCCAATAAAAACATCCCTATTTTTTTTATCCACGGACTTCACAGATTAGTAGGATTGTGCAAGTCTTAAAATTCCCAAGAGTTTTCATTGTTATAAAGCTTTTTTTAAAAGTAATCCTACATGGTCTAAAACATCTCTTTTGAAGAATTTCTACAGGTGTAAAAAATAGTACATTTGCTATATATACATACAGGGAACTTATGGCAGTTATCACTCAGATATTTTACCATATGTTGCTAATAAGCACATTTAATATTTTTCCAAAATTATTAAATAGTACAGTGCAACTTTATATGCACAAGAAATTATTACATTGTACATGGGTGGCTACAAATATAATTTACAATATTTTTACTCAAAAGTTCCACTACTTTATTTTCAATGAGGCTTGACTTTCTGTTAAATTATAATGGTTTTATCAAGATTTTTCTTATTAAGATATTTTCTCTTTAAATTCATGGAAAGTTGCTTAGTGTGCTTTGTATGAAGAATATCCCACTTCATTTCAGTGAAAATCTCATACTGAGCAAACTGGGCAAAAGACTAACAGATATAAAATAATTTCTAATTCCTCTACTCATGTTTTATTTCATTCATCTCTAAGAAGGTATATGGCATACTCAGCAATTCTGAAGAAGTGGTTCAATTGGAATTGAATTTAGATGGAAACATATGTAAGGAATACCTGCTGAACTTGAATGAGTTCAAATCTGAATTCAGATGGTTCGCAAGCTAGGCTATTGTAAGAAACTATGGATGGACTAGCTAGCCATTAAGAGTGATATACCCTGGGAAATGGATAAACCCTTGTCTCTTGAAAAAGGAAGAAAAAAAATCTCAACTGGCATCACCATCTTAGAAAGATGCTAGAACACATAATAAACAAGTTGTTTTGAAAACAATTATTAGTTTGTGATTTCTTTAGTAGCTTGTGGGAATAATTTGTCTTTATATTCTTATTATAAGGCTGATTAAATATGAGTTGCATGTAAGTTTATTAGGTGAATGCACAACTGTCTGGAAAGCCAAACTTAAATGATATCAAACTGGAAAGATATAGCAAGTAATCCATGAACTGGAGTGATATTTCAAAGTTATAAGATTTCCTTTTGAGATATTTTCAATATTTTAATTAATGTTTTAGATGAAGAGAAAGAGATAGTTTCAAATTTGCAGATGGCACAAATTACAGAAGTAGGTAAAAATAATAAATAAATTTAGACAAGTGTAGTGCAGTTTCTTCATCAGAAAGGGAAATAATATAGCCAGCTGCTGTTATCTGGCCTAGTAATAATAATACTTGTAAAAAATGATGTTGGAATAATAGATTATCACAACATGAACAAACATTGTAATATAGATTTTGGAAAAGAAGTTCCCAGATAATAATTATTCATAGTTTATGTATTCTTCATTGGTTAGACCAACCTTGAGTATTATGTCCATTTTTATCAGTATAAGAGGAACTGGAAGAGGTGCTGTGAAGGGCACTGAGGATGGTTGGGATTGGTTATTAAATCATATAGGAAAAAGCATATTACATTTTTTCAGATAGTGAAAGGGTGTCACACACACAAGGTCAAGACCTAATTTCAATTAGACCAGGTGCCGAACATGGAATAAAGTTACTTAATTAAAAGCAATTTCCAATTAAGTGTTATAAAAATGAACCATATGTAAAGGAGGCGGTGATATCCTTTTTGCTGGATGGGTTTATGGAGAGACTGGACAGCCATCTGTTTTTCTTCAGGTGCTTGCACTGCCAGGGGATTCTGCCTAATGGCATAAATGATCCCTTTGGAGAAATGGTCTTTGTGAACATTCATATCTTAATTAATATTTGATATTGACCTAAGCTTGCCTTTCTTTCTATATACCACTCTTCAATAACCATTTCCTTTCTTACAATTCTTCTTAACCCAATAGATTTACTTATACCATAAGTTTTAAAAAAATAGCATTCCTTGAAAGTAAATTGAACTCTAGCTGACCGAAGTTTTGGCATAAAAACAAACTTTAGAGATAGTACTGTATATAAGGTTTGGCAATTAGATCATACTTTGTATACTTTATTTTGATGCAAAAAAAGAGAAAAGTTTAAAGTAACTGTCAGGCTATTTTCATTTGCTTAATCTGTGATTATATCATTTATAGAAGTTTTATTTGATCTTCATTTAGTCTTTAAAATATGTATTGGGTTAATTTTTTATTCTATTACTTTAAAACATTTTGACGAGGTTCAAGCTTAATGCTAAGAAGTTTTTTCCATAACCTTGGTTTATTGAATAAATTATTAAGCCACATGCTGAGTTTTAAATGAGAATAATTATGTTCATAGGATCAAGCTACTACAGTTCAGTGCAATGCTTAAGTAGAAGAATATTTGATTCACTGAAATTAGAATTAGCACCTACTGTGAGAATTTTCTCTGGTTTTCTGAAGTTTTTCTGAGGTTCATGTGCAAATAATAAGTCACTTTTAGAGAATTCATCCAAGTAAAATTTATCAGTATTTGTGTCTTGTTTGACAGAATGAAGCAACCAAGGTTAGAAGGAGGGAAGGCTCAATAAGTTGTAATTGTCTGGTCAGTTTTCCTGAATTCTTGAAGCAAAACCTTAAAATATTTGAAAGCTTCTGGTTTCTGTTTATAAATTTGGGGTCAGAATTGTACTATGCAAGACATTATTTAGCAAATTTATTTTGAGAAACATAGTTTCAACTTTAATAAAGATATATAGTATTTAATGGTACATCTATTAAAGCAGATTGGATTAAACTTTGTTAAATTTCATCAACAAAATATTATAAGAAGAAAAAAAAGAAGGATTTACGTTAGGTTGCTACCCTGCCCTGAAAACCTGTTCAGCAAAGTCTCCCCAGTGAATATATTATACACATGGAATCCCTGGCATCAACCCACTGAAGAAAAAATTGGGAAGAAAAAGCAATATATATGGGAATTCAAGAATATTTGGGAAAGATATGTACTTGTTCTGGACTTTCTTTTCTTCAGAGTTATTGATCTGATTGTTGCCACATTACAGTCCATTTAAAGTGGAAGACATTCAGAATGTACCATGTGCTGCTTCTGTCACATTGTTTTCACCAGGTGTGGATTAAGTGGCTACACACTGGTGTTATCTGTGGGAGCAGCTGCCAGCAAGCCTCTAAAACTTCCTTATTGTCCCTTAGATTATCAAACTCTGAAGAGCTTGTAACCCCAAATCCTGTTGCAATAGTGCTTGTCTATTGTCTGATTCTGCCACTTGGGCTGGGCTAAGAAATACCAGCTGGAAAGCTGGGATGGAGGGCGGAGTGAGCAATTAAATCACATTCCACCTGTTTTCCCAAGAATTTTTTGCAATTAGGCTTTCCTGGGGTTTCTGATGCACCACACAATTTGCTATGGAGTCTTATAATGGATGAGGATACATCAATAGAGTCATTTGATTTACCACATTTGTGCCAAAGTCAACAACATCACAGTCATTTCTCTATATGGTACACCTCAATGATTATTATGTCACCCTTTGATACAAAGGATACAATTTAGTAAATAGATTTTAGAATATAATCATTAGGAAATTGAATAAAGTAAAAGGTCTGAAGAGTCATATCAGAGAACCAGAAAGGCCTGGTTCCACTTTAGTTTTCCATGAGTTCTGTATATTGGTGGAAGTGATAGTAATCTACTGCTGTTGTCCTTTGGTTGGACAAAATGTATTAGCTGCTCCAGAAGAGCAGTATAACACCTTTCCTTCCCAGTAGGCATTCTTAATGTCAACTTATGCTGACATCGTGATTTATGGAAGGCCTTGCCTGCCTTACCCAAGACCATGTGCTGAATTTTTGGGTGACAAGTTTTCAGCTGACTTAACAGTTTTAGAAAGGAGTCAGGTCTTTCTTTCTTTCTTTCTTTCTTTCTTTCTTTCTTTCTTTCTTTCTTTCTTTCTTTCTTTCTTTCTTTCTTTCTTTCTTTCTTTTTCTTCCTTCCTTCCTTCCTTCCTTCCTTTCTCTTTTGCCTGCCTGCCTGCCATTTTTCTGGCTTTCTGGATGTATGAAACCTTGGATTAGAGTTGACAGATAATGCTTTGAGCACAATTGTCATCTAAGCCTTGTCGGAATGTTTATTGATAAATAATGCTACATTGCTTAAAATTCATTCCATATTTATTTTGTATTTCTAGAAAATAAACTTCCCTTTCTAAAATATATAAAATATTTTATTCAGGCAATCATCAGAATCACACTGGCCATACTTCATTTTCTAGGATGTAATCTTCTTGATTGTGGCTCAGGATAGTTATAAATGCCTGAATCGATTGAAATCAGCAGGTTGAAGAACATTGCAATTCATGCTAAAATGTGGGGACTTCAGGCTTAGTTTTACAATATCGTAATAGTAATGTACAAATAATACTGCATATACCAGGGGTTCTCAACCTTGGCAACTTTAAGACTTGTGGACTTCAATTCCCAGAA
This sequence comes from Bothrops alternatus, assembly GCA_034064705.1. Taxonomy (NCBI): domain Eukaryota; kingdom Metazoa; phylum Chordata; class Lepidosauria; order Squamata; family Viperidae; genus Bothrops; species Bothrops alternatus. Next base: position 10,750,815 of record JARGCV010000081.1, read on the forward strand.
TTCTAGGAGTTGAAGTCCACAAGTCTGAAAGTTGCCAAGGTTGAGAACCCCTGGCATATACCATAGATTAAACCTTCCTTGGTTCCATTGTGTGCTCATGTTTTCTATATGTACATTTTAACTGTTTCTTTTTCTTTTTTCTGTCTATTAGCTTCATTTTCCAACGGCCTTTGGGATGATACATTTTGAACAATTTCTTTGCCGTTTTTTTCCTTTTATTCAGAAGGCATCTGTTGGGGTCACTGTTCTTAATCTCTGTGCTCTAAGTGTGGACAGGTAAGAAATACATTATTCCCTTCTGTGAATATTTTTCATATATGAAAAATTATCAAGATAGTCCATAACTGAATATTATATAATGACCTGGAGTTTTAAATTTTTATTTAGATAAATAGCTTCTTGCTTAATTTTCAAATTCAGCTCCTCATCCTGTGTTGTATTTCATTATATTATTTTTCTCAGTCTGACAATACTTCATTGATTAGTTGTAAGACACCAAAATATTTTTTTAATAACGTGAACCAAAGGAATGGCCATGAAATTATCTGACACAATTTTGATCATATCACATCTAAGGTATCCCCAACCCCCCCCCAAGGCCCCAAATAAGTGTGTTTTAGAGAAAACTCCACCTCACTTTAAATGCTTTTCACCTCTTTAAAAAATCCCTAATTCTTTAACTGGCTCATTTTTTCCCATTGGAGGAATTAATGGTTTGAGTGGATACACTAGACCACGGGCCGCCAACCCGCGGCTTCGGAGCTGCATGCGGCTCTTTCAGCCGTCTCCTGCGGCTCCCTGTCCTCAGCCACCATGTGCAGTCTGAAAAAAAAAGTGGGCCTAAAAAAGTTCAACCAATCAATTCAAACTTCTCATGAAGTTTGAATTGATTGGTTGAACTTCTTTGGTTTGTGGGACTGCCCACAAACCTCTTTCTTTCTTCGTACTGCATGCGGTGGCCGGGAGAATTGCTGGAAAGGTGTCCCTGGTAAGGAGCTGTGGGTGGCCAGTCTTGGGGTGCCTCTTTCCTGCCCAGCGGGTCTCTCCTCGCCCTGCTCCACCGCTGCCTCTGTTAGTCGGGGTCGTCGGGGGTCTTCCGGAGCTTTCCCTCTCCGCCTGCACCTTTCAGCCATCTCACGGGCACCGGATTCCCCCTGGCATCTGCCCGGCCCTTTCCCCACCTGCTGCACGGTCCTCTTGGCTGTCCTCCTGCTACCACTGCTGCCGGTCGCACTGAGCGAGTTGGCGACGAGCGGGCAGCCGTGCCACTTCACCATCCTCCCGCTGCCGCCGCCGCCGCCAGCGGTGCTGCAGGAGAAGGAGACCTTGGGCTCACTTTTCAGTGCAGGATTATATTGCTTACAAACATCACACTGTCCTCTAAGATTACCAGAAGATGCATCTAGTTTGTGCCCCTTCTTTTCATGTTACTGTGTCAGCCATATAAGACAACATCATATAGATCAGGATTACTTTTACAGAGAGAGAGAGAAAGAGAGAGGAAAGAGAAAGAGAGAAGAGAAAGAGAGGAAAGAGAAAAAGAAAGGAAAGAGAGAGAGGAAAGAGAAAGAGGAAAGAGAGAGAAAGAAGAAAGAGGAAAAAGAGAGGGAGAGGAAAGAGAGAAAGGGGGAGAGACAAGAGAAAAAGAGAGGAAAGAGGGAAAGAGAGAGGAAAGAGAGGGAGAGGAAAGAGAAAGAAAGAGAGGGAGAAGAAAGAGAAAAAGGAAAGAAAAAGAGGAGAGAGAAAGAGAGAGAAAGAGGAAAGAGAAAGAGAGGAAAGAGGAAAGAGAAAGAGGAGAGAGAGAGAAGAGAGAGGAAAGAGGGAAAGAGAAAGAGGAAAGAGAGAAAGGGAGAGGAAAGAGAAAGAAAGAGAGGAAAAAGAGGGGGAGAGGAAAGAAAAAGAGAGGAGAGAGGGAGAGGAATAAAAAGAGGAAAGAGGGAAATGAAAGAGAGAAAGAGGGAGAGGAAAGAGAAAGAGGAAAGAAAAAAGAGGAAAGGGAGAGGAAAGGGAGGGAGAGAGGAAAGAGAAAGGAAAGAGAGACAGAGAGACCCTTTTGACATCTAAAATGAAGATAACACTGCATATATCATTTTTTACCTTTATTTTATACACACACACACACACACACACACACACACACACATACATTAAAGGTAAAAAAAGGATATCTGCAGTGTTATCTTCATTTTAGATATCAAAAGGGTTTTGCGGCTCCCAGTGTTTTGTTTTTGGTGGAAAACGGGCCCAAGTGGCTCTTTGAGTGTTTTGGGTTGCCTACCCCTGCACTAGACTTTGTATGACTAAAGCAACCATTTTGTCCATTAATACATTTCAAGAATGTCTACAGTTTTAGCTGTAGCCATATCAGTAATATCATTGATATCACCAGTCAAATCCTTTATAGCCAAAAGCCAAGGAAGTGAGAAGTTTGGCCCTGGCTACAAGAAAATTGCCCTCTCTTCTTAAACTTTCAGGGGCAAGGCAGAGAAAGAATATCTATCATTGGAATGTCTCTCTTTGAGATGGTGTGCATCTTGTGGTGATAAATCGTTACAAGAAATTACTTTAGGGATCTATTATCTGTGGGTAATCTATAGTTACATTCACAGTCTAAAACTGGTGGAAATGTAATAATTCAAATATGAACCAAGCACCTAAGAAGTATCAAGGTAGTGTATAACAATATTACAGTTCGTTGCACAGTCAGCCATATGTTTAGATTAGATTTGGCATTTTTATTAAGCTACTGAGTCCTTCCCAAGGAACTGGGATAGGCAGATGTGGATGTTTCATGGTGTTAAAGGTATCGTCACAGGATATAAGGTATTCTGAGTAAAGCTACCTTATGCAACTGGGTGGTTTTGTCAATAGTGATGGTGTTCAAGTGGTGCTCCAGTTGTTTGGGTTTGGACCCAAGGCACCCATTACTATTGCTACTAGTTTTGCTTTCTTTTGCCACAGTCGTTCTACTTCTGTTTGCAGGTCTTTCTATTTTGTGATTTATCTCCAGTTTATTCTCTTCTCTTCTGTTCCCTCCAGGTATTACAATGTTCAGTATCTAGACTTTTTTGTCTTTCTTTTCAACTTATCAAGGCATTTATTATTATTGGTACTACTTTTGCTTTCTTTTGTCATAGCCATTCTATCTTTATTTGCAAGTCTTTGTATTTCATTTTCTCTAGTTCTTTCTCTTCTCTTCTGCTGTCTCCAGGTTTTTATTATTATATATACCTGACAATATAAAATCATAGCTGCCAGTTCTTAACAACATGCATCAAGTTCTTCCCAGGTACCTAGGATATCATAATATATCAACATAGTACATATGAGGAGTCAATCAGGGTGGCCTTTTGCAATTTACAGATGGAAATTTCATCAATGCTGTCTGTGTTTTTTTTTGTATGGCACCCAGAATGCCAACAACCACTGGGACTACCATGGCTGGTTTATGCCAACTTTGATTTTCAGATTTGATAATCTTGTCCAATTTTTGTCTTCTATGATCCCCTAGTATTCCCATATCAATTATCTACATTTTCTTCTTTTCAACCAACCTTAAATCTGGTCTATTATGAGCCAAGACTTTATCAGTTTGTATTCAGAAATCCCAGCATATTTTTAATCTGCTCATTCTTGACTACCTTGTCAACTATGTATTTTCACCTATTTTTTTGTTACTAGCACATATTTGAAGAATCTTAAAATGTGCCTGTTAATGTATTATGCCTGTCTTGAAAACTTTTATAAAGAGCTGAAGCTGATAATATAAATTTCTCTGTTTATTTTAGATACCGAGCAGTTGCTTCCTGGAGTCGTGTTCAGGGAATTGGTGTCCCTTTGACTACAGCTATTGAAATTTTTTGTATTTGGATTCTTTCCTTCATCCTGGCTATTCCAGAAGCAATTGGTTTCACCAGTATTGATTTTGTTTATAATGAAAAACGGCTCAAAACCTGTTTGCTAGTAGCAAGCAACAAGTTCTTGGAAGTACGTTACTATATCAGCTATGCAAAACAATTTTGTTGTGATTATTGTTTGTCTTTTAATCAGTAACAATCCTAATTTAAAGAATTAGAATTAAGAAAAAGTGTAAGGAAAAGGTGGGGGATGATAAAAAACAAATTTATCAAAGACTATTATTCTTGAAAGTTCAGTGTTACTTATGGATTGGTAGGTGGTATGCCCCAAATATCAGTTTCAGATAGGTGTGTGTGCATATGTGTGCCTTTGACTCAGTACTGACTCCAGACAATTGTGTGGAGTAACCCCTGCATTTTGTGGAGTAAGATTTTGAGGGGTCATTTGCCCTTGCCTTATTTCTAGGGCTGAAACAGAGTGACTGGCCCAAACTTACCAGATAGCTATGCCTCCAAATACTATTTGCAGAAGAACAACCATATAAGAAGGATTGTTTCCTTTATCTTCTGCTTGTGAGTATTCCAAAGGCATTCGGTTGATCAGTATGGATAACAATTCTCTTGAACTTAGTTGCAAAAATCTAGGAAATATATATATGTATATATGCCATGACTCAGAAAGTGTTAAATCATTCATAGCTGTACCAACATTAAAGTTTTTCTCCTTGTGCTGACAACATCCAAGAGCAATTGCAGATTAGATAAGATCAAGTGTCTATAAATGTGTGAGGTTGTTGTAGTGTTATTATCGGCTGTGTCAGGCTGATGTGGACTCTTAGTCTCCATACATTGATTTCTGGTTTGCCATAATTTCACTGGTGATTCTCTCAAGAGTTAGATATAATGGTCCAGTAATCTATTAGGTGTAATGTAATAAGTGTAGATTCCTGAGTTTGCAACCTTTGACTCGATCCTTAACTTTGGGGCCCTTATTATTTGTATCACAGGGTTGTAACTGGAACTCTGAAACAATGGAATAAAATTGTAGAACAGGCTGAAATAGCAGAACACTAAAATGGTGGAAGTAACTCTCCCCCCACCCCTTTGTTTTCTGAAAATAATATGTAGGAATTTGAAATGAAGCATTTGTGGCCTATGTATTGAAAATATGCTGTTGGTGACTCATGTATCTTTGTCTGTCTGTCCGTCCATCCGTCTGTCCGTCCATCCATCTATCTTTATTCAGCTCAGGTTATGATAAAATGAAGTATAGTAAAGGCAGAATGAAATATAGTATAGATAGAAGGAGGCAGAGTTCTACAATTGGACCTGCCCAGCTCCTGTTATAGTGTCATAGTTGTAAGTAATTTTTTCTGCAAGCTAGGATGTGCTAAAAAGAGAGGGCAGTCAAATTGGAAGGCTTAAACATTCTCTTTGCTGGACGTATACAGGTAGTCCTCAAGTTATGAGCATAGTCAAGTCCAAAAACTGTTTGCCCTATTTTATTACCTTTTTTGCCACCTTTGTTAAGTGAATCATGCCATCATAACATGAATCTGACTTCCCTGTTGGCTGTGCTTGTCAGAGGCTGACTGGGAAGGTTTCAAATGGTGATCACATGACCCCTGGGCAGTGCAACTGTCATAAATAATGCCAGTTGCAGCCCCCCCTTTTGATCACGTGACCATGGCGATGCTGCAGTGATCATAAGTGTGAAAATGGTCATAAGTCACAGTGCTGTTATAACTTTGAACAGTCACTAAATGAATGGTTTTAAGTCGAGGACTGCCTGTATACGTATAATTGATTTAGCAACACAGATTCTGTGTGGCTAGGACAATAACTTTAAAGCTGGCAGTTTGCCAACTTAAAGATGGATAGATTAACTCAGGGGTAGGCAACCTTGGCTCTTTTATGACTCTTGGACTTCAAACTCCCAGAATTCCTGAGCCAGCCAAGGTTGCCTACCCCTGGATTAACTCAACAAAGGACAAGGTTTTCATCTCTTCAGTTGTCAAGCTACATTTCAGTAACTCCTTATGAAAACATACCTGTTGTTTTAGATACTTTTTCTATTTTTCCCTGAATCCCTGATACCTTACATAAAAGAATATGTTTCAGTGGGAGCTTTAGTTTTTTGACTATTCCCTCATCCCATTTCTGAATGGACCATAATCTCATCTCTTCCATAGAAAAAAGAAGCAGTAAGAGGGAGTACGTGGAAGAACCAGCTAGAAATAGTTAAATAGTTTCTTCCTCTGGCATTCCTCTTACAGCTGTTGGAAGTTTAACAAAACAAAGCACTACAGAAAAGATAACTACAACTGCTTATGATTTGTCAAATCCTTCCCATTTTGACTTAGGAAAAATAGCTAGTTTCCAAACACATTCAAAGTTATATTAAGAGATGCCCTAGATTGCAAAGAATTATCTTTTCTTGTGGATTTTGGAGACAATAAAATACATACAGAGAGATGTGTCTAAACTAGAGGTCCCCAACCTTGGCAACTTTAAGACTTGTGGAATTCAATTCCCACAATTTCTCAGCCAGCCAAGCTGAAGCAAGTCAAAGAGGTTTTTAAATACATGAATTAAGGCTAAAAGGATGAATTACGGCTAAAACCTCTTCATATATTTTATAGCAAATCTTTGAATAAATTGTGCAGGTTAATATCAATAAAACGTAATAGTTTTTCATGGTTCTTTTATGTTTTCTTAGAAAACATTTCATTATTTTTTGTCCACTTTTCCAATGTTTGTCCTAGAATCTAAATCCCAAAAGGCCAAGTGCCTTAGGGAACATGGGAAAAAGCACATTTCCAGGAGAAAACTAGTTCCATGTGGACTTATGTACTGTAGACCAGGGCTCACCAACCTTGGCAACTTTAAGACTTGTGGACTTCAACTGCTGACTGAGGAATTCTGGGAGTTGAAGTCCACAGGTCTTAAAGTTGCTAGGATTGGGGACCTCTGTTGTAGATAAAAGGATACCTGTGCCTCTTATATCTAAGTACAACATTGATTTATTGTAAAATCTGTGTAAGTTTTAACAGCTTTAATTTATAATTTGAAGACATCTTGGTTTACTTCTTAACTTCAAAATCTCACATTTTAAATGCTAAATAAGATTAATTTTTCATCTTTTTAGCATTAAGTTTTCTCTAGCAAGATGTGCCTTTTTGGGGGAAAAAAACTATTTATCCTTTTGTTTGTAAACATCTTCAGATTTTTCATCCTGGCAGTCTTCCGATTGAGTCATTTAATTATCTAAAAGCCTTGGGTTCTATCCTCCTGGAATTTTTATTATAAAGAGCATCATAAATTTATGACTGGAAATGACTAAGTTTTGAACTGCTGCCTTTCAAATAATAGTAGAGAAGAGAGATCCATTTGCCCTTGTGTGAGGTATCTTCATCTAAAAGTTGAAAAGGACCCATCATTGTAACCATTGTAAAACTTGCTCATATTTTGTGCAAGTACTTTGCATGGCTGCAGTCAGCTGATACCGGTAGTTGTGTTCTTTTAAGACAGGCATAGTGCTATTTCAGAATAGTACTAAGAATAGTACTAACTTTGTATGCAAAAACAATTTGAATAACAGCGGACAGGCATAGAAACGGTTGTGCAGTTTAGCTGCAGAAAAAGACCCAGCAGCCATTTCAACCATTAACATTGATTACTTGCTGTACACGTTAATCTGCAGATCAAGTCAACAACCTGACAGGTACAGGGAGAGATAACTTAAATTAAAAGAATCACTGTGATGAATCAGTCTAATACAATTTTGGATTGCATATCTTGCCATTTCCAGTTATGAAGGCATATTCAACGTGTGTTTGCATAAGTGTATCCAAAATTCCAGAACAAGCGTTAATTTCTTGGTGTCATCTGCCTTGAAGATGTTCTGTTACCATCTGTTATAAGGGTATCTCCTCTACATATGTACTGGATACAGTGCTCAGTTGAAGGAACTTCAGGAGCAGCCCGCTCTGCTAGAGTTACATTGGTGCAACTCATGCAGATGTTGTATCAATTTGTGAAATCTAGATCAGAGAGCCTTGTTAGGAGAATCCATTTGGATCACATTTATGCTAACTTTGCCTACTTTTAATAAGAAGCATGCCATTAAAATTGCCTTTAGTTCTATTGTTGCTACATTTAGCTAACTAAAATTGTCTCCCAGACATTCTTAATAGCATTCTCAATAGCATCACTTGTGAGAAAGACTATATTGGTTGGGAACTTTATAAACTGTAGCTTTAATACATATAGCAGGATCTGGTAAGGAAAGAAAAGGGGGAAATCCTATTTTTGTGTGCTTACTTCACATGTAAACAATGCCTATAAATGAGAAAAAGTAAAGCACCATTTATTAAGATTATATTAATTACAGTAAAGGTTTAATCTAATTCCAAAGTTAGCTTTTCTGGTTAGTTATGCATAAACAAAATAGCAGAATTCTGACTACAAAGAGCCAAACATAGTTATTTGCGTAATGATATTCTCGTATGGAAAATAGCATCAGAATAAACAACTAAATGAAAAGGAGATGGGAACAAAGAATCCCCTAGATACCAATCCAACTCATAACAAATAATTAGGAATAGGAACGGTTTCACTTGACATATAAGTGTATGATTTTGTATGTGTTCCTGCTACTTATATATAGAAATGAACAGAAAATGCATATAGGCAAGACTGATATTTACTCAGACCACCGATTCTTTCTTCCTGCACATGATCAGCATACCATGCAAAGGGTTACATTCCAGGCAGGGGGTTAAAACAACTAGAGAATCAGAGTAACTGGAAAAAAAGCAGGCTGTACTCCACATTTTCCAGACTAAGACATGTTAAGTGGCCTCTTTTTGCTGGACACATAAGCAAGACAGTTAATCTTTCAACTGATAGCAGGGCCCAATTATACATAGAAGACATTCTTAACCTGGACCTTTTGGAATCAAAGCCATTCTTAAAAGCCTTAAAAGGTAACAGGCCAGACTTTCTGTTAGACAGGCAATTCACATGACTCCTGGTGCTCTTTGATTTTAATATACAGATAGGAGGTATTTAATCACTGGGATTTAAATCAGTTTTGATAATGCAATGCTATCCACCAATAAGCACAACACATACAGAAAGACGGAAGACAGATCAGAATCTAAGTGCTCTTATTCTCTGTAAGAGAATTCTCTTATTTTTTCCTACCTTCTTCCTTTCTCAAGAGACTCAATAGGCTGATTAAACACCTTCCTTATTCATCTCTTACCAATTCAGCCTGGTCAATACTCTGTGTTTTGGTTTTAGTTTATTTCTTCTTTTGTTTATATGAGAAGATACTTAAGATGAGATAAGGGGTATGTTGTATTGCACCCAATCATCTGCTCTGCTGTGTAGAAACTACTGAGTGTTTTAATTCTACAACATCTGGAGGATTATAGGTTCCCTGGGTTAAGAAATAGCAGAGATCACAGTTGTTTGCATATAAATCCAAATTATATAGCAGTTCAGAGACTAAGATAACTGCAGGAATGGCACTTAACATTATTTTTCACAGGTGGCCTCCACATAAAACATAGAATGGGATTGTTTAAGCATTGTCCAGCCTAGTTTATACATGACAAATAATGAGTGAGTACATGATAAACCAAAAGCAACCAGGTTAGGACTTAGCACATTATATGAATCCAGCCACTCAGTTCAGCTAAAGAAATTACAGTTAACATTGCATGTCTGTACAGGATGTTCATTTGTCTGGAGAAGGAATGTCCTAGTCAGGGGAGCCAGGAAGGTGACCTTGGAGGAGTCCAGAGAACATTAGGCAAGTAGGTGAAGAAAAAAATATGTGTTATGTCCAGATAGGCAAAATACAAAGAGAGTTAGGCTAGACCAGCTGACTCCCTGGAGTTCAAGAGGGAGGGAAAGGAAGATTGAAGCAAACCTGCAAGACTTTGTTACTAAAGACTATCTCAATAAAGTATACAGCAGTCTCTTCCTCACAGTTTTCTGATGAAATCATAGTTGTAGGCAATGAGCTCGTAGTCGTTGGTCTTATCATCTTTAAGAATAATTGTGGTTAAAAATAGAGAAAACAAAACTGTAGTGGAGTTGTTCTTGAGCAAAAGCATATCACTGTATCTTTTTAAATTTTAATAATAATAAAATTGAAAGGGATCTTGGAGGTTTTCTAGTCCAACCCTCTGCTCAAGCAGGAAACCCTATACCATTTTGGACAAATGGCTGTCCAGTCACTTCTTAAAAACTTCCAGTGTTGGAACATTCACAACTTCTGGAGGCAGGTTGTTCCACTGATTAATTGTTCCAACTGTCAGGAAATTTCTTAGTTCTAGGTTGCTTCTCTCTTTGGTTTGTTTCCATTTGTTGCTTCTTGTTCTCCCTACAGGTGCTCTGGAGAATAGTCATGAAATAGAAAAGTTATCTAAGTTAACATTGCTTAAAATTACCCATTAAAGCCTTAACAGCCATCATTTGACTTTAATGTAGGAATGGAAATTTTATTCTGGCTGAACTTTCTTTATTTAATTATTTAATTATTGTATTTGTAGCCCACTTTGTTTCCTCTGGGAGTTCAAGATGTCAGATCTGGAGAATTTCCACTAATTTTATTCTCACAAAACCCCTGTAGATAGGCTGAACTGAGAAAATGGTTAATTGGTTAATTAATTGTTAATTAATGGTTAATTAGGACCTAAATTTAGAACTTTCTGGTCCAAATCTAACACCCTTAATCAATAGATTACACTGGATCTTTCATGCAAATCAACAATATAGTATATTACTGGAAAGCAGGGACTAAAATGTAGTTGGACTAAAAATATAGTCCAATGCTATGTATTCTGCTGATGCAGTGATCTGGTTGCCTATGTTAGTGTGTATGGATAGAATGTGTATGTGTGTATTATGTCTGGGGGGAGGGGGGGTATTAAAGATTGTGCAATTACCAAAAAGGAATAGTGGGAGAAAGATTTGCTTTCACCCATATTTGGAGCAAATATTTTCTGAATATAGTGAGACTTTTAAAAAAGATATTCAAATCTTTGACTTGTAAGATTCTACCCCAACAAAGAGTAATCTACCAGTAGAAGTAGCTTTGATGCATTCAATAGCTTCAGTAGCTTTAATTCTAAATAGACATTGTTTTGTGTTGGGCTGCTTTTTTATGCAAAAATGTTGTTAGCCTTTCTTTTCCAAATAAGTTCTGAAAATGTATTAGGGAGGTGTATTATGAACCAGTAAATAATGTAACTTAATTCCATTATTACTTCAAATTAAATCACATTCTCATTATTCCATTTTGTTTATGACAAATATATTAGAAAAATTCAAACATATGCAAAAATATATGTTTAGTGCATGTGTATTCTGCCTATCATCCAGGTGCTAAATGTTCAACAACTTTTCTGAGATAATTCTGCTGATATGACTGGCCAAAGCTCATTTATTTAGGAACAGGAGAAATATGATGTAGCATTTCAGGCAGCAGAATGACTTAAATCAATCCTGACTGTTGTGAGATGGTCTTTTCAAATCAACGGCAAAAATAGAAATATTTTCCTAACAGTTTCTAATTGGTCATATTTATGCCGGTTACTCTTCTGCGTAGAACACAGGCGGGGAATGATAGCCTTTTTATGACATGTGGACTTTATTTCCCATAATTCTGGGAATTGAAGTCCACAAATCATAAAGGAGCTATGGTTCCACCTCTAGGATAAAACAATTTCTCAACCTGGTACTCTCCAGAAGTGAGAATCAGCTAAATATGTTCAAACAGAATAGCCATTGGTCTAAATCTTGAGACTTGAAATCCACAGTTTTGGAAGCTTCTAGTTGAGAAAGCTGGTAAAGAATGTAGCCGCATATTCTATGGAAATTACAGAATGGTACTGCAAGTTACTTAGCCACAACCTGTCATGTTTGATGTCTTTGCAGTTATACATTAAAGTAAAAGAGTGGTGGCTCTTTGGTTTCTATTTCTGCATGCCACTTGCTTGCACAGCATTCTTTTATACCCTGATGACCTGTGAAATGTTAAACAGGAGGAAGAGTAATTTGAGAATTGCTCTCAGTGAACATCTTAAGCAGGTAAGGAGAAAACGGTTTTGACATGCGTTTCCAGTCATTGTCACAAAAGCTTTATCCTGTAAAACTTTTGATATCATCAATATTCATTCTGAGAAGAGAAAAATGTGTTTTGACTTAGTATAGTTGGGCAATCAGAACATTTGGGCAATTAAGAGTGCAAGCAATTAATGCAGGTAACCTGTTACAGAGTTCAAATTATTTCCTACATGGAATTTTTGTTCACTGAAAACCTTTTTTGATCTAATACCTACTTTGGGTGTTGGGTCTCAGCTGCTATAATTGCCAACCATTTATTTATTCATTTATTTGATAACGATCAACTTCAAATGACTTTGGGCAGTTCACAATACACCAAAACAGTATAAAATTAGTATGCCAAAGAATAACAAAACAAGATGACTGAGAAAAATAAAAGGAAGAGCAAAATGGTGAAAATGGCAAGGTCTCCCCCCCCAAAAAAATATACTGCCCACAACTGGCATCCAACAAATCTGATTACTAACCACTTTGATATTTCTTATTTTGAAATGTTGGTATGTTAAATTATGTTGAAACTCGTTGTCTAATTTAAATACTATCTCTGCTGGGTCTAGGATAACTTGCCACGGCCAACTTGCCACGGGACAAAGAATTACACTAATATCAAAGAAATGATGGAATAGAATAATTAAAGAAAGGAAGCAAAAGGAAGAATAAAATGAAATGTGAACGACAAAAATTAAAACATTTTAAAAATTATTTTAAATACTTAAATTGAATTGTTGAATTGTCCCACAGTGAGATGGCCATGGTGAGTTGGCTCTGGCAAGTTGGCTGTGCCAAGGGTTCCCATTCCATCCTCTGCTTGCACATGACCCTGGGAAAAGACGATGTCACCACTTTAAGGGTGATAGTCACTTTAATAAATAGAATGCAGCAACATTTCTTTCTCAAGTGAATTCCATGAATACCAGAGATCCTATGCTGGTGTGAGGTCCAAAGCCTTCTTCATAATTTTTTAGTTGTAATTTTTAGTTGTCCAAAGCCTTCTGATACTTTTTTAGTTGTAATTTTTTTGTTCCACAAGTAAATATATAATTTTGACAAGTTGTTAGAAATAAATGAACCTTTTCTTCTTGACTATTGCTAATTTGAGCAATTTCCATATTTTCCTCTTCGGTTGCTTCACATTTGCCTTGGCTTACGTTTGCAGATCATTGTCTTTTTTTTCCCCATAGCGCCGAGAAGTTGCTAAAACAGTTTTCTGTTTAGTTGTGATTTTTGCTCTCTGCTGGTTTCCTCTGCATCTAAGCCAGATACTGAGATCAATGCTGTATAACGACAAAGACCCCAATAGATGTGAATTCCTCAGGTACTATTTTAATGTATGATATTAAATAATTTGATGATAGATGAATGCAGCAACACAATAAGTGAGTTAACATGAATACATAATATTTATTATTTATATTTTATACAAGTATTTATATTCTGCTTACTAATGAATTCTGTACAGTTTGTGATAATAAAAACATGACCATTTAATCAACATAAAACATAATGTTCCTTAGCAGTTAACAGCTACCCCAAGATACTATTGGTTGCCTTGTTTAAAGTTCTCCTCTCTCAAGGACCTGCAGAAAAGCACTGTTTTTATTGCTTTATTAAATGCTAGGTGAAAGCCATCTTCACCTCTGGGAGCAAATAGCTCCTAAGTGAAGGGGCTGCAACTAAAGAGGTCATACTCCAAGTCCCCATTCTTGAAGGAATGAACATCCGAACTACTCCTTAGCTAACACATATAGAATGAGCAGAAGCCACCTGGAATAGATGTTCCTAAAGCAACAAAGAATTGAGCAAAAAAGAGCCTTATACCGTAGATACTGACCCTCATCTTTAATTGAGCCCAAAGGTTTGCAGGCAATCAAAGCAGTTTCTGCAGCATAGGTGCAGTGTACTGAACCAGCTTCCACCGGACTGCAAGCAGGCCTCTATGTTCAATGCCAACTATAAGTTTGGGACATCCCTAAAACTTAAGGGCATCCTGTGTAAGGTTAAATAGTCTAACCAGCAAATGATAGGAATGTGACTCACTATAGTCAGTACTTCTGTTCCAGAAGAGTCACAACTATGCACATCCAACCTGGTCAAAGGCTCTTCTGGCCAGTCTCCAGTGATTGCACTTATCAGAGTCATGAATCCAGGATAAACACAACTAGCTCAATAGCTTTTTCAAGGAAAGTACAACCCAACCAGGAGCCACAGATGTAATTACCTTTGTATATCAAGATTTGTTTTCTTTTTCTTTGCTTTTCTTTGTATCTTTAGACCAAGGTTTTTCAACCTTTTCACCGATTGTACACTTTTAGGATATGGCAATATTCGAGTATCACCAGTCGCCTAGCAAAGTGTCAAAAACTTGATGACCAAAAAAAAAAAGGGGGGAAAAAAGTGATAAAATACAGGTAGTTCTCAACTTACAACAGTTCGCTTAGTAACTGTTCAAAGTTACAATGGCACTGAAAAAAGTGACTTATGACCATTTTTCACACTTATGACCATTGCAGCATCCCGTTGCAGGGGTCATGACCATTGCAGGGTCATGTGATTTACATTTGCATGTTTTGGCAACTGATTTATATTTATGACAGTTGCAGTGTCCCGATGTCACGTGATCCCCTTTTGCAATGTTTTGACAAGCAAAGTAATGGGGAAACCAGATTCACTTAACCACCATGTTACTAATTTAACAACTGCAGTGATTCACTTAACAAATGTGGCAAGAAAAGTCATAAAATGGGGCAAATCTCATTTAACAAATTTCTCACCCCTCCACCTTTTATATCTTCTCCTCTCTCCCCCTCCTTTTATATCATCTTCTCTCCCCCCCTTGTCCTGTTATATCAGGGGTGTCAAACTTGATTTCATTGAGGGCCACATCAGCATTGTTACTGTCGGAGGGGGAGTGGGGCTGTGTGACCAGCTCTACGTCACTCAGGTTGGGAGGTCTGGGGGGATCCAAGGGTCTCCGGTGGAGGGGTTTAGAGTTAGGGTTAGGCTCCTTTCCTCCCTCCCTCTTTCTCATTCGCATCTCCTTCCTTCTCCCTCCAAAATCCTCCCCATTCTCATGCAAGCGCCTCTCCAAAAGTCTTTCCTCCCTCCTCTCTCTCTCTCTCTCTCTCTCTCTCTCTCTCTCTCTCTCTCTCTCTCACACACACACACACACACACACACACACACACACACACACACTGCTTCTCTGATAAAAGCCTTTTCTCTTCTGCTTCTTTCTCTAGCGTCTTTTTTTCTCTCCCTCTCCCATCAAAACTGCCTCCTTTTATATCCCTTCCTGTCTCCGCCCCCTCCTCCTCCTTTCTCTTCTGGGTGTGCTGGAAGTGCCAATCCTTTGTCTCACCCCAGCAGCCCTGCAGCTCCTGAGGACTCTCTCATGGCAAGTCCTGCGCTGTGCCGCTTTGGCTCATTCCCTCCCCCACTACACTTGGCTAGGCTGGGCATGGCTGCATACAAGCTGCCAGGTGCCAATGTACCACCGTACCACCAGTTGAAAAGCTCTGGTTTAGACAGCCAAAAGTGGAGACTTTGGTACTTAGCCCAGAGACTCAAAAATGTCTTCAAAGGTCTTTTCCTTATTGTTAAAAATAGGTTATGGTGGGTTTTTTTGTGGTTAATTTTTCATTAATGATATACTGAACACTAACTGCATAATTTTAATAGCTTATAAATTCATTAATATAAGAGTAAACATGACTGTTCTGTCTTTCTTCTAGTTTATCTCCACTTTCTCCTTAAATAGGGTGTTCCATTTCTTGGGAGACTGCAGTTCCATTTGATTTTTAAGTAATATGCTGGGACCATTTTACAAAAGGTGGGGAAGGCCAGGAGAAAAATTAAACTTGAATTAAATATAAATGTAATTAAACTACAATAAATTAATTATACCATTAATGCAATATATTTAATAACTTAACCCTTCTTCAACATTACACATTAAAATTCAGCAGCTATTTGGGGTAGAGCTAAAGAGTGGTGTTCCCAGGAATTAGGGGGCTACAGGCAACCTATGGGGCTAGGTCAGGGGTCAGCAATCTTAAACACTCAAAGAGCCACTTGGACCCATTTCCCACAGGAAAGAAAACACTGGGAGCCACAAAACCCTTTTGACATCTAAAATGAAGATAACACTGCATATATCATTTTTTACCTTTATGCTATGTATAAAAAAACTATAGGGTGTTGCATTTATGAAATCAATGAACTGCTACAAAGAAAACAAATTTTTATTTCTGCGTGCAACAAAAACATTTTGAACTCCAAAAAAAAAAAAAGATGCTGGGTCGAAGGTTACTTTCAAATAAAATACTCAATGTCTATTTGAGTCTTCCTCGTATTTATGAAATAAAAAGCTGGTGCAAACTATAAAAACTACAAATAGAAAAATAGAAAAGAAAAAAATTGCAGGGAGGGGGGAGAAAAGGACAGGAGAAAGAGGGGGGAAAAACCTTTCTCCTTCATCCCAACAGGTAAAAATAATTTTAGTAGCTTATCTACCATCTTTAAATACAGCATACTTATCCCCATACCTCACCTCAATTAAAAAAAAATCAAAATATTTCATTAAACGTTCTTTACTAAAAGTCCAGTAAGGACAACCACATATATTCATATTCTCTCTCTCCCCCTCCCTCTCTCCCTCCCTCTCTCTCTCTCTCCCTCTCTCCCCGATCTTCTGCTCACCTGGCCAGCCAGCCTCACGCTCTTCTCCGACAAGCTGACATACCGCGGACATTCTTATTGGGCTGGCTTTATACCAGTGCTCCTCTCCTGCCCTTGCTGCATTTCCGCAGCCAGTCATTAGTATGGATGATGTTACCTAGTTGGGTCGTGAAACGTCATGAAAACCATGCTGGCTGAGGAATTCTGGAAGTTGAAGTCCATAGGTCTTAAATTTGCCAAGGTTGGGCAACACTGGTTTACACAGCGCATTTCCATGTATCTGCAGTGCAAGTCAGAACTGTAGTCATGTTTCTTGCCCCTGGCATGGAGGGTTGGCAGCCCACATGGCCTCTCAGCAGCAGGGAGGATTGGAATCTCACTCACAGAGCAAAGCTTGCAATTTCCTTGTGGTCTAACTTGGCACAAAGTCCTTGCACTCTAGAAGCCAGGAGGCAGTGAAGGAAGCTGCTCTGTGCCTGGGATCCTCCTTTTCTGCATCAAGTGTATCACCACCTAAAGGGGAAGCCACCAATATAAGCCCTGCCCTGGATTCTGCATGCGGGGAAAACCCAGCACTGGGGACTGATTGTTTACCTCTTCCTGATTCCAGGTTGATTTTTTCTTCATCCTGGGATGCCAAGCAGTTCCTGACCACTCATCCTTCATCCCACATTCCATGTGTCTGTTCCCCACCCCCTTTGTAAATAAAAAGATTTTTTAAAATGTCCATCCTCATGCCTTGAGGGAGGGCCACACAGGTCTGAGGTCCTGGGAATGAGGAGTATATCTTGAGGGAAGGTAAGGATGGGGGTGGCCATTCAACTTTTTTCTCTCACTGTTCCCCTCCCTCTTTTTGCTCCTGAGCCTGCCAGAGCTACCTGCTGGGTTTGGCCAATTGATTGTGAGCCACTGGCAGCATGTTTGACCAAAGGCTGCAGGGCAGGAAAGTTGCAGCCAAGCCAGCCCCTAAGATGGGGGTCACCCCCCGAGTTGTTTCTCCTCTTCCAGTAGGCAGCCCTTGGTAAATTGACAGATGCCTATCACTGGGGGGCCCGTCACCTGCATTTCAAAGCTGCAGGCCCAAGCAAATAGAAATGCAGCCCGTTTGCCCAGAGCTGCTTCGTCAAGGGCGCCGGTTGGTGATCGCTGGGGGTCGCAGGCGGCAGCCCGGGGATCAATTTGGAGGTGCAGAGGGGAAACGGCCGAGGGCTGCCCGTGTAACCTTGAAGCAGCCACCTTTGGAAGTACCAATGCTGCTCCAGCCAGGCTCGAGCCGGGCAGAGCAGGTGATGGGAGAGAAGTGGGCCGATCACCTTGCCAGCAGCCGGGACTCTGGTGCACCTTCCTGGCCAGCGGTGCCAACGGTAACACCAGTTGGAGATCACAGGGGCTGTGCTCCCTTGGGGCTGCGGCTTGTGGGAGGGCTGGCCCACTCAGTGGAGGCTCCAGCGGGCCGCTCCCAGGGGGGATCCCAGGGCTGCCTTGCGCAGCTCCCCGGCCACATGGGGATGGGGCCAGCCCAGGAAAGAGACTTCATGGCTGAGCTTCTCCCAGGGGGAGGGGCGCCCAGGCAAGGGCCAATCAGGAGCCCCGCAAGGCAGCAAGCCCGCATGAAGAGAGAGGGGGGGGGGCAAGTGCCTCTGCCTCTGCCTCTGCAAATGGGAGCTGCAGTAGAAGGCTGAAAGAGCCGCATGCGGCTCCGGAGCCGCAGGTTACTGACCCGTGGTCTAGGCTATGCACCTTGGCTTTGTAATATTATGTTACCTGTTTTTGAAGCAGGTTAAAAGACAGTTGCCTTCCAGCTATTCCAATAATTATCCAGGCAATCTTATAAATAACCTCTATTGAGCCTATTCCCAAATAATTAGAAAGTAATCTTTAGGTCTATGTCTTCTTAATTATCTTAATTATAAACAATACAGATAGTATTTACTTATGAACAGGCACTTAGCAACGGTTCAAAATTTTAATGAACCAACCAAAAGGTATTTACAACCTAGTTTTGATGGCCACCCTCCACCCTGTCATTGTATGATTGTATTTTGGTGCTTGGCAACTGTCCTGTATTTACAGGTTTTTGCAGCATTCAGTGGTCACATGACTACAGTTTACAATGTTTTTTTCCTGCAAGCTGGCATTTACTTCTATTTTGTTGTAAAAAAAGCCCATTGTGGGTTTGCTTAACCATCACTATGTTTGCTTGATGGCTGCATAATTTGCTTAGTGACTGCGACATTTACTTAGCATCTGTAGTGCTCACCTAACAACCACTGCAAAAAAGATCATAAAATTGGGTGAGATCACATAACCTGCTTATCAACCACTTTAGATCATAATTCTGAGCTCAGTTGTAACTCGAGAACTTCTTGTTATGCCATCATTTTTCCTGTCAAACCCACATTATATTTTAAATGGCTCCAGAATTTTACTCTTTCTAACGCAAGGTTTTGTATTACCGGTATGTTTCTATTCATTTATAAATGCTTTGTTATTTGAATTATGTGCTTCATAGCCCTAATTCTTCTAAGCACTTGCAATTCTGTTATCTATTTTTACCTAAGACACTGGATAGTTTTGAAGAAGACACAGCTGTAGCATCATAGTTTCACAAAATTATAATGGCTGGGGGAACATTTGTTCACCGTTGGAGGATTGTAACATTTTCTGTTTTTGATCCTAGTTTTTTGTTGACTTTGGATTATATCAGCATTAATCTAGCAACCATCAATTCCTGCATAAATCCTATAGCGCTCTATTTTGTGAGCAAGAAGTTCAAAAACTGTTTCCAGGTAAGAGCCAAAAATATTAAATTAAACCTATCAAAAGTAATATTGAAGAACAAAATGTGAAAGATGAATAGAATACTATTCATCCTTTTCCAAGCTGATCCCATATTTTGAAATATTGATGTTTAAATTTTAGAACCTGCTTTCTGCCCAAATAAACATTTAGGAACATTTATGTATGTTTTACAACAGTCTTTTCCAACTTTCTTTCCTTCAGTTATGTTGAACTTTGAGAATTTCCAGGATTTTCTCATAGTGGCTGATAATTCTGGAACTTTTTCTAATACATTTGAAAAGCATTGAGCTGGGCTATTATATTCTGATGTCATTAAATCTCAGATTATTTTGATAAATTTAGTCACAAGCCTGTCTAGTTTTACACATTAGATGAAGAAATATATGAAGGTTTATTCCCCAAAGAGACAAAGTTGTTTCATTTTTACTAGCACAGTGGCCATTTCAGTCGTTACTGATGATGCAGCTATTTACAAAAAATAAATAGGCTGATTTATTTAGTTCTTCAATATTTATACATATTGAATTTAGATCTTCAATAATTATACATAATCTCAGAACTAAAAAACTTGAGTTTCTTTACTTCACACTACAGTTCAGATGGAAGCCACAATTATCAGTGGAAAGGTTCCTAATGGGGAGGGGATCACTTCAGAGCTAGTCAAAAAGTGCCAGAATGATAGAAGCTCAAGAATTATTATATTGTACTACTCAGCATAACTCAGAAAGAAGCTGTTGCCACTTCTTTCATAATTTAATCCAATTCTTGTTTTTAAGAGAAGAGAGAATTAGCTGAAATACAAATCATATCGGTTTCTAACAACCCCTGTTAAGAGAGCCATATTTTTCCATCAATTTCAAATCTCTTTTCTAAGTTTCAAAGTTTTGTAGTCTAGTTAAGCTGAAAGTGTGGAACAATGAAACAAAAGAAGTACATTTTTCTTATCTGTTTACATTTAACTACATATCTGTTTACATTTAACTACATATTAATCACAGTTTAGCAAGAAATTAGGTATGCTTAAGAGTACATTTACCCTGCATTTTATGGTTACTACATGTTTCTCCATTTCTGAAGTGTAATTTCACTCAGGCTTTCTACAATCTGGAGAATTCTGCTCTCCACTGAAAGTGAGCCTTCACTAAAATAAATTAATCAACAAACAAACCAGTAATGTTTGGAATTTTTTTTTCTTGCCAGTCATGCCTCTGCTGTATTTGTCACCGGACAGGAAGTCAGATGTCCTCTGTCCCCATGAATGGGACCAGCATTCAGTGGAAAACTAATGAACTGAATAATCACAATACAGAGCGGAGTATCCACAAAGACAGCTTAAACTGAGATTCAGCAAAGACTGTGCTTCTGAATTTAAGGAAAAGACAACAGATACGATATCTAGGATTCAACAAACTTATTTATTTGGAAGCTCTGTGCTCTAGCACTTAATTCCAGAGATGAGCAGAAAGAACAGTTGTGCATAAATGAATCTCTAAATGGATTCCAAATGGTTCTTTTTGTTATAAAGAAATTTACTTTTGGCAGAAACAAGAACAATTGACCCAGTACTTTGCAAAGTGTTCACAGATTTCAGCCAGAACGTCTAGCTGTATGTTATGTTGCATATTCTGTTATATCATTTTAATTTTATAATCTTACTGAATTTTCTTGGATATCAAGAATTGTGAAAACGTAGGACCTGTAGCTACTCTGTAATAACACCATTGTTTTTTCAGGAAATATCTTAGTTAATCCATAGGTAGTTCTCAACTTACAACTCCAATAGGGACTGGAAAATGTATTGTTAAGCAGTGCTTTCACTAAGCAAAGCATCACATATCTACATCCAATTTTACCACCATTTTTACATGGTTAAGTGAATCACCATGGTTATCAAGCAAGATATCACATGACTATGGCTTGAGACCTCCCCTGCCAGCTTCTTCACTGACTTTGTTAGAAATAAACTGCAGGGAAAGTTGCAGATGGTGATCATGTGACTGCAGGATGTTGCAACCATCATAAATGTGCAATGATTAGCAAGCACCTGAATCACAATCATGTGACTGCAGAAATGTTGCGACGATTGCAAATGTGAGAACCAGTCATAATTTTTTTCAGCAGTGCTGTAACTTTGAACAGTTGCTAAATGAATGGACATTAAGCAAGGACTAATTTCATGTTTAGAACCATATTCAGCAGAAAACATTTTTATAACTATAATATATGTGTTAGGTTAGATCTAAACAGTATTTTATGTATTGTAATGTAACAAATGAGATGTAATTTAGAAAATATTATTTTTTGTGCGGGGTTTTTTGCCAACCACCGGTTTGTGGATACAGGTATAATATTAGGATTTAACCTTTAGGACATAAATTTATGCCCAAAAGGTAGAGCAGTGTATTAGCAGGGAAATTTTAAATAAACCACATGCAGACACAAAATGATATATGTCAGTGGTTCTCAACCTTTCTCAGGTTGAGACCCCACTTGCCACGCCCATGCGCGCCGCGACCCCGACCTGGGTGTGCGTGCGCGCGCGCCGAAAAAAAAAATAAAAAAAATTAAAAAACAAACACAAAATGGTGGCCACGATGGGCGGATCCGCGGATGTGCGAATCCGCCCACCGCGGCCACCATTTTGTTTTTTTAAAAAAAATTTTTATTTTTTTTTATTTTTTATTTTTTTTGGGCGCGATGGACGGATCTGCGCATGCGCGGATCGGCACATTGCGCATGCCACGCATGCGCGGATCCGCCCATCGTGGCCGCCATTTTGTTTTTTTAATTTTTTTTAAATTTTTTTTAAATTTTTTTTAAAAAAAAATTATTTTTTTTCCGGCGCGACGGGCAGATCTGTGCATGCGCGGCGCGCGCGCGCCAAAAAAATTAAAAACAAAAAAAACAAAATGGCGGCTCGCGGTGTCCGGCGACCCCCGCGAAATGGTTGTGCGACCCCAAATGGGGTCACGACCCCAAGGTTGAGAACCACTGATATATGTACTCTGTGAAAATACTTTTCAACAGTTATACATATTTCCCCATAGCACATGATTCCACTGTTGAACTGTACTTACTTTTTATAACATTCAACTGGAATCTATCTTCTGACAAATTAAGACCATTACACCATATCCAGCACTCTATTTGTGATAGCCATTCAGATATTTGAAAAATGCTTTTAAATTTCCCCCTCAGACTTTTCAACATCAGACATACCCACTTCCTCTCATTTCTTCTCAAAAGATTTATATTTCCTTGTTATCCTTCTCCGCATCTTTTTTGGTTTCTATGATTTTTTTCAGTATGAAAAAAATTACATATAATCTTGTTACCAAATTCTGTAAAAAATGGCAATGTATATAAAACCACTTTTAAATTCTATTTCATAAAAATGAATGCTACATTTTCAATTGTTAATTATATACTTAAGATTGATAATTCTGGCATTCTGTTGCAGACAAATCCTAAAACATAAACCTCTGTGATGGGCAGAATCAAGATCTGAACGATGGTCTTTCTCTTTGCCAACCTTTTTTCCTGTTTTGCTTGGATGTTGTTCCATTTTTCTTCCTTTTGCTATCACAATATGTTGCCAAGGAATGGAGAGTTTTGTCCATAGTTTTGACATGGTCTCTTTTGAAGGACTGCTGAAATTAGTCTGAGAACAACATGTGGCCTGAATATCAACCAAACATTCTTTGTAGTTCATTTTGGAGAAAAAAAATTTTACAGAAGGATTTCTACAATAAATTACATCTCTAATAGAACAGGGCACACATAATTCCTGCCTAGGTAAATGTGTATTTAAAAACTCTTAGGAGTCTAAATGAATTTTTCAAAAGAGTCTATTGAACATATTCTTCTATTTTAATTAAGTTAGAGGGGACACTATAGGGGTGAACAAATATATTAGTTTTTAGTCTTCTCTTTTTCTAGCTTTTCTAGTCTTAATTTTTTTTCAACAAATTTTACATTAGATAAATTTGTTTTTTAAAAATGTGCATGAAAATTCATTTATTCATTTATAAATTTACAAATGCCTCTCACAAAAAATGGGCAGGATGGAATAGGAGGGTCTGATCTACAGCTTTGAGAAAAGATTTAGAACAGTGAAAGTCTACTGTTCTAAGTAGGGATCCAGTTACTGAATATTGGTCTTAATGCATTTTAACATTGATGTGCTGTTCCTGCTTTTATTTTAGGTCATTAAAGATAATGGAGCCCTCTATCAGAGTAACTAGTTAAATTGCTATATCCATCGTGTTAACTTTAATGGGAAGGACGAGTGAATTGCAGCCAATATACTCAAAATTACATGCTGAGCTAAGTCCAACTATTCTTCTTTCTCTATAGTGCTCAGTTTTTAGTAACTATTTCAATGTTCAGAATCCCTTTGCAGCAATTATAACTTAAGTAGGTCTCTTATTTACTGAATTCATATATGATGCTTGAAGTATCTTCTGGGGAAATCAAAATTTAAAAATATAATGAAAATGTAAAATGTGAATCCATCTAAATCATTATAATCCAAATGACTTCTTTATTATTATCATAATGTCTACGGTGTGGTTCTTATAAGCAGCATTTTTTCCCCAGCAAAATGGATTGCTTAGAACAACACAACTTACATTGTCACAACACAACTTACAGAATATTGTCAACCAATTTATGATGTCTGCTGTGCTTAAGTACGCAAAACAACCATGTGGTTTTGAACCTTCAACAATTTCAAGTAGATACAATTCTGTGTATAATTAAGATCAGTTTACTGAACAGTGACACCATCTTCATATAGAAGATGATATTGTAATTTGTATATACGAAATGTCTATAGTGTTTTCATATATATGTGTCATAGCAATCATTCTGTTTATATACATATTTCTTGTTTTCAAATAAAATGTAATGTGTTGACATTGCTCTATAATAAAGGAGAAGAGCATGCTGTGAGTATTTTTCTACCCAGAAAACTTTAGAATACAAACATTTTCATAACTTACAAATTTCTGATCTTTCTCCATGTGTGCTTATGTATATGTGTACAAATGTATACATGCTGAGGCAATATGAGAGGCATTTATATTCCTAATCTTCTTGAGCAGATGATATCTTAACTGAAAACAAAGTATTTTTGTTCCCCTTCCAAATATTCTAGGAATCTGCATTTTGGAACAATTTTATAAGTACTTATGAGTTTAAAATATTTATATAGCCATCTATTATGCAGAAGATATGTGAGCAGTTCCAAACCAATGTAACTGCACAATTAATATATAAATATATCTATTAAAACCACAAATAGTAAAAACTTAACACCATAGTAAACTTTAACAAGCAGTCTACCACAAAAACATCCATCAGTCTCATCCTATCTCAGTGCTTGGCAGAAAAACCAGATCTTAAGTGCTTTTCAGAAGGCTAGGAGGCTAGGAGTCTGCTAGGGCCTGCTAGTTCCCTCCTAGGGGACTAGGAGGGAAGGTGTTCCATAGGAGAGGGGGTGTTACGTAGAAGGCACATTTCCTAGATCTCATAGGATGCCATTATTTAAAGGATAGGACCAGGAATGTGCCCACCCTATCTTATCTAGTAAGATCAGTAGATGTCCTTAGTGAGAAGTGGTCCCACACATAACTTGGCTCTATATAGAGATTTAAAGTTAATAACCTGACCTTTAAATTACACCTTGAAGAAAAGTCAGAGCCAATGTTGCTTGTTACAGAGATGCAACATGAGCCAATTTAAGAATATGGTGTGCCACCATATTCTGGACCAGTTGCAACTTGGATGTTCTTCAAGAGTAGCCCATTGCAGTAATCCAAACAGGAAGTGAGCAGGGCATGAGCCACTGTGCAAGGTCTCCCAGTCCAGAAAGGTGGCAATTGGTATACCAGACAAATTGTGCAAAGGCCCTTAGCCACTGGTGTACTAGACACCAGTGCCACTCCTCATGCAACAGCCATGAGCCTAGGAGAACCCCCCAATTGTGCACCAGCTTGGTCCAGGGGAGTGCCATCCCCTCCAGATTCAAAGATGGAGTATCTTCTGGGCCTGGGAAGGGCAAAAATCGAGAGATATTCCATCTTGCCAAGATTGAGTCAAAGCTGGTTCTTCCCCATCTTACAGATACTCAGCCAGCACGGCCATAGTATTACTTGCCTGACTAGGGATAGAGATGTATAGTTGTACATTGTCAATGCCACTATCTATATCAATGGATGATGTCCCCCAATGGTTTCAGTAGTGTTAAAAAGAAGCAAAAGGCTGCAGCTCTGAGGTACCCCACATTGTAGGGACCTAGAGCTTGGCTTCTCTCCCAGCAAGATCAAATGGAACCAGATGCAGAGGAAAGGAAAGAAACACTGTTCTCCTAAGTTACTCCAAAATGAAAGTTTTTTTCCTTATAGCTATAAAGTGTTATTTAAAAATAGGGGTTTTTTTCTTTTACTATTTTCCAACCTAGTTTGATAATATTACAGTTCAATCTAAATAACTGACATCTTACTACCAGCTGTTTAACAGTAACAACAAATGAAAGATTCTCTTTTCTCTAAATAGATTATTCAAAAAGAAGACTTGAGGAAAAATCAGAAGATGGGTTTGATTTGAAGGATCTTGGGACCTTGTTTCAACATATTCCCAAATACATTCTTTTTTCAAACTTGAGCAAAGATACATTTTCCTGAACTATTATTGTGTACCTGGTTTCATTTGGTTTGCTTTTAAATAAAAATAATACAAACAATGTAAGATAAAAATAACAGAAAGCATGCAAAGTTAAAATAATGTAAGTAGGTAAGAACATCAATGGAAGAATTGTGATCTAAAATATAGGTTGATTGAGCCTGTACAGAAAATGGAATATTGACCTCAGCTTCTTCTCAGCAAATTATTTTTATGCTGTTGAAATTAATTGCTGATTGACAGGTAATTTTCAATTTTGTCAGTCTTTTACAAACTGCACAGTGTCTTTACATAATTTCAGATCAAACCTCAATCTGTAATTACTCTTTAAATAAATATTCAGCTAGACTTTATTTGTTGAATTCAATGCTTCTCTTACAGATACTATGTTGTCACTTTTCTGAATTCCAAGAACAAATTTGCAACCATTTACAAATTTTCTTTGGAATTTCTCATTTAGAGAGTCTGATATTCTGTGATTTTCCCAACTTCAAATGTGTTAGAGCTACAACTCCCTTAGTCACTGATAATATCAGCTGGGAGTCTTACTATTTGGAGACGTCTGTTTTATGCTATTCAATTAATTTGGCTGTTGTCATAGGAAACAACGGCAAAACTTGTTAAGTAATAGTTATTGGAGCAATGATGTCATGATACAGACCTCATGTTTACCTACTTATGGCCTATCTTTGGATGCAGAGCTTTTAGCATGATGCAGGCATTATTGATCTCTACTCCCCAGTTCTGTCATGGAGGCCTAAGGCCATCTTTTATGGAACAGGTAAAATATATACAAACTTTCCTAAGACATTTGTCTCTGCATCCACCAGTCTTCTAAATTTGAAATTACTCATGATTGCTAATATGTACTGACCGAGCCAGAACTAAACTAGACAAGATATAAATTATGAATCATACTGCTTGAGTTTGGAAACATATTTGCTGCATTAAAAGCACATAGCTAACTAACATACATCAAAACCATTGTAAACCCAAAGTTGGAATCTTCCTGTAAGGATATACTGGAGGATTTGACTTTTAATCACCATCACCATCATCACCCCCACTATTTCCTGCGACTGCTAATTAAGGATTTTTGTGGAGGAGGTAATCAAAAGAAGGTTAAAATGATTTGATTTCTTGTTATCCATGCATACTCTGTCCAGAGCTTTTCCTTACATAAACTCAGAAATAAAAGCAAGATGGCCCCATCAGCGTAATGATATGAAGTTTAACCATATATGTCAAACTAGACAAGATACTATTCTAATCATCTATAGTGTTTATTTTTTAACTGGCAGTATGAGGGAGGAAGCTCTGTAGACTGATATATTTTCTTGTAAAACATTCTTATTCAAGTCTTGAGAAAGACTTGATATCTTTCATGCAGGGACAGGACAAGTTATTGTTGACAAAAGTGTTACATACGATTTCAAAATCCCCCCCTTTTTTTTTATAGCCTGCCATTTTGCTACCAGAAGTAGCAGGCCTGCAGTTTGTCTTGGCGCAAGATGCCATTAACTAGATAAGGAAAAGAAGTGATCAGCCTCCAATTTCTTTTCTGCTGTGAATCATTTTCCTGCTGTAATCCATAAAAGCATCTCTGCACAGACGTGTCTTCCTTTGAAAATAGTTAAACAAAAAGCTCAAATGCTTACCTCCTGTACAACTACTTCTGTTTATTATATGAATTCTCTTTATAATGGTCAGCCTTTGATATATATATTTAATAGTAATTTTATTAAAAGTTACAATTACAGTAATACGAAACTAATGCAAACTAAAAGGAAAAATAGAAGATACAGAAAAGAAAAAATATAAAATATTCTATATCCTTGAATATTCTATATCCAACATTGGCATCTTATATGAAAGAACGTTCAGTCATAAAAACCGCTACCTAAAGTCTGAAATGGTAAAGCCCAGAGACATGGTTTACCACCTCAGGGTGATATAGGTCAGTATTTCTTCTGGGAAAAGCAGAACTGAAATCCAGTTTTCGTTCAAAGTTTATTACAGTTTTGTGGGAAAAGAGCTATTTGGCAGCATCCCAGGCATAAAGGTCTGAGAACAATGGGTCAGAAAGACTCAAGAGACCCAAAAAGCTACTTTATAACATAAATTTGTTTTTCCAGAGGCCCTCTTTTAGTGACTTTTAAAGAAGCCTGCTCCAATATTTAAACAAATAAGCTACAGAGTTCCTTAAATATCCTTATATAAATCAGTGCTTATATCTGTATATGTTTTTGAAATAAATTCTTTATTAAAATAGTATTTTTTTCTAGCAAGCACTGTGAAAAATAAACTTGTATGAATATATTTAATGAAAAGCATATCTTCAATCAGGTGTTGCTTATATATATTATTGGGATTAAATTCTATTTCCTCCATTTTACAGATTCTGGTTTTCCTCTGCCTGTTTTTTAAAATGCTGTGTATTCCAAAATTACTGATTATGTTTAATTAAATTGCTAGCACATATAATAACTGCAGTTATGATATGCACATGAAGCTATTTTTTCCCATTTATTTGTTTCCACGTATCCTTTGTAGGACAATTTTGAACAGGGTTTAGTTCAAAACTTTTCAAAACATCAAATCAGTGTGTGTGTGTGTCTCTCTCTGTATAATCAGTCAGCAAATTTAAAAGAACAGATATATTCTTGGACTTCCAGAAGACCTGGATGAAGATAAATATTCCTCAATACACTGAGTTTTAAATCTAAGGATTGGATTGATAGCTGGTTAATATACAAGAAGCCAAGAATAAAAATATTGATAGTTTGTAGGTAAAGAAAAGTAAGTCTATTGTAATTAGTCCTATATAAGGGAACATTCAGATATTAGTTTTAAACTGTGGCCTCCAATGACCTCCTGAGTTAAGAAGATACTAGTCAAATCACCTTCCACAAAAGAGGTAACTGGACCATATGACCAGCTCTGGAATATAAATCATCTTCCCAGAGAATCTCCTGTATACAAAAGGAGCATTGGCTTACCTGAACGCCTTTTCTCAGCATGATGATGAAGAATCCACCAATGGGTTATTTCAGTCCTCCTGCCCAATCAGACGAAGTTGTCAAGTTGTCACGCCTCCTCATTAACTGGTACTTCCAGTTTCATCGACGGCGGAGCCAATGACAACAGATCAACGTGATGACTCTCAAAATAAGAAAGGAACAAGAGTCCAACTCGACCCTAACTGACTGTGAAAGTAAGGGAAGGCGTGGATTCTTCATCATCATGCTGAGAAAAGGCGTTCAGGTAAGCCAACGCTCCTTCTCCAGCATGATGACTGAAGAATCCACCAATGGGACGTACCAAAGCCACTGGAGTCCCTACGGGCGGGGGTCAGTTGGGGCCGGATCCCCAGATGGTGTGACTACTTGTTGTAAAACGCGTCTGCCAAAAGTGGCATTGGCTGACGCAAATTTATCCAAACAATAGTGTCGAATAAATGGAGAAGGCGAAGACCAAGTCGCCGTCCTGAAAATGTCCTCTATGGACACCTGGGTAGCCCACGCCACAGTCGTGGCAGCACTGTGGGTCGAGTGAGCTGTCACATGATCCGGAACTGGCAATTCGAGAGAGCTGTAAGCACTTGCGATGCAGGCCCTGATCGACCTGCCAATTGTGGAAGCAGACACCTTTTGGCCCATTAAAGAAGGCTGAAAGGAGACAAACAGGGCCTCCGACCTACGGAAGGCCGTTGTGCGCTTGATATAGCATCGTAATGCTCTTCTCACGTCCAGACAATGCCACTGCCGTTCCAGGTCATGTGACGGGCGTGGGCAGAAGTCCAGAAGGATGACCTCCTGTGCCTTGTGGAACACTGTATTAACCTTAGGGATAAAGGCAGGGTCCAATCTGAGGACAACTCTGTCCTCATGAAAGGTACACAGGTCCCTTCTGATTGACAAGGCCGCCAGTTCCGAAATGCACCTGGCTGAGGTAACCACAATCAGAAAGGAGACTTTGAGTGAGAGGTGTCGTAATGAACAAGTTCTAAGAGGTTCAAACGGGGCTGAAGTTAATGCCTGAAGAACCCGGGAAAGGTCCCAAGAAGGGTACCTATGAACCACCGGGGGTCTGCTGTTGGAGATTCCCTTGATGAAAGATCTGATGGCAGGGTGACTGGACAAGGAATCCGAGGAATCCTGGGACAATACTGAAGAAAGGGCCACTAGTTGCCTGCGGATAGTATTGGGAGCCAACCCTTTCTTAACACCCTGCATTAAATAATCAAGAACAATGGGAATGGTTACCCTTGGTAGACTCACGTGATGCTTGTCACACCAGCGACAGAAACGCCTCCACGTGTGGTTGTAGATGCGGTTAGTCGATGGCCGCCTGGCCGCCTGGATCATATCAATCACCTCCGCCGAATATGACTCCCTGGTGAATGTACGGCGTTCAAGTGCCAGGCGGTCAATTGAAGCCATTGGGGATCCGGGTATAGAAGGGCCCCCTGCGTCAATCGTATCCTGTCATCTGGAATCCTCCATGGAGTGGAGGCAAATAGACTTACCAGGTCCGCAAACCATGGTCTCCTTGGCCAATGGGGAGCGATGAAGATCACTTCCGCCTGCTCCTCCAGAATCTTCCGGATAACTGTGGGAAGAAGAGGCAACAGGGGAAAGGCGTACAAAAGGCCTCATGGCCACCTGCTGCATAGGGCATCTGCCCCCTCCGCTCCCTGTGATGGGAAGTGAGAGAAGAACCTGGGTAGCTGAGTGTTGCACGGTGAGGCGAACAGGTCCACCAGCGGGCGACCAAACCTGACCAAGATTTCCTTGAAGATATCCGGGTGTAACATCCACTCCGAGTGGTCCACTGTCGACCTGCTGAGAGAATCTGTCTGCCGATTTGCCTCCCCCAAGATATGCTCGGCTTTGATGGAGAGCAGGTGTCTCTCTGCCCAGGTGCTCAATGCCCGAGCCTCTGTCATGAGGGACTTGGACCGGGTGCCCCCTTGCCGGTTCACGTGGGCTTTCGCGGCTACATTGTCCATTAGGACTAGCACATATCGCCCTTTGACCAGTGAACGGAAATGTCGTACAGCTAAATGTATCGCTCTGAGCTCCAACCAATTTATATTGTGGGTCAGATCGGATTGTGACCACTGACCCTGAGCCATCTGGTTTGAGAGGTGAGCTCCCCAACCAAAGAGACTCGCATCTGTGGTCACGCAAATGCGATTGGGTTCCTTGAACAGGGTGCCCCTGTGAATGGCTGAGGTTCCCCACCAGCCCAGGGATAGACGCACCTGACGAGGGACGCGCACCATTTGGGTGGACATGCTAGAATGCTGTCTCTGGTACGGGAGCATGAACCATTGAAGGGCCCGGGAATGTAGACGGGCCCATGGGACTATGGCTATGCATGAAATCAATTTCCCCAGGAGCTGGGACAGAGTGGCTAGTGACACATTCCTGCACCTGCATACCCTGAGCACCAGATCCCTGATGCTCTTGACTCTGTCATCCGACAAATACACATGACAGGAGTCCGTGTCTATCACTGCACCTAGGTGTAACAGGCGGGTTGAAGGGGTCGTCTGACTTTTCTTGAGATTGATCAGAAATCTGTGTTCCTGAAGGACTCTGAGAGTGAGGGCCAAATCCGACTGGGCCAACGAGGGGGACAGAGGCTGTATCAGAATATCGTCCAGATAGCACTGGACTCGTACGGGGGCAAGCCGTAAATGTGCTGCCAGTACCGCCAGGATCTTGGTAAAGACCCTGGGTGCTGAGGAAAGACCAAATGGAAGTGCCCTGTCCTGGAAGTGGCGGTTTAGATAGCAGAACCGCAGATACCTGCGGTGTTCCGGGCATATTGGAATATGGAGGTATGCCTCCTTCAGGTCTATCGATGTAAGGAAGTCCCCTCTCCTGATGCTGCCCAGAATAGAGTGCAGCATTTGCATTTTGAACTTCCAGTATTGTAGGTGGAAGTTCAGACCCTTGAGATCTAGGATAGCCCTCCATCCCCATGAAGCTTTATAGGATGGAGTAGTATCCCAGTTCCACCTGGTTGAGGGGAACCTCCTCTATGGCTTTGATGCTGAGGTGACGAATGGCGTCTTCCATGAGTCCTCTTTTTACGACGTTTCTCATAGTCGGACAGGACACGAAGTGGTTGGGAGGAGTGGACCTGAACTCCAGAGCCAGGCCTTGCTTTATAGTGGCTAGAACCCAGGAGTCCGAGGTCGTGTTTTCCCATTGATGGAAGAATAGAGCTAGTCTTCCGCCAATGGGAGGATCTCCTTCTGAGTCACTTACCATGGCGGAAGGGGTGACCCCCTCTGCCGTGAAAGGAAGGCCTGGTACCTGGGCCTGTCCCTGTAGCTGGGCCTATCAAAGAAGCGTTCCGCCTTGGGGACTGAGGGTCGAAAGGACTGCCCCTGTTCTGAGGAGGAACCAGTCCGAAAGGACTGACGGCGACTATAGGGAGTGAAACGCCTGTTTGATTTTCTGGTGACGTGAGAAATCACCTTTTGTTTTTGCTTGTTTTCAATAAGGAAAGGTGTTAATGCTTCACCGAATAGTTTACCCCCAGTGAAGGGTGCCGTAGCCGCGCGCCACTTATGCTTGCTCTCGGCCCTCCAATTTTTGAGCCAGAGCAACCTCCGAGTAACTACATTGGAGGCAATGGTGCGGGCAGAATGTTTGGCTGAAAAGAGGGAGACATCTGCCATGTGGCTATAAGTTTAGTTAGGTCCTGGTGAATCCTAACCTCTTCCAGGGGAACCCTATCCTGCAATTGCCTAAGCCAACTGATAGAGATCCTGGTGAAAAAGGAGGTAGCCATAGCCGCCTTTGCAGCCCAGGCCGATGTTAAGTGGACCTTGCGCAAGGAAAGGTCAGATTTTTTATCTTCCGCCTTAAGGGCATCAGAAACATCGGCCGGGAGGCTTGCTTTGGAGAAAAGCGGAGCCAATGACTCATCTATTTTGGGCACCTCCAGTAGATCTGATAAGGCTTTAGCCATATCCACGATCTTCCATTCTGACGCCGCCTGAGAAGGCTGAGCTGCCGGAGATTTCCATTGTCCTTGAATGTTTTTCAGGAACAATGGGGGGCATGGGATCTGGAGATGTTTCACCACCGGTTCAGCAAATAATGGATCCGTGTCCTGATCTGAGGAGGGCTGGGGAACAGGACCGGCATCAGACTTGATCTTAACCGCTGAGCAGGCCCTATATAACAGGGAAGGGAAGACCGACGGATTGAAAAGTTCCGCCATTGGCTGAAAATCGTGAGTAAGCTCCTCACAATCAGACCAACGATCCCCACCTTCGTCATAGTCTGAGACAATTGAAGACTCAAAATCCGGAGAATGGGACGGGGAGATCATACCTGAGCGATTCAACGGAGGTCTTGCGGTAATGGCCGGCGTGGAAGGTCCGGGAACAGGAGCCGCCTGCTGTTGACCTGCACCCATGGCCTGTAGCACCGCCTTGGAAATCCAGTTCTGGAGCTGGTCTGAAAAAGACGGCTCTAGCGGAGGCCGTGGCCCCGCAGCCGTAGATGTGAACGTAACCACCCGCGCCGATGATGGCCCGGGCAACCCCAGGTCCTCCCCAAACAGAGGAGGTCCTACCTGACCACAGGTCTGAGCTGGGACCTGCTGAAGAGTAGACGCTGACCAGGCTCCCGAAGTAGAAGGAAGATGAGCCCCCAACTCGGATGTGGCATGGATCAGGGCATAGCACCACGTTCTGCTAAGGATCTCTGAACCCGTGAGAATTGCTTCTCCAAGGCTCTGTGCATCTGGTCGGCCTGTTTGTCGCTTGCCTTGCCAGCCTTTCTGCCATACTTAGATTTGGCCTTGGCTTTACCTCCGGGTGCTTCAGGGACATGAACAGCTGGTGCGGCAATTTCGCCACTTTCCAAAGGCTGAGGCTTGGTGGGTTCTGCCATGGTATTGAGAATGGTCCGGATGAGACTCCGAGACTAACTCTTTTCTGCAAGAGACGCAGTAGATCCCGCGCAGGGGATGACCGCACGTGCATTAGCGTTGACTGGATCACTGGCAAACCAGACTCACGCTGCGCACTTAAGCGCTCGTCACCTAGGCCCAAGGAATCTGTCCACTTGGCCTGACGTCAAGGTGACGAAGTCACATGTGTCTCAGTTTAGTGGCAATGGTCAGGATCTTGCAACCACTAGATGCAGAAAAGGCCAGAACCAGGCAAGCTGAGATGAGCAGAAGCCAAGACCGGTGTGTCAGCAGCACTTGCTCACTAAATAATTAGTCCAGTTGCGATAGTCAATCTGAAAGCAAATCTCACAAACAATCGCAGATCAAGGCAATGTGAAAGGAACACAACAGTCAAACCCAATTACTGTATATATAAATGCATATATCTCAAGTTAAAGCTTTACTGAGTAGGTAATTAGGCCTGGGTGCCTTTAAGGGATCCCAAAATGGTGACCGAGAATTCTGGGCGTTTCCCAAGGGAAACGAGGCTGTAAAATGGTGGCTGCTAGGGATCCAGAAAGGGGGGTGGTGGATTTCAGCAGAGAAGCAGATAAAGTGATCAAATTCAGCTGAAACTGTTTGCCTGTTAAGGAGTGGGAAACGATAGAACGACTCAGGCTTCTCCAATTTTAACTTTAAGGTCTGTGCAGTAATGGAGCAACACGCCTTCACTCCTCTCCTCTAAAAGGGCTCCATTACCCTGCAGTGAGCAAAAAAATCGAGAGAGGTATCTCCGTCCTCTGAGAGCTTATGGCAATAAACGGCTCGGAAAGAAACCCCCTTGCAAAAACAGAAAAAACGGAGCCAAAATGGCAGCCGCAAGGCTTCTTGCTGACCAATTCCAGCCAAAGGGAAGCCACATGGCTTCAAAATGGCGGCCACGCGCGAAAATAACAAAGCGGAGACCTTCCCTTCACCCAGAAAGGAGATTGCCCCAACTCAGCAGCCTAGCTGAGTTTAAGAAAATATATAAATATCCCTACCCTCCCAGATCCCAGGAAAGGGAAAAGGTGTAGAGGCTACAAGCCTCAAGGAAAGAGGGAGGGGGGATTTGTTATAATGAATTGGGATTCAGATCCTCTGAAACAGAAAGTCTAGAACAGAGAAGAAAAGAAAGAAAATCCACCAGAAAGCAGAGAAAAAACAGCTAATTCTCCTAGATAACAGAAGAATCCACCAAAGAATTAAATCATCTAGTCCAACCTGCATCCAAGAAGAGAGAGTCAGTTCTCACGTCGTCATGGGTGAAAGACTAAGATGAAACTGGAAGTACCAGATAATGAGGAGGCGTGACAACTTGACAACTTAGTCTGATTGGGCAGGAGGACTGAAATAACCCATTGGTGGATTCTTCAGTCATCATGCTGGAGAAATTAAGGTTTGGAATGGCTGGCTGGGTTTGCACATTAAGATATCTGCCATATTGTTTGGCTTAGCATTTAGTATGAATGCAGCCAATGCAGCCAATGGAACTTTTAAAGCCTTGTTTCCATATAGACTGCATTTTCTTTCAGGAGAAAGGGGGCATCAACATACTGTGGTTTTTTAAATTTAATATGTTTATACGTCTGTTTTTAAATTTTTAAACTTTTAAATTTAAATTTTTAATTTTTATCAAATTGGGGGGGGGGTGAGTGATGTATGTATGGGACGGGGACATGCTTGAAGAATGTATGATAGATAAATGGACAGGCCTGCCGAGCTTGAGGGAGGCCGGGGACTGGGGAATGCGGACTCTGGAGACTATGAGGGTTGGAATATACCGGTCATTCAGGGAAGAGGCAGGTATGGCGGGAGCAGGAGGGTAGGCCACACACGGGGAACTCGGTCCTGCTGTCTCGTAGCAGTTCCTTGTTCTGGCCCTTCTGAAAAAACTTGCTCTCCCCACGATTCTGGTGATGGATGTAGCTCGGGCCCTGGGCTCAGGCTATTGCTGCTTAACGCCAGGTCGGTTAACAATAAGGCTCCCCTCATTCATGATCTTCTCATGGATGAGGAGACCGACTTGGCGTGTGTGACTGAGACCTGGTTGGGCCCTGAGGGGGGAGTTCCCCTCACGGGCATGTGCCCATCAGGTTATCAGGTATGGCATCAGCCGCGACCCCAGGGAAGGGGGGGAGGAGTGGCTATTTTGGCCCGGGAGAACTTCAGTCTACGTAGACTCACTGTTTCCGAAATTCCGGGTTGCGAGTCCATCCTTATGACGCTGGACCTAGGGGTCCAGGTGGGCTTATTGCCTACGTACCTGCCTCCCAGCTGCGTGGCATCAGCCCTGCCTGTGCTACTCGAGGAGGTTGCTGGGCTGGCGGTGGAGTTCCCCAGGCTTATAGTCCTGGGGGACTTCAATCTGCTGTCGCTTGGTGAATCCTCGGGATTGGCACAGGAGTTCATGGCCGCCATGACAACCATGGACCTGACCCAAGTAGTGCAGGGTCCGACGCATGAGGGTGGACACGCCCCGGATATGATTTTCCTTTCGGAGCAGTTGGGTAATGATCTGGTTTTAAGGGGCTTAGATATCATGCCTTTGTCATGGACCGATCATTTTCTGCTTCGACTGAATTTTACGGCCCCAATCTTTCCCCGCAGGGAGGCGGAACCGATTAGGTGGTTCCGCCCCAGACGCCTGATGGATCCAATTGGCTTTCAGACGGCGCTTGGGGAATTACCGAGCTCCCTCATTCACAGTCCGGCGGAGTCCCTGGTAGCGGCATGGAATATGGCCGCGAAGGGGGCTATTGACCGGATTGCGCCTTTGCGACCTCTCCGTGGTGCTGGCCCCAGGAGGTCTCCTTGGTTTACTGAGGAGCTCAGGGGGATGAAGCGCCATAAGAGACGTCTAGAGAAGCGATGGAGACAAAGTAAGTCCGGATCTGACAGAACCAGATTGAGCTTATTTATTAAAGCCTATCTGAAGGCGATTAAGGCGGCAAGATCTTTGTATCTTTCTGCTTTGATCGCGTCTGCGGAATCTCGTCCGGCCGCCCTGTTTAGGGTGACCCGATCCCTCATTAACCTAAGGGGTCCGGGGCCTCCCTTGCAGGGTAGTGCCAAGGACTTTAATAACTGTTTCGCAGACAAAGTGGCTCAGATCCGGGCTGACCTAGACTCCAATTGTGTAGCAGAGTCGACTGATAATGATTCAGTTGAGGGGACAGGGGCATGTTCTTGTCCGGTCATCTGGGGAGAGTTTGAGGCTGTTACGCCTGAGGAAGTGGACAGGGCCATTGGATCTGTATGTTCTGCCACCTGTTTGTTGGACCCGTGTCCCTCCTGGCTGGTTTCTGCCAGTAGGGTGGTGACACGTACCTGGATCCAGGAGATTGTCAACGCTTCTTTGAGGGAGGGGTCCTTTCCGGCTCCCTTAAAGGAGGCACTTGTGCGCCCCCTCCTCAAGAAGCCTTCCCTGGATCCAGAAATTTTGACCAACTATCGTCCGGTCTCCAACCTACCCTTTGTGGGGAAGGTTGTCGAGAAGGTGGTGGCACATCAGCTCCAGCGGTCTCTGGAGGAAGCCGATTATCTGGGCCCTCTGCAGTCGGGGTTCAGGCCCAGCTACAGCACCGAAACTGCTTTGGTCGCTCTGATGGATGATCTCTGGCGAGCCCGGGATAGAGGCCAGTCCTCTGTCCTGGTGCTTCTTGACCTCTCAGCGGCGTTCGATACCATTGACCCGGTATCCTTCTGCGCCGGCTGGAGGGATTGGGAGTGGGGGACACCGTATTGCGGTGGTTCTCCTCCTATCTCACTGGTCGGTCGCAGTCGGTGTTTGTGGGGGATCGAAGGTCCACCTCTAGGTTACTCCCATGTGGGGTGCCTCAGGGGTCGGTTCTCTTCCCCCTACTTTTTAACATTTACATGAAGCCACTGGGTGAGATCATCCACTGCCATGGAGTGAGATACCATCAGTATGCTGATGATACTCAGCTGTACATTTCCACTCCTGGCCATATCAGTGAAGCGGTTGAGGTGATGTGCCGGTGTCTGGAGGCTGTGAGGGTTTGGATGGGTGTTAACAGATTAAGGCTCAACCCCGATAAGACAGAGTGGCTGTGGGTGATGCCTCCCAAGGACACTTCTATCTGTCCTTCGATTACCCTGGGGGGTGAATCTATAAACCCCTCAGAGAAGGTTCGCAACTTGGGAGTCCTCCTCGATCCACAGCTGACATTGGATCATCATTTGTCGGCAGTGGCGAGGGGGGCATTTGCCCAGGTTCGCCTGGTGCACCAGTTGCGTCCTTACTTGGATCGGGAGTCACTCCTCACAGTCACACATGCCCTTGTCACCTCGAGGATCGACTACTGCAACACTCAACACTCTCTACATGGGGCTACCCTTGAAGAGTGTTCGGAGACTACAATTAGTGCAAAATGCAGCTGCGCGAGCAGTTGTGGGTCTTCCTCGTTGTGCCCATATTTCAGCAACTCTCCGCACGCTGCATTGGTTGCCTATTGGTCTCCGAGCCCAATTCAAGGTGTTGGTTATTACCTATAAAGCCCTTCATGGCTTGGGACCAGGATACTTACGGGACCGCCTTCTGCCACATACTTCTCTACGACCGGTGAGAGCGCACAGGGTCGGCCTCCTCCAGGTCCCGTCAACGAAACAATGTCATCTGGCGGGCCCTAGGGGGAGGGCTTTCTCTGTTGCGGCGCCCACCCTCTGGAACCAACTACCTCCTGAAGTCCGCGTTTCTCCGACCCTCCTGGCCTTCCGAAAGAATTTAAAAACCTACCTTTGCCGGCAGGCCTGGGGATGATTGTTGATTGTGGTGTGATTGATGAGTATGTATGGGGTTTGTATTTTTAATGTTGTTCGGATTTGTTGCAATTGTTTTTATATATATGTTGTGAGCCGCTCCGAGTCTTCGGAGAGGAGCGGCATACAAATCCGAATAAAATAAAATAAAATAAATAAATATACACTGATACATGACAATACTTGTTTTCATAATAATAAATATTTTAAAGTAGAATTTACATCCTTGAATATGTAATCCTACTAGATGGTGTGTTGACTTGCAATGTACTTTCTATGTTAAAGATCCTAGCTTGTATATGGAAATGAAGGGATACTTGTGAGTGAAAGTCTTTTTTAATTTAAATTTATTGTTTTATCATAGAAAATAAAATACAAAACACTAAAACAAAATGAAAACAAAAACAAAAACATACATTCAACCCTAAAAACAATAACAAAAACGTATACAAAAAAGGAGGAAATAAACACTCACACACGTGTGTGTATGTATGTGTGTGTGTGTGTGTATGTAGGTCTTTGGTTATTCGGATTTTCTACTGCGTAAAATTGGAAGTGTCTTGGCGATGTTTCGACGAAGTCCCATTCATCATCTTCAGACTGGTGTTTTCGGCTTCATGCTTCTAGGAGCAATGTGTGATCGTAGCTGTTTCTTCCTTTTAACTGCCAGTGGAGGTATGAACTGATTGGGTGGAAGCTTGGCTGTGTTCTGATTGGGTGGAGGTGTGTTCTGATTAGTTAGGGGCTTGGCTGTCCTCTGATTGGATGGGGGGTTGGCTGTGCTGATTGGCTGGCAGAGTGTTCTGTTTGGGTGGGGACTTTGTTGTGCTCGGGTTAGTCTGAGTTGCAGGGGGATTTGTGATGGTGAGCTGCGTTGCTGTTGTTTCGCTTCGCGTTCGTGGTGGTGCCTCATCTTCATGGTGGGTGTCAGTTTGCTTCGTGTATGGATTGGAGGGGTTTAAAGTGGCTAATGATGCAGTTGTGGTCTGCCTTCTGGTTTGTGGTCATGCCTCATCATCGGTGTGGGTTTGGGTTTGCTTTTTGCATGGATGTGTGGTGGTGACATCCTGTGTGGTTTTCGTGAGTATGGGTCTGGTGTCATTCTTTGTGTTAGGGACTCGTTTGTCAATAAGGGCGGGTTTCCAAATGGCTGGTAGGCGGGAGGTATCATCTCATTTATTCATGCTGTGTGGGCGTTTTTCTATCTCGATGGCTTCTCTGATTATTCTGTTACTAAAGTGTTCAGTTTTGGCGATAGTTCTGGTGTTTTTAAAGTCAATTTCATGTCCTGTGGCTTTAAGGTGTTGGACTAGGGAAGAAGTTGGTTCCTCTTTTTTGACTGAGTTCTTGTGTTCTTCAATGCGTGCACTTATTCTTCTGTTGGTTTGTCCGATGTATGTGGTGGGGTAAGCGGGGCATGGGATTTCATATACTCCTTGATTTTCTAACTCAATTTTGTATTTGGGGTTTCTTAGGATGTTGGATATTTTTCTGTTTGTGCATATCCAAGACAGAGAACAAGAAAACGGCAAAGCCCTCCTCCCATACATAAAAGGCACCACAGACAGAATCAGCAACATCCTCCACAAACACAACATCAAGACAGCATTCTGCACAAACAGAAAAATATCCACCATCCTAAGAAACCCTAAAGACAAAATTGAATTAGAAAATCAAGGGTAGTCTAAGGATCAAAGCCAGTATCACCAACAGAAAAAGAAATAGTGCAATTTTAACTTTTTCCACAAAGTGTCCTCAGTAGAATATAAATCTCCTCCCAGACACCAAAAATATCATTAACAAGATCAGAAAACATAGAAAAAAAGGAGAATTCTTCAAATGTAGACAAAGTCCAATAGTAGATTCAATATTCAATATTAAAAATATTTTGTAAGATCCCAAAGTGAATAAAAAAAATAGAGAGAGAGAAAAAAGTCACTTTAAATTAATTCAATCCATAAGCTTCTTTTTCTCACACTCACCAACGCCGCCTTCTCAGAGCAGGGAAATGATTTCAAAAGTGCTTTTTACAGGCACAAAAAAGGAGAACCAAGAGAGGAAGAGAAAAAAGTCTCACCCGGCTCAGCCACGGTGGTTCCTGTGCTTAGATGTTCTTCTGACTTCTGGCTTCAGCTGCAAGGTGAGCGGCCATTTTACTGGCCGCTCTTTCCACCGTCAGCTCAAAGGGGCAATCTCGGGCCATGGAAGAAGGTGCCACTCTCTCACAGATGACGAGGACCTCCTCAGTGGTAGCCGCCCCTCCAGGGCGGCTTTTCAACCCGATTAAGGGTCTACCGGCAGCGGAGAATCAGCTGACGAAGAGAGCAGTCTCTTCACACAGCTGCGAGCACCGCGATCCGGAACTGGAAGTCACCTTAACTTTTATTATTAAAGCTTGCAGATCATTTACATGTTCAACTACCAAAGTAGCATAATCAACAGGGTTGTAAAGGTATGGAGAGATGGAGACTCAGATTTATCATAACCGGTTCGCTGAACTCAACAAAAAATATACAGTCAGTGGTGGGATTCAGCTGGTTCGCGCCGGTTTACCAGAACCGGTGCGAACCAGCTGAATCCCACCACTGCTTGTATATAATTCAGGAAGTCAGATAGTTGCCTTATTGATCTTTAGTAGAATGGAGTCTCACAGTGTGATTTCTACACTGAAACAAAGTATTTCTTGATTGCTGTACATAATTTTGTTAACTATTATTTTTGCTGCCCTATTTAATGTAATTGCCATAGGAGAACTGACCATATAACATGAAATAAAACATGTTTTGATGTATCAGTTTTTTAAAAATAGTTTCTTATGCAGGTATACAAACCCACTTTCCCTGATAAAGCAAAGAAGGAAATGGAGATAGGCTAAAATTTAAAATACAAATATATAGAAAGTTAAGAATTCTTGACAATAGGATTGCCTCCAGAGAGGAGTGTGCTCCATTCAAAATGACCATGGACACCATCTTGAATTTTTTGAAACACCTGTGAATGCACCTTATCAAGATTTGTGGTGATAAAGAAAGAAGATTTCGGATTTACTATAATAAATAGAAAAAGAATAGGAATTATTTATATGTATGCTTAGTGGCAGTTTCACAAGCTACCGTAGAAGGAAAAATTA
Source organism: Bothrops alternatus (assembly GCA_034064705.1). Lineage (NCBI taxonomy): Eukaryota > Metazoa > Chordata > Lepidosauria > Squamata > Viperidae > Bothrops > Bothrops alternatus. Next base: position 10,792,851 of record JARGCV010000081.1, read on the forward strand.
AAAAGAAAAATGTAAAGCAAAAATAGATTGAATAAAAACTTTCAGCATATGTAATGGTCAGAACTAGAATTCTGGGGATGCAGATCAAAGCACATGATTAATCATGGAAATTCACTTTGGCCCAGTCAGTAGCTTTCAATCTACTCAGCCTCACAAGCTTACTCCTTTGATTTTTATTGAACTACTAAAGGATTTATGGGATATAAATCTTACTTATAACAACACATTTTGTTAGATACCTATCTTATACTATTAAGTATTGCATAAATATGAGCAAGAATCTAGCTTAAAATCCAGATATTTTTATACGAGAGCTGTAGTTCAGATATATCTGTTAGTTCATAGATTACACAATATCAAAAGAAAGCTCTTATCTAGACATAACAATAATGCAATGCAACAAGACTTTAAGCAGACGCATTTCTACTATTTTTCACATGCTGACAATATTAAATCCTGATGTACTAGTATAATAGTTTGGATTTTCTTTATAAGAAGGGGTTGTTTTTTGCTTTGCAGAATAGATTTTGCTTTAGTGAAAGCTTATGCAGACATCTATGAACCAAACTCTGATGATGATGGAATTCCAGTCAAATTCATCAATTCAGATAATTGTCATCGAATTTAACTGGGCCAACCCCCTGGTTGTTTATAAAGCCTTTTAATCAATTATTATGAAATCCCTTAAATGAAATATCTGAAACAAGTGAAATATAACTGAAATGAGCTTTTAAAGCATCTATAAATGAAAAGAAAGTATTAGTAATTTAGAATTCCTTGTGTGGGAGCTTTTGCGAGCACACACAAACACAGGCACACACACATATATTGTATATATAATTTTTCATCAGTTTCAATTTTTAGAACTGTAGCACACCCTAGTGGTAAACAGAACATTTGGATTTTTCAAATACTGAATGAATATATTTTTTTAAACTTGAAAATATGTATCTCAAATTCACATATTTAATGACACAAAAAAACTTATTAAAGCTTATATAAATGTCTCTCAGTATTCAAGAATGTGCTCTGGAAAAGGTTAATGGAAACTAATCTGATGTTTCTATTTGATTCTGAAATAGTAAAGAGATCAGTTCTTTGAATGAATTCACATATCATCAAAGTGCAAGATGGTACTAATTCAAAAGAGAGTAAAAAGAACAAAACCCTAAAAATATACAAATTACTCTTTCTTCTCTGACTGGACCAGAGTATTGCATGCATGATTTTCAAGTGCTATTTCCAAAACATTTTTGTTGGCTAGTGATTTTTTTAACCTAATTGTTTTATAATTCAAAACAATATTGCCTTTTAAAAAATGGACTGAGCAATGATGGGACTTGAGTAATTGTGGAAATCTGACTGGATTTGTACTGTATTAGACTGTGCATGGTTGCATTACGGCATTTGCAAAGAGATACAAAAAATATGCCTCCATTTGAATTCTAAACCTATTTGTAGCTCAGGGTTGAAATGAGAGGTCCTTGGTGCTCTCTGAACTTGCTTGTTTTCTTACCGACATTTCATTACCCTAACTAGGTAACATCATCAGTGCTAGGTAAAATGATGTTACCTAGTTAGGGTAATGAAATGTTGGCAAGAAAACAAAGAAGCTCAGAGAGCACCAAGGACCCCTCATATTGCATATCATTCATACTACTGTCAGAAGTAAGTCTTCATCCTGGTTCATCCAAGCCGGGATAAATAAGCAACATGGCAACTGCTTTGGGAAGGTTACAGTTTATTGAAGAAGCAGAAAGATGTTCCTTGCAAAGAAGAGCAGAGAGGAAAGAGGAGTTGAGCACACGGGCAGTAGGTTTTTATACCCCCTCTAGCCTTGTTTGGAATAGTTTCCTGTTCCTGTGGCATGAACCTTAAGTGTTTTTCTAGGCCTTGATATCTGTGGTTTAATCCTATTATCATATCCTGCTTCCCAGGTGATGGGGCTAATGACTCCTAGAGTTTGGGTGGGCATGCAGATTTTCTCTTTGTCTTCTTGATTGCTCTGGCTTCAACTTTCTGATGGGTTTACATCTGCACTTGTATGGGGCTACCTCTTGCTTGGGGCAGAGAGATAGATTTGGGGCAAGGTTTGGTTTAAAAAAAATCCTTTTGAGGAAAAATATATTTTTCTGCCCTTTTAATATTTCCTTCTCTGGGCTAACTTCCCTCAATCCCCACTTTGTGCCTTAAGTGTGAGAATGTCACACTTATTGGCACAACATTAAAATTGATCTGGTCAGGGAGACTTGGTAGGCAAGCTTTTAAACTGTTAAGCCAAAAAAAAATAAGACATTAATGGAGGCAGCAGAAAAAGATCCCTTTAGTGGCTCCCAAAAGGGGAGCTTGCACCCATAAGGTTCTAAAAGTCAGGACAAAAATTTTGTTAGGTGGAAAAGAAATTTATAGTGTCCAATATTCTGTGCCAATCATTTTCAAATGTTGGATGTCACTTTTAGTTTCTAGTCAGGTTTGCATACCTCCCAAAATTCTTCACAGCTATGGTTTTCCTTAGTACATGACCACTGGCTGCCCATTTTCAAGGGTTGTTTCCTGCCTTAGCTCTTAGTTCAGTGCATCCAGGTTTGTAATGTCCAATTGAGGTTAGCCAATATGCCAGGCTATTAAATTTTTCTTTAAATTGCACATAATGAGCTCTAGGAATCCCAATCTGAGCTCAACAGTGCAAGATATTCAGGGCTGAGGTTTGGGATCGCTTTCCTGTAGCTTCCTTAGTCAGGGCATAAGAATTGTAAATCACCTGAGGGGGCCTAGTTCCCTCCCCCTTGGAATTTTCAGGAAGTTGTGCTTGCAAAGCTTTAGTGCAATAGAGCAAAAAAAAAATCAGCCTGGGGAACTTTACTAAAGGTAGATGGAGGGAATGGTGTGTGTGTGCATATGCAGCTATTTCTACAAAACAGGCAATACAAACATTCTGGATAAATTTTCCCTCCCACCAGATAGAAGTCAAAGGTGTTCAGTATTTGTTCTGCCAACTATTCCCAAATGCCATCTCTCCATTAATACATTCAACTGGCTTGTTACAATACAAATGGGGCAAGAAAGAAAAGTTTACAGTGAGTTTCCACCCTCCCCCCCACAGTCTAATTTTCTCTTCTGAGGCTTCACATGACACCAGTGGCTCCAGAACTCCTTCCTTCTGCAGCTCTCACAGGCATCTGGGGAATGGTAGGACTTGGGAAGATGTTCCACTCAGATTGCATGGTGGCTTTTTAATGGATGGCTGGATTCAAACCCCATTCTCTGGCTCAAGTGGGTGGAGGCAGCATCTGGGGCAGTGTGCTCTGCTTCCAAAGGTTTGGGGGAGGATTGCAGGGCTGAAAGATACAAGAACAAGGTCTCCCCCACTTTCTGGGTGGAATCTCCCAGGAGAGGCAGACAAACAGTATGGAGAACAAAGGGCAAGAAAGGAATTGGAAGGGGGTAGCTTGCAGGCATTTTGAAAAGGCATTAATACTGCAGTTATTAGAGAAACAGATAGCCAAATGGGGACAGTCACAGATTTGAGGACAAGAAAAACCTGGATTCTGGTAAGAGAACAACAAAATGACATGTTTCACCTTTGAACCTGAAAATTTGCAACATATTAAGGACAAGATCTTACAACTTGAGAGGAAACAAAATGCTAGGCAGCTTGAGAATGCTGAAAACTCCAAATAATTTTAAAAGCCTAATATTTTAATATGTGCAACTTGCCAGGGGCAGGAGAATCTGCTTTTAACATTTATTCCAAAATAGACCACATTATTTTAGAGATTGGAAAATTCTTATTTGTTTCAGAAAAGTTTCACTGTAGCTTCACCAATTAGTGATTGGATAAGAAAAGTAACTTAAGAAAATTATTTCCCCAAACAAGCAGACTTGAACTTCAAAAGGCTCTTGTAGATAGACACACATTTTTCAGGAAAAGGATAGATAGATAAAACCTATTTAGAACACAAACTCATTTACAACACATTGCAGAATGATTTTCCAGAGCTTGGGGCAAGACCCAGCAGGCAGGACACCCCTCCTCACTCCAATAAAATAATTCAACATTGGATTCCCCCTGGAACAAAATTAACACCTTTTAGACAGAATTGAGAAGGAAATTAACCCAACAACAGACATTGAGCAAAAAATCAGAAAAGACAAATTTAAACTCACCCGTCAGGAATGACAATTTTGGAAACCATGAAAGGGTATAAGAACTCAACTAAGGTGTGTAAGAAGCACATGACAATAGTAATGAGGGACTTTAATTACTCTAACATCAACTGGGAGACAAACTCTGCACTAAGTGGAAGATCAAACAGATTCCTGACAAAACTTGCAGACAACTTTGTTTCTCAAAAGTAGAGAAGGGAACTAGGAGATTAGCCATATTGGATCTAATTCTCACTAGTAGAGACAAAATGATAAAAGGTGTTGAAGCCACAGGAACCTTGGGGGAGGGTGATCATGCAATATTGGAATTCAACATTATGAGAGCACAAGCAATAGAACACAGTCAAACTAGAGTCTTAAGACTTTAAGAGAGCTAATTTCAATAGACTTAAGAGAGGGCTTGGGAGGAATTCCATGGATGAGAATCCTCAAGGGGAAACAACTCAAGAAGCTTGGGAAATTTTGAAAAGTGAGATAATAACAATCCAGTCTAGCACAATATCAACAAAGAAGAAAAATAATAGCTTTCAAAAGAAACCAGCATGGCTGCATAAAGAACTCTCTGATAAATTGACATACAAGGGGGACCAGTATAAAAGTGAAAAGAGGGTCACATAACTACAGCAGAATATTAGCAAATAGTCTGAGCCTGCAAAGATGAGGTGAAGAAAGCTAAGGCTCAAAATGAACTAAGGCTTGTGACCACAGTCAAAAATAATAAAAAGCAAACAGTCCAACTTATCAAAAACAGTACCATAAAAAATAGGTTAGAAGCACAAGTTAAGTTAGGCAAGAAAATGGTGAGCAAGCACTTATCCAGCCTAGAAGAGTTCAAATCACCAAGACCAGATGGATTACACCCCAAAGTTCTCAAGGAACTGGCAGATGTGATCTCAGAACCACTGAACTATATTTTTCAAAGACCCCGGAGCACTAGGGAATTACCAGAGGACTGGAAAAGAGCTGATGTAGTTTCCCTCTTCAAAAATAAAAAATAAAATAAAAATAGATCTAGGAAAGAATAGACCTATCAGCCTGACCTCAATACCTGGGAAGATTCTGGAATTAAACCGGGATTAATTAGTTCAACATGCACAATTCTGATCAAAAATGACAATGTGCAAAATTTGGGAAGGGCAGTGCAGCAGGGAAATTTCACAACAGGATTTTGCTCTTCAGCAGGTTATTGCAAAATGAATATAAGAAAGAAAGGTTACTATATATTTTTAAGTTAAGGATATGAAAAAGTAAATAAGCTTGAATTATAAAATATTTAGTGTTGAAAACTGATTGCTAATAAGACTAATATAACATAGAAGTAGGGTAAGTCTAAGTATAAAGACATCCATCAAGTTGCTTAATATATAAATGGATATATATTTAAGAAATTCTTGTAATGTTAGAGATCTGTTGGCTAAAAATTAGAACATATATATTTTGCAGGTTGCATAGAAATGGAAGGAAGTATGTGAATTTATGTTGCTTTGGTAGAAAATAATTTCAAGAATTATAAATGGCATGGAAAGGTAGGAGTTATTTCTTGGGACTAATGAACACATTTTTTCTTCTTTTTGTAGGGAAGTGAGTTTGGAATGTCAGGAAAAAGTTCAATGTAGTTTAAAACAGGGGTCCCGTGGACCGGTACCAGGCTGCAGCATGCCAGCATCTGGGCCGCACAAACAAGCAAAGCCCATCTGCAGGATGCAGGCAGCACACAAAACCATGTACCCTCCAGGCTGCAGAAAAACCTCTGTCCATGGAACCAGTCCCTGGTGCACAAAAGATTTGGGACCTCTGGTTTAAAAGGATAATTTAAGTATAAAGTATAAAAAACAAGAAGAGTCAGTATCAGTAATGAATGTGTGCTGAATGAACACAAAACACATGGTCTACAAAAGAAGTATTTTGGGATGGCTTGGTCATATAGACAGCATTAATGAAGACTGAATCACAAAATCAATTTGCTATATGAAGAAAGGGGAATGGAAAAAAGGAAAGACTGGAAAATTTTGTGGAAGTATTAAGGTTATGTCTATGGAGATTCTTAATCATCCAGGTCATGGTTGTGCCAAAGGTGCTTTTTTTTAACGAGGCAACTGGACTTTTTTGCTTTTTCTTTAAAGATGTTTTGCTTCATGCAAGCTCTGACTGGATGGTGGGGAATGGAAGGATTGTGGTTTGAAAGAGGGGTCAAAGGGGTCATTTATGTCAAAATTGAACAGCCCTCTCTCAACAGAGGTGGAGGGATACAACATATTCTATCTCTAGTATACAACATAGTCCTTTCAGCAGTTCCAAAAAGGCTCCACACCCTTTTACACTACTCAGGTGACCCTGATAACACAAACGGCCAAATGGCCTCAATGACTTTCTAAAACAGGGGTTCTCAACCTTGGCAACTTTAAGACTTGTGGACTGGCTGAGGAATTCTGGGAGTTGAAGTCCACAAGTCTTAAAGTTGCCAAGGTTGAGAACCCCTGCTCTAAAAGAGTGCAAACGACCAGCTGTCTGCAAAGAATATAAATCTTTCCATTCCCCATCATCCAGTCACTGACACAGAGTTGAAGAAACTTCTTGGATGAGAAGTGAAACTCTTCAAAGAAAAAAACAAGAAAGTCCAGTTGCCTTGTGAAAAAAAAGGACATTAAGGTTATGGGGTTCATGAAGACTGGAAGTTTTTAAGAAAACTGGATAGCCATTTGTCCGAAATGGTATAGGGTTACCTGCCTGAGCAGGAGGTTGGACTTGATGACCTCCAAAGTCCCTTCCAACTTTATTATTATATTATTATTATTAGACAAGAGAAGTCACAGTAAGGTAGGTAGCTATGGAGAAAAGTATATTCATCATCCTTAGAACAGTATGTCACATCCTAAACAACATTCACTCATTGAGGACTAGATTAAACTCATTAAAATGTGAAGTTTCATAGGATTGCATCAATTCCAAAGGAAAGCACTATAGAAGAAAGCAGGTAAAGCTCTTGCATCATGGGACCAATCACTAAGAACTATTGTTGTAGGTGGAAATCAACTTTCAGGAAAATCTTCATTAGCCCTACCAATCCACACCAACTCTACCACCATCCACGAACCCGCCTGGAAGAGTATAAGGTACACCCAGAAACACCACGTGACCATCACGTGATCGGAGCCTCATCCAATGACGCCCTGGCTGCCGACGGGGGGGGGGAGAGTTGTTTATTTCAAAGAGCCGGAAGTACTGCTGCTTTGGCCCTGCTCGGGGGCGGGAGTAGCCCGCGCGAGTTTCCGCGCCGGGAGAGTGGGAGAGAACGGGGAGGGGAAGGGTGGCCTGCTTTGTTCGCGCGGGACAGCTGCGGGGCAGCAGGGGAGCGGCGGATGGCGGCGGAAGGGCGGGGCTGGAGGCAGCCTGCGGCGATGCACCTGCGTGGCCCTCCTGGCCAGTTCTTAAACCGGCGGCCGGTCTCGACCGCACCGAGGTGGCATTGAGGGCCTGAGCCAGCGGCACCATGCCCTGCACCTGCGGCAACTGGCGACGCTGGATCCGGCCGCTGGTGGCTACGGTGTACCTGGTGGGGTTGCTGGTGGCCGTGCCTCTCTGCGTCTGGGAGCTGCAGAAACTGGAGGTGCGTGAGGGCGGGCGGGCGCCGCGCGGGCCGCGGGAGGGGGCGCTCTGCTTCCCCCACCCCCCAACCTTCTGCTCCGAGCGCTGCCGGAGGGTGAGTCAGCTCTGCCCCCTGCGTCTGCCAGGGGAGAAACGACGGCCTGCGTTCCTTGTTGCCTCTGCAATGGCTGGTCTTCCGGGACTTTGAAGGGGGAGGGGACCTCCTTCCTCTCCGCCGCACCCCCCACCCCCTACTCGGTAATTTCCCGAAGTGCGCAATACAGTAATGACGAAGCTATCCCGATCTGGCGTCTTCCAGGACGTAATTCCCCCCCCCTCGGCAATTACGACCACCCTATTCCGGCCGTCTGAACGGATCGGGGTCTGGGAGGCAGTTTCCCGCGGGGAAAGGGATGTTTTCAATACTGGGTTGTCTGATGTCCCTGTTGGCGAACTTGTTTGGGAATATTTGCATGACTGAGAAGGAGGGAAAAGACATCAAATATACTTCTCTAGTTACTAGTTCACATTGTATTTGATTTAAAACCTGAAAACTTTTGCAAACTCCACTTACACTCATATCCAATCGGGCAGATCCTAACTCTTGAAGCATTCAGAGGCCAAATTGTGGTGACCTTTGTTTAGGATTAACCAGACCTGGGGCTGCAAAAATTTTGAAGACTCTTGAGGTGGCATCGAAGTGTCTTGGTTATGCTTTAGCCATTGTCTTAATTTTTATGGGTTAGAAAACTGGAAGCTGCACCTTTCTTAGTAACAGTGACAGTACTGTTCAGTAATAGATTAGATATTGTGAAGTTTAATTCTGTCTAGAAATACTTTCATCTAAAATTTAAAGCTTAGTTAAAATTGACTGTAGTTTTGCAACAAGATTGAAATGTCTTGAGTGTATAGCAAAAGTTACATTCTCATTTCTCCCTCTACCCTTCCCCCTCCCCCTCTCCCTCCTTATACAAAGAGTTCTAGAGGTTGCAAAAGGATACTTGGTGGGATGCACACACAGCTTGCACCTCATATATAGAGTAAATTGTAGTATCAACATACTGGACTGATTTTGTATAAAGTCAGTTTTGCTGAACACAATGTTCTAGAAATGGGACATTTCTTTACACACTTCATATGGAGCTGTTGGGAAAACTATTCTTATTTTTCATATGATACTTATGTTACTAAGAAGTAGGGAAAAGACATAAAACCTATTTCTCTAGTTACTGTCATCTTCACAGGGATATTGTGTTTCATATATTGTTCACATTTTATCTTGAGAATTTAGAACATCTGACCACAAGTTTGTACCTCTCGCCATTAGCCATAGTGATTAGTCTAATTAGAATTCAAAAAAATCTGGATGACCACATATTACCAGTCCCAACTCTAGGCACTACCTGATAATTATCTTTCGCAGATGAAAAATATTAAGGTATATGAAAGACAGCTTTCCCTGCAGCTATTCATCATTGCTTATTTAGGTTGAGTAGCAGTTGATTCATCTGCACCCACACACATATTAACTGCCTAATACACCAGGCATTTCTGACTTTTCTGCTTTCTTGTGTTTATTCCTACTTACGCTATGGGAAACAAATACCTGGAAATAAATTTCATATCTATCAATGGCTTATAACTTACAGAGTATGTGTTGATACAGAAAGCTTTACTACCCATCCTGGACCTGAAGTAATTAATTCATAATCTAGATTTTTTCTTGAATTTAATGCTTTGATTTTTTAGATCTGTCATAAAGTTGTGAATGAAGAAACTTGTTGAACTATTTCTGCTTTATCTACTTGGAATTGTTCATACAATAAAAGTCCCCAACCCCTGGTCTGTGGATCAGTACCAGGCTGCGGCATGCCAGCAAGCGGGCCACACATGCAACCAAAGCCCCATCCGTAGGATACAGGCAGCACACAAAAACACAGTCTCCTGTCCACGGAAAAACCTTTCTCCACGGAGCCAGTCCCTGGTGCCCAAAAGGTTGGGGACCTCTGATATAAGGAATTCTTCAATGTAAAATGAAAACTAGAAACACTTAAAACATTTACTACAATATTCTATCTTCCAGCTATATCATATTCCCCATTTGTTTGCATCATACCTTTTCTAGGTTTTACTGCCAGTCTGAGGCAATATGTATTGTGCATACTGTACAATGTATACTGTATATAGTAGGCCTACTAGATCAGGGTTTTTCAACCTTTTCACCCATTGTATCACTTTTAGGATATGGCAACATCCGAGTACCACCAGTCGCCTAGCAAGGTGTCAAAAGCTTGATGACCCCCCCAAAAGGAAAAAGTGATAAAGTACAGGTAGTCCTCGACTTACGACAGTTTGCTTAGTGACTGTTCGAAGTTACAATGGCACTGAAAAAAGTGCCCCCCCCAAGCCACAGCTGAGCAAGACACCTGCCCGCCCGCCCGGCAGCGCTCTTCCTCCTGTCCGAGGTTTTCGTTATTGTGAGCATTTCTGTTGAGGATTGGCAGCGGGGGTGGGATGGGGGTGTTTGGTTTTTATTCCCCCCGTCTGCTGGGTGGTTGCAGCAGGTTTTGGTCACTTCATATGACCCTGGGACACTGTGACCATCATAAATATGAATCAGTTGCCAAGCATCTGAATGTAAATCACAAGACCGTGGAGAGGCTGCAACATTCCAGCTGATCGCACTTCTTCTGGGCTCAGCAGAAGTGCCAGGATCAGTGCTGCTTTCCAGCTGGAGCCTGTCGCTGATCCTGGTGCTTCCACTGAGCCCTGACAGCCCCGAAGAAGTGCCGATTAGCTGGAAAGCGACACTGATCCTGGCGCTTCTGCTGAGCCCTGACAACCCTGCAGCTCCAGTCATCTCTCGCTCAGGCTTGTGCAGTGCTGCCACCAGTTCAGCTCATTTCCCTCCCCCACTACCACTTTTCTAGGATGGTCGCGTACCACCTGCCAGATGCCAATGTACCACCGGTGGTACCCATACCACTGGTTGAAAAGCCCTGTACTAGATGATGTACTTTTAGAAATATTAATGTAAAAGCAGAGAGATATGTTGTGAATACATTGTGGGTGACTTATCTTAATGGAAAATAGTTATTGTAGATATTTGGATGTAATTGTAAATACTGCAGTTTTTATGTCTGGTTGAGACCTATGTATATCTATATTTACATCTGTTTTAATCGCAATTTGCAAGGAAATAACATTTGTAATGCATATTTTGTCTATTAAAAATGGACTATTTCAGAGAGTTGTACTGATAAGATTACAGACTGCTTTATCAGTGTAGGACCATTATTTTTTAATCTATCAATGTTCCTATGCTGTCCTTTGAATCCATGTGTATATCTGTTTTTTTAAAGGTTGGAGTTCATACTAAAGCATGGTTTATTGCTGGTATCTTTTTATTGATGACAATACCAATATCTCTTTGGGGGATATTACAACATTTAGTTCATTATACTCAACCAGAATTACAGAAACCAATAATAAGGTAAGTTTCTGTAAGTATGATAGCTGGTTATGCTTCGATAGCAATCCAGACACTTTAAATTAAAATCTCATAACACGCAAACATGTTTTTATCTTTACAGAATTCTATGGATGGTGCCAATTTACAGTTTAGACAGTGTAAGTGCTTTTCTTTCTAGTCTGTTAGGTTGCACAATTATTTTATGTAGAACATCTTTGAATAATTGCAACTTTTTATGTTGCTGATACTTTTTGTAAGTTTTATAAAATCTACATTTTTACAAAAAAATTACTTTTTGTAAAAATGTAATAGATATGTGATTACAGTGAATTCTTTTAGGGAAATCTGAAAAAAGCTGAAGGAAACATGAACAAAAAATTGTGCATAGATTAATTTCTCCTAACCGTCAGTTATGCAACTGAGAATAAATGTGCATATCTCAGGATAGTGAACTCTTGACTTTTGTTGCTTATGTTTGATACTATATTTGAAAACTAGCTGTAAAGGCTTTTTGTTGTTAAATGTCCATCTACAATATTGAGATATAGTATGTTTAGAATTGAATTTCAATTTAAATTATTTTGAGTAATATTATTTCATTGCTTGTTCTTTTTCTTTATTAGTGGATAGCACTGAAATATCCCAACATTGCAATATATGTGGATACTTGTAGAGAATGCTATGAAGCGTATGTGATCTATAACTTCATGGTATTTCTTTCAAATTATCTTATCAACCGGTATCCAAATCTGGTGTTAATCATAGAAGCCAAAGATCAGCAGCGACATCTGCCACCATTGTGTTGCTGTCCACCATGGGCTATGGGAGAGTAAGTGCATCATATATTTTTTCTGTTGTTTTCACATTTTGTACTAGAAATTGCCTCTAATACTAATTTATTAAAATATTTCCCTTCTTTTGAGTTAAGAAACCAGATTTCAAGAAATTTAAATAACGTACTTTATTGTTCTAAATAATGTAGACAAATATTGACTTTTCAATAATTCATATTCTATTTGCTTTTTCTCAGGACTGCTTCAGTAACAAAAGTCTTTAAAGACTTTAAGTGCAATGTAGTTCTATTGATTTTGCTATTATAGAGTTAAGTATTGTTTCAAGATGCTATATTTAGATTCATAACTGCTTACGCAGAGGTTTCTGACCATTTATGTCAAAAAGCTGGGGGGCAATTGTCTTCTAATATTGTAAAGCAAGAGTGAAAAAGCAATATACCCTTGCAATGATGGTTCAACTTGCCTTGAGAAGGAATGGAATGGAATAAGCAGAATTTTCTTCCTGTTTAAATGTTTCAGTGTCATAGCAAGCCATTTTCCAAGGAGAGCAATGTCTGTTTAATTGAATATGAAATAACAGAGATATTCTTTTCTATACTTTATTCTTATTAGCCTTTCCAATAAAATTTAGCAACATCTAAAATTCCTGAACACTATCCATACTGGAATTTGATTTGTGAGTCAACAGTATTTTTTAAATAAATACCTAAAATTTGCTAATATCTATATTGGTTATTTGAAAGACCTCTGGAACAATCCTAATATTCCATCTTAGGAAACCATTGGCTAAAGGCCTTAAATAATGTTAAGTGTGTTTCTTTACGTTAAGATGATACTAATTTAACAAAAGGTATATTGTTGGCTCTCATGGGTGAAAGGACAATTACTCCCATGATATTGCCTAATATCACTATTGCCCTATTTTGGTTTAATATCTATACATTTCTTAATATAAAGCATACAGAAGTCAGTATGCTTTAAATATGTGATTGCACTTTTGAATCATAAATCAAAAGCTTGAAACTTACTATGTCAAGAATTATGCATATATTGTGTACAAGCAGCAGCAAAATAGAATACTCTTTAATATTGGAAAGTCAGTGCAACCACAGATTTACAATCTGGATTGTTGTTCTCTTTATCCTCTGTAATCAAAGTTTAATGATGTACTTTAGGAAGTGAATGGTTTTCTGCATGTAACAAACTATGTTTTTGTTTTATTTTTTCTTTTTGATTTGTCTTTGTATTTCCCCTCCTCCCCCCGGCTATTCTTTTTCCTTCTTTCTCTCTCTTGGAATAGTAAATTAATATTCTAATAATTGTGTCCTTTAGTTGTGCATATCATTGTCTCCTTTAACTGTCTTCTGTGGTAAAAAATTTGAACTTAGTTCTTCCTGTTTCATGCCAGTTGAGTGAAAAGATACTATTTACATTAAGTTAGAGTTTTCTATTATGTCTAAATAAGTATGTTGGCTTCCTATTTTTTTTAAAAACACATTTTATTGGTTTTTTAATTTTTAAGAAAAAGTATTCAGGACACACCGTGGTGTTTGGGTAATCAAACATTCAAAAGTGAAAACATATATAAACAACTCAACTCAATACATTCACTGTCCCCTCTCTATTTCCCTCAAATAGCATAATACATTTAAAATATTCCATTTCTAATTTAAATTTCTATTACTGCTAAACCTGTTTTAAAACATTGTTAGTTTACAATTACCGTAATCAAATTTAACTTTAAATCAACAAGTTATCAATTCAGATATCCCTTCCAGATATATTCTAATTCTTAATCTCTCACATCCCTCATTTTATCACTAATCTCATTTATTTCTTCTTCCACTACACAATAGATATCCTAATTAAAATAAAATATTAAACTACCCTATACATATATAATCCCACAATTGATCAATCTCTTTAAGATAACAAAATAATGTTAAACCTTAAATCATTTCAGTTCATTAAAAAAATTCAAATTTCATCTAGTTGATTATCATGCCTTATCACATCTATGTTATCATACAGAAAGGTCATCTTACTAATTTAAAACACTCAGTTAATTATTGAAACCATCCAAATGTAAAAAGCCAACATTTTTTTTCAATTCCAATGCATAATAATTTTCATCAAAATAAACCTATTGTTCCAAAAGGTACATTCTTAATCTATTTAAAATATCTATTCTAATAATCACCCTCCTATATTTTTTTTCTGACTCTAAATCTTAATCCTTAAAACAGTCCATAAATCCAACATTGCCTTTTAATCCATTACACAATTTTAAATTTTCAGTCTGATTCTGGCTTTTTTTCTGTGCCAGGCAGGTTTCCATAACCAAGCTTCCCTTTCAGCCAGTAGATCTACCTTTGTTGCTTGCAATGGCCTTTGAAAGAATAGGAGCCCCATCCTCTGCATTAGGCATCTATTTTTCTCATCCTTAAAGCATCGTTGCTTTGTAGTTTCAAATCTCAGTCTTTGCTTCTTCTGTTCCTCAAAGTTACAGATGGAAAGTTTATAAGATAGAATAAGTTCCTCTTTTATCTCTGTTTTTTTAATTTTAACATTTTTTATTATTAGATATCCGTTTGTACATGTAAACAAAGAGAAAGAAAAAAAATTCAAGTTAAAGCCATTCAACTTAATACAATCATTTTAAATTTGTAGACCTTCTTCACTCCGTATATCCAAGTTTAACTATAAACCAACTACATTTTAAAAATTTTAACTTTCACTTCTTTTCAGATCAATCCATTGGACATCAAACAAACAAGTCATCTTATTAAAATTAATAATTTTCATGTCGATACACCCATCCCTTCAACAAGTACATTCTTAGTCTATTTGATATATATCTTCCAATAATCAATAGATAAATATTTGTATATGTAAACCAGGGGAAAATTCAAGCTAACTGCTATCCAACTTAATACAATCGATTTAAATTTGTAAACATTCTTCACTCCTTATGTCAAGATTTAACTACTCTTTTATCTCTGTTGATTCCCCTTCTAGTATGTTTTGATTTATAGAATAGTCAGATGTAGTCTGGACATCAGTTTGAATGTTTGAAGTGAGATTTCTGGATCTTAATTCTGTAGTAAACTCTTTCATTGTAGCATATATTTCTGCAGTAGCCTCATAAATCTTTTCCAATATAAGTTTACAGTTTAATTGTAACTGAGGTTTCTCCATTTTGATAGTAATTAAAAAGAGTCTCTTTTCTTTTTTGTAGAGGCTATATTTAATAAAAGTTAGGCAGTGTCCACCCCCCACAATTCCAACAGCTGCACAGCTTATCTTTTCTCTTCAAAAATAATTTGAAGGTCAGGTCTATTCCATCTTCAAAGAGTAACCAGAAGTTACAGTATTAAGTTTTCGCCACTAGATGTCCTCAGTAGGTTAAAAAACGATCTTTTCCAGACACCATTTCCTTTTTTCTGTCTTTTAAAGTATAATGTGAAAAAAGAAATAATCTTCCAGCATAAGATGATAGTACAGTTCTTAGAAAGAGAAAAAAAAATTTTCTGTACCCCCCAAAAATATGAAAATAAAATATACTCTTTAGAATTTTGTTCTATTTTTATACAATCAATGCCTTTCTTCCCAAACATGCAGAAGCTGCTTTTTCAAGTCAGGGAAATAATTCCAACAAGGCTCTTACAGGCACAAAAAAAAAAAGAGTAGAGAGAGCAGCAAGGAAAAGTCTCACCCAGATTCACCACGGGGGTTCTTACAACTTAGATGTTCTTTGACTTGCGATTTGAAGTGGCAGGGTGATCGGCCATTTTATTGGCCGATCTTCTCCGTCGGCCCTCAGAGATAGCTCGGACAGCTGGAGAAGCCACTGCTCCTCCGCAGCCAAGCAAAGCCTCTTCGACAGACGTCGCACCCTTCAGGGCGACTGTCGACCCGCATAAGGGTTTTCCGGCGGAGGGAAGGCTAGCTGACAACTAGGGGCGCCGCAAACCGGAACCGGAAGTCGGCTTCCTATTTTTAATAGATCCTACTGTAGTCTTCTATTTTGTTAACTAAGAATCTTTCAAGTTTTAACAAAACATGCAATTCTAATGGAAGGTAGAACTTTACAGTTGAAGGAGAAGAGCTTAACCATGACAGTGGTTTATAGTAATGGTTTACAAACTGTAGCTATACTGTACATCTACTTGTGGATTAGTTTATATAGAACTGTATTGTAGTTTGCTAAAATAATTGCCAGGTGAAGTAGTTTTGGAACAGATCTGGAACTTACCTTTGCAACATATGCCATTTCTTTATAGCAGCTGTGAAGCCATCACTATGGTTACAATCAGTCATTAACCACTATGTAGATAACAGTTCACAATCGTTATCCTCATCTAATTACTAATACGCTTATTAATATTTACTGTCTCTAAAGATACTTCTGTAGATTTTTCTGTTATCATAGCAGGATGCTGACATTTTCCAAGCTAATTGTATGATTTTTTTTGCCTTGTATTGTTAGCTAATGCCCATGGTCTTATATTTTAAAGCCTAATATTGCTTTTTTTATTCTACCATAGCTAGTGAAACGTTAGCATTTACTCATCGTCTTACATGGCATTCATCAATAAATAATTTCCATGCTAGAATATTACAGTTTGTCTCCATTTTGTTAGCATGAACTGTCATTAGCTTATTGTGTGAATGACGCCAGTAACACTCAAAATAGCTAGAGTAGGAGTTCTAAATAAATCTTAAATGTTTCATGGGAAGAAAAATTATTTAAATGTATACTATTTTCGGGAGAAAATGTTGCCTATGTATTGATGAAAATGGACTATCTACTGATGTATAATCCTTTTACATAGTGGACCTGCAAGAAGGCAAAAATATATTGGGAAAAATATTAGAATAGACTGAGAACATTAGTATTTAGTTAACAAGTGCTTGCTGGTAATTACAATAATGGCTAATTATTGGAAGAACAAATTTATTTCATGACTTCATATAAATGGCTGAGAGCGTAATAATTGGGCTTTTGAAACATAACATTTTTCAGATGGAAAAATGTTCTAAACTAATTATTTTAGTGATTGGATGTTAACTTAAATGGAACTATACATGAATAAAAATTAAGCAAAGAATACTAACAATGTTATTTTAAGTACAGACTGATTTTAAAAAGTTTTTAATTTTGACTGTTGTTGCTGTTTTGATATTTTATTATTTTTATTATATTGATCCCTTTATCTAGTCTAGTGGTTCTCAGTCTGTGGTCCATGGAGCCCTGGGGAGCAGTGATGTCACCAGGGATCCACGAAGAAATGTTATAATTTAAATCTTAAATCTTGGGAGTCAGTGGCTATGGTCCATGGCCACAAAAGGTATTTAAAAGGGGTCTGTGGTAAAAAGGTTGAGAGCCACTGCTCTAGTCTTTGCCTTCCAATCATACAGGTAGTTGCCATATTCCAGATTCTAACTAGAATTGTTGCTTACAATGCAACATTGTTGCTTATATTGCTTAACTTCTTAAGGTCTTTCTGTGCTTTTTCTGTAGGGTGTTGTTGTTTAGGTGTAAGCTTGGCGTTCTACAGTACACAGTTGTCAGACCATTCACTACTATTACTGCTTTGTAAGTATAAAATAATACAAGAAATGTTTTGATATTAGAATTTAGAGTTTTCTCCTGCTATACTTAAACCAAGAATTGTTAATATAATACACAGCTATGCAGACAAAATAGGTAAGATCCCATCTAATCTTAAAACTTGCCACAATTTATGAGTTTTTGTGAATATTTTTGGGTCTACCTTATATCAGTCCAGGATTATAATTTGTTCAAAATTCATTCCGAATTCAGGAATGGAAAATAAAAGAACAGAACCCCATGTCCAGTGATGGTGAATCTTTTAGAGACCGAGTGCCCAAACTGCAACCAAAAACCCATGTATCATCGGGTGCCGGCTGGGCGTGGCCCATTGGGTGGGCATGGCCCATTGGTGGGTGTAGCTGCCATGGTAACGGCAGATTGGGTGGGACTAAAAAGTTTAATCAATTCCAACTTTGCAAGATCTTTTTTTCCCACGAGAAGTTGAAATTGATTGATCGATTGAATCTTTTTTTTTCACACAGCAGCGGAGACTTAAAGTGAAAAAGTTTTATAAAACCCAGCTGAAGGCCTAGGACTGGGGTGACGGCACACGTGCCCACAGAGAGGGCTCTGCGTGCCACCTGTGGCACGTGTGCCATAGGTTCGCCACCACAGCCCTAGTCTGTGATGCTGGTATTAAAAGCACGAGAAAAACACTCTAATAAAATATTTCTTTTTAAAAAGATTAAGTAGTTGGGGATCCAGTCACCTTTTTACTCCCTGCTCCAGTAGCTTCACAAAATTTCTATAGGTAAAACTCTATACAATCAAGCCAGAGATATTTTACAAGTTTCATCTATCATATTAAACTATCTTGTCCTCTCTTATTTGTTTAGAATTTATCCATCATAAATGGTAACCTGAGTCTCTAAGACTAGCTCTGTTTCAGCTGTACTGCATGAGTTTCTCTGCAATAATTTGTGTTCAATTCTTTCAGAATCTGTGAATTGATTGGTGTCTATGATGAAGGAAATTTTAGCTTCAAAAATGCCTGGACTTACCTGGTATTTATCAACAATATATCCCAGCTCGTAAGTAGTGAAACTTTGATATTCTTTCTATTTACAGTGAGATTAAATAATGCTTTTGCCTTTTATTTTAAATTCAGATTCTTGATAAGAAAATTAT
This sequence comes from Bothrops alternatus, assembly GCA_034064705.1. Taxonomy (NCBI): domain Eukaryota; kingdom Metazoa; phylum Chordata; class Lepidosauria; order Squamata; family Viperidae; genus Bothrops; species Bothrops alternatus. The sequence continues at coordinate 10,811,614 of JARGCV010000081.1, forward strand.
CTGAAAAATGTAGACAGTCTTATGCATTTTCTTAACAGATACATATAGAAATATATTTAGCATGTAATTATATTTAATTTCATGGTATTAAATATTAGTGGAATTGCATGCAAGTGAGAAATTTATGAAAGGAGATTGACAGTGATTTGATCCTTTTTAGGTATATTACACTATTGTGTGTAGAATACAATTTAGTCTTCTTCATCCCTCTTAGAGATTGCATAGTTTATAGAATTACACGGTAGTTTGTTTAGAATGAATGTTATCATAAATGTCAGAAGTCCTCTATTTATTGAAAAAGAAATATAAAGTTTTAAAAATAATTCATGCGAAAATAAGGTAGCAGTCCTTTTCTTGATATCCCACAGAACACAGATACAATATGTTGGCCTAATAACTTCTGAAATGTTATGATATAAAGAATAAAAACAGTCCAAATATTGAAATGGCAGATAAGCATTGTTATCCCTCTGTTTTAGTTTGCCATGTATTGCCTTGTGTTATTTTATAAAGTACTGCGAGAAGAACTGAACCCAATCCGACCTGTAGGAAAATTTCTCTGTGTGAAAATGGTGGTTTTTGTTTCCTTCTGGTAAGTGAAATAAGTTAAAATATTAACTAAATATATATATTTTTGTAAAGTCTGTTATATAAATTAAACTATAAGTAGACATCTAACTTATTGGCAGTACAGATAGGGTCAAAAATACTAATACCACTCACTTTTTTGTTAAAGAATTCCAATTTACTGTGAGTTAAATTGAAACTGACATCAGTAAATACCATTTGTGTCAGTTTAAACTTATGTCACAGTAAATTTCAGTTTCCACTTATGTCATTGAAATTTGGAATTGAGAAAATGTGGAGCAGTATAATATTTTAGGATACATCTATAAGTAGTTTTCCTCCATCATTTTGATTAGAAATGTGTTAATGTCTGAGTTTTTTAAAAGACAAAATTCTGTTTTTTTTCAGTGTGCAAATTTTGATTTCATGCTGAACTTATGTTAATATGCAAGCCCCAGAGTTTTTGGACAATGTGTAATTAAACTTAATTTTTTTCTTTTATTAATTTATTTTGCTGAATGCACATTTTTTTATATCTATTTGGACTACAGATAGATATAAACTACAAATCCTAGTTCTTCTTTCACTGCTGGTTTATGATTATAGTCTTTCAAACTTTATTATATGCATTTTTTCATTTGAAAATATATGTATTGTATCATTCCACAATTTCTTTATATGGGCAATATAATTTTATAAGTGATAAACTAAATTGTTTGATAATTTCATCTTTTTAAAACAGGCAAGCTGTACTTATTGCAATATTGGTGAAAGTTGGTGTTATCTCTGAAAAGCACACATGGGAATGGCAGAGTGTTGAAGCTGTAGCAACTGGTCTGCAAGTAAGTTAAACCAGCTTTTTAGCCATCATCTTTTGTTCCCTTATGCCGCATAAGCTCTCCTACATAATAGGAGTGATGATGCTATAAATATTATCTTAGCTATGGATTAGTAAGAGGCAATACATGTTTTCAGCCTTACTATGTAGGTATCATATGATCCCTATATATTATATTCAATCCTTTAATCTAAAGGATTAATACAAATTTAATTGAAACCTATCCCAATAAAGCAGAAGTTCCCACATTTTCTTGGTTCATGGCAATGTTAAGTGTCTTAATTTTTTCATGGTCTCCTTAGATAAATCTGTGATCTCTCTTGAGCTGGTAGCACACATAGTGCCCAGTGTCATGGTTCTGATAGATGAAACTCTTCAAAAGAACTTTGAGGCATTGTTGTCCTTAAAGAATCTTTTATTTGAGAAACAAAGTATCAGCACTACATAGTTGAAACCAGAAACTAAATTCTCCTCCCCTGGATACAAAGTAACAAAGTGCAATTCCCTCTTCCAATAAACAATCATAAATCACATTCCCCAATTAGCTTGAAGTGCGAGCTTTCTCCCCAGCTCTCCAGCCCAAAACACTACACTATCAGCTCTGGGCCCAATATCCTTGGGTTCCCACAATTAAGTTATTATTGTTATGACTAGCTGGACTCTCATCCCTATTTCCCCTCCCAGCAGCAATAGAGAAAATGGCTGCATTTCCATCTGTTGTCAAAGCAAGAACATCCGATGTTAGCAGCGTTGACACCCAGTATATTTCCCTCAAAATTTTTAAAATATGCCTTAGCATTCCTATGAGTTTACAGCAGTATCCCAAGATGCTTTATTAATGACAAACCTGGTCATGTAATGTTTCCTATTGGTCAGTAGTTAATATAACATCTAGAAATGTATAGGCCTACTCCTTAAGTGGAAACAGTCTTAAGGTTTCTAGCATACTTGGACCAATAAAAATTGGTGTAGTATGAGAGTATATGGGGGGGAAAAGGACAGTGTACCTGCATAGCTTTTATAAGTGATGTTGATCTTCCAAAGGAGTCCACAATGGTTTAGAAAAAAAATATTAAAGTAACCAATTAATAAAAAATAATAAATACATTAAAAGAAAAAGCAGTAAGAAAAGCAATTTTGTTCCTAGAAAGAAGATAGATGAAGTGGGGGCAGCTTACCTTTTCATGGAAAAGATTTGGTAATTGGGATATTCCTATTGAGAAGACCAATTCCTATTCACCACATTGTAGGGCATGTTAATTGCAAAATCACAAATTGGGCCTCTGCAGCTAATTGATATTAATGTACGGGGTAGACAATTTTATAAGTATGTGAATCAAAGCGTGCAGCCTTTATGGATTAATGCTGATATCTTACACTGGGGCTGGCAGATGATAGATATTTATTGCAGTGCTTTAGAACCAGTATTAGTTGTTTTCATGCATGTATTTGTTCAATAGTGAGGATAGTTGTATTTTGCAATGGATGAAACTTCTGGTCTATATTCAAGGTAATCCCATGAAGTGTAGAATCATGATTTGCAGTATTTATTGGGTGTTACATTTATTGCCCATGGGATGGCATACCCAGAATCAAGAACTGATGGCTTCTCAGTTTTGAGAGTAGAAACAGGTTTCTAGCCCTGAAGAGAGAACTAGATGTTGGATTTTCCCCTCAGTTCTTTATGAGGTTAGAGTTTGGGTTAGAAGTTCCTTAAGAAACAATAGTGGGATTATGGTTGGTCATGCCCCTCATACCATTGCTAGTCCTTAAAACTGTTTTTTTCAATTGATTTTAATTGGTGAAAGCATGCCATTATAAAAATATTTTACATAAAAATGGTCATTAAAGTAGAAATTCCTACAGTTTGAAGTGGCTTAATTATGGAGTGAATAGGAATAAAATTAATTTTTCTTTTCTTAGGATTTTATCATCTGTGTCGAAATGTTCTTTGCTGCAATTGCTCATCATTACAGTTTTACCTACAAGCCTTATGTGCAAGAAGCTGAAGAAGGATCATGTTTTGATTCATTTCTTGCAATGTGGGATATTTCAGATATCAGAGCAGATGTAACAGAACAAGTTCGCAATGTTGGTAAGCAACAAATGAAAATATATCTTTAGCAAATAATTATTAAATGTAAGTAGTTTAGTTGTTCACTTAATATTTTAAATTTTTATCATGTTTAATTAATGACAGTGTTTAAAATTCTTTGTCTTTAGGAAGGACAGTATTTGGTCAGCCAAGGAAAATGTTTTTTGGTGAGGATCATGAACAAAATGAACATACAAGTTTGTTGTCAACATCCAGTCAAGACCCAATTTCTACTGCTACTTCTGTACCATCATCACCTGTGGGTCACTACCAAGGATTTGGACATACTCTGACTCCAACAACGCCTTCTGACCCTACAGCTGCTGATTTGTGTAATTCTGTAGACGAGAATGAGGATTTTTCTGTTCAATTAAACGAACGTATAAATAAAATTTAAAACTCTCTTTGCTCAAATATCTTAGGGGCCTTTCTTAGACATTACTATCTGCTACTCTTATTTTGTAAGTACATTTTCTCCAGTAGGATTAATTATTGAAAAAAATACTAAAATAAGTCAGGTGGTTGGGCTTTACTTTTAATCTCTCAACTAAAGTGAAAAAATATGCATTTGTCATTTGATGAAGTTACCATGCATAAAGAACATAGTTTTAGTGCTATAATATAGTACATAAATATTGAATTTAAGTAGAAACAAAATAATATGGAACACATAATGTATATTGTATACAGTTGAAAACAACTCACGGGCACAGAATTTTTACAGTAAAAGAGAACATATGTTGAGATTTGAGATGGGAAGGGTTTTTAAATCGGATTCAAAATTTTAAATAGGATTCCCCCCACCCCCAGTCAAATATACCAGAATCTTTACAAAGCTAATATTTAAAGACTACTAGGACGTATCTTAAAATTGTTCTTTTAAAAAAGGCATGATCAGCATATAATAAAGTTAATTTATTTGAGTTGTCTTGAAGATTCAATAATTTAAAAGAGTGTTTTCAAGCTTAGCAACTTTAAGATTGTGGATTTCAACTCCCATAATTCAGCATGAAGGGTGGGGAATTATGGGATTTGAAGTCCACACATCTTAAAAAGTTTCCAAGCTTGAAAAACATTGATCTGAAATCTTTATTAAGATTGTATTAAGTGTATGTTATACACTACTGAATGAGTTTAAAAACATTCTAGTTAGCACTACCAAGTGGAAGATATTTGTCTAGATAGAAACAATTATACAGTTGTAAAATATATGGATGTAATAAATTAATATGGGTTTAGGTTTTCTCACAATTTTTTTATCATGTTTATACATGTTTTGCATGCTTGCCATGTTACACATATAAAAATTTGCACCAAGAATTGTATTTTTGAAATAGCACCTTCAAGAGCTCAATGTTTTAATCTTCAAACATGAGGTTTTTCTTAATCGATCTTGAAGTGGGTAAAGTCATGCTACAAGTATTTTGCAGTACTACAGTAGTATGTTTGTCATTACTTGGCCTTATTTAGTGGACTACATATTTTGTTTAACCTCATTGTGTCCTTAAGTGAAATTGATTAAAGAGGCAAAGAGATACTTACTGTCTCATACTGTATATAAGTAAATAAACTTTTATTTAAATTTTGTGTTGCATTCTTCTAACACTGAGGAAAATAATCCTCTTGCTCTGCCCATTAATAAAATAGAAAAACGTTGTTGGCTCTAATGGAAGGATCTGAATTTCCTTGATACCAGGCTGTAAAACAACCCAATAAATTATTCATTAGTGTCTTACATTACTTTACTTACAGTATATTACTCTGCTGCCCTTTTATAATCTAATATTAATATGTAAGAAATGAGTAAAAATGCATGCCTTTGCTCTTAATTTTCAATCTATTTTTTTCTACTGTTGCAATGTGGAAGTATTTTTATAGGCAATTTTTAGGCAATGGTTCTTAGCATCCTTTCTCTCTCTCTCTGCATTTATATATATATTCCTGTTTTTGTTTTTTGTTTTGTTCCCCTTGCATTTCTTTTTCCTCTCAGGCTGATTCCTGGTAAGTTTGGTTTCTGTTCTGTATTGTTCATATGCATCATTTCAGATAACTTGTCAACAAATTCCTAAGTGCAAACACAACTATTCCCCTCACCTTTTTTATGCTTCTTACATAAAGGAAGATCCAGCTAGTTAAAAGAGCCATTTAGGACTTTAGATTAAAAAATGATAAATGAGACAATAAATTAGATATTTACTGCATTTTATTCAGCTGCTCATGAGTCTTGAAAATTCCCTTTAAAAGTTTTAAAAGTAACTTGAGGTTCCAGTTGCTGTTATTTTGAATACATCAGATGGTGCTGGCATGTAGGCTCTTTTTCTTTAAATAGGAAATAGAGCTTTAATGGGAATTGACAAAAATACCCTAATTAAAAATGATTATTGGATGAGGTACAAAATAAATATATACTCTGCTCTTTATTTTGTATTATGTATTATAAAATAGTTTTGAACAAGAACATGCCTTTTTTCCTATCAGGAAGTTCTCTAAAAATGAAGACTTATAAGTATACTAGAATCATTTTAACATTATACATCATATTGTGGCAAGGTACAGTGCATTATGCTGCCTCTTGGTTCTATAGTTGTTGAAATTCATTTTTTTCTCATTAATCTACACTGAGGAGAGGCTTCCGTCTAGCAACCTTTGAAGAATGTCCGGAGACTGCAGGTGGTTCAGAATGCGGCCGCGCAAGCCGTCTTGGGTCTCCCAAGACATGCTCATGTCACTCCAGCCCTCCGTGAGCTGCACTGGCTGCCAATTGGTCTCCGAACACAATTCAAAGTGTTGGTTATGACCTATAAAGCCCTATATGGCAATGGGCCAGGATACTTGCGGGACCGTCTTCTGCATCATGAATCCCAGCGACCGGTTAGGGCACATAGGGTTGGCCTCCTACGGGTCCCGTCTGTTGGACAATGCCGTTTGGCGGGACCTAGGGCTAGGGCCTTCTCTGTTGTTGCCCCAGCCCTCTGGAATCAACTTCCCTCAGAGGTTCGTACTGCTCCTTCCCTCCTAGCTTTCCAAAAACTTTTAAAAACATATCTATGCAGACAGGCTTGGGGTTTGTGAGCTGCGCTCTGCCCCTGGGCCTTTGATTGGGACTGTATGTTGTATGAGTGGGTATAGTTTTATTGTTTTTTATATTGTATATTATTTTAACTAATTTATATTTTGTACTTGTATTATTTGCTGTGAGCCGCCCTGAGTCTGAGGAGAAGGGCGGCGTATAAGTCAAAATAAAGTAAAGTAAAGTAGCTACTCTGCCATAAAGCCCATATTGGTGGAGGGCTGCAGTGATGGTTGTCCTGAACCTCTGTCCCATATCTACACAGATTCTCTGGAGCTCAGTCAGAGTGACTATCAGTTTCTTGGCCACCTGTCTTACTAAAGTTCTTCTGCCTGGCTTGCTCAATTTGACTGGGCGACCAGCTCTTGGAAGAGTCCTGGTTGTGCTGAACTTCTTCCAGTTGAGAATTATGGTGGCCACTGTGCTCTTAGGAACCTTCAGTGCAGCAGAAATTTTATTGTAGCCTTTCTCAGATCTGTGCCTTGCAATAATCCTGTCTCTGAGCTCTGCAGGCAGTTCCTTTGATTTCATGGCTTTTCCATTGTCCGCTGTGAAGCCTTCTATAGAGAGGTGTGTGCCTTTCCAAATCCAATCAATTTAATTTATCACAGGTTGACTCCAAACAAGTTTAGAAACATGAGAAATGGGAGGCACCTGAACTAAATTTCAAGTATTGTTGCAAAGGGTCTGAATACTTACGCCAATGTGATATTTCAGATTTTTTCTTTTTAATAAATTTACAGACATTTCTAAAATTCTGTTTTCACTTTGTCATTATAGGATACTGAGTGTAGATTAATGAGAAAAATGAATTTCAACAACTAATATCAGGCTGCAGCATAACAAAATTGACAAAAATGAAGGGGGTCTGAATACTTTCTGAATGCACTGTATTTTCACTCTTGTAAAATTAATGATTACCATTTCAAGATCTTTAGGACTAATGATCTAAAAAACAGTATTACCTTCTTTGCCAGTCAATTCACTATTTAAGTTATCTGCAAATGTAAGAAAGAGCAGGCATATTGTAGAATTTTAGTTATATTTTTATACTTTTTATTTAGTAATTTTCTACAATGTAAAAAAAACAACAATGCTTCAAGTCCATAGTATTTTTTTTGCAATCGAGATACATTATAAAATATTCTATACAGATTAACTTCTGCAAATTGAACAAGTATTTTAAAATCAACACTTTGCATAGATTACTATATTATAGAACATAAATTTGGAATTTAGACATTCAAAACTAATTAAGAAAAGCTATTTATATTTTACTGTTTTACTACCACACTGATGTTGCTTTTGTAATACTGAATGCTTAGAATAACCTTTTCTCCTTTTTGAACCTGAATGGGTTTATCAAGCACAATGGCAGCTTGTTTCCAGTGAGATGACTTGCTTGATGTATCCAAAACAGTATCGTTATCCAGATATACATGATACCAAAATGGAATACCAGTCACTTGACCCGATTTACAAATCTCCACCTATAAAATTAATAGGTGTGAAATTACTGTTCAGCAGTAAACTTTTTTTTATATAAAATTAAATTGAGCATGATTCCCTAAAGAAGTATATAATGTGCACAAGTGCATGTCATTTTGCCATTTTTATAAATTGTTACAGATGCTTCTGAAGGAGGAAATACAGAGCCAAAGTTCATTAATGATTTTGGATAAAAAGGTGGAAAAAACACTTATTGAATTGGGTGTGACGAATAATACCCTAGAATACAAAATTGAAAACAATCTTGATGTGTTTAAAAAAATGAGGTCAAATTAACAGAATGAAAGAATGTCAGCAGAAACAGAAAATTTAGAGGAAACAAATCCAAACATAGATACAGGATGATGGATATCTGGCATAATAATTCTTGAAAAAAAAAGATTTTGGCATAATAGTTGACTGCAAACTGACTGAGGCAGACAATACAATTTTAGGCTGTATCAGTAAACTTCCAAATCATTAGAAGTAATAATTTTACTCTTATTTTATTCAGGTCAAACCCATATCAAATAACTATTCAGAGAAACTGGAACTTATTCATAGAAGAATAATGTAGATCAGGGAACTAGAACTAAATCCCATGAACTAATGCAGTTGGCCATGCTAAATCTTAAAAGAGGGATAACAATATGGCCAGTTCAATTCATTCACTCAGACAAATGGTAAAACTCCATTGGACACATTAAAATAGAGTGTTATTAGCTATCTATCTGGACTATTTTAATTTGGATTCCAGCAACGAGCAAGAGGTTGGACTCAAACTAAAAGCTGCTGCTTCTAAAAAAAATTTCTGTAAATACGTATGCATTTTGCATAAATCTTATCTAAGTAAGTAAACTCTACAAATTAATTTCGCCAAACTAATGAGGTGGTTTTATTATTATTATTATTATTATTATTATTATTATTATTACATCTCAGCCCATTTTTGGCTGTGTTTTATAATTTTTAATGTTTTAATAATAATAGTTACTTGGAAACTTATTTTTTTAATATTGTTGCATGCTTTGTTGAGTCATTTGATTTGTGAGATGGACACCTATATAAATTTGAGAATAAATAAGCAAGAAAGCAATCTAGCTATATAAATTTTGGGATATCTATTCTGTAGACTTACCTCAACTTCAGTACTGCTGTTATTCAAGTAGGGATTCATGAGATCCACTCGCAGAAGTTCTACTGAGTTGCTTAAAGGTATATATGGGAGTGTGGAGAGATCCAAAAAAATGCGGATAGGTACCTGAAACAGAAAGTTTTAAGATTCTGCACGAAGTTAATACAGATACAACAAAATCTTCCATCTATGTTCCATCCTGACATTTGTGCATATTTCTGAGTCTTAAGAATTTGTGTGGATAAAACTGTTGGTGTTAAACCTATACTATGTAAATATGTCCCTGTGCCAATATTGATAGTGGCAAAATAACTGCAAATTGTACTACTTTATTGACAGAATTCAGGATTCCAAGTTATTCCAATCAAAATAGTATAGAATTAAAGATGATCAAGTTTTAATGGCAGGAATGTATGGAATGGTACAAATATATATTGCTAAAAAAGTAAACAAACAGCATTAGTTACCAACAGGTGATGAAAGCAGGTGGCCAGTTTAATTTTGAAAAAAAAAAAAACGAAACAAAACTATTGAAACTAACCATATTTACATTAGCTTCTCATAAATTGTACTTCTGTTGAATTATCATATTGTATGCTTGAAGACTATAACAAAACATTAGAAGACTTTTAATATATACATTAAGTCTCCATTATTTTCTTTAATCTATTTTCTAATTTTTCAATAAGCAGCTTTGCAAATTCTGAATACGAATAGGATCACACAGAATTGATTTGTTTTTAAAAACTTTTTTCTGGCTTCTCAATATTTGAAGGATTATCTGAATATAGAAAAATATAAATTGTTTCAAACCTTGAATTGGTTGATAAAAGGTGCTATGTTGAAACCAAGTGTGGGATCTGTCCCTTGAACAGCAGACTCAAGTAATAATAAATTGGATTCTACAAGCATTCCATATATTTTCACATGATGTGGGAATATCTTTCCTCCAGAGTGAAGCAAACACCTAAATATAAAAATGTATAGAGTCTAATAAATATTTCAACTTTTCAGTTGTTTAACAATAGCATCAGCAAATTAGTTTTTTATATTTCTCAATATTAAATTTACTGAAACAGAAAATTGGTAAAGAAAAGTACACTTTTTAATGTGTAAAAATGGCAGCTTAGTTGTTATACTGAAAACAAATTCTCAGATTTTTTCTTTATAAAATTTATAGGTCGCCCATCTTACTTCAAAGTAATTCTGGACAGCCTACAATAAAAAAATAAAAACTATATAAACTAAAAACAAATTAAGTTAATATAAAATCCAGAATACAATGGCCCAATTAAAAGATGGGGAGCAAGATGGGGGGGTAGGTGAAATTTGTTTTTAAGAGATCCAACCACCTCCACTTGAGACTGGTTTGGACAAAGAAGCCTAATCAGCACAAAACTGTGCAGCCCAGTCCCAGCCCCTGTATCTGGCCCAAAAGGATACCTTGGTTGATGATATCAAAGGCTGCTAAGAGGTCAAGGAGACCAAAAATGGTTGCACTACTCCATCTCACTCTTACCAGATATCATCATCAAGTGTGACCAATGCAGTTTCTGTCCCATAAACAGTCCTGAATCCTAACTTGAAGGAGTCCAAGTTTCATCCAGGATCCTCTGAAGTTGCCAGGCCATTACCTTTTTCACAACCTTCCCTAAAAATGGTGAAGTTGGAAACTGGATGAAAGTTGTCCAGGCAGGAGGGATCCAGTAATGTTTTTTAAAAGGGGTGAATCAGGGCCTCCTTAAAAGCCCCTGGAAATGTTCCCTCCTCCAGTGATGTGTTAATCACTGCCTGGACCAACCTGCTAGTCACCATCCTGAAGGCTTTCACTATCCGGGAGGGACAAGGATCTGACAGGTGGTGGCACTGACCACTTGGAGGATCCTGTCCACTTCCTCAGGTCCAACAGGGTCAATTGTTCTTAATATATTCTGCATTTGACTCCAAATAGTAGACTTTAAGATTGAAAAACAATGATGCTGAAATAATTAAAACTGTTAAACATTAATTTAGGTGAAAATATATAGCATGAATTAAGCAAAATGCATTGACTGGGCATTAAAACCCCAACTTTTGATTCTGATGTGACCATGTAATTCTGCAACACTGAAAAACACAACAGCAAAATCATTATTTTAAAAATGTAAAACTAGACAGGATGGGCACATCCCAAGTCTCTTTAATTAAACATATTATCTAGTGGTACTTAGGAAGTGTTTTCTTTTTGTTGCAGCACCTATCTTCTGGAAAAACTAGATGTATGACTCCCACCCCAGGGATGTTCTAAAAGGTGCTGAAAACCTGGCTATTCTCCCAGGCCTTGGGAAAGGTTGAGTATTAAGTCTCTGCAGGGTTTTTATTTGCTATGAACATTTTTCTCCCCAGACAATTAAGATCTTTGTTAATACTATTTCTTGCTTTTTAATTTGTAAGCTAACCAGTCTGTGATGGACTTGGTCTCTAAACTGTAAAATGTATTCAAATATTAACCTATTGATAAGTATATTTGTCATATAACTTGATTGGTGCAATAAAAATCCAAGAAACTTGTTTCTTACATTACCTAGATATTGCAGCTTTTTCCATCACATCCTGCTGAATTAAACCAGAAGTTTCTATGACATCCAGAATTATAATACTCCATAATTTGTCAGATTTAGGTCTTTGTAGTACCTTGTTTTCATCTTGTAGATGACTAAGCCAAAACTCTAATGTTTCTCTGGGAAATTGGTTGACTTCTGAAATCAAACTGAGAGCTACTTGGTGTTCTTCTTTTTCAACAGAGCTGTATGCTTTAACTGCTCCAAATTTACCTGCAATTACTGGCAAAATTGAAAAGCCTTCTGATACATCCAATATATACAGAGGATCAACAGTTACAGAATGTTTGATCTGGTTCTTTTCAAGCTCATGGTGACCAACAACATCCATTGAATGTTGGTAACTTAATGACGACAATACTTTTCCTATTGCAATCTTAAAGCATTCATGATACTGCAGATTATTTAATAAAGCAATTTCAGTGGATTCTAGCATACATTCTTGGCAGACACTTTCCAGTGTGCTTGCTGTCTGAAGACTGGCTAGAGCACTGCAGAGTTCAGCTTCACTGTTCTTCTCCCTCAAGTTTCTTTCAACGTCCATTCCATATCCTGAAGTCTTAATGGAAATTCTTTGAATCCTTAGATAGCAGTCCTGACAGCATATTTCCATTGCAACACGATCTCCGGATTTCACAGAATGATCTGTAAACCATAAAGAAATGACAACTGAAATACAAACTAATGCTATTCAAGTGCATTTTGAAAAATATTTAATATTGAAATAATTGTTTTCCAGTTGTTGGAGAATATAATTCATCTGTAAGTAACCCTTAATGCAGTTCGACAACACATGTCAAGCAGCTTACGATAAACAGATCTATATGTTGCACTATGCAAATATTTTATTTTAGCCATTGCTTGTGTGTATTTATATAATACTAGCTGTACCCAGCCACGCGTCGCTGTGGCTCAAGAAAGAAAAGAGAAAGTGCACGTTTGTAATATGTTTAATTTCACAATGCTTGTGGGTATACAACATTTTTTGTTGTTCCACTGTGTGTGCAGATATAGAGATTATGTCCAACAGATGGCGCTGTTTTTCAAAAAAGCATGTTTTAACCTGTTTTTCAAAAAAAGCATGTTTTTACATGTCACAGGTGTGACATCTATATAATATAGGTATATCAAAACATGCATATATTCAAATGCAACGTTGTGTCAAAGTTTCAAAACAATCGGTGAAGAACTTTCAGAGATTTAAGATTTTGAACAAACGAACATTTACATTTTTATTTATATAGATAGATTGAGCCACAAATAGTTATTTATAAACAATAGTGTACTTAGTAATAATCCATTACTAAGTGTGTAATTTGCAATGATGTTCAAACTAAGATAGTATTGGAAACAAAAAGGCCTAGTTGAATCTAGACATTATTTGTGTAAAAATTACTTCAAAATCGTATTTTAATTTTAATTAAATAGTTTAAAATGATAAAAGGGAAGGTGAAAAATGGGATAAGACAGGCATTTAAACAGGTATTTTACTTAGCTACATAATCCCACTTTTTTGTGGAATTTGCATTTCAATCTTTATCCAGGATAACCACCAAATTCCCATAATCCAATTTCAATTTAATTCCTCAAGAAATGGAGAAAGCACAAAGAGTATTATATTTATTAAATAATCCATTATAGAAAGCTACAGAGATGAGAGGTTAGGTCTGTACTAACCTCTTGCTGAGGTATAATCCAGACGACTGTGGGAAGGCTTCAAAACAGCTGCACCAAGTTTGCAATGGCTGAAGCTGTTTCAGGGAATGGGTCCTGAAAGTGCTTCACTTGATTGATTGATCTAACACATACTGTTAGAAATTAACAATATATTCCTAAGTATGTTTTCTTGAGTTTAGATGCAAGTATGTTTGGCTTCCAACTGAGTGGAAGACCTGATTGTTTGCTCAAGCCTTTAGCTAGTTGGATGTAAGCATGGGTGTGTGCTTTGTTGCTTTCCGGGTTTTGTCATCTCTGAGTTCACTATTTTATTGCTGTACTGGTTTTATTATTTTATAGTCACATGCTTATGTGAACCACCCAAAGTTGTTGGCAGTCGGGCAGTGTAAATAGGAATAAAACAAATAATCATAACTTTTTTTGCTGACTAAAGATCACAAATAACTAAGCTATGACTAATGAATGAAAACAGATTATAAAGTTCCAGCTACAAGATTTGTTTCACTTTTCTCAATGTTATTTATTTCTATCTCTCAGTCATTCCAAATGCTTCATTACTATCTCTTGAGTCCTAATGAAACAAAGCATTATGATTGCTTTTACTAAACCCATTCTAAATCTATAAATTTAATTTATTAGATAAAGAAATATCACTAATTTTCTTCTGTAAAAGCAAATCTTATTAAGAGATGTAGTGTGATGAATGGAAAACAACAATACAATTTAACTAAATCCAAGTCACAGGAAGAAAATGGAAACGAATTAGCCAACTCAAAACAGTTGGCTAAGTTGTTAAGTAAGACAGGACATAAACCTTAAGTGCAAGAAATTGAAAGCTCCATAATTAGGGATACTTATGATCAGTTCTGAAGTTCTTTTAGTTATGGTTTCCTAATTTTCCGCAATATGTATTCTGATTTCTTGGATCTGCAGGTATGATTTAGTTTTACCCAAATAGGTGAACTTTGACAAGTTCAGTATTTTCCACAGTGGAGTTCTTCAATACTTTTTTCCTTTTTGTTTAAAGAATAAAATTGTGATCAAGTGAGAGAGTGAGAGAGAGAGAGAGAGAGAGAGTGAGAGTGAGAGTGAGAGTGAGAGTGAGAGTGAGAGTGAGAGTGAGAGAGAGAGAGAGAGAGAGAGAGAGAGAGAGAGAGAGAGAGAGAGAGAGAGAGAGAGAGAGAGAGAGAGAGAGAGAGAGAGAGAGAGAGAGAGAGAGAGGAGCAGGGAAGCGCAAGTGCAAATGGCAGAGGAGGCTGGGAGCCACAGGGGAAGGCTCAAAGAGCTGCATGCAGCTCCGGAGCCGCAGGTTGCTGACCTGTAGGCTAGAGAATAGAACCTTGTTGGACACTCTTTCTTTTTACTGTTTCAAGGATGAGAATATCTAAAATTTGGCAGAATCTTCATAACCTTTGACTTTTTACTGTTCTTCTTGAAATGTATGTCTATGTGATAAAATACACTTGTATGTGCGCATGTGTGTAACATTAAAACAGAGATATATACTACTGCCCCAAAGCTTATGCAACCTTTATTTCTTTGACTAATTTGATGTCTCATAACTCCAAGAAATTCTGGCTGCACACAATATATCAAAACAATAAAAAATGGCATTAGTCAAATAAGGAATAGAATAGATTCAAAGAAGAGAAAGTAGAGCAAAATGGTGAACCTGGAAAACCCCCAAAGCCCCAATAATTGACATCCAATAAATGGAGCACCAACCACCCTGGAAGAACATGGCTCTTTAAAATGCTAACAGGGTAGGTACTGTATGGATCTCAGGGAGAACTTCCTATCTTTATTTTTACAAGTTCATGTAATCAAATGACCTTTTTATCTACAAATCTGTACTTTTATATGATTAATTTCATTTTTTTCTCCATTTTAACAAAAGAAAAAAGAAATTTCACTTTTGGTTTCAATAGAATGAAAGACATACCAAGGAGACCTTGTACAGGATAGACTGCTTGCTCCCAACAGGTGTCCACATTTGGACTTGTAGAAAGAGTAAGTTCATCATCAAGCTGCAGTGTAAACCAAACTACAACAGCATCTAGTATTCCATCTTTAATAATGGGTATATTCATCTTGGATGGCTTACTAATCGACAAATTTTTTAGCTCCTGGTCAAGTATAAAAGAAAAATATGATGGTAAGTTACAGTTCACTGTTAATCACTTTCTACCCCAAAATGTAATTTACTAAATATTTGCTTTTAAAAACTGTTCAAATATAGAATTTATTACAAAAAAGTAGATAAATAGTAGTAAGTCAGGTACAATATATAATGAAATAATTTTTAAAGAAATGTAAATAATTCTTGCTCACATTCTTCAAATATTGTAGATGAGGGGTAGTCAACCTTGACTCTTTTATGATTCGTGGACTTCAACTCCAAGAATTCCTGAGCCAGCAGTCCATGAGTCATAAAAGAGCCAAGGTTGACTACCCCTGTTGTAGATACACTGATCCAGATTTTCCCAAGGAGTATACAGCTATACCTAGAGTGCAGCTACATAGTAATCTCTAACCAACCTTGGCTGATTTGTAAAAGTTTTGCAGAGTTGACCTTGCTTATGACCAACAAGAAAAATTAAAGCTGTAGGCTAGACTGTAATTCATAGGAATATTTCCTAAGAAGATAGCAGCCAAATATTTCTGGATTGTTCCCCCAAAAACAACATAGATATGTTTATGGAAACATCAGAAAATGCCACTTTTATTTCTTGCTAGAATATCATAACCAGCTGAATGTCTACAAATAAAACAAATATATTGATCTGTGAATTCTGCACAGCCTAAGAATTGTGCTACTAGATTAAAGATGTTGAAATTGGTGAAGAAGGCTGCAACAACTCAGTGACAATAATACTGACTGACTATATTATTGACTGATTAGATTTACTATACATCCACTGCCACGGAGTGAGATACCATCAGTACGCTGATGATACTCAGCTGTACATTTCCACTCCTGGCCATATCAGTGAAGCGGTTGAGGTGATGTGCCGGTGTCTGGAGGCTGTGAGGGTTTGGATGGGTGTTAACAGATTAAGGCTCAACCCCGATAAGACAGAGTGGCTGTGGGTGATGCCTCCCAAGGACACTTCTATCTGTCCTTCGATTACCCTGGGGGGTGAATCTATAAACCCCTCAGAGGAGGTTCGCAACTTGGGAGTCCTCCTTGATCCACAGCTGACATTGGATCATCATTTGTCGGCAGTGGCGAGGGGGGCATTTGCCCAGGTTCGCCTGGTGCACCAGTTGCGTCCTTACTTGGATCGGGAGTCACTCCTCACAGTCACACATGCCCTTGTCACCTCGAGGATCGACTACTGCAATGCTCTCTACATGGGGCTACCCTTGAAGAGTGTTCGGAGACTACAATTAGTGCAAAATGCAGCTGCGCGAGCAGTTGTGGGTCTTCCTCGTTGTGCCCACATTTCATCAACTCTCCGCACGCTGCATTGGTTGCCCATTGGTCTCCGAGCCCAATTCAAG
Organism: Bothrops alternatus; assembly: GCA_034064705.1. NCBI lineage: Eukaryota > Metazoa > Chordata > Lepidosauria > Squamata > Viperidae > Bothrops > Bothrops alternatus. Next base: position 10,828,588 of record JARGCV010000081.1, read on the forward strand.
GTGTTGGTTATTACCTATAAAGCCCTTCATGGCTTGGGACCAGGATACTTACGGGACCGCCTTCTGCCACATACTTCTCTACGACCGGTGAGAGCGCACAGGGTCGGCCTCCTCCAGGTCCCGTCAACGAAACAATGTCGTTTGGCGGGCCCTAGGGGGAGGGCTTTCTCTGTTGCGGCGCCCACCCTCTGGAACCAACTACCTCCTGAAGTCCGCGTTTCTCCGACCCTCCTGGCCTTCCGAAAGAATTTAAAAACCTACCTCTGCCGGCAGGCCTGGGGATGATTGTTGATTGTGGTGTGATTGATGAGTATGTATGGGGTTTGTATTTTTAATGTTGTTCGGATTTGTTCAATTGTTTTTATATATATGTTGTAAGCCGCTCCGAGTCTTCGGAGAGGAGCGGCATACAAATCCGAATAAATAAATAAATAAATAAATATACAGTAATATCTGGATTCCCAAATATAATTTGCATATGCCAATATTTGGCTGTCTTCAACCAGGGTGGGGAAAAAAGAACATTATAAACATACTGCTTCAAACTATTAACTGGATAGAAGAGTTACATATTAAGATTTTGCCTTTATGGCTAAGAAATAAAAACCTTGCTTATGACAGAGAAAACATTCATCTTCTTTTAAGGCATATAATTGGCTCACAGATGAGATGCAATGATAGTTACTTTACATATTTTTTTCCTTCAAAGAAATAAATGACTTGGTACAATTGTTTGAGCTATCTTCCAAATTAATTTCTCTTTCTAATATACAATGACCTGTAGAAATCTTCCATTATTTTTCAGGTGTTTCTACCTCCCTGTTTCTCTATTCCCAAATTATGTTGTTGATTAAGCTTAAATTTTTATTTCACAATTTTACTTTGGTTAAATTCTGCCTTAAATATAGAAACTGACTTCAGTAAGTAATCTCTTTTGTTTAAGCAATGTAACAATATCATTCATACATAGTAATGTCAATAGGTAACAGTAGTTGCATGCACAGAAAAAAATGCCATTGTGATAGCTGACAAATAGATTCTACAAAATTAGGATAACCAATTGGGTGAAGGTCAGTAAAATTTTACATATTAGTCATGCATCTAAAACAAGGGTCCCCAACCCACGGTCCGGGCTGCACAAACAAGCAAAGCCCCATCCATCAGATGCAAGCAACATACAAAACCACGCACCCTCCGGTCCGTGGAAAAACCTCTCTCCACATAACCGGACTCTGGTGCCCAAAAGGTTGGGGACCTCTGATCTAAAACATGCATACAATGCTACTAAATATTTAATATACAAATATGACATTTGGATAAATGTTAAAATATTGTATGGAATAAGGGTATTATCCTAATGAAATTTATTTTTCAGTTCTACAATAATAACTAGTAATTATTAGTCTTTTCTTGTGCCAGTAAATTACCTGCAAATTATTAAAATTGACTGTCAGAACTTGAAAAATTTCTGTAAGAGCTTTATAACCACCATGTATTCTGCTGAGTTTTTCAGTAGTGTAAGGTTCAAGGGTTTCACTGGAGTTTAGAGAAGCAGATGTTGGACTGCAAAACTTCAGTGTTTCTGGCAAACAGACACCAGCAATTTCTTTTACCTCCACTCTGAGAAAAGAAAATAATAAAAATTAGAGTTGATTTGATAAATTCAAGCATATTTTCTTTTATTATAATTTATTTTCCAATTAGATAATGGTGTTTTGCATATTAAAAAGTCTCATTTGGAAGTTTTGATAGCTGAAAAGCTGGAGGTTAGTACTACTGTTTGAACTTAAAGGGAAGATAACTTTTACAGTAAGGATAAAGTATCTTTTCCCCTCAAGCCTATTGTTTATTGAAGAAATCTGATTCAGGTTAGCTTTACTTAAATATAGCTGATGGGAGTGGATTCCAGAAGTTGGGGGGGGGGGGAGGAAACACATACTTTCCCATGTGACTCATAGTGAAATCTCCCTATCTAGGACAGGATAGGATTTCAATCTCTTGTGCAAATCTAATCATGATTTTTTAGGAATATACAGTATTTAATTGGAGTTGAAACAGATCATTTTCTTTAGCTTCCCATTTAGCTGCCCATTGTTTTCAAGTAGCATAATTTGTAACCTGAACCCCTTAATACACTGGCATAAACCAATGGCATTCAGTATGTTTTACAATTTTGAAAAAAAAATGTTACTTACTTTAATTTATACATCATAAATCTTAAAAGAGTTTGAGTGGTCATACAATTAGACACAGAGAAAGGAAAAGTGTAATCCTCTTATAAAATGCTTAGTGTTATGTCATTATAGCAAAGTAATGTTTTAAAGAGGAGGTCCTGCTGGTCTTGCTTCCTCACCTATCTTTTTAACAGCAGACTGTATTTTTATCAATATTGTGAATGTAGTGAAAATAACTACAATACAAGGCTTTCCTGGAATACATTAATGCATGTGTCTATTTATTTGTTAGATTTATATCCTCCCTTTTATTCAGAAGCCAAGGCAGACTCTATCCTACTATTTCCCCTGACTCCAACAATCCTGGGAAATACGTGTGCTAGAGTGAGTGGCTGGCCCAATTCACCCAGTGAATTTCCATGACTGAGGCTGAACTACAGCCTCAGTCTCACTGCTTTTATACATCAATATATACATTACCTGATTTGGAAAAAATTATTATTTACACTGCTTTATTTAGTACGTAACTTATACAAACAACCTTTGCTAATGAAAGGGTGAAAAATATAAATTTATAATTATCAGCCTAGAAAATACATAATTTTTCTATGATGTAGAATGAGGGAATTGTGTTTTATGAGTATCAGTCCAGTACAAACTTGTCATCAGCATTTTTATGATTAATATTTTGCCATGCTTATTAACATGTTTTTAAAATTCTTCATAATAAAGTTAATGAAAAAAGAACAGAGACAAAATTCTTTGCTTTAAAACAGTGGTTCTCAACCTTGGGGTCGCGACCCCATTTGGGGTCGCGAGACCATTTCGCGGGGGTCGCCGGGCACCACCGGCCGCCATTTTGTTTTTTTTATTTTTATTTTTTTTAATTTTTTTTTAAATTTTTTTTAAATTTTTTTATTTTTTTGGGTGCGCGCATGCCGCGCACGCTCAGATCCGCCCGTCGCGCCGGAAAAAAAAGTAAAAAAAAATTAAAAAAATTAAAATAAATAAAATAAAAACAAAATGGCGGACCGCAATGGGTGGATCCGCGCATGCGCGGTGTGTGCAACGGGCCGATCCGCGCAGGCGCAGATCCGCCCGTCACGGCCGCCATTTTGTTTTTTTTATTTTTTTTTAAAAAATGTTTAAATAAAAAATAAAAAAAACAAAATGGCGGACCGCAATGGGTGGATCCGCGCATGCGCGGTGTGTGCAACGGGCCGATCCGCGCAGGCGCAGATCCGCCCGTCACGGCCGCCATTTTGTTTTTTTTATTTTTTTTTAAAAAATGTTTAAATAAAAAATAAAAAAAACAAAATGGCGGCCTGCAATGGGCGGATGTGCGCATGCGTGGCGCATGCGATGGGCCGATCCGCGCATGCGCAGATCCGCCCGTCGCGGCCGCCATTTTGTTTTTTGTTTTTTGATTTTTTTTTGATTTTTTTTTAAAAAAAAAACAAAAAAAAAACAAAATGGCGGCCCGCGATGGGCGGATGCGCGCATGCGTGGCGCGTGCGACGGACCGATCCGCGCATGCACAGATCCGCCCATCGCGGGCCATTTTTTTTTTTATTTTTTAAAAAAATTTAAAAAATTTTTTTTTGCGCGCGCGCGCACAGCCCCGGGTCGGGGTCACGGCGTGCATGGGCGGGGCAAGTGGGGTCTCAACCTCAGAAAGGTTGAGAACCACTGCTTTAAAAGTAAGGTATTTTCTGTTTTTTTGTCTAAAAATTAAAGATTTTTTTTTGTAACAGTAAAAAATATACCTATGATGTCTACGTATCTCTTTGCATTCCACTGCCATGCCCCACATAGTAGCTCCTGCTGGAATAACTCTACCATAGTTTTTAGAATCATCTCTACCATCCTTAGGCTGTAAAACAGACATAGATTAAAAATTGTGTAACAAGATTTATTTATTGTTAATGTATTAAGAAGCAATACATATTTTAGCTTACAGAGTACAAAAATGCCCAAATACAACTTTTCAGATTAACAAATTTTTTGAACAGGCAGAAAACTTCATGAACTTAATAATATAAAAATAAGGTATCTTTTCTTATCAGGCCTTAGATACTAAGATACTAACCTCTGGTGGTAAAAGTAAGTGTTCCCAAGCGTGGATCAAGCTTTCTACAATTCCCTCACCAAATAATCCAGAATCTACTGTTTCGGTGATAACAAGGGAAACTCTATTAAATATAAAAAAATAGTTATAACAAGAAGCCTTAAAAACTATAAAGCTTAAATTTAATAATGTGACATTAACAGTCCTTTCTTATACAACTGAACTGTGATCATCTCGCAAGTGAGTTTCTTCAATAAGAAGTTACTTCTTATGTACTTGCTCTAAAAAATACTTCTTAGTATTAATATAAAATACCAAAACAGCAGCAGACATTTGGAATTGGAGGCAAGGTGAAAACAGGTATCTTTTTTCATTTGGGTTTTATATAATTTTATTTTAATTATATAATTTTATTTTAATTCAAAATAAGTGACTGTGAATTCAGTATACCAACTACTGAGTAAACATACTTCAACTGTATAGTATAATATTACATTGTTTACAATAAAATCAGTAAAATATTGAAACTTTAAAAATCAATTTCAGTAGAAGGATAACACATTATACAATATTTGCTCTTGCTATGGAGAATATGAATATTATTATTCATAACATTAGTAATGAATATCATATTTAATTTAAAGTAGCAGACAAAATATAAGATATAACCTTTCAGGTATGTGCTTTGGAATTTCTATACCAAAGGATTTCATGTGAAGAAGTTTGATTTCTCCATCCAAATTGTTTGCAGTTAGCACTTCATAAGCCAATTCATACATGGTCTTTGACAATTCACAAGCATAGACAGGAGATGCTCCAGCCTTTTTAGCAAACATACTGAAAAAGCAGAAGACATTCCATATAAATTATAATAATTTTTTGGGTTAGACAAAATACTAATAATTTAACTTTAATGTAATTTAATGTAATTTAAAATATTTGATATTTGATACTTATTTTTAAAAGTCCTGGGGCATATGGGGGGGCATAAAGTTCAGGTAATAAGAAATAATATCATTAATTTCTTAAACGTTTTTTTTATAAAAAAGCTAGTTGTATCAAACACCATTTTAAACCAAAATAAAACTAGGATGATGATGGGTCTTGTTTAGTTGTAGCCTCCCCAAGTTTATTTGCTATGGAAAAAGACTTTCATACTTTGTAACAAATGAGAATGCCAGGATAGTTAAAAAACTGTAAGGAAACAATGGTTATTCAATCTTGCTACAAGGGTTGTAGGGCTATAATAGCTGAAGCCACTTGGCATCTGTTTTGAATATGCTAATGGAGTGCCATGTGAATGCCATCTGACAACTTTTTATTGAACTTGCCTCATTGAAATATGTCACTAAATCTCAGTCATTATTACTTTGCAAATAAACATGCCAATATTTGTATCACGAAGTTTCAACAAACCTGAGAATTCCTGTTCCTGTTCCAATATCAAGTACGCTTCTATATCCTGAATGAACAGCTTTCTGGATTGCTTTTTGATACAGCAAATTTCTATTGTAATCATTAAGCATAATGAAATGCCACCGTTCTACCACCCAGTTGGCAACCCGATAAAAGTTCTCCTTTGCATCAGGAAAGTCAGGGTTTAACTTCACAGCTTTATGAAAATATGCAGCTGCTTCATCTCTAAAGCCCAACCTAACAGAAAAAAAATTACACTATCAATAAAAGCATAAATGCTTAATTTCTGGAACAACAGAATTTTGAGAAAAATCTATATTTGTAATATGAAGATATATAGCAGTTTAAATTATAGAAAAGTGCAGATGATAATTATGGTTTACTGTTGGAAATAAACAAATGACACGTGTACTGTGTAAAAAAATCTTCACGTGCTTATAGGTAGTCCTTACGTAATGACTATCCTGTTTAGCGATTGTTTGAAGTTACAACAGTGCTAAAAAAGTGAATTTATTACTAATCCTTGCACTTATGGCCATTACAGAGTCTCTGCAGTCACATTATCCAAGATTTGGGTGCTTCGTAACCAGAAGATGCTTATGATCACTGAAGCATCCTGCGGTCCTGTTTTGTGCTTCACAAATCAGCTTCCGACAAGGGGGCATTGGAGAAACCAGCAGTAAAATCCAAGTTGTAATCACATGATGTTTTGCTTAATGAACATGGTGACTCACTTAATCATCGCAGAAGTGAAATGAAACTATCACAGTCATGTGATAACTCACTTAATTACCATGTTGCTTGATGACCAGTTGCTAGTCCCAGTTATGGTTGTTAAGCAAGGACTATCTACAGTATATGATAAATCATCTCAATAATACTGAATCCAAATATAGTGTTTTCTCTTATGAAAACCAGAGTTGATAACGAACTACTGCGATAAGAGTTATCCATTTCCATTGTGGAAATTAACCTGGGAAAAACAGAAGATGCCTATGCACAAAATGATAATGAGGATGAATCTTAAAATTAAACATAAAATAGAATAAACACGAAGCAGCAGTCTAGAAATTATAATTAATGATACCTTTGCATTTAGAGTTTGTTCTAATGAATCTGAGCTAACAGACGAAAGAGAAGCTGCCAGGCTCAAATGATTGTAAATACTTACACATGTAGAATTAAGAATGCATATTGAGTTAATAACTTTGTAACATATTTAAACTAAAGTTCCTTGACTCAGAAGCTTTATGTGCATTAGAATATTTAGTCAAATTATGGCTAATTAAGTATAACTTCACACCTGAAAAGATGTTCCCCCATACTATTATATATAACTTCATCATTAGGATATAATTCCAGGGCATGCTCATAGCAATCAAATAAATCTTGAATTCGTGAAAGAGAATCCAGCTCTTCTGCCCATTTAAAAAGGGTAAACTGAAATGCTTCCTAAAAAAACAAAAACATTGTTCAAAAATTTATTATGTTTCTAATAAATAAGTAAATAAATGCGCAGCTGTGGGTTGTGAACCAGTTATGCCCTTTCCTGAATCGAGAATCCCTACCCACATTCACTCATGCCCTCGTCACCTCCCTCTTGACTATTGCAATGCACTCTACATGGGGCTGCCCCTGAAAAGCATCCGGAAGTTCCAGTTGGTTCAAAATGCAGCGGCCTGCATGGTTTTATTCAGACCTCGGTGTGCAAGTGTCACCTCTCCAACGGGAGCTGCACTAGTTGCCAATTTGCTTCTGGGAGCAATTCAAGGTGCTGATTGTCCTTAAAGCCCTTCATGGCTTGGGACCAGGTTATCTGAGGGACTGGTCTTGCTGGTCACATCTAGAGTGGGGAAGCATACTGTTTTTTTTAATTTTTAATTGTTTCTTTTTTATTTTTTTCTGTTTGTAAGAGGCTATATAGGTGGCTATATAAATTTTCTAAATAAATAATGAATAAATAAATTATACACAATGTTCAGTGTAGTATACATGTGGTTCACACATTTATTTAGGATAGGGAAAAAATAAGCAGAAAATTTCTCACCTTGACATCATTTTTAAATTCAGGAGCTATGTTTAATACCAAGAGATAGTGAGCATATGCAGTTCCAAAGTCACGATCCTCCAGACAATGTTGAGCACTTTGCAAGGATCTGGAGACTAATTCACGCCGGCCAGTTTCTTGACTAACTTTGTGTCTATGCTGAGATTTGCTTTTATTGTTAGGCATTTTTAATTAAAAGCAACTCCACTTTGTCCTGCAAAGATAAAACATTTATTCTAGGATTGTGGCCAAATTCTTTTATTTTATTACAATTAAAAAAATTAAAGTTATTTTTGTCCCCATTGCAATTATTTATAAAATACGATCCATAGGTTAATTTGTACTATTTTGAACATTACTATCATTCTGTTCCCAACAAAAGGAATGTGGAGGACTCAAAATATAGCATGATTCTGATTTTTGTAAAGGCAAAAATGCACTCTATAAGTCAAACCTTATATTAAAACTGGAATGCTGTGAGTTTTTTTTATAGACAGCAGGCTGTCTTTAGAACATCATACATAAGTAAGAATGATGCATATTATCTTATTTAGTCTGGCTAGCAGTATTGAATGAAAATAATCCAACGACTGATTTGTAGTACAAATAGTCCTTGGTTTATTATGGCAACTGGGATGAAGACTGCTGTTGTTAAGCAATGAGGTCATAAAGTGTGATGTCACATGAAGACATTATGTGATGACAATCACAGTTGCCACTATAACTCCAAGATGTAGGTTAAGTGGGAAGCCATTCCAGGTAAGGACTGTGGGGAGTGCTCAGAGGATGGGGGAAGCCCTGAAAGTCCCATTCAGGCTGGGCGCGAGTGAAGAAGTTAGAAACAAGGTTAGTGCCATGTGAGTGAAGAGTAGCCTGGGGAGAGAGTGTGTGGCGCTGGCCCCCCCTGGGCTCCATTTGCTCATTGGCTTTGACTTTAGTTATGTAAAGCCAGAGCAGAACATTACAAATAGCAATCACAAAACTTCAAGGCATCCTAACTATCACAAGTGCAAGGTGATTGCCAAGTGCCTGATACCGGTAGTAGGTGTGGTGTAATGGCCAGAACTTTGAGAACCAGTTACAAGTACCACTCATTTAGGCTATGGCAACTACGAATGGTCGCTGAATGAGTGGCTTTACACATAGCTAGAATTTTAATTCATATTCAATATACTTTCATTGTGAGCTTTTCCATCAAATCTAATAAATCGTTATTCTGTCATAGACCAGCAGATAAAACACAAGAGTCACAATTAAGACAAAAGGAAAAAAAGAGGAGTTAAAACTAGGAGGTACTGTACAGATTATGAAACAGTACTTGGCTGTGCTCAAGGAAATAATATCAGATTGATCCAATAATATATTGAGATAAAACAAATCTGAATGACCAGGATCTTTAGGGCGAGCACCTGCAGAGAAAAGGCAATACAGAGTAACGTGTTCCATTAGTTCAATTATTCCCCCACCACACAGACAGTCTCCATTGGAAGAAGTGTTTTTTGGTATCTTCCTTCAATAACAGCTTTTGGGAGGGCATTGAATCTGCCTAAGAATAATGCCCTTCTGAATTCTGGAATTGTTATGCCATTGAGATATCTAGCCCATTGGATAAGATGTGCACAGTAGTTCAAGATGTTTGTGGATGTTGCTAGAAAAATCTGCTTGCAGCTCTAAATCAATGGCCCAGCTTTTCTACTTAAAATATTATTCGTTAAGCAAATTAATTCTAAACTCTACTGCTATTAGCTGCATCAAATTATGTGCCCTCGTTTTTACAAAATAGATTCAAAGAACAGAAAATATGTTCAAGGAATTTCAGGATTCTCTGAAAAATACCCAAGACTGTCCAAAGAAATGAAGTGATTAGATTATGTGATTAGGGTAAACCCAGTTACATACACAGTAGATAAAGAAATACTGGTATGTTCAACTGCAATAACTAAATGCTTATTTAAAATATGTATAGAGCCCTACTAAACAAACATTTTATGTGTTTAATTTGTATAGCTGTCTACTCAGCGCACAACTTAGGAGAATGGATATCATGAAACAATAAATTCCATTAAGGTGGAATATAAAATTCTACAGATACAGAACATTATTGAAAAAGCATTACATAACACGCAGTGGTATTATGGCTAACCTATTACTAAAACATGGCTTTTGAGACATACTGCTAAAGGATCTCAGTAAATCTATAGGAAAAAATAACATAATTGTATTTTTCCCACGAGCAACCAATCTGCCCTTACTTGTAAATAAATAAGACATGCTCCATAGATATTAACAAATTGATGGAATTACATGAAACCTGGTCCCAAACTTTGCATAATTTAAAACTTTAAAAGTTAATATCAATACCTTAATGTCAACCCATACAACAAAAGCTCTTTTGATGTCCTATACACAATTTAAAAGTAAAAAAGGCTACTGAGAGAAAAAGGTTTAGGAGTAGTGAACTCCTCTACGAAAGGCAGAATATAAACCTAACCAATACTAGTGCAATAACATGTAAAGTTTGTGTTTGTGTGATTACTAAAAAAACAACTTTTGCGCCAATGTCCCTTGTAAAGAGGCCACGTACTAACTCGCGAGCAGCAATTATCTTTTGGTAAATCTATTTACTAATATTCAGAAATGCTAGCCTTGAAGGTCCTCACACACAAATTGCCCTCCCCATGCAAAAACAAACGACATGGAATCTTACTTAACCTTTTGAAACGTTGTTTTAAGGCGAACCACTTAAAACCACTTTCAAGGGCAGGCGAAGAGGAAGCGGACCTCCGGCTTCTCACTTACAAAACTACGCCGCGCTGAAGACCCTCTCTCGTGTTAGGCATATGCGCGTTTATGGCAGCCAGAATAACGTTTCCGACGATCACCCGCACTCGCCAGAGCTTCCTCAGACAACAGAGGCAGGTTCTCAAAGAGAAAGAGTCCCGGGAGAGGAGGAATCAGGACGCAGCCACTGACTTTCACACGCACATTCTCCGCTTCATTTCGATCTCTGGCCCCTCCGCGCTGAGTGTCGAGAAAAGGCGAAAGCGGAGCTCAAGGAAAGCGGCCGCCAGTGGAGGCCTCTCTGAGGCAGGGAAAAGGGCGGCGCCATATGCTGCGTGGCCTCGCGGCGCCTGTCGTCATCACCGCCCTCCCCTCCGAGTTTAGAGAAACAATGGTCAGGTCTTAGTGCCTCTCCCTCTTTTCACAGTGTGGTTCTATATGCATCGATCCCTATTTACTTAATCTCAGTAGATTCGTACGCATACGCATACATATGCACGCCTAGAAGTCAGCCCTGAGTGCAAGGGACTTACTCCCGAGTTAGGGTGTACCAGAGCTTTCCAGGATGAATTAAAATTGTGGAGTTACGGGGAAATCCACCAGTTGCGAGAGTTTGCTTTAAAGATCAAGATTCGGAAAGTTGATTTTATTCAGTGTAACGGGGGGGAGGAGGAGGAAGGTTTGAAATTCATTTATTCAGAAATAACCCTCACTTTATGGGCAGTGTTTTGGTAACCACACAGACACAAACGTTACATGTTATCGCACTGGTCTGCAGCCAGAAGAACTGCGGCCCAACGGCCACTACCGTCGCTGGTCGAGATCCTTTTATTTCGGCTGCAGAATAAACGGAACCATGTTCGTGCGAACGACTGACGAGAACGTCGCCATTTGTTCCCTGCAGCTTATTCCAAACCGTCCCATGCAGAGAGTTGGAGACCGCGGAGTCCAAAGCAGCGACTGAAGCTGACGCCCTATTGCAGGCCCCAGGGAGACCTCCTCCTTCACCCTGAGGAGCGTGAGAGCGGCAAGACCCGGACGGCCGAAGGGAGGAGCCGAGCGAGAAAACCCGTGTCGGATTGGAAAAACTTGGAAAAACTGGAGGCGGGAAGGCCAGGAGTGGAGACTCAGCCTGGGAAGGAGGCGGGACTGAAGGAGGGAATGCAGATGCGGGCCGCCTTAGCCTCCTCTTCCAGCCAGTCCGCGGGGGGGAGGTTTGTCCGCGGAGCTCCTTCAGAGCAGCCCAGCTTCTGCCTCGACTTCCAGCGGAGCACCCGAGGCGGTCCGAGGGTGCGTGGAACTGGTGGCGGATTTTTCAATGACCAACTTCTTCCCTGCCAGTCTCCTTCCTGTGGCGTTGCTCGGCGGCGCCGCCGAAGCCTTCCGTTTCTCCCGCGGTTCTTTTAGCGAGGCTGGGATAGTCCTCGGCGGCTGTCGGCTTTGCCCTGGTGAGGCGCTGTAGGGACCGGTTCTGGTCTGGAAGAGAAGGCGGGCGTGCTCCTGCAGCCTCTCGGAGAAGGATTAGATAGGCTGAAGTATTTTGGTCTAGCCCTGCCGCCGCCTCAGCAGCCATGGGACTGCAGCCTTTGGAGTTTAGCGATTGCTACCTGGACAACCCTTGGTTCCGGGAAAGGATACGAGCTCATGAAGCGGAGCTGGAGAAAACCAACAAATTCATCAAAGAGCTACTCAAGGATGGCAAGACGCTGATCGCCGCCACCAAGAGTGAGTGGAAAAGTTGGGAGAGGCGGGAACCAAAAGTATGTGTGGGGAGGGGAGAGAGAGGCTGGTTTTGGCACTAAGAGGCAGAGCAAATAGTCGAGTTTGCGACCAGATTCCCTTGCGCACGTGTCCCCATAATCTTTTCTTGCCCCTACAAGGTCCGGGGGCACCGAAAGCGCGATTAGCTGTTTGGATTATTTCTCCGACTCCTCCTCTTGCCTGGGCCAAAACAGCAGATGGGAGCGCAGTTTGAGAAGAGTGTTGGGTTTCTTGGAATGGGTGGTTGGAGCTTAGAGTAGAAAAGTACGGAATTGCTAAAGCAGAGTCGTGTAAAGGGGAAAGGGGGACTCCCAAAATTCACTAACATTCGGCGCTTTTGCGCTAATGACGAAACCGATCGGCATTCTTTGATATCTACGGCAATGCAGACACAAATTCATACGGCTAATATAACTTAAGAAAGAGCTGCAGTTTTCCAACTAATATGTTTGCATAATTTACATAGGATAAACGTCTTCCCTGAAGTATACATTAAAATCCGTCTCCAAGTCGCGCTGCTTCTGAGTAGGGAAGCGCTGTTTAATGTTTCCTGATATAAAATTTATTTTAGTCTAATCAACATATCTTGAAATTCCTCTTACACTTCAGATTATATTTCAAAGCCTTTCAATTTTTTATAAATATATGAAACACATACTTGGATTATATCTATGAATTTTAATTATTCAATAATTATCATTATTGGATGAGTTTATTCTATACAATAAGAGAATTCCCACAGCTGCCTTTCCTGATTGTCAATGATAGGCCCTTGGAACTGTAATCAGGGTTTATGAGATTCATATTTGTGCACAATATGATTTTATAGCTTGATTCAGTATTTGTATTGTGTAATCATTGTGTAATCATTAATTAGTTGATTGAAATATTTTCTGAGTACACATATCACTCCTTACTTTGCTGTAACAACTCAAATGTGTTTAATTTGGGTTTAGAAGCAGGAAACCAAATATTGTGAGGAAATTCAGCAGATTATATAAATATATCATGTTCTTCATTTGTATAAGTTAATGCTATATGAATGTCTGTATCTTGTGTACATAGATATTTGCTTTAAATAATTTAAATGAATGTGTAAATGTTCTATGTGGAAATCTTATGTTTAATGTTCATATAGTGATTGTGATGAGGCTAATTTTTGTTTATGCAGCAGATTAGATTTACTTTCAAAATACTACATAAACTGATAAATTATATAATTTTCTCTGCTGGTCTCAATAAAAGATAAAAATATTACATGCTTTCTACACTAAAATTAAAAATTAATGTATCAATCATTCTGGATTATCCTAAGTATCTACTTTGAAACACAGTTTTCAGTTTACATTTGTGTTAACAAAGATATTTTGGAATATCTGTGTATGTGTGTGTGTACTATAATGGACCAAATAATCTGATGTTCCTATATCCTTACATTAAAAGCTGCTAATCCCAGAGTATTTGTTATGCTTGCTGGGTTTAAGAGAATAAATACAGGCTGGTTATATCTGAATATTTTGCTTAAAAGAATAAACCTTAAATATGTTTTTATCAAGTTTTGCTGGGTCATTTGCATTTGTGCGGTTGTAAAATGATCAAGCTATGTAAATCATAAGCTTGTCAATCTTATAATTGTATCCTAATTGTAGATGACTTTTTTTTATTAAACACTCTTATTGCTTTCTTGTTCCTTATCTTGTATTCTATAGAAACATGGGTGTATTCCTTAAAACTGGAACTTAGATTTCTGTCAGTCTGTGCTGTGGTATTGAAGATTAGCTCATATTTGAGTTAATGGTTTCCTGATTGCAGCATTATGTCAACTCAACAGTATGGACCAGATAATTGTAAATGGGAAACTAGTGTTGTAATTGTACAACAAACTGTAAATTTTCCTTAAAAGTTGTTCTTCTCCTCTTACAATATAGTTCTGAGTTATACAATAAAGTTTTGCCCTGAACAGCTGCATGATTGCAGTTGGGTTGTTGCACTGTCTTAACATCCTGGATATTGTGCTGAAGTAATTAAAGGTTAAGCCTTTTAGTCTTCTGCAAGCAATTACATACATCAATTTTGTTGTTATTTCCGTAAGTTTGAGGAAGAGCCCTAAATCAACAACAGTGGAATAGAAACATTACTTGCTGGATATTCAAATGCACTATAACAGAATTTTGGTTTAGCAAAATAATTTTTGATACTTATTTTGGTTGTTTTTTAGTAATGAAAAAGTAGAATGTGGATTTTATGTGTATTTTTATATTACTATTTATTGATATTGGTAAAAAATAACATGTTTTTTTATTTCCCTTTTGTTCCTATTTATATTTTAGTTCTCAGTTATAAGTACTGTATTACACCTCCGGATATTTTTCAGAGTGTTCTTAATCACAATCTTGCATAATATGACTAAGGATTCTATATGATTGCTGTAGAACAAATACGTGAAAAATAATATTTCTACAACTTGAGGATAATATGTTTATATCCTTTTTTGAGAATTCTTTCTGAGATATGAAAAAATACAAAACACATTTAACATAGAAAATGTAAATATTGCTCTGTTCCTTAACAAAAAATTTAAAACTTTTTACTTTTTTAAATAGTTTTTATCAAGTATTCTAATGACAGTAGTAAAAAAAATACAAAGCAAACTCAGAAAAAGAAGGAATAAAGAAAAAAAATAAAATGTGTAAAGAGGGAAAAGAAAATAAGAAAAAGAGAAAAGGAAATATTTAAAGAAGTGACTTCTGATCTTCATCAGAACAAGTACAAGCAGAATTAATAATTCTTCATCCTCTTTATGGTAACAATATTTGCAATAAGTATTTCTTCTTCCCATAACCCATTCCTTCTCCTTACACAAATCCAGATGCAAAAAGTTCCAGGTATACAAATATGCCATTTTAATGTTCAACAAACCAATTTTATATTATTTCCTTTTCCTCCAATCTGAATCTTTAATTCATTCATATATTGTCATAGAATCTCTCTTCAGTTTTTCTTTTTCCCATCTCAAAGGTTTCTTCATTAACCAATTTTTTTACAAGTGGTAAGTTCTTATCTAGGCCATTTTCTTGACTTGTCATTTGTATTTCCACTTTATCTTCTCTGTCTTCTAAGCCATATTTTTAAAATATTTCTTCAATTTCCTTATGTTCTGATTTTTCTGCAACAGGAAAACATTTCAGTTCTTTATCATGAAACTTTTTCCCCCTAAAATTTATTTCATCTCTTTTTCCCCAAGATGTTTTACCCTTTGTGTCTCTTTTACTTCTGCCATATCTTTTTTAACATCTTTTTTTGGAAATAGTCTATCCATAGAAGCCTGCATCATTGCTAACATTGTAATTGTTATTTTCTGACTCCATCTTCAAAGATCTCCTGGGGTATTTCAAATATCATAGCATTTTTTCTCAGTTTGCAAAAACACAAGACAGACTTTTCATCACCTTTTTTTCTTTCAGCCAGGAATCTTTAGTTCCAATTTCTGAAATCATAGTCATTAATTTTTTATTAGAGTAGACTAAGCAATTTAGTTCCCACTGTTTGTATGGTATTGTGTGTTTATTGTTTCCAAAATTTTGTAGCAAGAGTTCTAATAATTCAAATTTGTCTTGTATTTTAATTCATTTGTAACTTTCTTAGATCAAAATCTTACTTAGATTTTTGACATTCATTTCCAATTCTTTACATTCTTAAACATTAATTTATATTTTATTGAAGAGTAAAGTTAAATTTACAGGTAGCTTTTCAAACTTGTTATTTTGAAGTTTTCTGTGAGCTTTAAAATCGTTAGATTCCAAAATGGTTTGAAATTGAGGTTAGTGAACCCAGTATCCTTTAAAAGGAGCACAGTTGAAAGCATGTTTGCTTCCTTTCGTTTCCTAGTACTCAAAATTTGTTGGAAATTGATGTCCTGCTGTCTGTCTGTGAGGAGCAGCTGTCCAGAGCACAAGTAAGTGATCTGTTCTCTCCTGTGGTTCTGTAAGACCAATGTACTTGTTGGTCCTTTAGTCTTGGCCAGAGATGTGTCTGCTGATTTAGAGATGTCTTAATCTTAGCTATTGGAGACGTCTTAGCTCTCTATTCTTCCCTTAGAAGTCTACAGTTCTGTAACTTCTTAATAGTTAGTCAAAGATCTCTGGTTACCTGCAGCCATTTTCCCATTGTGAAGTGGCCGCTCTTAATATTTGGTGGAATGAGCCTTTGGGATCCAGTTTATGTCTCTTATGATTTCCCATTTCAATTTTTTCATGGACAAATGGGCTATATAAGCTTTTTAAAGTATCTCCAAAATAAGCAGAGCATGGACTAGGTTCTTTCTTTCCTTCAAGGTTTAAAGGCAAAATCATCTCTATAATTACTTACAATGAAACCTTGTTTGTCAACCTGACTGTTCACTTAAGCCTTTGGTGAGAATGACTGAGGCCTCCTTTTAATTAAGGTTGTTTCTTTTGCTTCCACCTAGTTTGTTCTTCTGCCATCTGTATTGTTTTTGTTTCTTTTTGTTTTTATTGTCATTTTTTATGTCTTAAATCATTTGTAAAGAGCCCAGAGTCACTGGAAGTTAATTGGCACATACATTTTAATAACAATGCTTTTCCTAAATTAAGAGTTGAAAAGATGTAAGATTTTTCTAGTATTGCATTCCTGACTGAAGGGACGCTATCCTACTGCGGTCCAGAGATAATTCACAGTACTTATATTATGTGGAGACATTTCCCTAAGAAAACTGAATTAAGTAATCTGTTGTATAGTTCAGTAATATAAAAGTTTGGTTTGCTACTTTTATATTTAGTTTTCAGAATTAAGTTAATAACACTGGTGGAAAAGAACTAAATCGAGAATTATGCAATAATGGGAAATTTAGCACTTTTTTTTGTAGAACAACTTTTAAATTTGTATTTAGGACAGCATCTATATACACCCATTTCTTGCTTAGTGACTGAGTTCCATTCCAATAACCAGGTTCTTTAGCGAAATACTAGCTAAATAAAGATATTTCTGAGAAAAAGGGAGACCTGTGAATGGTTGCTAACTAAGATAGTTGCTAAATGAGAAGTTACTGTATTAAGGGCTTTATGCAGGCAAAATTCTTAGTTGATTTAAATGATAACAAAAAGAAATATAAATATCTTAAAAATATAAAACACACCTTTGAAGATGAGTACTTTATATGTAAATATGTACCTATTAATATGCTGAATTGGACATCCATTTCCAGCATTCTGTAGAACAGAAGCCCTTAACCTTTTGGGCACCAGGGACCGTTTCCATGGAGAGAGGTTTTTCTGCAGACTGAAGGGGCATGGTTTCATGTGCTGCCTGCGCTACACTTATGGCATGTTGCGGATTAGTACCAGTCCACGGACCGGGGGTTGGGGACCTGCTGTAGAAAAAACAGACTTAGTCCTCATAATTGCAGAGAGGTGGAAACATTGAGATACTTTCTAGTGGAAACTAATAAACTAGAAGCAAAATATCTGATAATTTAGTCAGGTTTGCTTCCTTCCTTTAAATGGACTCCAGAAGATGGTAGAGGACAAGAAGGCCTGGAGGAATGTTGTCCATGGGGTTGCGATGGGTCGGACACGACTTCGCAACTGACAACAACATAACTTGAAGCCATTCTGAATCAAGATAGCAATTTTTAAATTGATAAAACAGTAGCGAATACTTTCCTATTCCTTTTCATATTTACATGAAGCTGCTGGATATGTTGATGATATCTAAGTTGTATATCTACAGCTTGGGCTCAGAAGGAGATTCAGTGGCAGTACAGTCCACTGAAAATATTAAACTTACAACCACAATTGGAACCTGAATTTTGGTCAATAACCAATGCTTTTGTAAAACATCAACTCACATTTCTGCGTAATTTAGCAATGGCAATCCCAGCAGTCCCTATGGCTGTCTTTAAATGAATCCTACTGGTCATTAACCAAGGATCCATCCCAATTCATGCCATTCTGGGTTTGTCCTACTTACCCATCCCCAAGCCTCAATAAGGTAAGAGATTACCTGCAACTCCTTCACCTTCCTATTTCCCCCCCCCCCATCTGTGCTCTTTTGGCCACTTTGCACCCTGCCTCTCTGGATAGCAAGTGGCCTGAGAACTGTGTGGCTCTGGGTTGCTTTCCGCATCCCAGGAAGCCTCAGTTGCCCAGTCCCAATTGCCCCTCTTCTTTCTCCTACTGATGACAACTTGGATGCTGGGCCATATGTGGCTGACTTTGTGTGGCAAAACAAAAAAGAGCACAAAGCAAAGAAAGGGGTATTTCTTGGCAAAGGAGAAAAAAGGCTGCTGCATTTTTTTTAAAAAAAGGCTTCTGTATTTGGTGGAAGAATACTCTCAAGAGCCAAGAGAAGGTAGGGTAAGGAGGCTATAGGGAAGGGAAATTGGGGGGAGGATTGTAACAATGACATTCAAAGATCCTGGAGCACTGGGGAACTACCAGAGGACTGGAAAAGAGCTGATGTAGTTCCCATCTTCAAAAAAGGAAAAAAAATGGACCCAGGAAATTACAGACCTATCAGCCTGACCTCAATACCTGGGAAGATTCTGGAAAAGATAATCAAACAACGAATCAGCGAACACCTACAGGCAAACAAAGTCATTACTAAAAGCCAACACGGATTTGTCAAAAACAGATCATGCCAGACAAATCTTATTGCATTCTTTGACCAAGTGACAAAATTAATGGCTCAGAGGAATGCTGTGGATATAATTTACTTGGACTTCAGTAAGGCATTTGATAAAGTAGATCACAACCTACTACTTGACAAGATAGAAAAATGTGGGTTAGACAGCATCACCACCAGATGGATTCATAGCTGGCTGACTGGCCGTACTCAGCGTGTGGTCCTCAATGGAACTGCATCTGCATGGAGGGAAGTGTGTAGTGGGGTGCTCCAGGGCTCTGTTCTGGGCCCAGTGCTCTTCAACATCTTCATCAATGATTTGGATGAGGGGATAGATGGGGAACTCATCAAATTTGCAGACGATACCAAGCTCTCAGGAATAGCCAACACTCCAGAAGATACAGGAGGATCTGGACAGACTTGAACACTGGGCACTATCCAACAAAATGAAATTCAACGGTGAAAAAAGTAAGGCTCTACATTTAGGCAAGAAAAAACAAATGTACAGATATAGTATAGGGCAGGGTGTCAAACTCAATTTCATTGAGGCCGCATCAGCATTGTGGTTGCCCTCGGGGGGCTGGGTGGATGTGGCTGGGATGGGTGTGGCCTACTGGTTGGGCGTGGCCAGATCTACATCATTTGTGTCAGGGTTGCCTGGGCAGGACTAGGGCAGATCTGAGGGTCTCCAGTGGAGGAGGGTGGGACGGGGGCAAGCGCCAGGACATGGTCCCTCCCTCCCTCTGTTCCTTCCTCCCTCCCTCCCTCTTTTCCTTCCTCTGTTCCTTCCTCCCTCTGTTCCTTCCTCCCTCCCTCCCTTCCATCCTCCGTTCCTCCCTCCCTCCCCCTTTCCTTTTACCCTCCGTTCCTTCCTCCCTCCGTTCCTTCCTATCACCCTCCCTCCCTTTTCCTTCCTCCCTCTGTTCCTTCCTTTCTCCCTCCCACCCTCTGCTCCTTCCTCCCTGTTCCTTCCTCCCTCTGTTCCTCCCTCCCTCCCTCCCACCCTCCGTTCCTTCCTATCACCCTCCATTCCTTCCTTCCTGTTCCTCTGTTCCTTCCTTTCTCCCTCCCTTTTCCTTCCCTCCCTTCCTCCCTCCTTCCCACCCTCCCTCTGTTCCTTCCTTTCTCCCTCCTTTTTTCTCTCCTTCCCTCCTTCCCTCCCTCCCTCCCACCTTCCTTCCTTCCTTCTTTTTACCCTCCATTCCTTCCTCCCTGTTCCTCCCACCCTCCCTCCGTTTCTTCCTTCCTCTGTTCCTTCCTCTCTCCGGAGAGACACGCCAAGACAAGGGAGAGCGAGGTAGGAAGTTAGCAAAAAGGCTTTTCTCTCTCCAGAAGGACAAGCAAAGAGGAGGGAGAGCAAGGTAGGAAGTTGGCGAAAAAGCTTTTTATTTTTTCTCCGGACTTCCTACCTCGCTCTCCTTCCTTCTGGCTTGCCTCTCCACAAGAGAGAAAATAAAATCTTCTTCCCCCAGTCAATCTCCTCTTCCTCTTTAAAAATCCCTTCCCAAGAGCCCCACCCTGCCGCCAGCCACTTTGGAGGCCGCCGGAGTTCCTGACCTCTCTGTCAAATCCGCAGAGCTCCAGCCTCCCAGCCAGCGATGATCCCCCCCCAACTCTCCGGTACAAAAGGAACAAAGAAACGAAGGTTCCATGGGACAGCCCTGGAATCAGCAAGGAGCTGCCCCGCTCCCTGGGTGAGTGCACAGGAGCAGCCAGCGCCCGTGTCTTGGGTGAAGTCAGCCTGCGGGACAAGACAGCCAGCAGGGATGCTGGACTCTGTTTGCACGCACACCCAGGGGACAGGGTGGGGCTGCCCTGTGGATTTAAGACTGAGCACGTTCTGGCTTTGATAGATGCAACCAAGTTGTAGATCAGTGTCCGGTCAGCCTGGGCCGGGCCGAGGTGTGGCGGGCCGGTCCTTTGCTGTTTCCAGAACAGGTCCGTGGGCTGGACAGAACCACATATTGGACTGGATCCAGACCGTGGGCCTTGTGTTTGACATCTCTGGACTAGGGTGATATGATAGCAGTATTCCAGTATTTGAGAGGCTGCCACGAGGAGAGGGTCATTTTATTTTCCAAAGCACCAGAAGGCAAGACAAGAAACAATGGATGGAAACTATGGTAATCAAGGAGAGAAGCAACCTGGAATTAAGGAACAACTTCCTAATAGTGAGGACAATTAACCAGTGGAACAGTGTGGCTTCAGACATTGTGGGTGCTTCATCATTTGAGGTTTTTAAGAAGAGACTGAACAGTCATTTGTCTGAAATGATATAGGGACTTCTGCTTGAGCAGGGGGCTGGACTAGAAGGCCTCCAAGGTCCCTTCCAGCTATATTCTGATTGAAGATTGAAGACATCCAGAACCCCTTGTCTGAAAATGGTTCTTGGCCAAGCTAGTTTGAATTAAAGATTGAAGAGAGAGAGACCATACTGAGAGGTGGTGTTTATAATTTGAGCAACCCGTTTGTTAAAAGTCTGACTTCAAAGTACAACTTTAGTAATCTCTCCGAATTCATTGATAATACCTTGAGCTAATATTTAAATGCTTTAATACTGAATTGACTTTGTATTGAACAGTTGTTCAGATGAGCTCAGCTGCAGAACTAGAGTGGATTTATCTATACTTAATACAGCTTTTAAACATTAGGATTGTATTTGTTTCAATAAGGGAACGTTAATAGGTTCCCACAGTTCCATATCATATAGTATCATAAGAATTCTTGATGTTAATTAAAATTATACATCGTGAATTACTATGGATGATAAGCTACATTATTGAATTGACACTGGTTGTTGCCCTTAGTGGGCCCTTAAAAACTGTTCATTCAACAATAAAGAGATGAACAAAAATATTGATTTAAGCAAAGATTATGTGGAAGCTGATTGTGAAAGAAACAGAAATAATTGTGTTTAAAGTGCCAGATACACTAATATAAGGTATGAAAAAGATTCCTGGATGGAATTTTCTTTATTAAAATTAAATGTATATAGTACCCATTAAAGCAATTCTGAGTAGTTTGCACAATAATAAAAAGTAAAAAAAGAAATACAAAATACAAAAAGTAAAAAATACAAAACATTTAAATAAGAAACTAAAAACCAAGAGGATGGGTGACACAGGTGGGATCTTCTCTCTATCCTGTTAGCCATTCCCAGCCTATATTTGTTTATAAAACATAGACATGTTTATGCTGATTGGTAGTATTTTAAATAGTTTATTTTATACTAAACTCAAAGCTGCCTAGAGCAGCGGTTCTCAACCTGTGGGTCGCAACCCTTTTGGGGGTCGCACGAGCCTTTCACAGGGGTCGCCTAAGACCATCGGAAAACACATATTTCTGATGGTCTTAGGCAGGGCTTGTCAACCGCTTTCTCTCCCTCCCGCTCCACGTCACTTGTTTGTGGAAAATATGCTGCTTGGCGGCAGTTTGCACAAACTCTACCAAATGTTCCCTGCAGGGGGCACATGAAGAGCGCAGGCGCAGAGCAAGGCCCCGCCCTCCCCAGAGACTCATTGTGCAGCAACCGGATTGATTTCTTCTCGTACACGCAGGTCAGTGAAGGGGAGGCCACCACAGCACCCAACTCCTGCGCCCGTCAGTCGGGAGGTCTGGCGACAGCCGCCAGTCTCCTTTGCCACCCCGCCCATCCTCAACTCCTCTGCCCGTTCATGTCGAGCCCACCGGGTCTTGACAGGGAGAGAGGGAGGGAAGGAGGAAGGGACTCCTCTCCTCCCCTAAGCTTCAAAGCACGATCGTCTTCCCAAGGGTGCCACAATCCTCACAAAAGCGGGGGAGGGGGGAGAAGCAAAGGGGACGAGAAAGCTTGCAGCGGGTTTGAAGGAGCACCTGTCAGCGTTGGTGACGAGAAATTCCCCACAAACCCAGGGAAGGGGTGGAGAAAAGGAGCCCCCTTTGGGAGGAAACCGCCACCTTCTTCTCCTTGGCTTTGCGCTCTTCTGTTCCTCGGCAGCCAGGCTGCCAAGCCTCTCCTGGCTGGAACTTCCTTTCCTTCCTCCCTCTTGGTCTCTTCCTCCTTCCCTCCCTCTCCCATTGTCCCTTCCTTCCTTCCTTCCTTCCTTCCTTCCTTCCTTCCTTCCTTCCCTCTTTCCCCTTGTCCCTTCCGTCCTTCCTTCCTTCCCTCTTGTCCAGGATAGGGGCGAGCCTCTACAGCTGATCCACACTTCTGCAGCTGTAGCTGCTCTCCTTGGCTCCTGCCCAGCAAACTTGCTCGAGCTTTGCTAATTTAGCAGAAGTGCGAATCAGCTATAGCCAGGTTTCTGCTTAGCAAACGGCATGTCTTTCAGTGAAACTGAGCAAGTGAGCTGGGCAGAGCTTTCCTCTGTCGCTGCCTGTGCACAGGCAGGTTTGCCGGCAGCAAAGCCCCCAGCCATGCTGGCAGCCTTTCTCCCTCCCCTTGTCCCTTCCTGGGCACGGAGGGGGGGAGGAAGGAAGGAACGAAGAGGGAGGGAAGTAAGGAACAATGAGAGAGGGAAGGAAGGAACAATGGAAGGGAGGGAAGGAAGGAAGGAAAGGAAGGAAGAAAGGAAGGGACAAGGAGAGAAAGGGAGGGAAGGAGGAAGAGACTAAGAAGGAGGTGAAGGAAGGGACAATGGGAGAGAGGGAGGAAGGAGGAAGAGACTAAGCAGGAGGTGAAGGAAAGGAAGAAAAGAAGGATGGAAGGGACAATGGGAAAGGGAGGGAAGGAGGAAGGGACTAAGAAGGAGGTGAAGGAAAGGAAGGAAAGAAGGAAGGGACAATGGAGGGAGGGAAGGAGAAAGAGACTAAGAAGGAGGTGAAGGAAAGGAAGGAAGGAAGGGACAATGGGAAAGGGAGGGAAGGAGAAAGACACTAAGGGAAGTGAAGGAAAGGAAGGAAAGAAGGAAGGAAGGGACAAGGGGAAGGAAGGAAGGTAGGCACCCACCCCAGTTCCATCCTAGAGACCCACAGATTCCCCCCCCACAGGCACTCTGCAACCTGAGTGATCAGCTGGCCACGCCCCCTGGTCATTGATCACGTGACCCTGGGACACTGTGATCCGAATGTAAATCACATGACCCTGGGGATGCTGCAACAATCATAAGTGTGAAAAATGATCATAATTCGCTTTTTCAGTATTGTTGTAACTTCTAACAGTCACTAAGCAAATTGTTGTAAGTCGAGGACTACCTATACTTCCCCATTTTTTCCTTTTTTTTTTTTTGATCAAGTTTTTGATACCTCCCGGCCAGCTGGATGGGGGGGTTGGGGGTCACCACAACATGAGGAACTGTATTAAAGGGTTGCGGCATTAGGAAGGTTGAGAACCACTAGCCTAGAGTTTCCTCTGGAAAGATGACCATCATAAAAGTTTAATGAATAAATAAAAATAAATTAGAAATGAAGGATGTGTCCAACAGATTCAAAGGATCATCAGTATCTCAAAATTGTTAAGCATAGCACTTTTTCAAAAGAAAAAACTTCTGAATATTAAGTTATTAACAGAATAAATCCAATTTTATTTTAAAGTTCTTGTCCTTTTGTGCAGTTGTAGCCTGCAGATCAAGCGTAAATTTCATAGGTTTCTCTTTTCAGTATTATATAATTATTTTGTCCAAAGCCTTTATTTGAAAATTTCAAAATTTGTAATAAAAAAAAAGTTTTTTTCTCTAAGCAATTGATATTTAAGCATGTTGTAGTTTGGCATCAGTGCTGATTTATATTGGGTTGCTGTAGCTCTTTTATGCTTATTTTTTATCTTATTTGTTTTAAAACCAATGTCCAGAAACACATTTTGTGATGTGGGCAAGTATACAAGTTAAGCAAAGTAATATGAACAAGTAAACTTTCTGCATGGCAGGAATTACACTCTGAAGAGAATATATGTAACAACTTTCTGAGTAGATACCAATACACATTACGTGGAAGTTTCTATAAAAGCTGTTAATATTGCTAGTTGGCAATGGCTTAGGAAATGCTTATCTTTTTACGACCACCAGTAAACAATTCAATCAATAATTCAATCATCAGTTTCACAAAAGTCTTAGGAATTTTTGCATTACAGTTTACCCAAATTGTTGCTCCTTCTGTTTAATTTTCAATGGCTTCTGTGTAGATGAAATGTTTCTGACCTCAACAACTTAGTTTATTTTAGAACCAAGGAACCATAATTTTAGAAAATGCCACTTAGGCCAGTGGTTCTCAACCTTTCTCAGGTTGAGACCCCACTTGCCCCGCCCATGCGCGCTGCGACCCTGACCTGGGCACACGCGCGTGCGCGCGCTGAAAAAAAAAATAAAAAAAAATAAAAAAAACAAAAAAATGGCGGCCGCGACGGGCGGATCCGCGCATGCGCAGATCAGCCCGCTGCGCCGCGCATGTGCGGATCTGCCCGTCGCGGCCGCCATTTTGTTTTTGTTTTTTTGTTTTTTTGTTTTTTTGATTTTATTTATTTATTTATTTCGGTGCGATGGGCGGATCTGTGCATGCGTGGCGCGCGCGCGCCAAAAAATAAAAATAAATAAAAATAAATAAAAATAAAAAACAAAATGGTGGCCCGCGGTGTCCGGCGACCCCCGCGAAATGGTCGTGCGACCCCAAATGGGGTCGCGACCCCAATGTTGAGAACCGCTGACTTAGGCAGTCAAATCCAATAAAAGTTTCTCAGACAGATGACTGATTAGCTTCTGCTTGAATAATGAATGAAAGGAACTTACCATCAGTGTAACTATTGCTATTGTTTATATTAGGTACTGAGAATTTTTTTAAAACATCCAAAATGTGCCTCCCAATAATTTATAAATCCATTATTTTATACTATGTACTCTGCAACAACAAAAGCTGCTTTTCTGTGACATTAGACAAGTTCCATTCCAATAACCAGATTCTTTAGCAAAGTACTAGCAGAATAGAATAGAATAGAATATCTTTATTGTCATTGTGTAACTCACAACGAACTTAAATGCTGCCCAAAGTGCACACTACACACAAGTAAAAACCACAAATAAGAACATACATTATATACACACATCCTTCACATTCTATTCACCACTGTGCTGCCCCTAATATTGCACTTCAATGTTGCACTATACCAGTGGTGGCAAACCTATGGCACGCTTGCCAGAGGCGGCACTCAGAGCCCTCTCTGTTGGCACGCACGCCACCGCTGTCAGTAGCAGGTCCATTGGGCCACCACTGCTGCCCGGAGCAGGAGCCCTGCCCAGCACAAAGGCAAAGTGGCCAACTAGCAAGCTTGAGTAGAGGTGGGAGAAGGCTTCGTGGTATCCGCAGCAGAACATCCAGATCCAGCCATAGTTTCATTCCATATAGCATTAACCTTGTGAACTTTCAAGCTTCCTCCTTCCATTATATATTCAAGATGGACAGTATTTAATATTTATTTGTTACGTATATGTAGGGGTGTGGGTCTATACATACGTTGTAATATAGTATGTTTTTAGGGCATATCATGTACGTGTTTCACTTTGAGAGCGGGCAACTAAATTTCAATTTTGATGTGTGCCGTTGTGCCCACAGTTAAAAAAAAATGACAATAAAGGTTATCTTGTCGATTGGTGGACTGGAAGAAAAGGGAGGGGAAAGCATTTTAAACGCTGCAAATAGGGTGGGGCTAGTGCCTGCGTGATACTAGCTCTGCCCCGTTCTTGCATGATGCAGCGCCTTGTATCTGCACCTTGAGGTGTGGCGGTGGCCATTTTTGAGCCCTGGTTTTTGCATGCCAGAGGCGGCACTCAGAGGCGCCTCCCTGCTCCTCCCCAAGGGCACCACAATGCTGATGCGACCCTGACACTTTGCGAAAAATAAGTGGGTTTTGGGTTGCGGTTTGGGCACTCGGTCTCTAAAAGGTTCACCATCACTGCACTATACTGTGGTATTTAATATGGTTACAGCTCTGGGATAAAAACTATTTTTCAGCCTATTTGTCTTTGTTTTTATTATCCTGTACTGTCTGCCAGATGGTAATAGTTCAAAAAAAGAATGTCTGGGATGAGATGAGTCTTTAAGAATATTTTGAACTTTCTTAAGACAACAGTAACTGTACAGTTCGTCTGGGGTGGGGAAGGAGAGAGCAGCCAATAATCCTCTGGGAGATGATAATGACCCTCTGGAGCACTCTCCTATCTGCTACTATGCAACAAGCAAACCACCAGCAATAGGTTAGAATGCTCTCTATGGAGCAACAGTAGAAGGTTACCAGCAGTTTTTTATTTAGTTGTTTCCTGAGAAGTCTCAAGAAATATAATCTCTGCTGGGCCTTCTTAACCAATGCTATAACATGAGCACTCCAGGACAGGTCCTCCTTTATGGCAACACCCAGAAACCTAAAGCTTGCCACCCATTCCACACATTCTCCAGCATGGTGGATGTAGAATCCACTGGAATGGGTTATTTCAGCCCTCCTGCTCAGAGAGACTAGGAAAAAAGCTTTAGCCACGCCTTCCCCTGGGCGTGTCCCCCAGTTTTTTCCTAGTCTCGGCTCAAAGCAGACACCTTTTTCCTGGCTCCATTGGAATTGATTCCAACTTAATTTAAATCAGTTTCTAATTGAATTTTTTTCCAAATTGCTTCCAAATTACTTTCAAAGGGGCAACTGGTTGTCCTTTAGACCAGGCTCTGGGGCAGGGACTTCTTCCCTTCCAGAGCTGGGTACTTTGATTCAAAGAGACTCCATTCCCCCCTTGGAGCTGGGATCTACTCCAGGATTTGCAGGCAGCCTTGCCTGCGCTCCCAGACGCTCCGACAGGGCAAGCGGTAGCAATCGAAGCCGGAGGACATCGGATCCAGGCACGGGGCTCCGTCGTCGCTGGAAACGCTCCGAACAAACCGCAAGTGCCCGATCGGAGCGGGAGTAGCGGGGAGCACAGATTCACCCCGTACGACATTTTAGAGCTGTTTCTTCGGCTGAGGGATTTTCCCTCGCAAACGGCGAAAACGCGACTGCCATTTTGGCTGCATGGTTTACAGAGGCCGCTTTCTGCATAAATCCCGAAGGCCGCCATCTTGGATTAGGGCCTACTAGGCCTCACCGGTCACTATACCTGCCTTGGCCTGGGGTGCCAGGCCCGAGCAGGGATAGCCTCCCAACGCGCTTCCAGCGCCCGGAGGCTCATCGACGGCCGTCCTCCTCCGAGCAGGCCGCGTCTTCTGGCTGGCCCTGCCGGACCCTAGGCCTCCCTTCGGGGCAGCATAGGCCACAAGGAGGCTCCCGGACCTAACGGCCCTATCCACCAGCGTGGTTGACTATTGCCTGACTGCAATTCATTGTCCCTTCTAGAGCTGGGAGAGGAGGCAGTACCCCGTGGGCCCTGGTTCCCTAGGCCCCGGCAGGAGTGAAGGTTTTAACAGGCCGCCTGCTATTCCTAGCCGTGGCCTTTAGCCACTAGGCCTACCGGGACAGGTTTATAGCCTGCCCGACTGCTCTGCCTTATAGTCTGTAGTCACTGTGAGGGGTGACTGCGCTCTGACCTGACTACCATCCTACGACCGCAATTCCAAATTCTTTTCCACTAGCCACCCTCTTGCAGGCTTGGTTAGTAACAATGGCAGACAGTGCCTCGACAATGGCTCCCTTGGTCTCAGGTGCCCCCCCCACGCAATCAAAGCACAGACCCACAGAATTGGATACAGGGGGTAAGAAAAAAGCTAAGACGAAGCACCTTACTTCCAAAAAGACCTCTAGGGCAGCTGAGCGAGAGGCCTCGAGGAGGCACCAGGCACTGGAGAGGGAATTCTCCAAGGCACAGCAGCTCCTATCCAGTGGGGCCGATCCGATTCCCCCTGCCCCACTGGATATCAATATCTCGGAGTCAACCCAGGCACCTGTGCTGAATGCCACCTGGATTGCCACTCCTCTGGGGGAAACCGATCAGGCAGGTCCCTCTCGCTCCTCCCCTCCTCCCCAGCAGGGTCCCCAAGTGGCTATTACCCCAGCGTTGGTAGGGGCTACCCTTGGGGGCCAGGGGCCCGCATGGTCCCAGGCCCAATTCCAGGTCTTCATGCCGCACGCATTCGCGCAATTCATGGCCCCACCGAGGATGCCACAGGTTCCTCCTCAGGTCCCAGGAGGGCTGAAATAACCCATTCCAGTGGATTCTACACCACCATGCTGAGAAAAGGCGTTCAGGTAAGACAACGCCCCTTCTCCGCTGATGATCAGGGGCTGAATGTCTTATCTA
The DNA here is from genome assembly GCA_034064705.1 of Bothrops alternatus. Lineage (NCBI taxonomy): Eukaryota > Metazoa > Chordata > Lepidosauria > Squamata > Viperidae > Bothrops > Bothrops alternatus. Next base: position 10,857,655 of record JARGCV010000081.1, read on the forward strand.
TTCCTTTTGTAATCTACTATAAGCTTCTTGGTCTTAGTTGTGTTGAGAACCAAAATTGTTTCTGCACCACAAGAGCAACCGCTCCACCTCATCCTGGTAGGCAGACTCATCCCCCTTGGAGATAAGCCTCACTACTGTTGTATCATCCACAAATTTAACAATAATATTGCTGGGATGAGTGGAGATTCAGTCATAAGTATAGAGGGTGTAAAGTAGGGGGCTCAACAATAGCCCTGTGGGGTATTAAGAATAAGGGGCTGAAGAGATATAGTTGCCTAATCTAACCCTCTGAGAGCAGCCAGACAGGAAGTTCATAATCCAAAGGCAGATTGAATGTGAAACTCCGATATTTACAAGTTTAGACACCAGTGTGTATGGAAGAATTGTGTTAAATGCAGAGCTAAAATCCACAAACTGGGGGTGCACCTGCAGTCCATGTGGGTACAGGGACAATGGTCCCAGAGGGACCTAGAACACAACAACAACTGGTTAGAGTTAAGAACCATACACTTAGCTCTCCAGCACTTACACAACAGGGCCGAGCATATCTCGGGGGAGGCAAACAGACAAGTGGATTTCCTGAGCAGATCGACTGTGGATCACGCCGAATGGGATCTACACCCGGACCTATTCGCAGAGATAACACAGAGGTTTGGGCAACCAGATTTAGACCTGTTTGCATCCCCAACAAATGCCCAGTTCCCAAGGTTCTTCTCAAGGTTCCCATCGTCAGGGGTGGAGGAAACAGATGCCCTACGTTGCCCTTGGCCAAGGGGACTACTTTACGCATTTCCTCCTCTCCCGCTGATCCTGGCGACCATCCGCAAGACATTGCAGGAACGGGCGGAGGTCATACTCGTAGCCCCACACTGGCCACGAAGACCGTGGTTCGCGGACCTGGTGAATCTCTCCAGGTCCCTGCCATGGAGGATACCCCTGGACCAGGCGTCACTCAGCCAGGGGGATCTACAACACCCAGAACCCCAATGGCTGCAGTTAGCTGCCTGGCACTTGAACGCCAAATCTTGAGCGGGGAGTCGTACCCTCCAAGAGTAATCTCCATGATCCAAGCATCCGACTGACCGGCCACCAACCGCATTTATGACTCCACATGGAGAAATTTCTGCAACTGGTGCGAGAAGCGAACACTCGATGTCGCGGGTCTAACAGTTCCTAATATACTAGAATACTTGCTTGACGGTCTGGACAGGGGCTTAGCACCAAATACCATTCGCAGGCAGATAGCGGCATTATCCACCCTACTCACTTGCGCCAACACAGTTCTCCTGGCACAGCACCCCAGGATTCGTGCCTTCTTAAAGGGTGCATCCCAGGCAAAGCCACCTGTGGTCCATAGATTTCCCTCATGGGAACTACCACGGGTTCTTTGGTCTCTCACCAGGGCACCATTTGAATCCATCAAGTCTTGCACTCTGAGGGCCCTATCCCTCAAAGTTACTTTCCTGGTCACCATAACCTCGGCTAGATGCATTTCCGAGCTTGTGGCCCTGTTGGTCAGGAAGGACTGTCTGGAGGGCACTACGACATTATATCAGGCGAACGGCACCCTTACGCAAATCAGAAACTCTATTTATTTCCTTTCACCACACCTCTAGTGGATCAGACCTTGTATTGCGGAAGCGTATCAATCACTTTCTCTACCAACACCAGGACAAATCACAGCATGTTCCACTCGAAGCACTGCGACATCCACAGCGTGGGCCACACAGGCCTCTATTGAGGAGGTTTGCAGGGCGACGACATGGTCCACGCCCTGTCCCTTCATCCGACATTACAAGATAGACCGTTTCGCCTCCGCGGACGCCTCCTTTGGAAGGAGGGTCCTGCAACAGGTAATCTCCACAAACACAACTTTGTCCTCCTCTGTTTCCCACCCATTGGGGCAGTGAGGCTTTGGTATATCCCATTGGTGGATTCTACGTCTCCAGTGCTGGAGAAGGGGCGTTGTCTTATCTGAATGCCTTTTCTCAGCACGGAGACGTAGAATCTACTCTCACCCTTAAAATCATTAAAGTTCATATTAGAAAACCGGCAGCCATCACATCAAATTGTAGTCAGCTGCTTTGCCTTCATCAAGAATGGGGGAGTAGCTACCCCTGGACGGGCGTGACAAGTTAGCTGATCCGGTCTATTGGGCAGGAAGGCAGAGTTAACCCATTGGTGGATTCTACGTCTCCGTGCTGAGAAAAGGCGTTCAGGTAAGACAGTGCCCCGTATCAGCAATATGCTAGTGATATCCAGTTCTACAATGTGTTCCTAAGTCAAATTAGCAGAGCTATGGAAATTTTGTCCCAATGCTTGCAGGCTTTCAAGATCTGAATAGGAAAAAAACAGGATGAAGTTGAAATCGAGCAACATTCAAGGTTAGCTTCTGTGTTGTCTTGAAGGGGAAAGGCTGATCCAAGGGAGGAGGTTCTGAGATCCTCCTTAGTTCATGACTACCACTGGATAGGCAAGTATAGGCTGTGGCTAAGCGCTATTTGCCCAAATTAGGCTGGTGCTTTAGTTGTGGCTAGACTGAAACTTTTGCAATAGAAACTCATGACTTAATGATCACACAATCAGAATACTGCTGTTCTAAAGACCACCTGAAGTTATAATTGGTAGAAAATGTGACACAATATCCATGTGATGGCAGAGTCAACTACCAGAAGCACTTTATATCTGTGCTTAGGTCTTGCTAATAGGTTTCCAAGCACAATTTGGAATTCTGGTTTTGACTTATAGTGCTCTTTATGTCTTAGCCTCAGGTTATCGCCAGCCATCTTCAGCTACCGGTAGAACCAACCCAAATGTTATATTTCTCATGGTAAAAAAGCTTGAGGATTCTACATTTTAGCAAACGACAAAGGGAAACCAAAAGATTTTTTTTTCTGTAATGGTTTTATAAAATAGCTCCCTTTGAATATCAAATTGCCTTCAGTATAATGTCCTTCCAAATTGGATGGTTTCAGAGAACCTTTGGTAGTTGACATAATTTTGCTGGGATTGGTTGATTTTATCATAGGGTTTTCTTTATGTTAATAAGTATGGTAGGTGCAGTTATTATTTTGGTCAATTTAGAAGTATATTATAAATTATTATAATGTAGTTTGATGTGTGTTTCTTTTTACCGAGAATGTTTTGATACTGTGGATACTGATTTTAGATTTATTGCATATGTTTTACCATTCATAAAATTGTGTTACAATATGGAGGTTTTTAAGTTTATTGTATTTCATGGAGTTGGAGGGATATAAAGCCAGTAAATAAATATGTAAATAATATTTGCTAAATAAAATTCACTAACCTACAAAATAAGAGAAAGTAATCTACCTTGAAATGTTCTATTTATTGATTACTGACATCAAATCTAATTGGATGATCAAGCAATTAAAGCAGGGATGTCAAACTGCCGACCTGTAGGCCGGTTTCATCATACCAAAGTTGCGCCCACCCCATTGCCGGCAATGCAAAAAGATACGTCACAACACGTCACGTGACGTAGTGAGTTTGACACCCGTGAACTAAAGCATATTTTGTTTTATGACACTTTCTTCTCTTTTTAAGGGTTAAGAAGTTCAAAGGTGTCCTTATTATCTCCCTACTTCCAGCCACTCCATAACTCTTGATTACAAATAATCATAATACTTGAAAGAGGAATCAAAATATTGCCCTTGATAAAAGCTCAAGCTTGCTAAGTAACTATTTGAATTGATAATATGTTTTGCTTTAACTTTATCATTTGTGCAATTTGAGAAAAATGTAGTAACTACATTGTGAATTTGATGGGCTATAATTAACAGGATTATAACAATCTACAATTACAGCATTCTTTGTTCTCTTTTAGCATTCCTATAGAACAAGTTTTATTCAGCTCAATTTTCATCTTTAGATGAGAGGTTGGCATCCTCTTTCTTTTCTGGGTGTTTCCTGGGCAGCCTGGGAAGACACCCAACTCTTTTGTGAGAATATAACATATCTTATATCAAGGTGGAGCCCTATTAAGGAACACAGAAGTTGCAGATTGCTGTACATATATTTCTGATAGATCTTTGAGAGTTCAACTAAAACAGTTATTTTAGCCATGTTTTAATTGTGTATTTACTATGTTGTTGAAAAACATACATAGTAATGGTCTGTTCTCAGATATAATCTTGCATAATTTTAAGTGAAAAATCTTATATATTAACTCAGATTGTTTCATTAAAATGTTTTGAGTTGGATAGATGCTCACAAAAGAAGGTAAAATATTTTTAAGGGTTCCACCAAAGCAAACAGAGTTCCCATACTTTTTTTAAAGCTAACTTAAGGTAATAAAAGCAGGCAATATGGTAAAATATTACTTACTATTCAGTCTACAGAAAAAAATGACAGGATAATGAATCAGATGTAATTCATTCACTTCAGTATAGCTTAAGTAACACAATATACAGGTAGTTCTCGACTTACAACCATTCATTTAATGACTGAAGTTAGAACGGAATTGAAAAAAATGATGTATAACCAATTTTCACACATAACAACTGTTGCAGCATCCCTATGTTCATGTGATTGACATTTGGATGCTTGGCAACTGGCATCCTTTTGGGACCTTCTGACAAGTAAAGATTCACTGCCAAGAAAGGTCATAAAAAGGGGCAAAACTCATTTAATTGTCTCGTTTAGTGAAGGAAATCTTGTGGTCAACTGTGGTTGTCAGTTGAGGACTACCTGTAGTGGAAATATAGTTTTGGGGCCACTAAGTTTTAAGCTTCTTCATAAATGCACATGTTTGCATAATGAAAATGTTCTACATATTTGCTTTTAGCTACAAAAACAATGAAGTAACATATTTTGTGTTTGGCATGCAGAAAACTCAACAGTTTAACAGCAATATCTATAACACACACGCACACGCACACACACACATACAACATGTATGTTTTTATTGACATTATAGGAAATAATTTGAAAACAGTAGAGAAATTACTTAGCAGGCAGGCAGTAATAAAATGGTTCTCAATTTCTGAACAAGCACTTTGAAACATTCCCATTCTCCAGCCCTGGAGATGGAGAATCCACCAATGGGTTTAGACACTGTATTCCTGCCCAATCAGATCAAGTCAGCCAAAGTTGCCACGCCTATCCTGGACCATAGAGATTTATTTATTTATTTATCAGACTTATATGCCGCCCTTCTCCGAAGACCCAGGGCGGCAGATCCCAGTCTTGACTTGATCTTGCCCAGGACAGACGTGCAAATTTGGCTCTTAGGCAGGTAATGTCTTCATTGGTGGATTTTCCTTTCCACAGTAGCTTTGCTGTGCTGTAGTTAGCACAAAATTTGGCCTGGCATTACCAAAATTTCTAGGACTTTCCCATTCAGGAACTTGGAAATTGTTTCCAATCTCCTGCATTGGGGGGGGAATAATACAGCTAGCTTACTTGGGGAAAGGGGCTCCTTCCCCCTCTCCCTCCCTTCTTAAAATTTCCCCTTTACCTCAACACCTGATCAGGCAGGGTTTAACAGCTGTTAGGCCTCATCCCAGCGTGGGGGGGGGGGAATTTTGAATTTCCATTGGAGCTTGTGGCTGCAGCTCCAGTGGCTGTTTCCACAGAGGAGGCTTATAGGCTGAAGATCTTAAGCGGCCACAGTCAGCATCTGGGCAGAACACAATGTGGCCTCCATCAAGGCCGATCATATTTCAGGGGAAGCAAACACCGAGGCTGACCTTCTGAGCAGGACAACCGTAGATCACTCGGAATGGCGCCTCCACCCGAGGGTCTTCAGAGAAATTTGTCACCGTTTCGGCCTCCCACTTGTGGACCTCTTCGTGTCCCCGCTCAACACCCAACTACCTCAGTTCTTCTCCCGGTTCCTGTCTACAGGGGCAGAACAGATGGATGCTCTTCGAAGCCCATGGCCCCAAGGTCTGCTTTATGCCTTTCCCCCTCTAGCTCTTCTCCCGGCGGTAATACGCAAGCTCCTTCGGGAGCGAGCGGAGGTTCTCCTGGTGGCCCCTTATTGGCCAAGGAGACCTTGGTTCGCCGACCTGATGAGCCTCTCCCTCGCAGACCCTTGGAGGATTCCTCCGGAATGGGTCTCTCTCAGCCAAGGGGTCATTCTCCATCTGGACCCCCAGTGGCTCCAGTTAGCTGTCTGGCACTTGAGTGCTCAATCTTAACAAGGGATCTTTGTGCACCAGGGGTCACCACAATAATCCAGGACTCCCGCCGCCCTTCCACCAACCGCATTTACGAGGCCACGTGGAAGAACTTCTGATCATGGTGCTCCGGCCGACAGTTGTCACTCTCGGAACTCACAATTCCCCTTATCTTGGACTACTTGTTAGATGGTCTGGAGAGAGACATTGCGCATTGCGCAGACAGGTCGCAGCTCTTTTCACGGTCCTCACATGCAACTCAGCGGGGACTTTGAGTCATCACCCTTAATCCACTCATTCCTTAAAGGGGCCTCTAACATCAGACCCCCTACCGTGCACAGGTACCCTTCGTGGGAATTACCACGGGTCCTCCGGGCCCTTACTAAGCCACCCTTTGAGCCCCTAAGGACATGCAACGTTTGCTACCTGTCCCACAAGGTGGCATTCCTGGTGGCAATTATGTCGGCACGACGCATCTCCGAATTGGCAGCTCTCTCGGTCTGGGATGACTTGTGCGTATTCCATCGGGATCGAGTGATCCTTCGACTTGACCCTACCTTCATCCCGAAAATCAGTTCTCTGTTCCATAGGTTACAGGAGATATTGACTTGTGCGTATTCCATCGGGATCGAGTAATCCTTCGACTCGACCCTACCTTCATCCCGAAAGTCAATTCTCTGTTCCATAGTTCACAGGAGATAGTGCTACCAGATTTTTGCCCTAATCCATCGCACGCTCTGGAACGACAATGGCATAGTTTGGATGTCCGTAGAGCACTTCAGTACTATATTTCATGGACAGCGGAATTTCACAAATCTGAAGCTCTCTTTATATCCTTCCATTCTTCCTCCATGGATCGGAAGGTTTCCTCTTCCACAACTGGCAGGTGGATTAGGACATGCATCGCCGGGGCGTATCAAGCTGAGGCATTGCCGGTTCCACGACGGGTTACTGCCCATTCCACATGCAGTGCAGCTACTTCCGCGGCCTGGGCTACCCAGGCGTCCATTGAGGAAGTCTGCAGGGCGGCCACATGGGCTTCGCCATCTCCTTTCATTCGGCACTACAAAATTGATAGGTTTGCCTCTGCTGAGGCTTCCTTTGGTAGGAGGGTTCTCCAACAGGTTATACATCAAAGTGCCACACCGGACCAGTCTGCTTCCCACCCTCAGGGACAGTAGGCTTTGGTATGTCCCATTGGTGGATTCTCCATCTCCAGTGCTGGAAAAGGGGCGTTGTCTTACCTGAACGCCTTTTCTCAGCATGGAGATGGAGAATCCAATCCCACCCTTGTAGGTCATTTAGGCCTAGGGTTAGTTTTAGTTTGATGAGCCACAACGTCTTGCTGTCAGTCAATGGCTATTCTTGCGTCAAGACTGGGATCTCTATGGTCCAGGATGGGCGTGGCAACTTTGGCTGACTTGATCTGATTGGGCAGGAATACAGTCTAAACCCATTGGTGGATTCTCCATCTTCGTGCTGAGAAAAGGCGTTCAGGTAAGACAACGGCCCTTCCCTTCTGTTCTCTTCACCTGAACCACAGAGCACTTAGCTTTTTTCCTCTCAGAATACTTAATAGAAAATTATGACTCCACAGATAAAAATAAAGACGATATAACAGGGCTGAGTACTTGCTAAAATGTGACTTGAGAAAACATGTTTACAGCAATCTGTTGTTGGCAGCAAATTCTTAATATGTGTTTAAAGTTAATTATGGCTTTCATATAGTCTATTCATTTAGAAAGAAAATAATGTGAGATCTATGTGCTTTGTTATATTTTCTGTAATAATAATTACGTTCCTTTGTAGACAAATATATGAAAATGTATGTAGTCAATACATATTTAATCAAATGACAGGAGAAATAATTAAACTTTAAAAAATATTTGATACTAGCTGTACCCAGCCATGCGTTGCTGTGGCTCAGTGTGGTTAAATGGAAAAGAAAGAAAAGAGAAAGCGCACGCTTGTAATATGTTTAATTTCACAATGCTTGTGGGTATACAATATTTTTTGTTGTTCCATTGTGTGTGCAGATATAGAGATTATGTCCAACAGATGGCGCTGTTTTTCAAAAACCGCATGTTTTTACCTGTCACAAGTGTGACATCTATATAATATAGGTATATAAAAGCACGCACATATTTGAATGCAACGTTGTGTCAAAATTTCAAAGCAATCAGTGAAGAACTTTCGGAGATTTAAGAATTTGAACAAACTAACATTTACATTTTTATTTATATATAATAATAATAATATAATAATATAATATGATTGAGGGACCGGTTACATCTACCCATCCTATCAGGTGTGGCCGGAGAGGCATGCTACATCTAATATGGAATGTTTATCTGATGGAACCCAAGAAGAGAGTCTTCTCTACTACCCGCTCTTTGCACCTCATTTCCTAGGAATTTAGATTGACATTTAAAGAAGGGCCTGAAGATTTGGTTTTGCCATCTTGCCTAGGACTCTGGTAATGATAGTAGGGAGCCTGCTGAATGGTTTTATTGATAATTTGATTTCACTTGCACAGATCAAGGTTTTAATAGTTTTAATGTGTTTTCATAGTTTTTGTATCATTTTGGTTATCTTGTGTATTTTGTGTATGTTTTAACTTTGTGAGTCACATATATGAGATGAGTGGTTATATAAACTGGAACAAATAAATCGGTATATGCATAAACTTAAAATTACAAAAGATCCATATGAGAAGTAATAGCATATACCAAAGGCCAGAACATTGAATACTTTCCTTTGATATTTATACAGTTGGTTTTTTATGCAAAATGTACACTTTTCTGACTCTATCTCTGACCTTTACTATCTGGGAAAATGTGTTCCTTTTACTCATGTTCTTTTACTTTATACTTATCCTTATCTTACACCCTGCCTTCCAGCCCTTAGACTTCATTAAGTGCTGCTGGAATTAGAGGTAGCCTGGCAATTGCTCCCTTTTCTGAGTTGTTTCTCTGACTCTCAGGCCTTATCAGTTTATAGGAAGGCCAAAACAATTAGTTGCTGCTAAATGGCTGTAGCTGAGCTGCATCTGTGAAAGACTTCTTGTGGGTATAAGGTCCTGCTACTACTTTCTCAGCTGTAGTAGCTTCTGAGGCTTTTGACTCATTCTACCTTCTATTTTCATCTCCTATCTTTCATGCATGATTGCATTTTGGTTCTCCAATGCGCTCTCATTTCTCTCTTTCTCCAATATCCACTCTCTGCATCTTCAGTGTTTCTCTTGTTTTCCTGAAGTACAACTGATGCCCTTTGCTCTGGTAAACTCCCAGGAGCACAATCCATAAGGAAGGAAAACTCAGGTCAGCAGTTTTGAGTGGAAAGACAGTCTCGTATGTTTATTTTCTATTTCTTACTGTTGGAGACTTCTCTTCTATTTACTTTGTTATTGGCACCTATAACTATTCTCTCTTACGTATAAATATAATTATGGACTATATTTCTCATTTGGTTTGTCTTTGCCAATTTTTTCAGCAAAACATTTAATAACTTCTAGAATTAGGTGAATGAGCTCATTGTAGTTTTTAGTTGTTTGAATATGACTCAATGTCAAAGATGTAGAATTTATGTTGTATTAACTAATATCAGTGCACATTTGAACCATAAGCTGGTTTGGTTATACAAAAACAAACTTCATAGTATTAGTGTACTGTGTTTGTCTGCCTTTGAAGATGTGCAGTTAATATAAAATATGGTTGTTCCTATGACTGGGATAATTGAATTAGCATAGATTACATCAATATTGAGGCTACATTCCTCAAACATGTATCTCACTAAACTTCAGTTACTGCTTTTGACCTAAAATTCCATTAATATTTTTGACCTAAATTGTTTGCAAAAGTGCTTTTATTTGCTTGCATAATGTTAAGATTAATTAAGAATGACTTATTAAAAATGTGTCTGCAGGCTAGGAAGAGCTAGATAGGTACCAGAGGATGTACCCCATCAAGATGTACCCCATTAAGAACTTCATATACAAAGAGGTTTTCTTAATGATAATTATGCTGACCTATTATTATTACTTAATAACAGAAAACATTTTTATAAATAAAACATTTTTATTGATAGCTATCTTTTTTATTTCTGTACTACCTCTCCAAGATGGCTCAAGGTGGTTAATGTAAATTTAAACCATAAACTCATCAAAATACGACACCTTGGTTGATCATCATAAAGATCACATTTACACTATTTAATATAACTATATATTATTAAAAGCCAGTTTGGAAAAAAAAGTCTTTAAGCAGTCTTGAAAGCCTTGATCAGAGGATATCATTTTCTAAAACCATGAGCCTTGGATTATATTTGTCTTGTAATAAGTTTTAAATTATAAGCTTTTTTTTTTTAAATTCTGCTAATTATATGGCAGACTATAGAACTAAGTGATGAATCATTAGATATTACTGACTTACCTGTCCATTTTGTACCTGGCACTCCCAGGTGAACTGTTGATGGTAAAAAAACAAACAAATAAAAACATGTTAATGTAAATAAAACATTTGCAGCAATGATTAAAATTTGGACACACTAAGCAAAAAGCTTGCTAGAGAACTCTATAATGCTGGAAAAAGTGGAGGGAAAAAGGAGGATCAGTAGCAAGGTGAATGAAAATTACATCCTTGATGTGTATAATGTGAGAAGACATGAAAGACCAGGTAGGGACTGATCATCATGGAGAAAATCTATCTATGCAGTCTCTATGTACTGACTTGATTGTATGTAATCAACCATCAACAATATAAAAAGATAATGCAGAAACATAATAAATATATATGTGTAATATGTGGTGCAAGTGAAACTCAAAAACTATACATGCAGCAGAAATACTAAAAAAAATTGGTGTATCTTCATCTATGTAGGCCTTATGAAACTGTTAACTTTTTGTTATATGAAAGACTCATGTTTAGATATTCCAGAGCTTAATGCTTATTTTAAAAATATTCTTTTAGCTGAGGCAGTAATACAGAAATATATAATATTAAATACTGTTTGTCTCTCTCTCACTGGCATTTCTACCCCTAATCCTCTGCTAAAACTTCTATTGACCACATAGAAGGTAAATGCCTTATAAGGTAATAGCATATTGGGATGTGTTTCAAATGAAGAAAAAGCATGAAGAACAGGGTTTGACATTCCCTACCTAAATATTGTTGCTCTGATGCCATATAGATCTTTGTACATTGATTTATGCAAATAAAGCCATTATATGGTATTATACTAAAACTATATATATAAATATAATAAATAAATTTGGAACTTAACTTCTTCTGGTTTCATTGGTAGATCCAGCTTTCTTATGAGCCTCAAAATATCTTCTAGGAGAAAATGATTTGATTTAGCGCCTGTAGAATGTAAACACGTCCATCATTAGAAGTGGCTTCTTCTGGTGTCATTGGTAGTGCCAAATATTTTACATGTGGTATAGTCTCGTTATTGCTCTCTACATGTTTTGGGGACAGTTTCTTTTAAATCATACTAGCTAGGATATGTAATTATTCCAGTTTTTAGTTTTCCGCCTGTGGCAGTAGTCTGGCCAGCTTTATGTGATTTCAGAAGCTAAACTGGTTTGAGCTAGTTCGTACTTGAATAAACAACTCTAGGAAAGACTCAAAATATGGAAATCATAATAACAAAGTACTTCTATATATTATGCCAAGAAAACTGTATGAATGTCACCAAATAGAACTCAAGATAATTTTAATCTACAACAGAAGAGGCAGCTAACTTTGTTGATCTTGAAAAGCTAAGAAAGATTTGATCTGGCTAAAGGAAAAGTACCAAGAAAAGCCCACTTCAGTGGGCTAGATTGAAAAGATTTTTTTGAAAAGTGAAAGGGCCATTTTAGGCACTACTGTATTGTTTCAAAAAAGATATTACCATTAATGCTAGGCGGCCTACCCTTGCATTAGATCAAAGCAAGAGATTTTTGAAAGTACTTTTTTTTCCTAAAGAAAAGGTTTCCTGTCTTATTAAACAATTAGAATGATTGGGAATCTGGAAAAAAGACACTTACAAAATTGCTCCAATTTTTCTAGAAGTTGGTACAAGAAATAGGTGAAATTATATAGTAGATTATGGTTAATTATAAGGAAAAATATAAATCTAATTGCTACTCAACAATGGAAAAGATTTCATCATGATGTGAGGGCTCTCCTTGACTGTGGAGTTCTTGAACTGATCTAAATCAGGTCCCTAACCATGGACCAGTACCAGGCCACAGCATGCCAGCAACCAGTCTGCACAAAGAAGCAAAGTCCCATCCGTGGGATGCAGGCAGCACACAAAACCACGCCCCCTCTGGTCCGCAGAAAAACCTCCATGGAATCGGTCCCTGGTGCCGAAAAGGTTGGGGACCTCTGATCTAAATAACTAGTTGCTGTGAAACTTGTTGCAATTCAGAAATTATTTTTTCTTTAATAAATATTTAGCTTTTTTGCCTATATATCTTATTCCATCTCGTTATTTACATACACCACAATAGTAGTTAAAATTCTACAATAAGAGGAAGAAATATTCATGTTAAAAATGTGAAATATTTTACACTATTTCCTTTATGGAATTTAAATTTCATGAGTTCCAATTATAATAAACATCAATTGTTTTAAGTAGGCAAAAAATCTGTATGGGTGTGATTGCCATGGCAGCATGGAATTTAAGCCTGTGTAGTATAATAATGTGGCAGAATCTTAGGAATCCTGCCTTTTATGAAAAAAAAATCTGCTTATTGAGATACAGTGTTTCAACAAGTTCAACTCTAATTTAAACATTCTATTAAATTATATAAAATGCTTGGCACAGCTTGTATATGTTAATATATCTTCCTACATATAATCTTTTTGACAGTTATATAATTGTTCAAACAATAATATTTAAAAGGCAAGATAATTTCAGTTGCCCTGTTAATTCAGAACACAGCATTAGAATGCTTGTGTGTGTGCGTGTGTGCATGTGTAAACAAAAGAATTAAATGACATTCCTTGCATAAAAATCAATTTGTTTTTATAAACTGTATTTGTTATAAATATCTGATAGTGGTTGTGTAGAGTCTGCTAAATGGTTATATTGTTAGTAAATTGGATTGTATCCTCACAGATTATATTTTTATGTTTTTAGTAGTTTTTATTGCTTTGGTATGTTTTAATTGTTTTTTGTTTTATAATCGTGGTTTTACTTTTATATTGCATTTTGTATTTTAACTTTGTTAGCTGAGTATCACATCTGTGAGGTGGACAGCAGGTAAATTTAAAAACAAACTAACCAATGTACACTGCTAAAACATTGATTTTCAATAAATTGAATGTGGATAAAAATAGCAAATAAAGCAACAACAAAAAAACAATAATAGTACATAAACATTGATTATTGCTCCAATTTAGGTAGCAGCAGTAATTACACCTTAAAGCCCTTGTTCATGGGTCTCCAACCCCCAATCTGTGGACCAATACCAGGCTGCAGCATGCCAGCAACCAATCCACACAAGCAAGCAAAGCCCCATCCGCAAGATGCAGGCAGCACACAAAACCATGCACCCTTCGGTCTGTGGAAAAACCTCTCTCCACGGAACCAGTCTCTGGTGCCCAAAAGGTTGGGGACCTCTGCCCTAGTTCCATGACCTTTTCAAGGCTGTTCCAAAGGAGGGGGCTACCAATGAAAACCTCTAATGCTGAATTGCTCTCTCACCTGACATTTGTGAGGAACCTTTAACTTCCTGGCTTACAGTGATGGTGGAACAGAGATTGGTTCTGTATGGAAGATGCAATCCTCAGATGTTCTTGGGGCTTTTCTGATTTGCACCAAAAGCTTTACTATAAACCAGTGCAGCACCCACAAACCCACTTGTGTTATATGGCTGTTGCACTTTCACCTGGCAGTTGCAACTGGCTGCATTTTTTTATAAAGTATCATAAAACTCAGTGCCTAATCTACTGAGACTGTATTACAAATATTGTTAGGTGCTATTGACAAAAGAGAATATTTATTGCTCAGGATTGAACTGTGGGGCCTTGGTGTTCTTTGAGCTTGGTTGTTTTCTTGCATTAATTACCAAACTAGATAACATTATCAATGCTACCGGTAGAAGGGAGTGGAGATTGTTCTCATTCTATATACTAGTAGTTTGGCCTATCAGTATTAGTGGGGGTGATCGTGGTGGTCCCTTGATTGGGATCAAGGAACCACCAAGACCACTCCCACCAACATTGACAGAGTAAGCCACTACACAGAGCAGTGGTTCCCAACCTCTTCTATACCCCGCACCCCTAGAACGCTCTGATATATTCTCACACCCCTTACAAAAGTTCAAAATAACGGCAACCAATTATGCATATAAACTATAATTTTGAAAACCCAAGTTTTTGCACCCCCTAGAATATCATCTTGCACCCTTGGTTGGGAACCCCTGACAGAGAAATATTCATTCTCTAGTCCCACCATTTTAAAGAAATATTCATTCTCAAATGGCATTTAACACAGCTGTGGTTTGTACATACACTATGGGATATACTTACTTAAGGATGCTTCATATAGTTTCACTTGATTGTGCCTTCTGAGCAGCTGACCTCTGATGAATTGTGAATATTAAATACATGTGATTCTGAGCCAGAGAACAATTTATGGGGGAAGTAATGCACAAGTTCTTAATATAGCCAAACTGAATTCATAGTATCACCAGATAATTACAAATGATACTTTTACCAATTGAAGGGATTTTTAAATGTCTTTTGTTAATGCATTTTCCCCATTCAGTTATATTCAATTCTCAGAGATTGCCTTGACAAGTCCTTGCAGTTTTCTTGGCAAGGTTTTTCAGAAGTGCATTGCCTGCTACTAAGTCTTAAGAGAAAGTGACTAACCCAAGGTCATCCGGCTGGTTTTGTGCCTAGGTGGGACTAGAATTCATGGTCTTCTGGTTTCTTGCCTGATGCCTTGACCTCTACACCACATTTGCTCTCTAATTCATATACAATCACATAAACTTTATCACAACTAAAATTTCTGTTCCATTTATGTCCTGATGGAACTTATATGGATTATTGAATATTTATTTATTTTATTTATTTTATCAAATTTCTATGCCGCCCCTCTCCTAAGAATATACATGTTAAGTATAAATTAAGGTCTATATTATGTCCAGAGAGCTGCAAAAGTTAGTGAATAGTAAATAACAATACTAAAAGTTTTCCTCTCACTTACTTTTTCCCTCTCACACTTATATACAAGATTATAATATCATAAATTTATTTATTCAGTACCATAGGAAGTCCTTTAAATAATGAAGAATCAAAATTTAGATTTTTTTGTTGTACCTTAATTATATATTAAGGTTCTTTTATTGAATTGAAAAGCGCTATCACTCATTTTCTTTCTTTTTTCCTTTTAGATCTTTCAGCTGCCCAAAGAAAGTTTGCTCGTTCATTGAGGGATTTCAGGTTTGAATGTATTGGTGAGGCTGAAACAGATGATGAAAGATGCATAGGTATGTCAGTATAAGAAAATTAATACAAGTCACTCTTGTTTAACAACCAATCGCTTAGCAGCCTTTTGAAATGGATCCCCCCAAAGCTCACATGACCATGATTTACAATGTTTTTTTTGGTTAATTTCTGGTCTTAGCTGATTTCCAGCAAAAAAAACATCCATAGAAACATATGGATTTGTTTAACAACCATGGCATTTGCTTAACAACTATGAGGTTTGCTTAATTACCTTGGCATTTGCTTAACAATCACTGCAAAAGAAGTAATAAAATCAGGTCTAGACACTTGGTGCCTTGACTTATGAATGTCATGATTTATAACAGAAAATCCAGGCTTCATTATGGTTGTAACTTGAGGAGTGTCTATATAAATTTAAAAATTCATTTTTTAATATTTTATTTGCTACATAGTGTCTGATATTTATTTATTTATATGTTTATATTTATTCATGTTACAGATGCATCCCTTCATGAATTCTCTAACTTTCTGAAAAATTTAGAAGAACAAAGAGAAATAATGGTGAGTTCTTTTTTTAAAATGTCACATGCAAAAGTGTGATTGCATTCTAATTTGGTTTCTATTTAATACAATATAGCAGTAAGTAATGTGTCAGCTCTGTCATCTGCATATTTCTCATTAGTTTTCTAACTCTAAAAGTTTCTTATATATCCATTTTAACCTCTTAAAGAAAATCTCTTAATTTAACCTAATTCCTCTAAATGATTCAGCATATAACAGTACTTGGCCAAGCTTGCCTGCATTTAGAAACCAAGAAGGATTTAACTCCAGGGAATATCAGGGTTTCTGTATTTTTTGAACCCAGATCATGTAGATTTCTTTAGGGTTCAGTAAGTATCATTGGTAGTAGGTTTTATACAATTTATCCAGAGATTCCCCAGTCAATATCATCTCCATGTCTGAGATTACTGTTCCTATCATTCTGCAGTATAGCCAGTCCTTTCTCTTGTGTTGGTTTCTATAGTCCCGTACCCAAGCAATGCAAACATTTGAAGAAATTTTGAAAGAGATAATCCTTGCAAATTAGTGTCTTCCTAATCTAACCTAACTTGGAATGTTGGACTGATCTACCAACCTTTTTCCTTTGAGTATATACAGAAAGTGCAGGTCAGAAGTTCATTATGCATTTTCTCATTACTGACAATATTTTTAGCAGTTCATTGCATCATTTAAAATAAGTTTTAGTAAGATGACAGGTGATTCAGTGGGAGTTTCTTTCTGTCCAAAGCTGCTGTTTCATTTCAGGAATTCTTGATGTGTGATTCCTGAGAAAGACGTCTCTCTTATGCAAACATATACACCCAAATGCTTGGAAAGTATTTTTATACACAACTTGGAACTAAGGAAGAAATTTTGTTTTGAGCTGAACTCTTCCAATGCAAATAAGTACTTTTGTAAGATCACCAATTGCTTGATAAATTATATGGAGGAGTCCTTTCTCTCCAGTTTTCATTTTGTAATATTCCAAGCAACTGGGAAGGTGTAATTGCTGCCGTACGGATTTAGATAAAGTAATCCACATGCAAAACGTTTGCTTCTTACTCTCAGCATTTGGCATTTCTCAGAGAAAATAAGCAGGACCAGGCTGATGACTAACAGGGAATTTGGGGGAAAATATTCCCAGAAGAAAGTAGTGGCAGATTACTTATATGTGTTGTAACCTTCCCCTCCCACCAAATCTTGGCTATTTTTGTTTGGTCACTGAGATGAACTAAACTTGAGAGACACTTTTCTTTTTAGACCTGCATAGAATTGTGACAATAATCTTCCTAAAAACATTTAGGAAGAAATCTACAGTATAACCAGTTGTAAAAAAAACTGGGGCAAGGTTCATCTTCAAAACAGAAACTCTAAATCTATTTCCAAGTGCTACAGAATCCTTTAGACCAGCGGTTCTCAACCTGTGGGTCGCGACCCTTTTGGGGGTCGAATGACCCTTTCACAGGGGTCGCCTAAGACCATCGGAAAACATATATTTCCGATGGTCTTAGGAACCGAGACACCGCTCCTCTATCTGTCTCCAGGCGAGGGGAGCGGGAGGCGGAGGAAAGCCCGAGCAGGGAGGGATCTGGCCAGGGAGGGCGGAGCTGCATTCGGGCGCTGCTTCTGGAGGTCATGGATGCTGGCCTGGCTCTGGTGTGCTTCGAGGTAGAGGTTGTCTGCTGCGTTGCCGCTGGGAGCCTCAGCTGGCTAAAGTGCCTTTCAGAGAAAGAGCGAGGCCGCGATCCAGGGTGGCCCTGCTTTCCCCTGCAGGGTGACCCAGCCAGCAGCGTCCTACTCTCGTCGTTTCAGGGAGGGGGGAGAGGAAGAAGAAGAAGGCATCCACCCAGCGGGCTGCTACCTTCGCCTCCTCGCGACGGAGAAGTGCTTTGAGGCAGATGGCAGGTTATAAAACTGACGCTCGGCTCAAAGCGTGGATGGGCAGGCCAACGAAGCCACTGCTCCTCCATGGGCGGACGGATAGCTGGACGGCTAGGAAAGTTCCCCGACTCTTTTGCTGTGGAGGAAGAAAACCAAGCTTCGAGATCTCGCGAGCAGGCGCGCAGATGCGACTGAGCTTGCAAGAAGCCCAGAAAGCTTTACGTTGAGGCGGGCGGTTTGCTTCCCAGAAGAAGCTGCTTGGGACATCTCCATTGCTAAAAGATAATGCCCTTGCTTTCCTATGATGTCGAAGGTGTCCTACGTTAGGAAAAAACAAAACACAATCCCCACGCAAAAACAGTCCACCCGTGATAATGCAAAACCTAATGAAGAGCGTAGCTGTTTTTATTACTCTTATCACAACTCTGAGAAGTAAGTTGGTGGCAGTTGCTGCACAGGAGTTAACTGAGATCCCAGATAACCCATCCTCACACAATTGGAAGTTTGCATTAGATCCCCTAAATTCCCAGTGATAGATCACACTAGTGATAAATGTGGGAGCTTTGTTCCTACTTATGTGGTGGGCATAAAAGTATAGTAGCTTTTTCCTCTCTTCCCGTGGCAGCTGATTCCCCCCCTTGTCCTCTCCTCCTCTGAGATCCCTGCAGCCCTCCGTAAGACAGCACATACTTTTTGATTCCTGCTGCTCAATCCCTCCTCCTCCCCTCCTTGATGGCGTCCTACTTGTGGGATGCAGGGGAAGGGAGCACCATTTCATTACAGGTGGGAGAAGGAAAACTGGTCCAGGCAGTGAAAAGGGAAGAGATCAAAGGGGGGGGCTTTGGAGATGAAAGCTGCTTTGGGTGGATGTTTTGGTCTGCAGCATGTGTTTCCCTTTCCCCTCCTGCCTGTCTTTTCTCTGTTTCCTAGTGTGCCTCTGAAAAGCCGGGAAGGGGGGGGGGCAAAATGAATCTGCTCCTAGTGTGGAATCAAGAAGCTCCAAGGGGCCTTTTCTTGCAGTTGCTGCAGTAATGCCCCCCATTCTTCCTGCCCTGGCTGCTGCACCAAAAGCAGTTGATTATTGTTCAGTGGAACCAGTAGTGGAGTGGGAGGAAGGAATGGATTTCCCTTCTGCTGCCTGCCTCAGTGGACAAGACCTCCTTCCAAAAATCTCTCCTAAGATTCTGGCAGGCACAGCTCCAGAACTGAGCTATGCTGGCTCAGGAATTCTGGAAGTTGAAGTCCACGAGTCATAAAAGAGCCAAGATTTCCTTTCTGCCTTCTTCAGAGAGAGAAGCTCTGAAGGTCCTTAGGATCAATTGTCCTGGAAGGACAGGGGTCCTCTTCCACACCCTCAGTGAATTTCAGCTGGAGGTAGAAAAACGGGCAGTGGCTCAGGCTGAAGAGGTAAATTGTGTGGGCCACATCACACACATGGACAACAAATATCTACAAGTATAGCTCCCCTTGAGTATCACCTCAACTAATCCTTATTTTCTCCCACCCCATAAGCACTCCCTCCCCCATACACAGTCATATTAATTTTTCACAGGTCATGCTTAACCTAATCAGGCAACTTCAAGGGCTCATTTAAAGAAGAGAAAAGATCAGGTCTCCCTTCAGAGCCATAGGTGGAGCAGCTGAAGGTGTGATTCGGCACCCATGCTTCAAGACAAAATTTCATTTATTTGTAATTAGAAATAAATATTTCACAATATATAATTACATATTGTTTTTGTGATTAATCACTATGCTTTAATTATGTTCAGTTTGTAACAATGAAAATACATCCTGCATATCAGATATTTACATTACGATTCATAACAGTAGCAAAATTACAGTTACGATGTAGCAACGAAAATAATTTTATGGTTGGGGGTCACCACAACATGAGGAACTGTATTAAAGGGTCGCGGCATTGGGAAGGTTGAGAACCACTGCTTTAGACAATAATAAAATCTCCCTCAACGATGTGAATGTTTACTTTCATTTATTAAATCTATTACATAGCTCTCTAGGTGTGAGCAAGGCTTTCTATATTTACCGTAACTATAGAGAGGAAAGTTTTTGCCTAATCTTTATCATCATCATCAAACTTAACAATTGTCAATAAGACAGGCAATAAAGTCTGGATAATAGATGTTGCAGTGGAATAGCAGAATAGAACAGAAGATACAAAATACAAAGACCTACCAGTAGCAGAAGAGTGACTGTGTTAAAAGAAAGCAAAGATAGTACCAATAATGCTAGATGCCTTGGCTGCAATCTCAAAACTTCTGGAACACCACTTGAACAGTTTCAGTATTGGTAAAATCACCATCACTCAACTGGCAAAAGGCATCTATATTTGGAACAGCGTACATCCTATGGCAATACTTTTAACACCATCTACCTATCCCAGGTTCTTGGGAAGGACTCAATAGGTGAATAAAAATGCCAGTTCAGTCTAAACATCTGGCTGATTGTGTGACCAACCATAATTTATTAAACTTGTATGCCATCTAGCTTAATAACTTTGGTGCCTGACACGGTCAAGCAATGAATTACAATAAATTAATAATACATAAAAGATAGAGATACAAGATGGCAACTGCATGAAACAAAGACTTGGATGAAAAGCCAGGTCTTATGGCTCTTCTAAAGAGCGGAGACCATCTGGATCTTGTGGGAAATTTCATTCCAGAGGTGTGGCTACAAAGAAGTTGTGCTTCATTATAATTAAGTAAGCAAAATATATTCTGATGCACTTGGATATATACTCTAAAAACATTATTGTCTAAAAAAAGTTATTAGAACATAGGCATATATATCCTAGCTGAAGCTATTTGAAGTCCATTATATTTCCAGGAGAGAAAAATTTACAATTAATAGAATAATTTACATACATGTATACTGTTTTTCTTGTGACAATGATAGTTTATTAATAGAAGTTAATGTGGATTTTTTTTTAAACATGCTGTTTTCGTTTGGAAAACATTGTCAGTATAATGTTTTCTTCCTACTGTAGAATAATCATAAGTATACATGTATTTGTTTTTTTCTTCTTGAAAGGCCATAAGTGTAACTGAAACTCTCATCAAGCCTCTGGAAAAATTCAGAAAAGAACAACTTGGAGCAGTAAAGGTTTGTCAATAACTTTTGTATTTATTGCTTATTTTCCATTTTATCTGTTTTGTTTTGCAAATAAAATGGTAAAAATTCAATTTAAGTAGGAATAGATGATCGTTTCTTCAGTACTTTACCTGTGCATTAAGATCCGTTGATATTTAACAAAAGATTTTGTATACTTGTATATAGCAACAGCAATAACACTTAGACTTATATGCTGCTCCACAGTGCTTTATAACATTCTCTGAGCAGTTTTACAGAGTAAGCATATTGGCTTATCCAACAATCTGGGTCTTCATTTTTCTGACCTCGAAAGAATGCGAGTCAACCTTGAGCCATTAGAATCAAACTTCTGGCTGTGGGTAGAATTAGCCTGCATTCTAACCACTCCACCACCATAGTTCTGCATTTTTGCTTTTCCATTCAGAACTGTTTACAAACTTGCCAAGACTCTTCCATCTATTAACCAAGGCCTATGAGGTGATTTCAAAAAATGTATAGCCTCTGTGTGTGCTGTTTTATTGAACAAAAACAATGTATACCAAAATTGGAAGTAGTAGCTTTGTTATAAATTGTAAATTAAAATTATTCATTTTTACAAAAACATGTATCTATAATAATACATTTGTGATGTTAGAAAGGACAAAAACCAAACAATTTACAAAGTTTATGTATTCATGTATAAATGATATAATATTTCTTTCATCTTTCCATTTAAATGTTTTAGGAAGAAAAAAAGAGGTTTGATAAAGAAACAGAAAAGAACTACAGTTCACTGGAGAAACATTTAAATATGTCAGCTAAAAAGAAAGAAGCACAAATATTGGAGGTATCATTTATACTACTACTTCTATCTGTTGTAAACATTTGCAGTAATAATTCTTTTGTAGATAAGTTGCTAGCAGCTATTTTTCTATTCTGGGTTGGGAGCAGGGAACGAATAGCTGGAATTTGAGACTTTCTATCAATGATAAATATTATTTGTTTTATACATAATAAACACAATTAATTTGCAGTAAAGTGCCTAATGTAGAAGATGACCAGGCAGAACCCATTCTGGGGTCAAATGCGGTTTGGAGTCATTATTTCCCAGAAGAGATCTAAGTCCAGCCTCCTCATGAATTCCATTAACCCTTATCTAGTGCCAATTTGGCTGGACTGTTAACTAGATCAGATTCTTGTGTATAGGTAGCATAAAATAAACTTTTAGTGCTTTGAACTCTACTTCTGTTACTGGTTTATTGCACCTGACACATACCAGTGCTTAGATTATATATGTATTTTACAGAATCCAAATGCAAGTACATTAGATTGCTGTTTTTGTTTATGTGTCAGTCATTAAAATTTATTGTGTGAATGCAGGTTATAATTTTAATAAAATGAAATCTGAGGGCTTACATCTCCTTATAATCCTTTTTTTTTTGGTGGAAATTGTGCCTCTTTTAATAAATTGTTTCAATGCTTTACAGTTATTTGGTCTAATTTGTTGAGAAAAATAAAAATAGTTTAAGCCTAACTTTCCTGTCTGTTAATTTGTCAATTCCCCCTGTCCCATTTACTCTAATGCATTTATTAAAAGAAAGTTATTATATAAACACTTGGAATTAATTCTGAGACATGAGAAATTTAACCTGAAATCCTTTGGCCATAGAGCTTGGTGTGTATAATTACATTTAAATTAGTGCAGTTAATGATTCTGTGTTAGATTGAGATACTTGATACAATATATTTCTGTATAGAATCTCTGAATCTTAAAAAAAGCAAAACTATATATATATTTTATGCAGGCAGATAACCAAATCGAGCAAAACAGAAAACATTTTTATGAACTATTACTTGTATATGTGTGTAAACTGCAAGAGATACAAGAAAGAAAGAAATTCGAGTTTGTGGAACCTGTAAGTAGAATATTAAAAATGTATCTGAAAGAAAATAAATTTTACAATAGAAAACAAGTAAAAGTTGATTTAGAAACAAATATAACCATTTGCATTGTGCTGTATATGTCCTTTTGCTATTTTACTGAATTTATACTTAATCACAGTACGCTGTGAATTATGAATTTACAGATTATTATTCCACAGTGGAATTCTGTATTATGCCATAAAGTCCCACTAAACATAGAATCTAATTTATTTAAAACAATGCTAAGAGGAAAGTAAAAAGAAATTACTCCTTTGCCATCTAAGCTAAAAAGAAATCTTACTGTGTTTTAGGTCCTGTCATTTTTTCAGGGTATGTTCACTTTCTACCATCAAGGCTATGAACTTGCCAAAGATTTTAACCATTACAAAATGGATCTGCAGATCAATATCCAGAATGTAAGTGAAGCCATCCTTTGATTGTAAGATAAGTCCATCTTGTAACTCTGACCCTGCCATTGCAGTTTTGTATTTCTGTAATGCATGATAATATTCTACAAAACTATGGAAATATAATGCCATCTGCAGGCTAATATGCTACATGACTTGTTAAGCCTTTATGCAGTAACCAAATTAATATTTTTTCAGATTTTGTATATACGGTAACTTAATAATTGAAAATAAAAATGAATTTATTTTCTCTATTGTTTAACAGAGAAAAGTATGTTGCATTATTTTTAATTAAGTTGAAATATATATAAAATATTTTTGTTGAGAGTTCCATATATTGGACATTGTTATCAAATTAATTGGAAATTGTAATACAAACTGAAAAATTAATTTTCTGTATAGAAGATTGTGGAATTATAAGCAATTATCTATGATGCTTATGTTCATGTTTTAGTATGAAATCAAAACTACACTTAACAGTCATTGCAAACTCAAATATTAAGATAACTTTTATATATTATATTGTATTGTATTCTATTGTCTTATTTCATTACATTGTATTATATGTTTAAGTTAAGTTAATGTAAATTATTAATTGTTTGGATAATAATCCAAATTCAGAAACAATTAGTAGGGGTAACACTGTTATCAATTGGACAGGCTTTCGTATGTGGATTAGACACAATGATGTCTTCAAAATGCATATCATCCACTTTGAATGTCTATGGAGGTTCTCATTCATCCAGGTCATGGTTGTCCCAAAAGTGCTTTTCCAAAAGGGAACTGGACTTTCTTGTTGTTGTTTTCTTTGAAAGCATTTCACTTCTCATCCAAGAAGCTTCCGCCATAAAAATGTTGTCAAAAGAAACTTAAATTAACTTCATTAGGCATGAAAGCTTGCTGGGTGATCTTGGGCCAGTCACTTTTTCTCAGCCCAACTCATCTCACCAGGTTGTTAGTGCGGGGAAAATAGGAGGAGGAAGTAATATTAGTGTTCCCCACATTGAGTTATTTATAAAAATAATAGAAGTGGTGTATAAATAAAATTTTAAAAATGTAATCTCCAGGAATTAAGACAAAAGATAACATACACAAAGCCAGATAGTTTCCTACCATCTCCAGTTAGTAAGTTTCAGCAACCAGAGTAACACCTTGGAAGAGTTGTAATTGTTCTGACCCAGACAGAACAAATTCCTTTAGTTCAATCCAGGGCAGACAGGCAACTCAATAGAAATGATTGCAAAACAGATAAATATGTTTATTCAGAGAAAATACTTGCTTTTACGTTGTTGCTTCTGGATAACACATCTCTGTTCATTTCCATAGGTAAATTGATAATGAATTTTCCCCTCTTCTTCTGCATAAGCATCCCATGTTAGCATAGGACCTCCAAGCCGTGTGGCTGGGAGACATGAGGCTGAATGAACAAAGGCATTCCAAACTGGGCACGTAGCCAGTATGTCCTGAGAGGAACTCAGAAACTCCTCCCACTGACCCATGAACATGAGATGACTGACTAGCTAAACTGCATTTCCCATAATCCATCTCTTAAGGAAACAACACTAAAATCAATAAATGCCAGATATTCTAACATACTGAAACATGCTCTCTAGTTAGGGTTACATAGAGCTATACGATCCAGAACAGTAATCTTCCATGTTTCTGTTGTCTGGGAAATAGTATTTAATATGTTTGTAGCCATATACAATTGACAAAGAGATATTAAATACCAGGAGATTGTTAGTTTTGATATTCTTTTCTAGAATCACTTGTTTATGGTTTTCTGTTGTAAGTTTAAAATCTTTTCTTGCAGACAAGAAGTCGTTTTGAGGGAACAAGATCAGAAGTGGAAGACCTCATGAACAAAATCAAGCAAAATCCCAAAAAACACAAAAGAGCAAATCAATTTGCAATGGAGGGTTATCTTTATGTGCAGGAAAAAAGTAAGCTATTTGTTTCGTTTCATGGTAAGAATTTGTAAACATGTATTCAGGCTGTTTAGCAATGTTTTTTATCATGCTAAAAAAATTGAATGATTTTATATATGGGTAAGGCTTGTTTAATGACTGTTCTGCTTAGTGAATTAAAGTTAAGACATCTGAAAATTAACTTTATGACTGATCTTTTTATTTACAATCATTGCAGCATTCCTGTGATTATATGATTGAAATTTGGGTGCTTTGCAACCAGTGGGTGTTTACAACTGTCGCAGCACCCACAGTCATGTGCTTTCCATTTGTGTACCTCACAATCACCTTCTGATAAACACAATCAGTGGAGCTGGCAGTAAAATCACAAGTTTCAGTTTATGACCATGTGTGATTTGCTTAACAACTGCAGAAGAAGTGAGATCATAAGTCCATCATGGTCACATGATGTTTTGCTTAACACCCTCATAATTTAGTAACGGTGTTGCTAGTTCTAATTGTGGTAGTTAAATGAGAACTACCTGTATAGAGATTTTTTTTCTCTTTTCATTTCAATTCTCTACATTTGCTCTATTTTCGATGTTCTTATACAGGTAATCCCCAAATTACGAGCGTTCACTTAATGCTTGTTCAAAGTTATGCAACAAGTGCCCCCTAGTGTTTATGAACAAGTCCCAAAATCACAAATATTGCAGCACCATGGCAGTTCACCCTTATGAATTACTGAGGCTCTGCAACATTCACCCTATTCCCCCCCCACTCCTCACAACTGCTTCCCCCTCCCTTCCTACCGCAGCAGATAGACTCATCTTGCAAAATATGTCTCCTCTCTGCTGCAGTTTCTTTCCCTTTGAGGGAGAGGAGCGTTGGCTTGGAAATGCTTTTCGTGCCAACAGTGGAAGCTCCTGGGTACTGTAATTTTGCGTGAGTTTGAACACAACCTCTCTGCAAAAGACATCATGGCCCCCCAGAAGATTCCATTCTTGGGGGGGGATTGTTTGCTTCATTTGCATTCCTCTGGGGCAAAGTGTGGAATTGGAGTCAGCCGGACGCAGGAACCAATACTGTCCGTTGCCTGGGTATGCTGCTTGCTCGCGTGTGCTGGCCTTAGTTTGAGGGCAGAAATGAAGCCTTCAATTGAGCAGGAAAGCATCGTGAAGCCAGGTCCTTTGCACCTGCATCCAAGCCACTGCCAGTGGCAGTATCAGCCACCGAGTGGCCATAGTCTTCCCTCCCCAGCCAGCCAGCCACCCCATCCAACCTACTTCTTTTCTGACTGGCTGGCTGGCACAAATCCTGACCACTGTTCTCCTTGTTGTCCTCCCCATTCAAGCGGAGTTTCTTGGCTCCGTCTGAAACGAAGAGAATGGAGACGCAGCAGCAGGATTGCTCTCAAGAAGACCCAGGTGTGCTGCTCACTCGTGAGTGCCGGCCTTATTGAGAGCCATCTCACTGCTGCACCTCAGTTTTTTTCCACTTAGAGCCGAGAAACTGAACCCGCTGTGGCTGCTTGAGTGGGGAGGATGACAAGAAGAAGAGCGGTCAGGATTTGTGCCAGATGGCATGCCAGGCAATGAGTAGGTTGGGTGGGGTGAGGGCTGGCTGGGGAGGTGGCCGCCGCCGTCGCCGCTGCCAGTGACTTAGGTTTTGAAGTGCTCCATAGGCACTGAAACACTTTTTAACCAAATGGAGACCTGACAGAGACTGCAAGCTCCATATGCCTGGAATAGGGCCTTCTGCTCTGTTTCTCAGTGCGCATTGGCGGTCACACGGAGCTTCTAGTTCTTGTCAGGTCTCTGTTCAGATAAAAAGTGTTTCAGCACCTATGGAGCACTTCAAAATGCAGGGATTCGCTGCGTTTTGAAGCTCTCCATTGGCCCTAAAACACTTTTTAACCGAACGGAGACCTGACAGAGACTGCAAGCTCCGTATGCCTGGAATGTGGCGCTTGAGAAACGGCGCCTTCTGCTCCGTTTCTCAGTCTTCAATGTCAGCCATGTGGAGCTTGCAGTCTCCGTCAGGTCTCTTAGGAGAAAAGGTGTTTCAACAACTATGGGCCATTTGAAAATGAAGCAAATGCTTAGTTTCCAAATACCCCACATGCACTCAAACTCTTTTTACCCGGACAGAGACCTGTCAGAGACTGGGAGCTCTGCGTGGCTATCAGTAGAGCGCTTGAGAAATGGAGCATTTCACTCCATTTCTAAGCGCTCATTTGCATGCAGATGGAGCTTCCAGTCTCCCCAAGGTCTCTGTCCTGATGAAAATTGTTCCGGCAGTGGTGGAAAGGAGTTTGGGACAGGAGCAGGAGATAGTCACTGCAAACACCGCGTGAATTCAGGCTCCCATTCTCTGGAAAAGAGAATGGGTGCCTGAACTCACGCAATAGTACTGGCACCCAGGAGCTTCCATTGACTCTCCTTCAAAGGCAGAAACCGCGGCAGAGGAGGACACTGATCTTTTCAAGGTAAGTGAGTCCGGTGTGGCAGGAACCAAGGGGGAAGTGAACTCGTTAAAGGTATGAGAGTCACTCCCGTGAATTCTTGAGTTACGAATGGATTGGGCAGGCTCCATTACATTTGTAACTCGAGGACTACCTGTAATAATTTTACATTTTCTATTGCTTTTGCTGTTGTGATTCTGTTAACAAGAATGCATATATTGGATTTATTTATTTGTTTTTAAAAAGAACTTTGATTCAAAATGTAACAATCTGAAAAATAGGCTGAATGGAAAAACATCTTTATATATCTAACAGTTTGAAGTTTTAATTATTATTGTTTTGTGAAGGACCTGCACCATTTGGTTCCAGTTGGATAAAACATTATTGCATGTATAAGAAGGAGTCAAAGAAGTTTACTATGTTACCATTTGAACACAGAGCAGGAGGAAAAAGTGTGAGTATATTTCATATCAAAAGAACAGTAAAAGAGATAAAGTATGTTCTGTATTGGTTCTCTGTGTTTTTGACATTTTCTTTTAAGTATAGTTAGATACAATATTGGGAATTACAAATAATAAGTTTGGAGAGATCTGAAATGGAATTTTGGAGAGCATTAACAAAATACCCATATTTTATCCATAGTAATTCATTAATATCAAATATATTTGAAAGCTTATTTGAATGACTTCCTAGTAAGGCACAGAAATTATATTCCATTGACCAGCTCTTATTACATTTGATATATTTATTCAAATAAACAATACTTTTGCACAATATGTCTTTTTCCAGGAAACCTGTTCATATTACCAGTTTTCAAGTTAAGAAACTCTTTGATAACTGTTTGAATATTCCAGAATCTGCAGCATTTCAGTTTTCTTACAATATTCATCTTCCCCATGTCATTTCCAAATTATCAGTATAGCAATAGCACTTAGACTTATATACTGCTTCTAACAGTTTACAGAGTCAGCATATTTTTCCCAACAGTCTGGGTCCTTATTTTATTGACCTTGGAAGGATGGAAGACTGAGTCAACCTTGAACTGACTCGAGTTCCTGGCAGTGAGCTGAATTAGTCTGCAATACTGCATTCTAACTACTGGGCCACCACGACTCATTGTATTGGTAGCAATCAAGGCAGAGTGATTTTTATTGAACTTTTGGTGACAGGATTCTTCCTCTTCTGTGCCCAATATCCTAAATCAGTCAATTTAACTTGAGTGTCAGCCAAAATGATGATGAAGAGGAAGATTTTCTGATCCCATCTGTTACTCAGTAAAATATTCTGTTACTCCTGAGAAATTCATTTGATGATATAGTGAATTCTAGGCATGTATTATATTCAGTTCCAAAAAATTCTACAATATTGATGGATGCTTTCATTCTAAAAAAAAATCAAACAATAACAACAATTAAATTTATATTATTAATCACATTTTTCCTGGCATTTTAGTAATAGTCTCTGTCATCATATTCATGTAATTAATTTATTTCAGGGTGAATTGGAAGTCTATATACTTCAGAACTGTACCAAACGGAATACTGATTCTATAGATAGGAGATTTTGTTTTGATATGGAAATAGTAGAGAGGTAAGTCGGTCAGGTGTATCTTAATATTACTTTTAACTGAATTTATTTCAAATTATTACCTATACAGTTCATTTGACACAACCATTCTTATAGGATGACCTTATAAGTCAGGGCTTTTCAACCAGTGGTATGGGTACCACCTGTGGTACATTGGCAACTGGCAGGTGGTACGTGACCATCCTAGAAAAGTGGTAGCGGGGGAGGAGAATGAGATGAACTGGTGGCAGCACTGCACAAGCCTGAGCGAGAGATGGCTGGAGCTGCAGGGCTGTCAGGGCTCAGCGGAAGCACCAGGATCAGTACCGCTTTCCAACTGATCAGCGCTTCAGGGCTGTCAGGGCTCAGTGGAAGCGCCAGGATCAGCGCCAGGCTCCAGCTGGAGCTCGGCGCTGATCCTGATGCTTCTGCTGAGCCCAGAAGAAGCACCAATCAACTGGACCTCGGCGCTAATCCTGGCGCTTCTGAGCCCAGAAGAAGCGCTGATCAGCTGGAATATTGCAGTATCTCCAGGGTCTTGTGATTTACATTCAGATGCTTGGCAACTGATTCATATTTATGATGGTTACAGTGTCCCAGGGTCATGTGAAGTGACCAAAACCTGTTGCAACCACCCAGCAGATGGGAGAAATAAAAATCAAACAACCCCACCCCAACCCTGCTGCCAATCCTCAACAGAAATGCTCACAACAATGAAAACCTCGGACAGGAGGAAGAGCGCAGCCCGGCGCTGTCTTGCTCGGCTGTGGTTCGAGGGGCACTTTTTTCAGTGCCATTGTAACTTCAAACAGTCACTAAGCAAACTGTTGTAAATCGAGGACTACCAGTACTTTATCACTTTTTTCCTTTTGGGGGGGGTCATCAAGTTTTTGACACCTTGCTAGGCGACTGGTGGTATTCGGATGTTGCCTTATCCTAAAAGTGATACAATGGGTGAAAAGGTTGAAAAGCCCTGTTATAAGTAATTTTCTTATCATATAAATGTAGATTTGAAAAGAACCTTCAAATCCATTTAGTAGCCCTGCATAAAGTGCAAGAAATCTAGAAATAAAGCAACTCTAACCACTCACCAGTTTCTAATTGAATATCTGCGGTGAGAAAGGGACCATAATTTTTGTGATCATTAGTGCACACTATTTTTGTCACACTTCTCCTAGTGGTCAGCCAAAATCTATGGTCTTGTAAAACAATATGTTTAATTTTGCCATCTAGAATCAAGCTTTTCTATTTTCACTGTGCAACAGTTCATATAAATGAAATGTATATGATATCTATGAGTCCTTTTCCCCCTGTAATAAATATATCTTGTTCCTTTAGCCCAGACATGTCAAAAACAAGGCCCGGGGGTTGGATGCGGCCCGCAAAATGGTTTCATGTGGCCTGCGAAGCCATCCTGAAAACAGTGAGGGAACGGCCCCTGCTGCCTTAGCCCTGGCCCAGGCCGGCCGAGAGCCAATGTACAATTTTGTGGTGGCCATATATGCTGAAAGGCATTCAGTCTTAGCTCCACAAGGCCGTCTAGAAACAGCGAGGAGCCAGCCCCTGCCGCATTGGCCCCGCCCCCTGGGTGCATGCTGGGGAAACCTTTTGTGAGGAATGAAGAAATGCACCATGCCTTGGCGCTTGCCTCA
The DNA here is from genome assembly GCA_034064705.1 of Bothrops alternatus. Classification (NCBI taxonomy): domain Eukaryota; kingdom Metazoa; phylum Chordata; class Lepidosauria; order Squamata; family Viperidae; genus Bothrops; species Bothrops alternatus. The sequence goes on from JARGCV010000081.1 coordinate 10,888,683, forward strand.
GTCCCACCCCGTTCTGCCTCAGATCTGTCCCACTCCTGCCCAAGCACCCTTGACGCAAACGATGTAGAGCTGGCCATGCCCACATAGTAGGCCGCACCCACCCTGGCCACCCCACTCCCCCGAGGGCAACAGCAATGCTGATGCGGCCCTCAATGAAATTAAGTTTGACATCCCTGCTTTAGCCCATCTTCATAGGAATGTTTTCCATACTTCTGATAATCTTGCTAAAAACTATAGTCCTGAAACCAACATAAAGAGTGGAATTAATGTGTACATTTGATAAACAAAGGAAATTCACAGTCTTTGCATTAGGGTATATAAGTAGACTAAATATTCTAATAAACTAAAAGATACCCAGTCTATTTGGAATTTTGAAATGGGGACAAAATGGCTGTATCTTCTGGAGACTTTCTTATTTGCAAAGCATCAGACCACTGTCTGCTATCTCCTCTAACTGAATTCTCCTTATTTTTGATTTTTTTTTTACTAACTAGATATATTTTCAAAACATTGGGCTGAAAATGCCCTTCTTTTTTATTTTTAAAGATACAGTAAAAGGTGGGACAAGGATATTTGTGATTACCAAGAGAGATGCGACATGAGTGTATTGACATTGGCATTCTTCGATGCCACAGTAGGGATCCTAATTTTAAACTCTGCATGCTTTTAGTGATTCAGTTAATTTACTGCATATTTTACTTATATCATTATATAATATTCACTATTCCTTTTCAAAATAGAAAGTGCAGGAAAAAATAAGAAATACAAAGAAAAATAAATGAAAGTTAAAGAGATTACAGAAAATATAAATAAATTAAATGTAAATGACATCAGTGTCATTGACTATCCATTTTCATACCTTTCTGTTCTTTCAAATTATACTTTGTATTTTCCTTAATTTGTATTACGTTTCTATATATTTTTAAATTTCAATAGATGTTATTGTTAAAAATAAATCTATGATTATACTGAATTTACCATACTAGTATTGTAGAATAATTACTTTGGCCATTCTTTCAGGAAAAATCCCATAATCATTGATGTCTTGTTAAATTCCATAGATTAGGGAAGTACCCAAAATATATTAATATTTTACTTTATTTTAATATTTAAGTGATATAAACAATTCGTTCGAGATATTGAAATTAGGTATTATTAAATGCTATGGAATGGGACAGTCTAATTCATCCTTATAGTTTAAATGTCTCTTCTCTTGCATAACAGAATGATATCACATAAGAATAATGGCACACTGTATTACTTAAATTTAATGATACAAATTGATTTTGTTTTAATGAGTTTCAGTAGTAGCAATAGTCATAGCACTTAGACATATACTGCTCCATAGTGCTTTACAGCTTCTCTAAACAGTTTACAGAGTCAGAATATTGCCCCCAACAATTCTAGGTCCTCATTTTACTGATCTTGGAAGGGTGGTAGGCTGAGTCAATCTTGAGCCAGTGAGAATCAAACTCCCAGCAGTGGGCAAAGTCAGACTGCAGTACTGAATTCTAACCACTGCGCCACCATGGCTTTTGTGGTTAACTTCAATTAACTTTAGTACGGCCATCCAGAATTTCAGGTTCAGATATAATGACTTGTTTCATGTATTATGCTAAACCATTGTTTCTGTGTAAGTGTGTGTCTGTGTCTGTATGTGTGTATGCGTGTGCATGCTTGGTTTTGGCTTGTGTACTTTTTTATTTTTCATTTAGCACTATGAACTACATTACAGTTTCAAAGATATCTGATAGTTTCAAAGATGGATATGATGCATCAGTGTTATGATGAAAAAATTACTTCACATGAAAATTAGTGCTTAGTGGTGGTTTAAATAACTTTAAATACTCTGTTTTTACAGATCTGGTATGCCTTTGACCCTGCAAGCATTCTCAGAAGAGGACAGGAACCTGTGGTTTGAAGCCTTAGATGGGAAGGAAACTGTAAGAGAATTACGATTTTTACAAATAAATAAACATGGAGAGACTACTAATACAACATGGACTGTATTTACTATTAATTATATAGTTCAGCGGTTCTCAACCTGTGGGTCGCGACCCCATTTGGGGGTCGAACGACCATTTCACAGGTGTCGCCAAGCAACGCAGTCTGCCATTTTTCCCCCCTTTTCCTTAGCTGTGCTACTCCCTCTTATTCTATTGGCTTTTGAAAGCCAATAGAATAGACTCTCTTGAATAGAGTCTAATTCTATTGGCTTTCAAAAGCCAATAGGAATTGTCCAGGCTGTCTCTGCCCTGCTGAGCCCGCCAAAAGTCCCAGTCTGCAAACGGTGCTGCAAGTTGTCTGCAGCGAAGGCAAGCTGTCTGGAAGTTTCCATCCCTCCCTGCTGAGCAACTACTAAAAATGTAAGTAAAAGAGGGCCGGGGTGGGAGGTGGGAGGCCAGCGGGCGCAGGGAGGGTTGCTGGCGCACATGGGGCCCGGCAGGTGCCTTACCTCCTTTGGGCTGGGCCAACTGGTGGCCCAGCCGGTGGTCGCCCTGCGCCGTCGCTGCCCCTTGCCAGCTACGCCTCGGCCGGCGCAGGGGGCGGCACCACGCATGCGTGGCGCTCCCGGGCAGGGAAATAGTCCTCGACTTACGACCGGTTGGGTAGTCCTCGACTTACGACCGGTTGGGTAGTCCTCGACTTACGACCGGTTGGGTAGTCCTCGACTTACGACCGGTTGGGGGTCGCGGCATTAAAAGGTTGAGAACCACTGATATAATTTGTGTGCTATAGGTTATGCATTATGTGCTTACATAACAAAATGATAAAACATATCACTGTTAAATACTAATGTGTGCATACTGGCATAGAATTTTATGGATCAATTGCATGGAACTTTCTGATTTAAAGGTATATATGTATATATGTGCATGTGCATCTATTTATTTGTTTTTAAATGTACATATGGAAATATATACAAAAATATACCTAGGAATAAATGAATATTCCTTCTAAGAGGAAAAACTATAATGTATAAACTGAACATAGACTAGAAGTATAAAAAAATGTTACTGGATTTTTTGAATTAAAAATTTTCCAAACTGTTGCAGCATTATTTTGTTGTTACCGTTTTTGAAGAAAATTATTCTAAAGTAAATTTGTTTATAAATGAAGTTTAACACTGGACAACAAAAGTTTTGCTTCCAGAATACTTTGGTTATATCTTACAGAGTTTTGGCTGCTAATCAGGAAAATAACCTGTAATTTAAACTAACATGTACCATTTTATAGAAATCTGTTTTTACATGGTGGCAATGTACATCCTGCTATGACTATTGCTACTACTATTGGCTATGCTGCACTAAAGAAAGAAACTTGAAAACAAAATATGGAATTGTTGTTGAATCACATCCAGTATGCTAAGCATAACTGGCATATCTGTAGATATCTAGAAGTAGTGGGTCTCTGCTTGGAATGCAGCTATATATACCAAATGTTGTTGTTACATATGTGTATGAGACAGCATGCAGGAGAGTTAAATTAAAAAGAAATGGCCAGTCTGAAAGAATTTGGTTCCAGGACAGAAAAACGTGACACACGATCTGACAAAGATATTTTTTCCACTACTTCACATACAACTTGGACTGTTGACAAATTTTGTGAAAGCGATTAACAAGGAAAGTGAAGATTTTCATTATTTGAGACAGAATAAATGATGCCAAGATTAAGGAAGGCAATTTTGTTTACCCAAGATATGTCAATTTGGGCAATGACATATCTATTTGAAGATCTGTTAGTGAGGCCGGAGAAAAGCACCTGAAAAACATTCAAGGATGTTGTTGAGAATTTTCTTGGCAGTTACAGAGTACCAAACTATAATCAGCTGATTGACAAACTTTTTACAGCATACAAGATGATGAAGTGCCACATGTCACTGAATATTCATTTTCTGCATTCACACTTGCACTTCTTTCCTGAAAGTGACGAGCATGGTGAAAAGTTTAAACAGCCACAATGGAAAAATAGTATCAGGGCAACCGGAATCCATCAAAGCTGAGACTATGAGATTAAATACATCATAGTTAAATTCATATTTTGATATTTCTCAAGATTCCTATGTCATACAGTCATTCTGAAAATGTATTTGTTTGCAGTTTGCAGGAGTCTATCATAATCAGCAAAAGTTTTTCAGGAAAAAACTTTTGAAAAAACTATTAGTATTAGCTCTAACGATATAAAATTGACAATCTTAATAAGAAGGTTGTATCTCAGAAATGTTACTGTTTTTATCTACAGTTCTTAAGAAACACTTCATTTTTTGTTTATATAAAAATACTTCAAGTATCAGTGTATATAAAAATAACAAGCATATTTATATTGTATTAATTATCTGTCATTTGTCATAATAAAATTTAACATAATTTAAAAGGTACAAGTAATTGTAATATATATTGTTGAAGTTCCAGTTTCCTTTTCTGTCTGCTCTTTGCCAAATTATACAGTTTAGACATGCAGTAATTCAAAGATTATTGACAAATGAAGAGCTCCTTTTCACTGTGAAACATTTGTTAAATGAAGAGAATAGCATAAAAATACAAATAATTTTGAAGGAACATCTTTCCTTTGGAAGGAAGCTAGTTAGAATAAAAAAACAACACACAAAATCCATAATACCCCAGGAAATATGCAAATAAATACAAAAGAAGAAATAGGAGGAGGAGGAAGAGGAAGAGGAGAAGAGATTATATAAGGTTCCTTAATATAGATTTATTGGAAACAGGATGAAGTATGAGAATCTGTCAGAAGTCTTAAGAATTTAAAGGAGGGATGACACATCTCTGGTTTGGAAGGCTAATCCAATTATTCTTGTTTGTCCAATTCACAGGACTTCAACTAAGCACAGCCTCTTTTTTTATCTGACAGCATCTACATCTGCAGTGTATGCATTAGCAAAATTAACACCCTAAAAGCTGGCATGTAAGGGCAGTCTTAATTGCTGACACTTAAAAGCAACTTCTCTTCTAGTTCCACATAATGTCTGCAGGAGAGTTTTGATTTGCCTCTACCTCTAATGTCATTATTTGGATTATGGAAGTGAATTTTGAATTCCAGTCATCTGGCTTGATCCTAACGTAACTTGCATTGGTTATCTATACCATTCAGAAATATGCTTATTTATGCATGCAGAAACAGATGAAAGTTAGAAATTGTTAGTTACAAAGAAATTAACTGACCAAGTAGTACTTTGATTTAATTCTAAACAATCCATTTTTGTCTTTTAATGGAGTAGGGAGTTCTTCCTTACCCAAATGTCTAAAAGCTTGTATTTTGAGTGTAGTTAGAAGTTTTATCTTTCTTTTTGTTTTGTTTTGTTAGGTGTTTCTCAATTTGAACAAGGCCAATACACAAAAAGAAGGAAGTAAGTACTAGAGTTAAAACAATCTTTATATTAAAATTAAATTTTCAAGAATAATTTCTGAAGGTAACTTTATTCTGGACTTTTTAAAAGTTGTGACTTGTCCAGAATCACTTAATGTCAGTTGAGTGGCTAAATAAATTTGTTAAACAAACAAACTTAATCTTGTGCACAAGTAGTCCTCAACTTACAACTACAATAGAGCCTAAAATGTTTGCTGTTAACCAAGACATTTTTTTAAGGTGAATTTTGCTCCATTTTATTACTTTTCTTACCAAATTTGTTAAGTGAATCACAGCAGTTATTAAGTTAGTTACACGATTGTTAAGTGAATCTGGCTTCTCCATTGACTTTGCTTCTCAGAAGGTTGCAGAAGGGATCACATGATCCTGGGACACTGCAACTCTCCTAAATATGAATCAGTTGCCAAGCATCTGAATTTTGTGACCTTGGGGATGTTGCAGTGATTGTATGTGTGAAAAGTGGTCATAAGTCAATTTTTCAATGCCTTTGTAACTTTGGACATTCACTAAATGAAGTCAAGGACTACCTGTACTGTTCCAGCTAAGAGATTAAAAAAATCATTTGAAATAAAATTGTGTTCTAATTTTATTCAACACTTGCTTCAGCCTGTTTGCTTTCAGTGAGTTGATGCCTCCTCATTTTGATTCAGGATTGAAATCTAAATCTATTTAAATTTCAGTTCATAATTTTGAGGTTCCACTGAATATCACTGGAAATGAACAAGTGATCATTTTATTGTTGTTGTTTAATGTAGCAGAATAAAAGTGTAAATATAATACCTTTTGGATAAGTGCTCATTAATAAAGAATATTTTGTTTTTATGCATATTTCAACTTTCTTTTCAAAGTAATATTTTTATTTTGTGACATAGCTAGATGCAATATAAACAGAGGGAGAAAACAATTGGAGAGGATTGTTTGTATAATAAACCCAACAGCCATATTTTGGGGTAATATATTTTGTTTTAAAACCCATCTCCTGCTTCGGTGGTAGATTGTTTGAATAGCTATAGCTACAATTATTTGTATAGATGATCTTTTATTCGTAAAGTGGAAAATATTGCTTAAAGATCTGAAATATCTTCATTTTTTTTGTCTTCTTAGGTGCACAGCTAGATAAGATTGGATTCTCAATTCTCAGAAAATGCATTAGTGCTATTGAAAGAAGAGGTAAAGACAAGAATTCATGGATTGAACAGAAATAAATAATCTTTCATCTTGGCTATAATGAATCTTCTAATATTCCTGGGGAAAAAGCAGAGTAGAAAAGTGGGAACATTCCAACTTCTACTCAGCTTTACTGTTTCATGAGCATAATCCTTGAGTCCTAATGGTTTTCTTGCTATGGCTACCTATTTAAGGCACCAAGTAAATCATGAACAGGGAACTTTTCCATCCCCACATACTGCCCTCCATGACCATCTTTATGTTTTACAGTCTTCCTACATCTTGCACAAATGTATCTTTCTTTCACAATTACTGAGAGGAAGGGAAATTAGATTTTTTTTTTTTTGTAGTAGTCCGGCTCAAAGTCATTGTATTCTTGGGAGGAAGGAAGAAGTCTTATAATAACCTTTTTTCTCCAGCAGTTCTGAGCAAGCATGCTGTCAGAGAAAGAAACCAAAGTCATTAGACTGTTGGGGGGGGGGAAATCTAGCTTCCCCCTTCCTCTCGGCAACATTGTTTGCAGATAATACTATTTCTCTTTTCAAAAAAGGAAACTTCACAGAGTTGCTGACTTCCAGGCATATTTTAGACTGCAATTTTATACAACTGGTGCAGAACACTCATCTGGTTACCATTGCCATTTGTGTATCAAAACAAAGGAGTCATGATGTCTACCTATGAAATGAAAAGATGACTTGGGAAAGAGACAAAATAGTGTTTTGCAGAATTGCACATAGCATTTCAATATATTAATTTTATGAAATGTATAATATATGATTAGATAAAATCTAAAACTGATGCATAATGACTTGTAAAGCTACTCTTGAAAATTGGCTGAATTCTCACATTTCATGTAATTCTGTGCTATCGTAACTGTTTGATATATGTATTCAGAGCTGTATTTATAATTTATTTAGGAGTTGTTTTTAAGTTTTGGCTTCCTGTGTTTGAAAGTTTGTGTAGTAAATTGTTTTTAATGTGAAATATTATCAAGCTTTGTTGTAATACTTAATACCGAAACAAAAGCTTTTTGCATGTAAAAGTAAGATCCCCTCTGGTCTTCTTTTTCCCTGCCTGCCTGCCTGCCTGCCTGCCTGCCTGCCTGCCTGCCTGCCTGCCTGCCTGCCTGCCTGCCTGCCTGCCTGCCTGCCTATCTATCTATCTATCTATCTATCTATCTATCTATCTATCTATCTATCTATCTATCTATCTATCTATCTATCTATCTATGAAAGTTGCAGATAGCCAAATTTTCTTTGAAATATTTGATTCTTTGAAATATTACAATGTCTTTCTATGTATTCACTTAATGACTGCTGAAGATTAATTTTGGATCTTCTAAGGTAATAAGTTGTAAAGCAAGCACAGGTTCTCTGGGATATTTTTTTTCTCTAGTTCCTTATAGTTGATTCATCTCCAGATCTACTGAAGCAAGTAACTGTGCTAGGCTTTTGTGTGTATGTTAAATCTGTGTTTCTTACTTTACGATAGCACAAAACATGCTTCTCTATTGGCATGTCATCAGAATTTAGCATTGTGGAATGGAGAGATGTGCTCAGGTTGCTTAGCTTCCTCTTAGTTACTCTCTTGGCTGCTGGTTAAAGAAACAAGTACAGATGAAAAAAGAGGCAGAAAGTAGGAAGGCCTGATATAATATATCAGAGGTCCCAACCTTTGGGGCACCAGGGACAGGTTCTGTGGAGAAAGTTTTTTCAACAGACTGGAGAGTGCATGGTTTTGTGTGCTGCCTGCATCCCAAAGATGGGGTTTTGCTTGTTTGTACGGACCGGTGACTGGCATACCGTGGCCCGGTACCAGTCCATGGACTGGAGGTTGGGGACCCCTGTAATATATGATATATAGTACCATTAAGTTGCTATACATACATACATACACACACAAATTTTAGTTTTACAAAACACATAAAAATGAACACAAACCAATAAAAAGCAAAAGCAGTAAAGAAAAAAAAGCAAACTGCAGGAAGACAAAGAATTAAAAATTTGAAATTTGAAACTTTCTTTGCAGCAAATATGAATATATTTACAAAAGTATCTCTTACTCTGTTACAAAATACCCTCACTTTTTTCTATTACCCATTTTTTAAATTACCAACTGTAATGCAATTCAAAGTGTTGGTTATTACCTATAAAGCCCTACATGGCCTAGGACCAGGTTACTTGCAGGACCGTCTTTTGCCTCATACCTCATCACGACCGGTCAGAGAGCACAGAGTTGGTCTTCTCCGGGTCCCGTCGACCAGTCAATGTAGGCTGGCGGGCCCCAGGAGAAGGGCCTTCTCTGTTGCGGCCCCTACCCTCTGGAATCAGCTCCCTCCGGGGATTCGGACCGCTCCCACTCTTCTGGCCTTCCGAAAAGAATTAAAAACTTATTTGTGTCGGCAGATCTGGGAATGATTGGTGCTGAATGTTGGATGAATGTTTTTTTAATTAAAAATTTGGGGTATTGTTTTATTTTATGATCATTTTAATTTAATTTATATTAGACTTTAATGCGATTGTTATTATCTATGTTGTAAGCCGCTCTGGGTCCCCTGGAGAAGAGCGGCTTATAAGTCTAATAAATAAATAAATAAATAAATAAATGCATTTTTTTTTTCATATAAAAATCTATAAGGGTTTACCAATCAACCACAAGGGTAGACATTGTTTTTTCTCTTGATGTTGTTCAGGTTTCCAGCAAGATTCAAAGTATATTCTAGATAGTTTCTCTGATGATAAATATATGTCATCTTATAAAAATTCTTTTAAGGCTAGAACATAATGTTAATCCTTTTAACCACATGTTTTCTTATTATTAAATCTTGAGAAAAATTTTACTATATCTCAGTAAATTAACCATTTGTGTGTACTTATAATTTCTCATCTATAAAATGGTCCTTCTGTTGAAACCATAAAATTTTTATTAGGCAAAATCTAAATTTATACTTATTCCATATTCTAAGAATTGCTTGTTGAACATAAATATTTTTAAAATCTACATTTATCTTAACTTTATCTTACCATAGCTATCTATGCTATCCAAACTTCAAAAAATGTTTCTAGTTTTCTCAGCCAATAGGAAGTTGCTTTCTTTCTTAGCATCGCTTCATCTAATTGAATAGGACCTTCATTGAGTAGCACTGGATTTCTAGGGTTTTTTTTTTTCCAAGTATCATCTAGAAAATGCTAAGGATTTGATATGGGAAGTTTGCCATGCAAAAGAAAATATTAAATATTGTCATTATGAGTGTTTTTGAGGCATTTGGTGACCTATTAGGGGACAATAAAATGAAATAAATAATACTTGATACTTGTTTAATCACTGTGATTTCTTGAGACATCAGATACATACCGGTAGTACATTTTTGTGCTTTCTATACCAATTACTCTTTTGTACCTGAGGAATGTTTCATTTAATCTTAATTTATCTGTATCCTCAGCAATTCTGTTTGAGGTGGATAATACTTATTTTTCTTCCTCTTCTGAGACTTCATAGTTCTACTTCCCAAATATTTGTTTTAAAAGCTTTCATCCATTTTCTGCACTAGTTATAATAATTCATTGTTGGAAAGATAGATGGCAGCAGTAAACTATCATTCCTTGAAGTTCTACAGCAAGATTTTCACTAGTGAGGAATTGAAAGGAACACAATAAAAATATTGAAACTGCTTTTAAAAATAGCTCTATAGACTATTGAAAACTGTCATAAGCATTAACAATATTCATTCTACAAAATATATTAGAATAAGAGTTGAGATTTTGTGACTTCCTAGGACTATAGCTTTTATCTTATCAAATACTGACCACTGGATAAACAAATTGGATAGGCCTAATAACATCTGAATGGCTATAGCTTGTTTTTGCTGCTTTAGGATAAGCTAGCAGTACATTTTAGTTGAATCCTAATCCTGAACTTTGGCAACTTTAAGACTTATGGACTTCAGCTCCCAGAATTCCTCAGCCAGCTTTGCTGGCTGAGTCCACAAGTTGAAGTCTACAAGTTATTCCCTCCCTCCCCACCCCACCATGGGTCTCCCTAGGTACCAGGCCTTCAATACTCACCCTGCGAACATCGAGATCCTTCACTTTCTTGGCTGTTCCAAGCCTTCGGTTCATTCACAGAGAATGGAGGCCTAAAGTAATGCAAGAGCATGCAAGATTTCACGCTACTGATCTTGCGTGATCTCATGTTAATTTAGGCCTCTGTTCTCTGCAACAGAGAACAGAACCAAACCTTGGGGACGCTTCCACGTGCCTTCAGAGGCTGGATCGGGGCATCAGAGGCCTTTTCCAGGCCGCTGCCACCCAGATCTAAGGCTGGGGAACACTTCTGCACTCCCCCATGGCCCGATCCGGGCTCTGGAGACCTTTTTGAGGCTGCTGCTGCTGCCTGGATCTGAGGCCGGGAAATACTTCTACGGCCCACCGGATGCCCAATCCAGGCTCCGGAGGTTTTTTCCAGGCTGCTGCCACCCGGATCTGATGCTGGGGGATGCTTAAGTAGCCCTCTGTCAGCCTGTTTCTGGTGGCAGAGGCCTGGAAAAGGCTTCCAGAGCCTGGATCGGGCCATGGGTGGCTGCGGAAGCGTTCCCTGGCCTCAGATCAGGGCAGCAGTGGCCTGGAAAAGACCTCCGACACCTGGATCAGGGGCTGTAGAAGCATTCTCTGGCCTCAAATTCGGGTGGCAGCGGCTTGGAAAAGGTCTCCGGAACCCGGGATTGGGCTGTGGGACAGCTGTCGAAGCATCCCCCGATCTCAGATCCAGGCGGACCTGCAGCAGAGAGGCGACAGATCTTTTCCAGGTGAGTCTGGTGCGGCAGGAAGGGAGGGGGAAGCATAAGGTATCTTAGTGGGTCGGGGAGGCCTTGGGGCCTGTACCGGCACTAGGCCCTCCATGGCCTTCCCCACCCTGAGATACCTCATGTTTGCTTATTGAGCCACGTGTGTTTTAACGAGCAAGGGAGTGATCTCATACCTCAAACAAGATTCACTCTACGAGTTCTCGAGTTACGAGTGGAATGGGCAGGTTCCATTGCATTCATGACTTGAGGACTACCTGTATTGCAGATACTTCTGTCAACTGCCAGCAGTTCGATTCTGATGAGCAAGGGAGTGATCTCGTTCGAGATATGAGATTCACTCTATGAGTTTTCGAGTTACGAGTGGAACGGGCAGGCTCCATTGCACTCGTAACTCAAGGACTAGCTGTATTGCAGGTAATTCTGCCAAGTGCCAGCAGTTCGATTTTGACGAGCAAGGGAGTTGATCTCTTTCGAGATTCTATGAGTGAATTGAGTTACGAGTGGAATGGGCAGACTCCATTCCACTCATAACTTGAGGACTACCTATATTACTATCAGATTTAATAGTCTTGTGGCTTGATCCATATTATTATTTTCTTAATTGTGTTTACTGTTAGCAATTCGGGAGATACATATCCTAAAACATGCAGATTTATTATATTTTCTAACAATTTCTTGGAACTTTTAAGACTGTCATATAAAAATGATTAGAAATTATGAGACCTGCTATATCACTAGTATTAGCATTTCCATGTTATAAAACTAAGTATACTAATTGGAAAAGGTGAAAATATAAATATTGCAATTTATATAATTGGTTAAAAAGAAGAGAATGTGGATAATTGCTATGGCCAGGGCTTTTTTTCTCATAGAACGCCCAGAACGGATGGAACCTTGTAGGTAGGCAAGGCTGGTTGTATGACGTGTGTGAGTTCTGGCATTTTTTTTTTTTTTTAAGAAAAAAAGCACTGGCTATGGCAATACCAGGGGATAGTAGAATGGAAGACCAAGAGTTGCAGAAGATCACAAAGTATCAATATCTGAAAACTGAAGTTGAAAGATTATAGCATAAATGGGCCATGGTGGTTCCCGTAGTTATTGGCACATTGCCATACCAAAAAATCTTCTGCGCATTAACAAAATTTCTATCTGTCATTTATAAAGGCCACACTGCTAGTATTACACATATATTACATTGATAGATTATGACATCCTAGGCTCTTGGGAAGAACTTAATGTGTAGGAAGGCCAACACCAGCTAAATAACTGCCAGCTGTGATTTCATGTTACGTACAATAACAACAACTGCAATGATCTTCATAGGCAATATGTAATTGAAGTTTACAATAGTTAGGCAGCGCCTTATATTTGAGTGTATCTTCTAGGTTAATATTTATTTTTTTAGGTATGATAAAGAGCTCAAATTGTCTGTAATTTAAATTATGGAGTAACCAGGGAGAAAAATATTGAACTTATGTTAACTTCAGTATATTGAACTAAAAGTGTTTTCATTGATGCATGGATATATTTGAACTCTTCAAAGACTTCATTATCACTTTATTTTAGCTTTTACATACAATTATACTTAATCAAATAAAAAACCTACACTGTTTATGGGAAGCTTATATATTCTTCAGTGTTCTTCTGTTCCTGGAAGTGAATTCTCAGTTTTTAGTTGTCGATGGATTAATTGTTTCAAAGCTGTTCATCAGCCAGGTTAAATGTTTATAATAAATATGACTTATTTATATATAATAACTTTTATTTATTCTTTTGTGTCTCTAATAGGTATAAATGATCAAGGACTGTATAGACTTGTAGGGGTGAGTTCAAAAGTCCAGAGACTTCTGAATTTGTTGATGGGTATGCTCATTTTTAAAATCTGCTTCTATCATTATATATGCATACTTTTAAATGTTTTTTTCAAGTTTTACTTTTCTGTTTAAATCATGTCAAGATGAGAAAGCAATTTGATTTGGAGGAATTTTAATGGATGCTGAGAAGGCATAATTTAATACATAACCATTATGCCCTTTAATTCACCAAAGTTAAAAAAAATCTGAAAATATAGAAAGATTTAAGATTTAAGTTTGTTCAAGATTTCTCCTTAATTATGTGAGGACAAAATTTTGATGAAATGAAACAGTATATTTAGATATTTTTTAAAGTAAAGGAATATTTTTAACATATTGAAATTTGTCTCATTTCAGTGCAAATATATCTAAATGTACATGTCTGTATGTGTTTAATCCTTATTTTGAGCTCTAGTGATTTTCTAGAAAATTATAGATTCTCATCCCTTTGATAAAATTTTTATTTAATTCTGACACAAATAAGCTATACGTCATCTGAAACTGTTCATCTGTCTATTATCCAATCCTACCAATACTGCAAAATTTTCAGATTTCTTGTGCACAACTTTTGGCACTACATGCAATCAGATCAGACTACTGGGATTACTTGAGCTTTCTGTGTTTTCCAAGCTTGTCACTTGATAGAATCCCTGGTCTGACTCTCAAGGATTCATTGATATTCAGAGACGCTAGTTTGCAACAGGCTCATCTCCAGGAGCATGTAACTCCATCTGTGCTGATAACACAGTGTTCTTTGGCAGATAAAACTAGAGGAAACTAGCAAATGAATTCATCTCATTACCCCAGACATTATGTGAATGGCAAAGTACTTTATTTTACCGTATGTGCTACTGTCAAATCCTTGCCACCTGTATGATGCGGTCTCTGCTGAAAATATGACAGATATTATACAGTATACTGTCTTGCTTGCCATATTAATTTGCAAAATGGTCTGGCTAATTATTAATTAACTCTTTAATTGCTATTGGCAATTAAACTGAATTTAAGAAAGGTATATAGACCTCAATATTTCTTATAGCATCAGGAAGAATGAGGAAGTAAAAGGTAAAGTTATTGAGACAAAATGCATGAACCTGTTGAAACTGGTATTTTCATAAAACCCAACTTAATCTTCTGTTTTCTTGGAGAAAGTTTTATTTTTGGGGAAACGCGATAGTTTAAACTTAAATAGCTGATAGCAGTTCCAGTTTAGTACAGTGGTTAAGGCATTAGGATAGAAAATGGAAGACTATGAATTCAAATCTCACCTTAGGCACCAAGTCATCTGAGTGACCTTGAGCCAGGCTCTTTCAGCCCTGGGAAGTAGGCAAAGGCAAACCACTTCTGAAAAACATTGCCAAGAAAACTTCAGGGACTGATCCAGACAAGTGCAAGGAATCGACACATACACAAAATCCTTTGACACACGTATTATAGAATGTAGTTTATTTCTTTGTATTTTTATATTTTATTACATATTCTTCAAATAGAAGCTTATTTTAGGGTTCTGTTTTATGAAGAATATAAACCACTATCCTATGACCTTTCCATTGTCTGAGATCCATGCTTCTTGGGTCATTCATTTTTTAAGCTTGTTTTTTATGGAAAACTGCTACTATGTCATGTTTCAGCACGTTGTTCTGCCTTACAAAGACGTACCTGGATAGGTATGCAAGCATAGGAAAGATCTCATCTCCTGTCTTAGCTTTCCTAAATTGTGGTCCTCAGGTCATCAAGATTTGCAAGAGGAAAGGAATGTTGTGAGAAAGAAAAAAAAAGTTAAAGATAAAAAAATCATAAAATGGATGTTCATGTTTAAATAATTTATCTACTGAAAAAGAATATTATTTACAAGAATTAAATGGATCTGATTGTTAGAAAAATTACTGTAATTCTTCATAAGTGTCTCTGTCATTGCATATAAGAGTTTTGAACATGGATTACAACCTTGCCAGGAACTTCTTACCACTGAGGACATTTTTTGTATTTATTACATTTATTTGTTGCCTATTTCACTACTCTGGGAAGCTCACAACAATAAAACAAGAAAAAATAAAACATGTAAAAATAACAATAGTAAAGGAACAAAATCATAAAAGTAAACAATGGAAGTTCTGTAGCAAAAGAAATTTCTGTAGCAAAGAAGCAAGCTATGAAGAACATCTTGGCTGAAAAGTCCATTCGTTATCAAAATCTTGCAAGCCTGAGGTACACCTCATCAAGAACCACCTTGATTGTTTTCGGTGGCTAAGATAGGTATGATTCTCTGCTACTCTAGTTGTTTCATAAGATCTAATACACAGTAAAAATCTGCACCCTGACCTCCAGTCACTTAGTTGCCTAGTGTCAAGACCTGACTTTTTAGGTTAGTTGTGAGGGAGCTGTATCAAATGTTAGACATTTTGTGAAGACCAACTATAGTCATCTTTTATAGTCTAAAGTGGCCTCACCTAAGTGTCTTTTTATCTGCACTCTATTGGGATAGCCACTGAATCTTGGAATTTTTTGCCTGCAACAAAGTCATTTTATAATATAGAACATATTTTTCTGCTTTTCTAGATTGAGGAAAAAATCTCTCTTTTGTCTGATGGATAAAAGAGATGTATCAATAATATTAATATATATTAATTTAATTGACAAAATTTATTGTAACCAGTGTGTATTATAGCCAGCTAAAACCGTAGAGTCCATGAGAAGTCACTCTACCAACTAGTTTGATATCTGCAGTTCTATATCTCTTCCAGACAAGGGAGCATTCAGCATTATATATTAAATGTTTGACCTCAAAATGATACTTTGTTTGATATCAGTGTTGCTTTTAATTCTGTATTAATGAGTGCTATTTGTCCCAGAATATAAGTAACCCAGGTAAGCCTGCTAATAACCCATATATAATTCACAGAGACCACGACAGAAAACAGGTGTAAATTTAATTTTTGAAATGATCTTTTCTGTACTGTATACTATCTTGTATACTCCCAGTATCTTGTAGTTTCTACTTCTCTATGCATAGAAGATAAGAAACAGAATCTTGCAGGTGTATGGCTTATTCTCTTCATTAGCAGAATTTTATGATTTGATTTATTGCTGCTTTCATAAGCTCAGTTATACAGTATCTGAAATCTGAATTATAATTGATCAAATTTACCTGCTTATCTTTATTTTCTAGATGCAAAAACAAGTGATGAAGTTGATTTGGAAGGTAATACAGAATGGGAAGTGAAGACAATAACAAGTACAGTGAAACAATACTTAAGGTACAATTAAATATGTCATGATTTCTGTAATTTAATTGAAACTATACTAGATGGCAAATGTTATCATGGTTTTTTTTTAAAAAAATGCAAGTGTAAATTTTAGGAAGTGTGTAGAATATTATTTCTGGAATTTTTTTCCAGTCCTTTAATGAAATGACCTGGGAAAAAGTTTAGAATGGAATGGTTGGCAACATGTCAAGCTGCTGCACAATTGCCCTTTCTGTAGCAATTCATGGGCACATTTTTCTCCATAGCCTCAGCTGATACATTAATGCAACATTCTGCCACCCCCAATTTGATTCTGTCCTGTCCTGGGTTTGGAGAGTGGTACTGCTAATGGATAGACAGACACTCAAGCTTCTTTACATACTTCCTTTTCAACATTCCTTTCGACTAGAAAGAAAAAGAAGTAAATTGTAATTTTCAGAGTGCAATCTGTGGAAATAGTTATAATAAACTTTTATGTTTTGAAAAAAGGCATCTTTTAAAGACTACATTGTTTGTAGTATGGTAATGATGCTTTTATATTTTCTGGCTCTGGTGGTAAAAACTTCAAGGTTTTCCTCGTCTGCAATATGGGATACAGCCCAGAGAAATATTTCACAGAATGATAATTTTTTTATAGTTACTATAAGAGGCATCCTAAGTGGAAAATTAAACAGTGCAAAATTAAAATGAATTCATTGTACTATGATAAAATATATAGTTTTAGGATGTTTGTATTTAAACAATTGTAAATTTAAAGAGGCATGATCATTTTCCCCCTTAATTATTACAATGTTTTATCTTAACAGAAGCCTGCCAGAGCCCTTAATGACGTATGAGTTACACGGAGAATTCATCACTCCTGCTAGTAAATATATGACTTATCAGATTTTATTTCTTTTAAAATAATAATTATTGGAAATCAGGGAAATCCAGTTAGGTAACTTAATATTCAAAGTCTTTTCCAAAAATCATTTGCAATTTATGTATATTTCTGGTCCTCCTACAAATGCATACAGTATTCAGAATATTAAAACTTTTCTACCTAGTACAACAGCCTCACTGCAAACTATTATACAGTATATATTCAAATTCATATATAAAACTAAGTGTATTTGGCTAAAGAGAAGGATTTTGCAATATAATTTACACATATTAGCATTATTTTTATCTTATGAAAAAAATATGAAATGGGCAGTGAGAAAACTGGATGTAACCTCCCAGAATGTAATGTAGTTGAATTACATAGAAGCTTGAACTTTGTATTAAGAATCTTTCAAAAAGACTGTCAATATAACCATCATTAACTAAAAAAGAATTATTGTATCATTCAGTGTTCCCCCATCAGAAAATCCAGATTGTACTGTAGAGAAGAAAACGGCCTAGATATTAATCTGAAATGCCCAATTACTCAATTGTTTAAACCTACCTTTTATGAGAGAAGAGAATATTATCAGTTTCAGTATGACTGTAACTTTTTAAAGGGGAAGGCTAAAGAGGTTTATGACTTAAAGAAGCTGAGGGACTGCCAGCAACAAGGAAGGGAGCAGAATGTGCAATGGTTTGAAGGAGAAGGCACGATATTTGAGAATATGAAGAAAGAAGGATCTGTAAAAGATAGATTTGCAGGACTCTCTTAGTATTTAAGCTTGAAGCATGCTAGGAGGAAGAAGGGAAAGCTGGAAAAGAGATAATGATACTAAAGGATATGGGAGATAAATGGTTAGAGTGCATAGTGTGTGTATTTATTTAATTCAAGGTATTTAATTTATTCACCATTTTATTTTATTTTACTTTATGTTATGTTATTATTTTATTTTAATACTATCAAGTGACTCTTGTCACCTAATTGTTTATAAATCTGCATAGGTTTAGCAAATCTCATTTTTTACCATATTTGTGCATCATTTGATTTTCATTATACCCCATGTGGGGCTGTGACATGTCTGTATTATCTCAGTGTAATGCACTTCAACAAATTGTTTAAATATTATAGTCGGTGGTTTTCAGGAAACCGAACTGATGCTTGGTTGCATATTAAGGAAAGTCATAAACAAGGCCAAGAAAATAAAAAGCTATCCTCTTATGATAAATGTTCTATAACTAACAACTTTTAATATAGTACTGAAGTTTCCTAGCATTTGGGGAGATAAAAAAAAGTATCAAAATAGGATTTCACTTTATATTTTTAAAAATGCACAGGTAGCAAGAAATTAAATTAAAATGTTTATACATAATTGTCAGCATACATTGTGCCAAGTGCATAACTACGAATTATTATTTTTTTCTTTTATGTAGAAAGTGGTAGCCCTGAGTCTCGTGTTAAAGTTATCCACTCATTGATTCATAAACTTCCAGAAAAGAACAAAGAAATGCTTGATATTGTTGTGAAGCACTTAGCAAAGTAAGCATCTTGTATCTTAGTTTGATGTTCACGTTTTTTCCTTTGCAGTTCCAGAAGGCTGATTATGTTCAGAGTGTATTTTTATATTTCATATAAACAGCAAAAACAAATGTGAAGTTTGCCTTGCTAAATATAGTGTATATCTATTTTAGTAAAATTTAATCTGGATGGATGGATGGATGGATGCCCACCTTTACTGATTAAGCATTGTTAATGCAGAGGGAAATATTAAGAAATAGCTAAAATAATAAGGCATTACAGAAAGAAAAGAAACATAGCCGAAACCATTGCCATTTATACCAATATTCATTTAATATACCTTTGCATACAACCACCTCAGTGTACATCTGTCATGCTGGTCATTCTCCAGCATGGTGGATGTATAATCCACTGGATAGGGTTATTTCTGCCCTCCTGCTCAGAGAGACTAGGAAAAAAGCTTTAGCCACGCCTTCCCCTGGGTGTGTCTCCCAGTTTTTTCCTAGTCTCGGCTCAGAGCAGACACCTTTTTAGTAGGCTCCGTAGTTTGTTTGACTCAATCTCAAATTTATCACCAAACTCCAAGATTTTTCTTCAATTTAGGCTATTTTTTACCTTCAATCCATTTATTAGAGCAATCCGGTCCTGGTTTTTGAGTTTGCCTCAGCACGGGCCGATCTCTCACAGCAGGCCGGCGGGGAAGCCAGCCGATGCCTCCGCTCCCCCCAGGGGCTTAGAACCGCCGAACAGCAGCTGCCTCCGCTCCCCCCACGGGCTCAGAAACGCCGGGCTCAATAAAATCAGCCGGGAAGGAGGAACGGGGACAAGAGAGATATAAATATCCCCAGCTGCTGAAGCCGGCACGCAAGCCAGCAGTTGCATCCCGCTCCTCCGTGGTAGCTTAAACCTTCGGATTTGCTGCTCAAACGGCAAGGAGGCGCAGCAAACGGCGGCGAATATTCGATCCGGACACGGGGCTCCGTTGTCACGGATCGCAACAGGTCTCCACACGCAAGTAGACTGGTGGGGGGAGCAGAGCAGGGAGAGCGTGAATTGCTTGTACCACTCCTTCCACGGGGCCGTGAATTTTCGGGGGTTAGAGAATCACCTCAGAAGTGTGCAGACGCCATTTTAAGTCGCAGTTTTCCCGCCACTCCCGGCTCCCGGGTGGCGACGGCCATTTTGATTTAGGCCTAGAGGGCCCAGGCCGCAGAGCCCCTCGTCTTGGCCTAGCTTATTAGGCCCGTCCAGGGAGAGCCTCTGACGCACACCTTAGCGTCCAGGCCATTGTGGGGCGCCCTCCGTAACCGCAGGAACGCCCGGCTTTTCATACATCTCTCCATCAGGATATAGCAGGGAGCATAAGAAATCAATTCCAGGGCTGCTGGAGGAGGCAGTACCCCGTGGGCCCTGGCTTCCTAGGTCCCGGCAGGAGTGAAGGATTTCACAGGCCGCCTGTTTTCCCATAGCCGTGGCCTTTAGCCACACAGCCTACAGGACAGGCCTATTACCTGTCCGGCTGATCTGCCACATCTTATCTGGTCTCAGCGTAAGAGGCGGTTGCGCCTCTTCCCTGGACATTGCTCTGCGGCCATACTTTCCAATTCCCTTACACTAGTCACCCTTATACAGGCTTGACTAGTGGCAATGGCAGACAGTTCCTCGCCCCTGGCTATACCGGTCTCAGGTGCCCCCTCCGCGCAACCAAAGCGCAGGGCAACCGAATCAAATACAGGAGGTAAGAAGAAGGCCAAGACCAGGCATCTTTCCTCCAAGGAGACCTCTAAGTCGGCGGAGCGAGTGGCCTCGAGGAGGCACCAAGCACTGGAGAGAGAATTCTCCAAGGCACAGAGGCTCCTATCCAGTGGGGCCGATCCGGTTCCCCCTGCCCCACTGGATACCAATACTAGGGAGCCTTCCCAACCAAATGCCACCTGGACTGCTACTCCTCTGGGGGATACCGAACAGGCAGGTCCCTCTCACTCCTCCCCTCCTCCTCAGCAGGGCCCCCAAGTGGCTACTGCCCCAGCGTTGGTAGGGGCAACCCTTGGGGCCCAGGGACCGGCATGGTCACAGGCCCAATTCCAGGCCTTCATGCAGCACGTCTTCACGCAGTTCATGTCTACATCTGGGACCCAACAGGTTCCCCCTCAGGTCCCCTCTCCTCCCAATGATCCTCCCCCTCAGCAGAGCTACTCCCCAGATCTACTGATTCGGAAGCTTCATCCCAGATGGGGGAGGGGGAGTCCGATGAATTAGACGTAGCGAACACCCCCATGTCAGACGAGGAGGAAGCAGAACCCGATCAGGCCTCTGCCTCCTGTCTCTTCGATCACTCCATCTTTACTCCTTTACTGTCAAAGGCATGCTCCACTGCCTCTTTAACCTCTGTGCAGGAGGAGAAACCTTCCACCTCAGCGGACAAGGAGTCAAATCCGCTATTCAAGGTGAAGGTAGTGGAACACAAACAGATCCCCTGTCCCTTTGTCTTCCGGGACGCGGTGGAGGCCCAGTGGGCCTCTCTGTCCACCATTCCCAGGGAAAGCACGGTGGAAAAGAAGCTCTATAATGTTGCCCCGTCTTTCGCTTCCCTACTTGAGGTACCGTCAGTGGATTCCTCACTAACTTCCTTGTTCTCAAATTCTGCAGCCTCAGGGGACATGACAGAGTTCCTCTCTGCGGACGAAAAGAAGTTCGAGGCCAACTACAGAAGGGCACACCTGACCTCCGGTCAGGCCATTAAGGCTGCTACAGGTACCTCCTTCTTCGCCAGGACCTCCATCATGTGGCTCCGTGAACTTCAGGCCGCAATCCCGCCTGACCAGGTCAGAGTTCACCAGACA
Organism: Bothrops alternatus; assembly: GCA_034064705.1. NCBI lineage: Eukaryota > Metazoa > Chordata > Lepidosauria > Squamata > Viperidae > Bothrops > Bothrops alternatus. Next base: position 10,910,360 of record JARGCV010000081.1, read on the forward strand.
CTCGTGAAACTGATAGGGGCCTCACAGTATATGGCCGACGCCTCTCTCCACTCGGCCAAGTGTTCAGCCCGCTCAATAGGGGCCACAGTGGCCTCCCGCAGGCTCCTGTGGCTGAAACACTGGAGGGCGGACTTACGGGCAAAGTGCCGCCTCTCCTCGGCCAAGTACACAGGCAAGGACCTGTTTGGCTCCATCCTTGACCCACATGTGGTCGAGGGTAAAGACAAACGTAAAGTCATTGCCCACCCTTCCAAGAAGGCCAATAGACGGCAGCAGCCGGACTCCCGCAGACAGACGGCACGCCCCTCGGGCACCTGGGAGTGGCGGCAGCCCTTTCGGACAGGGCAGTCCTGGGATGGGCCCAGAGGTTCACGTTCCTTCCCTCAGAGGCAGGACCGTCAACAGGACCGCCAAAATTCAGGACCCAGGGCCCAATTTCAAACTAAGCGTCCCTTCAGGGGGTCGGGGAACCGCCCTTTCCGGCGGACCAAGTGACTACCTCTGGGACATCCCAATAGGGGGGCGCCTAGAGCGTTTTTATCAGGTCTGGGAACAGACCACCTCCGATTCCTGGGTCAGGGACACAATCAGACGAGGCCTAGCACTCGAATTCAAGGCGATCCCACACGATCGCTTCATCCAGTGCCCGGTATCGCGAAATCCCTCCAAGGAAAGGCTGGTATCCTCCGCCATCAAACACCTCCTGGACATCAGGGCCATAGAACCCGTGCCGGAGGACCAAACTGGGACAGGCTTCTACTCCATCCTGTTCGTGGTCCCCAAGGCATCAGGAGGGTGGAGGGCGATCCTGGACCTAAAGGGCCTAAACCGGTTCCTAGTGTACCGGCGTTTCAAAATGCAGACCCTAAGGTCCATACTAGCCAGCATCAGAAAAGGGGATCTCCTCTCATCCATAGACCTCACAGAGGCCTATCTCCACATCCCAATCGCCCAGTTCCACCGCAGGTTCCTGCGCTTTTGCTACGCGCACCGACATTATCAATACCGGGCTCTCCCGTTCGGCCTCTCCTCGGCACCAAGGGTCTTCACGAAGGTACTAGCAGTCTTGGCCGCTCATCTCCGGATGATGCCGGTGCGCGTGCAGTGCTACCTGGACGACATCCTCGTCCAGTCCAGATCCATTCGGTCGGCACAAGCAGACCTGAGAACCACCATCCAGGTACTTCAGTCCCACGGGTTCTCAGTGAACTTCGGGAAGAGCCACACTTCCCCCTCGAAGAGACTCCTTCACCTGGGGGCACTGATAGACTCGGAACGGTGCAGGGTCTACCTGTCCCAGGAACGGCAGCTGAGCATCCGGAAATTGATATCCCAGATCCGGGGCACGAAAAGGGTTCCCCTGGTGCAGCTGTCCCAACTCCTGGGAAAGATGGTATCCTGCATAGGGATAGTGCCATGGGCAAGGCTCCACTCAAGGACCCTCCAATGGTTCCTCCTCCCCTTCCAGAAACAGAACCTCAGCGCCTCTCCCCACAAGGTCCAGGTGCCGCACCACGTCCTTGCGTCTCTCCAGTGGTGGGTTTCTCCAGCCATGTACAGGGGGACTGTATTCAAGGAACCCTCCAGGGTGGTCTTGACGACAGATGCCAGTCTGTTTGGCTGGGGTGCTCACCTCCAAACGCAGCTGGCACAGGGACGTTGGTCCAGGGCGGATCTGACGCAGAACATAAATTGGCTAGAGCTAAGGGCCATCCACCTGGCCCTCCTCCATTTCTCTCCCCTAGTATCGGGCAAGCATGTCCTAGTCCTGACAGACAACGTAGCGGCCAAGGCCCATGTCAACAAGCAGGGGGGCACGCACTCCTGGGCCCTTCTCCAGGAGGCCAAGGAACTGGGGCTGTGGGCAGAGACCCATCTGAAATCGATAAGGGCGGAACACATCTCGGGGGAGGCAAACCGTCAGGCGGACTCGCTGAGCAGGGTAACCGTGGACCATGCAGAATGGCGACTGAACACCAAAATATTCGACATGATAGGGTCCAGGTTCGGCGAGCCATGCCTGGATCTCTTTGCCTCCCCGAACAACGCCCAACTCCCCAGGTTCTTCACCAGGTTCCCGACCAAAGGGGCCGAGGGAACAGACGCCCTACGGTGCAGGTGGCCCGAGGGGCTGTTGTACGCCTTTCCTCCCCTCCCCCTGATCCAAGCCACCATCCGCAAGCTGTTACTGGAGCAGGCGGAAGTAATATTGGTTGCACCATATTGGCCTCGGCGTCCGTGGTTTGCAGATCTAGTGGATCTGTCCCTGTCCCCTCCGTGGAAATTCCCACCGGACAAAGTGGCCCTATCTCAGGGGGAGCTCCTTCACCCAGATCCGCAGTGGCTACAATTGGCCGCTTGGCACTTGAGCGGGAGTGCCTAACTAGGCAGGGCTACTCCCCAAAGGGAATCGATATGATTCAGGCTTCTAGACGCCCCTCAACAAACAGAATTTACGACGCAACCTGGCGCAATTTTTGTCAGTGGTGCTCCTCTCGGGGCTTGGATCCCCTCTCAGTAGTCGTCCCAAACATCGTAGACTACCTATTAGACGGCATGTCCAAGGGGCTGTCCATCAACACCATCCGCAGACAGGTGGCGGCATTAGCCACGATCCTCACCTGTGACAATTGGGGCCCTCTCTCTCACCATCCAGCGATCTCGGCATTCCTCAAGGGGGCGACAAACTCTAGTCCACCCCCGGTGCATAGATACCCTTCCTGGGACCTACCCACAGTGTTACGGGCCCTAACGGAGGCTCCATTTGAGCCCCTGCGATCATGTTCACTACATTTTCTATCCTTGAAGGTGGCCTTCCTAATTGCCATTACTTCCGCTAGAAGGATTTCGGAGCTGGGAGCTCTTTCAGTTCGGGAGGACCTGTGTATCTTCCACCAAGACAGAGTGGTCCTCAGACTAGATCCCTCGTTCATACCAAAGGTTAACACCAGCTTTCACAGGACGCTGGACCTCGTACTACCAAACTTTTGTCCTAATCCGACCCATAGATTAGAACGCCAATGGCATAAACTGGACGTGCACAGGGCTCTGCGCATCTACGTAAAGCGCACAGGTCCCTTCCGTAGGTCCGAGTCTTTGTTTGTCTCTTTCCAACCATCAACCATGGGCAGCAAGGTATCTTCCTCTACCATTGGCAGATGGATCAGGGCCTGCATAGCTAAGGCGTACGTCGCGCACTCACTGACCGTTCCATCACGAATCACGGCCCATTCTACACGTAGTGCAGCAACTTCCGCGGCCTGGGCCACCCAGGCTTCCATAGAGGAAGTTTGCAGGGCGGCGTCCTGGTCGTCTCCGTCCTCATTCATTACCCATTACAAGATTGACAGGTTTGCCGCGGCGGACGCTGCGTTCGGCAGACGGGTCTTTCAACAGGTGGCTGCCCTCAGGGAGACGCCAACCTAGTCTTCCCACCCCGGGGGACATGGGGGAGCTTTGGTATGTCCCTATCCAGTGGATTATACATCCACCATGCTGGAGAAGGGGCGTTGTCTTACCTGAACGCCTTTTCTCAGCATGGTGGTGTATAATCCACTCCCCCCCTTAAACAACGGGCTAGGCTTGCGTGGAGGGCATCCCCCTTTTTCTTTCTATTACTCTGTTATTTTTTTTTATGGAGCCACGGTGTCAGAGCTTAGCTACCTCGCCTTTGTCAAAAACTGGGAGACACACCCAGGGGAAGGCGTGGCTAAAGCTTTTTTCCTAGTCTCTCTGAGCAGGAGGGCAGAAATAACCCTATCCAGTGGATTATACACCACCATGCTGAGAAAAGGCGTTCAGGTAAGACAACGCCCCTTTACTTTTGTGTTCAGTCTATGTTTATTCAACACTGGTGACCCTTTTTCTTCTTGTTTTATCACATTTATATCTTAACTTGGTTTTCAGTATTTTAATTTTTAGATCTGTACATCTAATTATCTGATTTATCTAATATACACTGCAAATTATTGAAGTACTAGCAAACAACACAATATGGTCTCCATGCAAAAATATACATACATGCAGACAAACACACATACTGATATCTAAAAGAAACACTGTTCTAATGACAACACAAGCATTTCCTTACATAATTATCGCCTAAAAAACTAAGGAAAGATCACACATCCATATCTTAATCTCTGCTCATTTTTGAACCATTTGCTAAGCATTTTGTTTATTCTTAGACATGCTTACATTCCATTGAGTATACTGCTCTTACTATACTCTGCAACAGACTTTCAGCTCAATGTTCAAATATTTCCAGTATTTTCTTTGATACATTCTTTGGGATTATTTTTTTGTGTGTATACATTATTCAGTATCTTTTTATTTCATTTTATACAGCTTTTATTCTCTTAAACCAGCGGTTCTCAACCTATGGGTCGCGACCCCATTTGGGGTCGAATGACCGTTTTGCGGGGGTCGCCAGACATCGCAGTCCGCCATTTTTCCCCCGTTCCGCCTCAGCCGTTGCGCGCGTGCCACGCATGCGCGATTTGGCCTGTCGCGCTGCGCATGCGTGGTTCGGGCCGTCGCGCGCGCGCTGCGCATGCACGGTTCGGCCTGTCGTGTCGCGTGTGCACGGTTCAGCCCGTCGCGCCGCGCGTGCGCGGTGCGGGTCGGGGTCGCGCCACGCATGGGCGGCGCAGGTGGGGTCTCAGCCTGAAAAAGGTTGAGAAACGCTGTCTTAAACACTTCTGTTTACCTCTTCCATGCAGATTCCATATTTTTTGTTCTCATTCTTTTTCATACAGAAATTGTACTTCCTGTGAACATTCTACTTTTGTTCTTTTTTATTTCATTTCTTTCCTTTTCTTCCATCCCATTTTACTCAATATGCCCCATTGACAATATGAAAAAGTGATCTGTATCACATGCATGTTTAATGAATTTTAAAGTACTTTATGATGCAGTGTCAGGTATATGTGGCAACATCTTTCCAGAATTGAATCTGCTTATCCAAGTCACTTATCTAGGGAGGGTTGTTGAGAATATCCCTGTCTACTAAAAGCACATGGTGGCTGAACTAAGGGGCAAGTCTTTTCCATGACAGTACACTATCTTTAGCCCAACACTGCATGAAGTCTCTATCCTGATAAATTCAGCAAATAAATACAATCTTTGTGGTTCCATCAAACCTTTTCTTCTGTTTGATGGATCAATTGATGGCACTGTTCATAAGCATTGGTTTGAGGACTGAATTTTGTTGAATTTTTTAAGCTTTTGTTTTGTCTCTGTACATTGCTCAGACTATTTGGAGATTGAAGCGCACCATAAATAAGCCTCTCTCTTTTTTTCTTTTTGTGAACCTCACATAGAATCACCACCACCATTTCTTTATCATTGGAATTAGTACTGCTGCAGCACTCAAAATCTTAGCAGGTGAATCTCAGACAAAGAAATTCCTCATTTCCACCCAACCTTGTCTTGTTGGTATGCACCAGTTTTTCTCATTGAATCTCATTCAAGCCATGTTATTACAAATAGATCTGGAATCCAGCTCCAAATATCCATAGTGACCAGTATCCAGGGAATAGCCAGTGGGTTAAAAAAACAACAACCTGGCATCACATTGGTTACTGTACTCTTCTGACCTCAGCAAAACTCTAGTTGGTATAGTAACTGTCCATTGAAAATTGCTCTGCCAATCAGTTCTCCCTCCCTTCTTGAACTTACTATATAATATTTGCTACACTTCATCCATTTTACTTCACTCACCCTATTGTTTCTCTTTTCCTCTTCCTAAGGACTTCTTAATAGGGCCACTCTCATTCCAGAGAGGAAGGAAACAGGATCTTTTCCCAGCCACACCAAAAGCATTAGAAAAGTCTTTCCATTTATTCAAAAACTTTATCAACAGTGAACATGTTTCTCTTTCCATTTTACTTTTTAATTAAGGTTCTTTATTTCAAGCTCTTTATTGTTTGCTACTCTTAAATTCCAAGTCACTGTCTTCCATGTGTCATGATTGTCTCTTAATATGGACAATAGAAATTGCCCTCCATATCTCATCATGACTCTGGTCAGATATGTAGTTCTTGCATAAAAACAGTAATTGGAAAGGAATTTCTGTTCTGCAGTTATCTGGATATCACATTACCATGCTGCTTAGTCATGGCAATTTTGGCTGCCCCCGGCTAATGTCATTGCAGGTCGTTATGCAAGGACCGCACTTAACTTCCATCTTCCTGCCCTATTGATTTTACTTGGAAGCTGGCAGGGAAGGTCAGAAATCATGATTACGTGACTGCAGAATCACTGTGATGGCCAGAGCTTCAAGAACTGGTCATGAGTATCACTTGTTCAGCACTGTTACAAGTTTTAAGAGTTGCTAAACTAGTGGTCATTAAGTAAGGATGACCTATATACTCAGCTTAATGTTACATACAACATTCCTTGATACATGTAAAGACATTACCTTTTTCTTTTGACACATTTTGACGGTTATTCCACAGTGCAACCAAATTCTAGTTTTAACCCCAAACATACTATGTTACTCCTATTTCCAATCTGGAGATACTCTTGCCTACAGATATTACATATGATGCTACATGCAATATAGGAATACACAAATCAGGATGTAATCTATTATCTTCATTAACAGTATTGCTTTTAATTGAAGTAAAATTGTTTTCACTTCAAAATGATATAAAATAATTGTTAATATTTACTAACACCTTTTTTGAGAGGGACAAAAGCTTTTTTTGTTTTTCTGTTAGTATTTTTCTAATAATTGTTTGAAATTTGGGGTACTTCCATTTATTAACTGAGGTTTAATATTTTAAGAAAAGAGAAGAAATTCACAAGCTCATCCTGAATGGTTGCAAAAGTTCAATGGTTGAAGGAAATGTAATTTTATTTTTTCATCTTAAAGTAACCATTTTCATAATGCTGGTTGTTTGTTTCTTTCTGTTTTTGAAAAGTGTTTCTGATCATGCTAAGAAAAATCTCATGACTGTGGCAAATTTAGGAGTTGTATTTGGACCAACATTAATGAGGCCACAGGAAGAAACAGTGGCTGGTCTTATGGATCTGAAATTTCAGAACATTGTGGTGGAGATTCTAATTGAAAACCATGAAAAAGTAAGTGTGGGAAGTGGAAAAAAACCTGTACAAATATTTTATACTTTGTATAAGATTTGATATTAAATTCCTATCATTTATGATTTTATCTAATTCCATACTTCCATAACATAGGAAGCAGAATCACTTTAATTTTAATAAGCTTTCAGGATTTGTAAGGAGGAAGTGACATTTTCAGTCTTCGTAAGAATTATGAAATTCACTTTGACCTTTAAATCTTCCCTGTTCGTCTCCTGTAAAAAAACATTGCAGGGATTATTTTTAAAATTCCACCCTCTTGGGGGCATAAAAAAGATGCTGATGGTTCTTATTTCTTCATACAGCTAGATTGGCAGAACCCTTACATTCTGTTTTGTAGAAAAATGGAAAATGTGTATGAAGTTTTTGGAAAGGGAAGGAGATGGACTATACTATTTGTGTCTAATAAAGAGGATGGCTTCTTGATTAGGACAACTTCTTTCTGCATTGCTTCTTTGTGGGATGTACGTTACTTCTAATTATTTTATTAATAGGTTTATTAATAAAATATCTTGTTAGCAGTTATACTAGCTTAACACATAGGAACATTTTGGAAAAAGAATGAATTTTGTCCGATTAAGTTTCTGAAATGCAAGTATGTATAATGATATGGTTACTTGCCTAATGACTACCCTATTCTCTAATCTGCAACCTTTGTTTTTTCTGTTTGACTTTAAAATAGAACATCTTTTTATCAGTCTGTGACTGCCTAGTATCTCTGTCATTTATCTCTCTGACCCCCAGTGTTAACTCTTCAGCTTATCTGCAGATAGTACCTATTAGAATTTTTCAAATATTTAAAGTTCTCATTTTTAATTTAATTTTTTTTCCAAGGATATATTTCAGTATTTAGCTGCAGTCTTTAAAAGAAAGTTCTGCATTTGTATGCTTTACTTTTGTGTCTTATATGAGAATTATTGTGTTAGGAGATGCAGTGATTCTTTTTGAACTTTCCATCCCCCTGTTGCTAATAAACGGAAGATTTATCTTGGAATGTTGATGCTACATAAAAATATTAAAATGCATAAACTGAATTAATGTGGTGAATAGAATGGAGAAACTAATTCATTTTGAACCCATCCCATCCTAGGATTTCTATTGAACACTTTGGATCAGCCATTACCAATTCCCAGTGTATAGCGTGAATAAGTGCATAACTCACCAGCTCACTCACTTCCCTCCTTTCTTTTTAGTTCTTTTACTTCTCTGTGTCCCCCAGCCACTGCTAATGCTCCTATGTGGAATGTCACAACCATTTTGCACATGGTTGAAACACTTGAAACATATTTAGATCTTGGTATGGACCATTCAAAACCAGCTGTTCTGTGCATAGAATATAGAATATATTCCTAATCTGAATGTATATGGTAGGACAATCTCCCAACTCTACTCTGAATTAATGGATTACAGGTCGTAAACGGGAAAAAAAGTCTCAATGAATCTAAGGTGGATATAGTTAAGATTTGATGCAGTAGATGCATGGCGATTCAAAATTTGGCAGATGTGAAAATAAAGGGAGTCCTGGAAAAGTTGAAGACCTGTTCTCAAAGTAGTTGTCCTGTTGCAAAGTTGTCTCAGAATGCCAAAGAATAATTAGCTCCTGTGACTTTCATTGATTCGTAGTAAATCAAATATTAACTGAAATCTTGATAGATTCATTGGCATAATATGAAAAATTTAGTCACAAATTGATAATCATAAATCACTGATTTGAACAATGGTAAGTATAGCATTCATTTGCCCATAAGAGTTGATTAGCATTTCAGCATAGGCTATTAATAAACAAATGCTTTCAAGAGCCTTCTTTGGTCCCTTCATTTCCACATTATTTATTTATAGATTGAATAAATGGGAGAAAACCATTTTTTTCATTTGTTTAAGATTTATATTACTTTATAACTTTCATGTTTAAGGTTGCAGTCTCAATTTTTTTATCTCTTTTCTAAAAAATAAAGATGCACAGAAAAAGAATGAAAACATATGTGTTTGCTTCTATAGCCATATCTTTATACTTCATCAAGGTTCTGAGAAGTACAACTTATATGTAATAATGTCTTTAAATCATTTTATGTTTCTACTATTGCTTCTGCACTTGCCAGAAAGTGTCAGCTTGTTCAGTTGACTCTTCTCTCCCACACACAGTCCTGCTGCTTTGCAGACTGGCAAAAAGCTTGCTTTCAGTACAATGGAAATTCTACTAGATTCGTTATAGTCAGACTGGCAGACAGATGTCTGTGGAAGCATCACATCAAGGGAGGCTTAAAATGTTTCACTTTTAACAATTTATTTTAATTTCCTACATACACATAATAATAGACAGGTGGCAGTAGAAGCAAATGTATTTTCCACTGGCCTTATTACAGTAAAGAAATTCTCCTTGGCAATCTAAAACAAACTCTTTCCTTCTTTCCTTGTTTCTTTCCTTCTTTTTTATTTCCTTCCTTCCCTCCCTCCCTCCCTTCCTTGTGACATAAAGTTAGTTAATGGTAGTATTTATAATAGAACATTTTTATTATTGTAAATATAATATCTTACATGCATTATAATATTAGTCTTTAATACCGCCTTAAATTCTCCCTATCCCAAACCGCAATATTGAGATTCAAAGTTGTGATTTAATCTAATCAGATTACCTATAATTGTTGTGGCTGCCATGGTACAGGGAGTGGTTTTTCTTGTGGGTTTTTATTATATGATGTAAGCCATCCAGACTCACCTATTTGTGAGTTGGGATGCTATATAAATCTGTTAAATAATACATACATACATACATACTGTTGTGGGTGTCTCTAGACCGGCTGGGGACATTTCAGAGGATGACGAAGAACAGCCGGGCCCCTCTGGGTATTTTCCCCTCCCGGCAGCTGACACTGACAGGGAGGAGATTTACAGGCAGTCTGGGCCAGATTCTCAAAGTGAGGGGTCAGATTTGGAACAGGAAGATAGATGGATTGATCCGAGATTCCGAAGGTTTGATAGGCAGAGGTGTCAGTTACGTGGAAAAAGGAAGTGACGTATTGAAAACTATATTAGAAGGTGAAGGCGGGACTAATTCTTTGTCACGAGCAACGTTTATATCAAGAGGCATTCTGATGCATCACCGAGTTAGTTTGAACTCAGTTTTCTGGTGTTTTTGGAATCTACGGAAGATTAATGATGTCTTGGACAACTTAAGAGATAAAGAGTGAGTTATTTGGAAGGTGGGAGAGCATGTTTAAGCTGAATGTAAATAAGTTTGACTCGGCCGTTCTGCAAACGGACTGCCAGCATTTTGCTTTGAAGTGAATTTATTGAACTGTGTTAAATAAAACTCTTAAAGAAATATTAATGTGGATTTAATTAAGCTGTGAAGGGCAAGACACAACACATACATACATACATACATACATACATACATACATACATACATACATACATCTGAGAAAAATTTATCCACCAGTTATGCTTTCAATCCCAATGCCATATTGTTTTTGGAGAGCCACAGTAATATATTTGTGATTAAGAGTCATAGTATGGGATATCACACTGATGTGCATACTACAGTTTTTATATATTCAGTAAAGTTTGTCAAACCAACATTTTGTCCTTGTTCTAAAAAGAGTTAATGTGACTTTATGAAAATGAATACATATGTTGTTAAAATTCCACTGCAGTTTTCTTCATATGTAGGATTTTTAATATATAAATATTAATAATAATGTTCACTATAAAAAGTGAAGATTAAAAAATGGCTATTGTTTCAAACTGTTAGTTGATGTTGATTTTTCCTGAATTTGTATTTTTTTCTTCCACATATTATGAATTACTCTGGATTTTGATACTGGTACTTAAAAAAAACTTAATATTTAAGCCAAGTAGAATATATGAAAGCATAACTGGGGGTGGGGAAAGGGAAGAAAAGAGGGAAAACATGATTAATTATTTCATTTAGTAGAATATTTCTATTTCTGTTGTATGTGGTAATGATTATATATTCCTTTTGTCCAACTCTTTTTGTGAAAAGCACATCAAGCAGATTTTCCATATGCTTTGTATATTGGACAGAGTTCCTTTATAAAATAAAGACCATACTGTAAAGCATGGTTTTTATATCTTCATCATGTGGTTTGAATAAAATGTGTTACAGTAGAATGCAGAGTCAAACTTAAAAGCTAAAAGCCTAGTTGTTTTAGAATGGTTCATCTGTTAAACCAATAATCACTTTTATAAAAAAGCTTTATGTCATCCATATGTTTTAGCAGATTTATTTACATATTCTTAAAATAACTATGTACAAAAGTTGCCCCAAAGAGGTGACAGAGAAGGAGGGGACCCTCGTTGATCGTGGAAGGATGATGGCCCTTCCATTTGATCCGAAGAAGCCCTCCAAACCAGCGAGGGAAAGATGTAGCCAGTCAGAAGCTGCTGACAGCTTTAGAAAATAAACATTAACCAGCAATTTTTGAGCAATGTGGATGGAACTGGGTGACACCCTATCCTTTATGACTTTAAGACTTTTTCCTGGGAGAAAACTTCCCAAAGCAAAGAATCCTCCCCGATGAGAGAGGGAAGGGGAATTTCCACCCCATTCCCTCAGGAAAAGAAAAGCAGCAAATTAATTGTTTGGGGAAAAGTAGAAAAATTACAAGATTAATTTGGAAGCAATACACATATATTGAAATTTGGGGACTAAAAGTGCTTTTGAGATTTTTTTTTTAAGAGACTTAAAAAGCTTGTAATATAAGTTTGGATGTAAAAAGCTGGAAGATGACATCAACAACATCTAGTGGCAAACTACAGCACTACAATTTATTATGCCTAAAGCAGGGGTAGGCAACCTTGGCTCTTTTAATGACTCATGGACTTCAACTCCCAGAATTCTTGAACCAGCCATGTTGAGGGGGAAAGGAGAGGTTTCCAAGCTGAGCCATTCCGGCTCAGGAATTCTGGGAGTTGAAGACCACGAGTCATAAAAGAGCCAAGGTTGCCTACCCCTGGCCTAAAGGAAACTTGTCTGGAAGCCCAGATTCAGATAAGACTCTTAATTGTTTTCAGAAACTTTCACTTTTGAAGACTGCAGCTGGGAAAAGGGGAGGGGAACAAAAAATCTCTTGGGCTGCTTATCTGTATGGCAGAGACAATAAACTATTTTGAAACTGGCCTACCTGGACTATGAATATAAATACTAGCTGACTTTTAGAGCTGTGTCATGGAGCTATTTCTCTATAGAAGAGAAATTGATTGATTGAGATGATGGAATACTTTGGACTATAAACCTTTGATTGATGAACAATTTTTAATTGCTCTTCTCTCTGGACAGAAAGGATGTGTTTTTTATTGGACAAAAACATTTTAAAAATTCAAACTTTACTTATATTTGCTGAGGGGAGGCTTAAGGACGAAGTGATAGGCCGGCTGGATAATTAGAAGTTCAAATGACAATTGACTGAAACTTTTTAAATCCCTAAATAGATTGGACTATAAAGACTACTTACAAAAACAAAATGGATGTTCCATACTTAGCTTCAAATGGTAAAAAAACCATCCTTAATACCTGTCCCCAAAGTCCCCAGCTTGACATACCAACAAGAAAATGTTGATGAATTTCAGAAACAAATTCTTTCTATATTAAAATCAATACAAGAGACAATTGCCTTGGCTCATGATGAGACTAAAAATAACAAAAAGGAGATAAAAGAACAATTCTTTAATCTAAATCTACAAACTCAGAAAATGACTATAGAGAAGGAACTAGCAACCCAGAAAATTGAAGGAAAATCAGAGGAAGCAGATCCAAAGATGGATGATCTAAAGAAAGGAACTAACAGAGAGACTCAGACAAACGAAGAATTAGAAGATGTAGTAATAATATCGGAAATGGAAAAGATATCTTACTTGTCAAGATCTCAGAACACACTTGAGTATAAGAAAGAAGAGCTGATTGAATGGAAGATAGAGCTGTTAGGAGAATTGTGGGAAATTGAAGAAGGAGGGAGGCTGTTTAATCAAGGCTAAGCGTCCTTTCAAAAATACTTTAATCAAATTGTCCTTCTTATGCCAAACAATATAGGGTTTTTCCCTACAGTAATTCTCAACAATATGTACCAAGTCAAATCCCTCATGTTCCCTTATCTCTTTGAACAATTGATAATTAATGGATTAGTTTATTTTGAACTGACCTGATTTGCTATGCAAAAAAAGAGCTGAAGGAACAACAAAAGAATGAATATCCATAGCTGCAAGAGACTGATGACTAAAAACACTGCAACACAAAAAATCTTGGCCTCTTTTCTAGTTGGCTATTAAATTAGTAGTCTGCCAGCAGGGTCAGTAGGAGTGAAAAGCTTCGTGGCTTTCTCATCTGTTCCAACAATTCTTCTCAAGATATTTGAAATGGAGTGGTCTATGTTTCACATCCTTGTTCAGCAATCCTGTGGTCTCTGAGTATTGCACTTAGGGAAGGTTCTGTCAGAATTTGTACAGCTAAGGAAGAATTGTCAATAGGACATCAACCCGGGCATATGTCCTGAATGCAGTTCTTATCGTTTAAATGTTGCAATAACAGCATTCTTGAGAATCTCTGCACTCTTCATAACAACACTTTAAGCGTCTCTCTTCATTTCTTTAGCTTGGCTGTATATTTTTATGTAGTTGAAAAGAAGACTGCATTATAGTCTTCTGACATTATAGGCCATTTGGATAATGATTCTTCCTGCTAATTAGTATAGCATATGTTTCCCATTTTTTCCAGAGTCCACAAATTACAGAATTAAATTGTCTTCCAAGTATGAGCATTCTGTTTGCCTACTATCCCTGAAGGAGAACCATGTTACTGAAAATTGATCTCATTGCCCACCTGCCTACTACTACTGCACCTCTGTTATGGCAACTGATTCAATGAAAAATTTGTTCAGTTCTGGGAAATTAGGATTCAGTTTGTTGTACTGTATTTTGCCTTTTCTGTTGATTTAATAGATAAAGGATGCAATTAAAATAAACATATATTTCCCCCCATTTTTATCCATTTAGTCATTTTAAATTCTTGAAAAAGCTGTGGTTAACAACTGTGCACTGAAGTTGCTCAAAAGTATAACTTATATTTCCAAGAAAAGTTGATTTTCCATGTTGAAAAAAAACTTGCTTTTTTCCCTTTATATTCTCAATAATAATACAGAATACCAAGAATTTAATTTTTCTCTTAATGTTGCTTGGGTCTTAGACACCATGCAGTGCTCTCAGTTAAAATGTAAGAGAATATTCAAATTAAGAATTGTTAAATGTTCTATATAATTATTGAATAATGCAAATTCCCTTTGTGCTTTTGATGATTTCCTGATGCTAATGGACAGGTAAGAATTTTATCTCTGACACTATAAGAAGAAAAAGGATGCTTTGGGCTTTATTTGGGTGAGTCCCCTGTTTCTTAAAGTTTAGTTTCCATACATTCTTAGCACTTCTATGGAGACGTATTTTCTCTATAAAAAAAAACTATAGTGTTACAAATTGCTTCAGTTATGGCTACTGCAATGGCTGCCCAGATTGTTTCAGAGCATACCTGACGTGTTTATTTTTATCTTCAATGCTTTAAAGTCAGATATTGTGTGATATTGCTATGATGCTCTTGGGAACCATGACATGGACCTTTAGAGCAGCTAGGCTTGTACTTTTCTTCCACTTAACAACACAGTAGCTCCTTTGAACTATTCTTAGAACAGTTATTTTGGACTTGCAAAGTAATGTCACTGCTTTGTAATTCTATCTATATCGATCTATCTGTATTATTTTTTTACTATTTTAAAAAAGTTTATAGTTAAGTATAATAGTTCGCCATTTTATTTCCTATTCCTAAAAAAATATAATTCATTTTTTCAATACTATGCATATTTATTAATAGTTTCCTTATTTTGATTCCTTTTTAATAGTATCTCCATATCACCACCATAAAGTTAGACTAGTACAATTCACTTTACATGAGGCTACTTTAGAAGGCCACTCTAAAACCGCAGTTGCTGTAGATATCAGCAGCCCACGTTTTGGCAAATGAAAACTTTCATGGTGATATAATATATGTACTATAGGTCCTGCATTAGCTTTGGTATGTTTCTGATGCAATTCAAAGCCAGTTTTTATTTATGAAGCCTTATATGGCTTGATTCCAAAATATTTTCAGAATCACCATTGTAAGTGAAATTGACCCCATCCAGTGCATTTTATTTGATGGAAGTTATTAATAATTCTCCATTTGAGGAAGAGTAGGCAGACCATGATGCATAAACAGTGTATCTCAGTAGTCTATGTTTAACAGAATAGCCCATCCCAGTGTTTGATTAGCATTACTGGGACAATTTTTTGAAAACTGGTTAAAACATTTTAATAATATGATAATGAGCTGTCACCATAGGGCTCAGCAGAATACAATTATAGTTTTATAAACTGTTTATTTTAATGCTAACTTTGGGAAAACAGAAGTATACAAAATAAATAAGTAAATCTAACAACCTGTCAGAGAACAATTAATAATAAAAGAATACAGAAAACTTATCTGGTTCACGTCGATTAAAAAGGTCATATTCTCAGTGAAGAAGACAATCATTTATTCATTTATTTACAATCCATAACCAATATATAAATGGTGATATTACAACACAGTAAATATAAAAGTGATGTAAAAATACTAAAATAAAGCTTAAACAGACAAGCTTGAAGTAATTGATAGTGTGGTGGAAACATTAAATAAAATCTGTAAGACATGGCTATTGTTAAAAACCTATCTACCATGTTGCAGTTGGAACCAGAGTTCCATCACTGAGCAACACAATCATAAAACAATGTGTCACATGACCATACTGTTTAACAACAGAAATTCCAATACTAAATGAATCGTGTCATTAAGTGAGAACATCACATGATCATTATCTTCTCTCAACTTCCCTATACAAATGGTGATCATGTGATTGAATGCTGCAACCAACATAAGTATGAGGATTAGTTATAGCTGCCACTAATTCAGCAGCATCATAAGTTTGATCTCTGAACGATTATTAAGTAAGCAATATATGTAGTGGCCAAAGTTGATTGCCTAGGAGAAAACGGACAATCTGCTTGGAGAATTTAGATTTTTAACAATTGTTATTAGTTTGTCCTCCATTTATTGCATAGAGGGCACTTAGTTATGAATGTGAAATAAATTCAACTTCTATATCATAACATATACAAGTATGAATTTAATAGGGAATACTGATGTATCTACCAGTTGTCCTTATAGATAATTTGATAGTTTGGGTGAAAGTGAAGTGTCTTCTATGTGAAGTGTGGGAAATACTATAAAAATATCTGGCAATGGAGTAAGAGAAGATGGGTATTGAGCTGTAATGTGGAAAATTCTGATTATATCCATTTGGGAATCTAGGTCTATATCCTCCATTGAAGATTGAAGGTAACATAGTAACTATGGTAACTACGACTTTATTAGGTAGAGACCTAGCTAGATATTAGACCTAAAGATCTAATACTGGAAAATAAAACCTAAGTAAACTAAACTGAGTTTCATTTTCCTTTTTGGGAAATTAAATTAAATCTAAGAAATGATCCAAAGATATTACCAAAAGAATTTGCTCCAACCAACATATGATATGACAGAATCTCACATGAGTCCAAAAGAAATGCAGCCTAATTCCAACCAGATAAGGTGGAATAAGGAATCTGAGTTATAGTCTTTAAAAAACCCTGTTAATAGTCTTCAGTGTTTTCTTCCTTTCCCCAAAAATCCTTTTTGCATATAGAGAAGACCCATATCTTGTTTTATTGTCTTGTCTTGACTCATCCTTCCCCACTCCCCCCACCCCAGCTAGTGCTACCTCAGCTTAATTGTCCTTTTAACCAGATAATGAACATCAGCTGTGGTTCAGATTAATGAAATGATTATTTTATGAAGATTTATATTCTGAAGCAATGAGACATGTGTGCCTGCATGCACCCACCCACATATATATACTGCTCAAAAAAAATAAAGGGAACACAAACGTATAGGATCCTATACGTTTGTGTTCCCTTTATTTTTGTGAGCAGTATATTTTGGAAGGCCATCATTTTTGAAAGACCTTTGGCTTCTTTTTTGCTTTAAAATAGTAGCAATTTGGGGAAATTAGAGGGAGAAAGGAAGAATGCCAAACACAATTCCCATCTAAATGCAAAAAGTGTTTTGTAGAGGTTGAGCTGTGCACATTCATGGCAGTCTGTCCATGTAGAAAAGCACAAGGCTCACTTGTATTCAAAAAGACTTAAAGGAAAGATACAGATGAATGGAATCTCTGATTCAATTTCATTCTTATAATAATATCTAGTTTAAAGTTCCTAGCAAAAAAAATCACAGTGGGAAAAATATATAACACTTTTCCAGGTGCCATAGGTAAAAAAAAACCCTTTTCTTGGTTATAATTTTCACCTGATAAAATTGGGATCTAGGAGGATATTTTAGTGATTGCTTCTTGAGAGTAGACTAAATAAATAAATAAAGATACACAAATAGGAAATCAGTTGTTTCTTGTTACTATGATACTTCATTTCAGTAAGATTTAATTTCTTCTTCCCAATGGGGAAGGGAATCACAATGCATGTGAAAAAATAAGCAGAGTAAGCTGTAGTTTATACATTACTTTCCTCAGTTTTAAGAATTATAACAAATTATAACAAAAAAACCTGAGCAAAGTTCATAGGTTGGGCAAATTATAGAGCATATCTCTTGCCTTAATTCATAAGTAAGTCTGATTTATCATAATCTGCCATCTGGCAAACGTAGTTGAAAATTCTTTGACCTGTGAATATTTATGTTTATTTTAATTTTGATTTATTTAAAATGATTATATTCAAAATGTGAGAAATTGAATATAATTTTTCTCTTTCCAGTTTTGAATCAAATCCCAAACAAGTGATTTATTGAAAATGGTGTACAGGATTTATACAGGTTGTCCTTCACAGTAAATTAATGTGTTTTATATTCCTCTTCCCAGATTTTCCACACGCTGCCTGATGCTTATTTCCCTGAGCCAACCCCTATGCCAATCTCTCCTCCAAATGCTCCACCACGACAATCAAGACGACAGGGGCAACGTAATAGGAGGCCTCTTGCTGTATATAATCTCTGTCTGGAGCTGGATGACAGTAAGATGTTAATTATATTGTCTATCTTAGTAATAGTGGAATTGCAATATATCTTTAGCAATAGCTTTCATTTCATTATTTTTGTTTCTAAAAATCAGAAAATGAAGGTAAGATTCTGATAGAACGCATTTTTATAATAGACTATTTACATAATTTTAGGAAAATGTGCTTTAACTGAATTTTTTAAAGAAATTGTATTTAATCTATGACGATAATTGTAAGTTGCAGAATAAATGGAATAAGATAAGCAAAAGGAAAGCTTTTTTAGTGAGTTTGAAGTGATAATAATGCATTTGAATTTTCATTTTACCTAGGCTAAAAAGACAACAGTAATAGCAGTAATATAGGTAGTCCTTAATTTATGGCCACAACTGAGCCCAAATTTATGTTGCTAAATGAGACATTATTTAAGTGAGTAGTGCCCCACCTTATGACTTTACTTGCCACAGTTGTTAAATGAACACTGCAGGTGTTAAGTTAATTACACAATCGCTTAAGTGAATCTGAATTCCCCATTGACTTTGCTTGTCAGGAGATGGCAAAAGTAAATCATGTAACCATGGGATACTGCAAACATCATAAATATGAGTCAGTTACAAAAGTCTGAATTTTGATCACATGACCATTGGGAAGCTGCAGTGGTCATAAGTGAAAAATGGTCATAAGTCACTTTTTTCACTACCATTGTAACTTTGAATGGTCACTAAATGAACTGTTGTAAGTCAAGGACTATTGGTATATAATTGCATATACAGTATGTATATACTATAAGTTATCAAATGAGAAAAAATAGAATTGTGCAAATAAGATGTAACAGTTTTCAGGATGCAAATATTACATTAGCTTTTTTTTTCATTTAAAATACTTTATTTAACAATGGTACAGTATGTATAGATATAAAATGATAGACAGGCGGACAAACTGACTGACTCATTTCCCTCATAAGAAATACATCAGCAGTACTCTGAACTATTACGGTTGGTTGCACTGTCAGCCAGATGTTTAGATTGGATTTGTCATTTTTGTCCTCCTGTAGAGTTCTTTCCAAAGACCTGAAACAGACTAAACTTGTTTAATAATATTAGGTATTGTTGAAGGATGTAAGCTGTCATAGGATGTAAGCTGTTCCCACTAAAGTTGCCTTTTGCAATTGACTGATGGTGATTTTGTCACTGCCAATGGCATTCAAGTGGTACTCCAGTTGTTTTGGGATTACACCCAACGAGCCTATTACTATTGGTGCTATCTTTCTTTTGCTACTCCTATTTGCAAGTCTTTGTGGGTTTTTTACCCCAGTTCTTTCTTTCCTATTCTGCTGTCTCCAGGTATTGCAATGACCATTATCTAGATTTTTGGTCTTTCTTATCGACAGTTGTTAAGTCTCAGATGTTGTGTGACAGGTGATGCTTGTCTGTTTGAAAAGTCCCAGAGCATTTTACCTTCTTCATTTTCTATAACTTTATCTATTTGTGGACCTGCCACTTCTTGCTTTTCTTGCGGATAATTCCAATGCACCATTGTTCCAATTTATTTAACATTGATACAGCGAATTATACACATACACACACACACACACACATCTCAGACAGGAAATACTATAAGGTGAACATTAACAAAATCTTTTAAATCTGGAGGCACAAACTTTCCACCTTCACTTTTAACATTTTGATCTCTTAGGACAACGGTCCCCAACCTTTCTGTCTTGGCAGAAAGACCACTTTCTGCCCAGGGAGTTGGGGTCCCCTAGTTCCAGTCATGATTTTTTCTCCCATAAGTGTTTAACTTCCGTTTGCAAGCCCTAGTATTTCACATTTTTTTTCAGATTGCTTTTCATCAAACCTATCATTACCCACTATATAGCAACATCAAGAAGACTTTCTTTTTTTCAATGACTGTTATATCAGGCATGTTATGAACAAGATGCCTATCTGTTTTGAAATCCCATAAGATCTTAACACACTCTTTTTCCAAAATCTCTCATCTTAATGGGCCCAGTGGTTTTTGCTACATTTAAATCCAAACCTCTGACAAAGGTTGTTCTTGAGCTAGAAAAATAAAGCCTTCAGTTCCTTTCTGTAACACTCCTGATTTTATCCAGCTCCATGTGTGGTTTTTATTGGCTTTTCCACATTTATATACACCCCAGGTATTTGTCCTGGTTGGGCATTTGAATTTAGTAATATTTTTTAGACTTTTGGTACTTTTTATTATCTCTTTCTTACATTAATTAATTATATCTCTTCATAAAGAAAATGAGCTCAACACCCAGAAATATTGTAGGCAGCTTAATTTTAGTAATATGCAAATAGATGTCATGGAATAATAAACTTTTATTTAATGAGATGTATTTATTGACAGACAAATAGTGCAATGTTGTAAGAATATAACAAATATGAACTATTAGCTTTTATATATAAATACAAGTGATGCCTTTTGTCTTCCATACTTTTCATTTTTTATTTAAATAGCAGATCCAAACGTGTCCTCCAGAAAATCGGTATATACCTACATATATGTATGTATGTATTATAAATATATATGGGGTAGGAAAAGTACTAGATATGTAGTGATGTGTTTTTAAAGATTGTACTGTAATGTTTAAAAGAAATAGTTTTAAAAATAGGTTCTGCACTGAACTTCTTAGAACCACCATAAACATCCAACAGGACATCTGTAGTTCTGTTGGAGCAAAAATAAGTATGGTGGCATCTTAAAAGCTATGTTATTTGTCATGGCATGAAAGTTCATTCCACAATAAATCTGTTGATCTTTAATTTTCCATAATACTATTTATTCATTTTTTAATTAAGATATCACATTTCATGGCAGCCTCGCTTGCCATAAGCTTTGAAGTTAAATTCCAATACTTTGAGGATGCCAATAAAAACCCAAACATACTTTGGAATAATAAGTGGACTATCACTGTTCAGACTTTTAGACATTTTAAAACAAGATCAAGCTGAGATTTTAAACTGTCAATAATAGAATTGTTAACAGCAATATATAATTGTTAATAGCAATATTGAAATCCCATTGAGTTTCTTTAGTAATTTCGGATGACATGTTAAATTCTTTATACAGCCACAGAGAACAGAGTTCCTTTTACAGCTTATAGCTTACTCCTGTATAACAGTGAATTGTAATACTGGAGAACATAGTACAATTTGGGATAGATCTGTATTCACCCAAGACAAAGTAAACGGTTCTAATTTGTCCTGTTCCAATTTAGTTTCTTCTGTGAATTTTCATTGATTTGTAAATGGCAGTGCAACAACCTAACCCAAAAAGGATTAAAAAATAAACTTCACTTCTTTCCATAAAGCATTTTGGCGGTTAGAGTTAGGAAGAGAGTATATAAAGCAAGAAGTCCTCAAACCTCCATAATTGCTCATTCCAGAGAACTCAAAGAGTACTTGGGGCGCATGAGAAATGAATATAGTTGTAATATCAAACTCATATTGATCCAGAGGTTATTGAGATAAGTCTTGGCGACAGAAATATCCTTTTCCTTTCACTTAATTCAAATGGCCATCCTGTTCTGCTCTATTCAAAGCAATTGTCAAGGTTCTGACTGATGAACCCAACAAAGTAAACACAGACAATTAAATCTCTAATGCAAAGCTTTATTGAATGAACCATTTCGCCACTATTGCTAGAAAACCAGCTTTGGAGGTTTCACTCCTAAATTTCTAATTAAGGAATAGAAACCTCCTTCTCCTCTTCATGCAGGTCATGCTGCCCAATTGTACGTTAGGCAATTGTTATGAGAGAATCCACAATCATCAATAAATAATTCTCTCCTCGTGTCTTTGTTTGTCACAAAGTAGCCAGCAACTGTTAACGGCTCACATACCCCTTCCAAGTGTATGGCAAGCTACGAAGCAGTTGTGTCTGGACCATCCTGGTCACTCTGTGAGGCTTGACAGTAATCCTGTAGTGGAGGCTTCTGAATTCTTGTATTCAAGGTTGTTTTCATGGGGGTTCTCTAATAAAATTCTGAAGAATGGATTGCTTGGAAGAGAAAAGATAAAAGGAAAGTTGGCTACACCGCTATGCATGGCCTGCAACCACTTGCATTTTACTTTCTTCTCCCCTCCCCTCTGCCCCCCCCCCGGTATTTTAGTACTTTCTTGGCAGTATTTTTGAAGTTGCTTGATACTTCCTTCCCCATAGGCTCAGTTGAGTGATTTTCCCCAAGACACTGAGATGGCTCCATACCTAAACCCATTATCTTCCTTTTTCTAGCAAGTTTTTTATCACTACATCAAACTGGCTCCCTTCAACTTAATACTGTGGGATTTTTTTTAAGCAATGGAAAGAAAACCCTTCTAGTAAAATAGGAGATGGATTTTTTCCCCTCCCAAAACATGCTAGTGAATCAGGAATCATTCTAGATTACTATGGATGATCACATGACAAAGTGGAATGTATTTGGGATCATTGGATCAAGCCCTCAAGAAAGTTCATTAGGTTTCTGCACGTTCTGTTATACAATTCAAAGGCGTACATCCTCCAGTCTAGAAGAATCTGGTTTATGCACTTTCAAACAGGGCTGTGCGGAACTACAAATTTGAAAGCAAGAAGGGGGTGAAAGCCCATGGGGATATTCTGCTCCTTGAACTAAAAGTGACTTTTTCCGGGACACATGTTCTGCTTTTTTCTGTTGAAATTATGATTCCAGAAAAAGATCCTGTTCCTTTAGGATGCTATATGAGTTCCACATTGATCTAAAGTACCTTTGTCTATGAATATGAAAGATTTGCACAGCCTATTTACTTTATATCCATATATATTATCTTGATATATTGATACAAAAGAATGATAACCTTGAATTTAAGAATATTCGTACCTACAAATACAATAAATAGGAAAAAGAAGTATAAAAAATGGTAAAATACAATGGAGAGAGAGAGAGAGAGAGAGAGAGAGAGAGAGAGAGAGAGAGAGAGAGAGAGACTATTAACTGTCCATAAAATTTGAGAGGTATCAGACATTCAGTAGATACACCATTTTCAACTGATACAAAAGTTCTCCTGCTCCCAGACAAATTACCTGTGAATTGCGGAGGGAGATTCTTACTACTGTAATTTTTAATAAAATTAGCTCCTCTGCTTGCATCTATTCAGTATTATTTCTTTCACATGTATACGTGACTCTCATATATAGAAACACATCACACATGGACACTCTTGTATTTCATATAGAAAAATAAAATGAAAGGGAAGCAGGTGGCAGTGGTGAGAAGGAAAGGAAAGGAGAATCTGCATTGTGGAATGAATAAAAAAGAAGGAACAAAACTAGAGATGGAACATGTAATGGACAGAAAAGGAAAAAATAAAATCTTAACCATGTATTTGAAAAGGGTTAAATTGACCCAGAAAACTGGTAAAAAGGGATAAAGATTCAGTCACCCAGATATAGCCACTATTTTGACTTTTTGACTCACACCCCTTGCGTTATGGATTTTTCAGGTTAATCTTAAATAATAAGAGTCAAAAAGAATGTGTACAGCCATTTGCATCATGGATGCCTGCAGGGAGAGCAAATGTTAATGTGTGTATCATGGTAGAATAATGCATATCTTTCAACTTAACTACTTGTATTAAGATCCAGATAGAATTATGCAAAAATGAAGCTTACATCATGGCACCAACATTTGCATGTTATTTTGATTCAATGCCATTTTGTATAAATACTCCTGATGTAGATCTATGCCTATTCACATAGTGGTTTCTATTCTCAAAAGAAGACAAAAAGAGACCATTACCAGCATTCAGAGATATTGGGAAGGGACCTATTTTTCCTATTAGTTAAATATTTTTTATTTTCTGGGTGCTCCAGTAGATAAAATTTCCACTTGTCACTTTAATCTCAGGTTAGTGTGGAATTCATCTTGCCCTACTTTTATTCTTGTTTCTTTTTTATATGATAACCATTGGATCTATCATATCTTGACATTTTAATTATGTGGTCTAAAATAATACCCTGGAGCAGTATCTGATTCTGCTGTGAACTGTTTTCCACAGCTTGATAAGATTGTGAGTAGTTTTTGATCCTTTATTTTTAGCTACCTCAATGAGAAGTTCACGTAGGAGGATGCTGCACATCTGTATGCTAGCTATTCTTTTAGCATAATTTTCTTAAGATGCTAATATTGATTTTCCTTGCAACAGAATAGAAATGCATTGGAAGCAAAGCTGAGATTTAGAAAAAAAGGGAAATGGATTGGTTTAACATCTAAGCAAAACTAGAAACTACAAAGAACCAAACAGATCAGATTCCTTTTGGGAAGTGTGTGGCTTAATATTTCAGTGTTCAATCATATTCTTCTATCATAGTATCTCATGTAGAGGATAGAATGTACTTTGGACATGTGTGGGGAAAAATTGCTATGCTGCAGTTGTAGGAAGTGATATATAAAATCTAGTTAATAATAGTAAAATATTAATTTTTAAATATGAGACTGTTTAGAATGAGCTTTCAAGTTGGACTATTTAATTTGTAAGTTAATACTGCATCTTCTCACAAATGTCTACATTATGGAACATAACATAGGCCCAGTGCCTTTGGGAACCCAGTGGGGCAGGATGCGGGGGGGGAGGTAAATAGGCAGATAGGATGCTGCAGTAGACATAACTTCAGGATTGGGTCATAACTACCTTTTGAACTGTCACTCAAAAATCTGTAGTAACTTAAAGACTACCTGTACTTGGGTTGGTTCATTTTATATCTCGACATGTTTTTTTTTCCTGCTAGCACATTTTTTAATCTTTTGTTCTCTATTCATTAACATATTCTATAAGAAATGAATTTGGTGAAAATACTATATTAATGGCTATAGGTAAGGAGTCCCTGTAGATTTTACTCCACTAGTCATTGCCAGCTATAAGGGGAGGTTGTCATCTCCATTTCAAGGCCAGTGAGCCAATACTGTCTGTAGTCATTTCCGCAGTCATGTGGCCAACATGATGTCATGAAGCAGTATTACCTTCCCACCAGTAGTATCTATTTATCTATTCGTGTTTGTATGCTTCCAAACTTCTAGGTTGGCAGGAGCTGGAGCAAGGACAGGAGCCTCACCCCATCACATGGCTCTTGGGTCTTGAATCTGGGCTATTGGTTTCCAGCCAAGTCCAGGGTTTTAAGCGCTGAGCCACTGCACCATTCTATATTAATGGCTATATTACCATTTAATTCACTCAGGGATTTTTTCATGCTTATGTGCTGCCGTAAGCTTTATTATCTAATGGTAGAAAGTAAAAACATATAATTTTTTGAATTTTATATGCACAAATACTTAAACGAGATATTTGCTAAAATATGTAAAGTAGATAATAGTTCTTTAACACTTCCTTGAAAAGGATTTTTGCTTTAATGAGGGAGCTGGCCATCTGGTGTCCTTCTGCAAAAAAGAATGCCCTGGTTTATTTTTCATATTATAATACACATTTTTGCAATGCAACTTCTTTAATAATAATAATAAGAAGAACAAGAAGAAGAATATGATGATGATGATGATGATGATGATGATGTCATTTGCCTAATTAAGTTGCTTATTTACCTATGGCTCCAGGAACGCTGAGTTTAAGAATAATTCTAAAATTTAAAATGATGTCCGAGCTTTCTTTATTATTGCAGAAATGTTTTATAGTTAGTAATAGTGCATGGGTATGTAATTTTTATACTTATATTACAGAAACATAAAGTTTAATAAAGTTGCTTTATTTAGGTATATATAGCAATGTCTTCTGTGATCTTAGAGAGTCACAACAAATTAATTTTTACAAATGCCAGCCTTACAGAGTTTGGGTGACAGCCCAATGGGGTAAGTAGCTGTCTTCTGCATTGTGGTAGAATACAATACTTCTGCATTGAATTTCTAAGCAATGTATTTCAGCTCATTATTACAGATGGAAGAGATGCATTATCAGTTAGATAAATGCAATTGATATTTCGGAAGAGAGCAATTCTAAGATGTGCCCTTAGGTGTCACTGGGTTACATGATTCTTTAGATGTCACTAAATTGAATATTTTATTGAGATTCTTTCTATAACTTGTTACCACTATGTACTGCACTGAAAAGAACAAAGGGGCTATATATATATTCTTTTTTCACTGTGTTCAAAGGCAACATATAGTATCAGATATAGTGACTTTTGAATATGACCAGACCAGAATACCTGTTTATTTAAGGAATAATGCAGCAACTAATAAGAATTTTGATTTGAATTACCAATAACAGCTGGTCAAAATTTAAAATACACTTTTTTCTACTTTTTATTCTCTCTTCTTATTTTGTATTGTTCCTCATAATTGGCATTTCTATCATTTATCATTCTGTTCTAATTCTAGTGTCAATAATTCACTCATTGTTTTCTTATCAGAGTACTTAAGAGACACTTAACAGCTTTCTGGCAGTTTCATCAGTCTATTTTTTCCCCTAGCATTTATTTCTGTTTTTTTACTCTTCTCCAGGTCTATGTTAACATTGGCTAGCACAGTTTATTATCAATAGATAGGCAAAATGCCTCCTTCGTAGTTTTCTTCTTTAGGCTCTGTTTTGTGTATAGAAAATAAAGAGATTTTGTCTTAATATATGGTGGTGTTATAATATAACAGAAATTAATTTTTGTTAATTCATATTGACATTGTCACTTAATTTATATCTTGCTTTATGATCTAATTCCTGTTGTCTTCCTTTAAACTTTCTTAAATGGGACTTGCTCTTGGCATCATAATATGATTTAATGAAGAATAAAATCTAATATAATGTGACTTTTTAACCAGACATCTAAGGACAGCTAATTGTATAATTTCTTCACTTTAATATAATACTGTAAACTAGTGAAGGAGGAGGAGTATTTTTATTACAGTCACAGACTAGCATTATAAATAAGCATTAAAAATAAAATGAAATAAAATAAAAAGGACAAGATAATATTTAACCATTGGTGATGGATTAGGCTGTCAAAGTCTGCCTATTTTTGCAGATAGTATAACAAAATTTGGCTACATTGAAAGAGACTACATCAGACAAACCAGTGAGATTAAAATCTATATCTGCAATTCTTTGTAACTGACATGGAAATATTTGTTAAATTTGAATTTCAATTTCGACATTCTTTCACAACGTATACTGTTAAATCTATAATCTGCTTATTTTCATGAAAATCAGTCTAATGCAGGGGTGTCAAACTCCCAATGTGTCATGACATATCGCGACTTTTTTGCCATTGCCGGCAAAGGGGTGGACACGGTTTCCTTAAGATGCATCCGGCCCGTGGGCTGGCAGTTTGACACCCCTGGTCTAATGCATGCATTTTTTGCTATTCCCACTATTCACACATTAATTAAGATCAATGGAATTTGTTTCCAGATAAGAGTATGTATAAATTTTAAATTTTTGCCTTTGATAGTTACTAGGATTATTATTTTCACCTGTATAATTGAACTGGATAACCATTTAATGATAAGTGCAAAAGTATATATGAAGCCTATACTATGCATGTTTGTTATAGATGGAAGCCTACACAAGTTTTTTTTTCCAAGATTCCATCTTCCTACCAGTCTTCTTTATATCCTTAATCTGCCTCCAGTGAGGCAATATTCCAGAACATTATGAGATGATGCTGGAAGAGAGGCAAATAATTCAAAATTATATACAGCCATGTATGCCAAGATTTAACTTGACCTGGCTAGATAGTTTTTCTTCTCCTAGCTGTCATGGTTCCGATAGATGAAATCCATCAAAAGAACTTTGAGGCAAAATTCTTCCTTAAAGAACATTTATTCGGGAAACAAAGTTGAACCCAAAAACTAAATTCCCTTCCTCCGGATACAAAGTAACAAAGTACAATTCCCACCTCCAATAAACTCATAAAGCACATTCCCCAATTAGCTTAAAGTGTGGGCTTTCTTCTTAGCTCCTCAGCCTGCCAAAATGTTATCAGCTTGTCCTTGGGTTCCCACAGCAGTGTTAATGTTATGGCTAGCTGAGCTTACATCCCAACACCACACACCCCCCCTCCCGCATACCAGCAAACATCTAAACACCAACTTAGAGTATCTAATGTACAGAGAACAATGTAATAAAACTGTTGTACTAGACAGCACAATTAATCTAAATATGGTATGGTTATTTATTTATCAAATTACTTGCAGCCCATCTCCCAGTTGAGGCAACTCTTAAGAGGATTACATTGAGATAAAACAAACATTCAACCATTATAAATATACAAATGGATTAAAATTACAAAAATTAAAGCAAACTAAAAAACAAGAATTTGGGGGCAAAAGTGGAGTGCATTTTTTGTTAGTGTATCAACCACCTCCAGCAAACAGCTTCTCCTTCAGGAGCCCATGCCAACTGCTGAGCCAGATTTTAAGACCTTTCCTGAAGGCTAAAGGAGAGGGGGCGGATCTTACCCCCTGTTCAAAAACCAGGAGCCATGGCTGAAAAGACTCTTCTCCTGGATCCCACCAACTGAAATTCCTTGGCTGATAGGATTCACAATAGCCCTTTCTGCCAGCCTAAATGGGGTAGGCCAATCCTATTGGAAAAGATAGTTCTGCAGATATCCAATGCCATAAAAGGCTTTAAAGATAATAATCAACATCTTGAATTGCACCCAGAAGTAGATAACAACCAGTGCAACTTGCATAACTGTGATGTTAAGGGCCTCCAAAACTGTCCACACTATTGCATTCTGAACCAATTGTAGCTTGCAAATACTATTCAAGCACAACCTCTTGTAGAACATTTTGCAATAATCCAGGCAGGAGATGACAAATGCATGCATGACTGAGGCAGGACTCCACCATCCAGAAGAGGATTCAGTTGCCATACCACAGGAAGCTGTGCAAAGGCTCTCTTAGCCACGAATGCCACCTGCTCTTTGAACAGGAGTCACAAGTCTAGGAGAATCCTGAAGTTGTGCACTGGGTTTGTTTGGGATGATACCACCCCATCCAGAAAAGATGATAAGCTTCTAGTTCACGAAGCTCTTCATATCCTAAGTTACTGCATCTTAATAAGTTTCAGTTTATATATCTCATTGAATTATGTATGCTTTGTTATTACATTTATCTAAATAAAAACATTAGAAAGATAAGCTTCAGATAAAATTTTAAAATGCTGTGTGCTTTCTTTTAAATGTTAAAAGAATGATTTCCTTAAAAATTGCCAAAAAGACTTTTGCAAGGTATCTGAAAACATTTTGTTAGAGAATTGATGTTTTGATTACCCATTGGTATAACCGAACATTGTTTCAACTTGAATTAATTTAATGCAGCCAATTTGTACATTCTACTGATAATTGTCAAGACGAAAATAATCAAGTAAATGCAAGTTGCTACGCCTGAAATTCTTTTTCACTTCCAGTGTGCAGCAGTTCCATTCATTCTTTAAATGCAGCCATCAGCTTAAAGCCATTCATTTTGTGACCGAAGTTATAACAGTACTGAAATGATGACTTGTGACTATTTTTCATACTTACAACCATTGAAGCATCCTCAGTATGATCAAAATTTGGATGCTTGGCAACTGGCATGTATTTATGATGATTGCGGTGTCCTGGGGTCATGTGATCACTTTTTGTGACCCCCCTTGACAAGCAAAGTCAATGGAGAAGCCAGATTCAGTTAACAATCAGATTACTAACTTAAGCACTGCAGTGATTCAATTATCAACTGTGGGTAAACCTCTGGGGCAAATGGGGCAAATCTTATTTAACAACTGTCTTGCTTAGCAACAGAAATTTTGGGCTCAACTGTAGTCATATGTCCAGGACTGCCTGTATGCAAGTCTTAAATGACTTGTACGTTCATATAGTGCAAATGGCTGGAACCCTTAAAGCATTTTTCACAGAAGTCAGATTTCAGAGCAAATACAACTATCCCACATTTTTAAAAATGAAAGCAGATAAAAAATATTTATTTTTCAGGTGACCACCTTAGCCCTGCCAAAAAATGCACACGCTCAGATAGCATGGATTCCCTGTCTTCTCAGTCTCCCACAACTGCTGCTCCTACCAGCCCTCAAGACACAGAGAAAAATAATCTTATAACTGACAGTGGCAATCCGTAAGTAACATACTTTTTGTTTGAAAACTTATATGGTATACAAAAAAACTTGTAAAGTACAGATTTCTTGTTGTCTTAAATTTTTTTGTAAGTACCAGAAATGTGGAAAACAATTTTGTTAGCTCCTTTTTAAATGGATCCTCTAATAGAACAGAGTTTAGCTTATTTTTTGGATTTAACTATTAAAAATGATATTGCAAATTCTTTTAAAACTTTTAATTCAGTTAAAAAAGGGGACTCATTACATACATTTTAAACATATAGGTAGTAACAGTAGCTGAAATTACATTGGGCTATTTTAGAGAATTGTAGTGTATCTTTATTGCATAGAGGGGAGTCCCTTAAAGTTAGATGTTTTACTTCATAATTCCTCCTCTCTTTAGCAGACCACAGAAGAAATAAGTGTTCTGTGCGTCTGCTCAGTCCAATCACCCTGTTATTCAGCAAGATATTTAATACCATAAGTGTTTATTCCTAATTATCACAGCAGGAGACAGCAGCTAGATGGACTTGCTGGTTTTGGAAAATTTAAACAAGATTATTCCTGTTAAATTCATGTAGAATAGACCAGAGTTATGGACTCTGTAAAGTTCTCTCTTCCCCCCCCCAAAAGGTTAAGGTAATCACTTCCATATTGTTGCCAAGAAAGCAATTTGGATATAGCCATATAATCCCCAGGATTTATATTCCTTTCAATATTTCAACCTGATCCCTAATTAATCCATAGGTTTTCACAGGAATTTTTGTCCCATTAACATTTTGATTATAAATAATTTGTATGTAAGAATTTTGTCATGGTGTTCATATTGTACAAAGTACAGAGAAGCACAATGCATTTTTGTGATTAATATGAAATTTTTAGGAAGAAAAGCATTGCCTGCAGAGCAGTGTTTTTTTCTTCCCACACCCAGAATATTTAGTCTAAAATTTTACTTGTGTGTGCAATGATTTGAAAAAGAAACATGGGAATCACAGTGACAACCAGTGGAATATTGAAGGCTGTGCAGTTGCATAGAGTTTTTCATAGTGCAGCCCAGGGTAAGATTCTATTCTGGGTTAAGATTTACATGAAAAGTACAATTCACTTTTAAAAGGAGTGAAACTTTTACTGCCATTCAGAACACCCAGAAGAAAGCCTGCCTAAGCTGGTTGGTTATTAAAATTGTACATTACAATTCTGATAAAGATCTCATCTGATTATGCTTTTAGGCCTTCTAAAAGCATTCTCCTCCTTCTGCCAAGTCTATAGTCAGTGTAATTCATACTTGACAAATTTCCTCTATAACTTTTTCTCTCATATCATATACAGATTTCAGTTGACATGCGTTCATATCGTTCAAATAAAACAGAAGTGAAATGCATATATTTGATGCATGAGATCTTAATTAAAACATGTAAATATTTTATTCAATAATACTCAGTATATTATTCAACAAATATAATACTCAGTATACTAAATATTTTGGACACTTGAACTTCAATAATATTAATTCAAATTTCAGTATATTGTTAATGTTTAAATTTCAACATGATAAAAATGGGAAGATATTATGATTAAAATTTGTAAGTATAAGTTAATGCATCAAATTAATGACACCAAATATCAAATAATGTTAGAAAAAAATAAAGAGATTAAAAAAACAATGATCTGTACCAGTGTGGCTTAATTCAAGTTTCCTGCACTTGAATGGAAAGGGGATCTGTGTACTACAAAGCATGCAAAGGTGCTACAAGTGATCTAGCATACAATACATAATATTCTTTAGGGTGTCATTACCACAGAGTTGAAGGTTTATGTAACTCAGCTCAGTGTTGATGAAATTTGAGGAATATATTAAGTTTTTTAAAAAACATATATCAATAAAAACAGAATAGTTTGAAAAAAATAATAAATTAGCTGTAAAATTTGTAGAAATCTACATTTGATAGAAGAGATACATGTTTACAGAGTCTTTACATTGCAGAGAATCCATGCCCTATCTTGAAAGAACAGAATTGGTCTGTCTCCAACATGGTGGACAAATGATGGTCTTGCAGAAGGGGCACATTCAACGGGGCACTTTTTGGAAAATTTAACATGGTTCAGGCTTCTAAAAGGAGAGGGAGTCCTTTCATTTGGCACGTTCTAAACCTGGTAGCACTTTAAAGATCAATACCAGCTCTTACAATTTTAGTCGCTGGTGCAGATCTATATAGTCATCCTAGGATTGTTATATTAGATCGCAACCTTATTTTCACTTTTTACACTAATTATAACTTTCATATACTTTTCAAGCATAGTCCCTTGTAGGGTCTGTCACAGTAATCAAAAAAAGATGTTGGCATGACTAAGCATTAATAAGGTTAAGCTACTAGCTCAAAAAGAATTTGCAGAGGTGCCCAGCTGACACCTTGAATCCAGTGACCACTGAAATGAAGTCAAATTCCCAGACTGTGACCCTGCTGTTTCCAGGAATGTACAACCCTTTCAAAATGAGGCTGAACCTCAGTCCCTCTGTTCCAGTTTCTTCTTTACCATCAGCACTTCTGTCTTACCAGAAGGCGAAAAAACATTTTTTAAAAAAAATATTATTATATTATCATTAATGGCTCTGTTTTTCCTTTTTTATTTTTATTAATGTTAGTTAATAATTATTGTGCTGAAGCTAGTTTTTTTAGCTACTGTTTTGGTGGGAAGGTAATAGTGTTCTGTAACATCATGCTGGAATGCATGACGGTGGCCTTGAAGTGGAGATGAGCACCACCCCCAATAGTTGGTAATAATTAATTAAAAAAAATTTTTTTTAAAGTTATAAAAACTATGTATTATTGTTAAAAGTACTTGCTTCAAAACCTCATTCTTGCCCTTTGAAGTATGCCTAAAGTATTTTCCTGTCTTTTTTCTTTCATTACTGAAGAGCAGTTTTTTTACTTCTTGATATATGCCCTTTCCCTGATTAAGTTGAAATAAGATATGAAGATTGGAAAAATCAGTAATCAGTAGTTTGTTATGATAAATAAATGCATAACTAGGTAGAATAAATAATTATATCTTTATTTTTCTAACAAAATTTAAATGGTTAACTTTTTCAGACTTCTTAGAAAGAATACCCAATAATAATATACATCAACTTTATATTAATTTTAGACTTATTTTTATTATTTCTTGGTCTTATAATATTTTATCATGTATACTATTTTTGTGCTAGTTGGTGTCTGTTTATCTGCCCTTCTGTCTGTCTGTAATCTGTCCATCCAGCCAGCCAACCCTATGCTTAAATATATTAAGAAACAGGCATGAAATATCATTATGTTAATATATCTAGAAGTTATCAACAACATGCTATTGCAGTGTAGACTGATCATGCTGTAGATATGTGAATATTTTTATTCTTGTATGTAATGGACCTTATCTGTCTTCATTTCCTCTTGGAATCAAAATAAATAGCCACATCCCTTAAAATATATATAATCCAATTATTACCCAAGTAATATTGATTAAAGTCTTCCCAGAAAATTTATTATCTTCCTGTTTCTGTTTTTATTTAACAGCATATGCTCCCATTCAATGAAAAATAACTTTACATGCAAGAAACATTTGCATCTTTGTTCCTTTATTCAGTTTTAATAGAAGTGTGGAATTGCATATTTCTTGTAAACAAAGAAAGGTTATGCTATTCTATGGAACAAAATGGACTTGCGTAAATTCTTTCCTTGGCCTTTCTCTTCTACTTTCATTGCTCACTGATTCTTGAGATAAAGGAATTCTATTTAGCAGAGTTACCTTGGCAACAAGTCAAATAATATCCAATAAACTTTCTTTTCTAGTATTTAGTTCCTGAATATCAGTTAAGATATCTAATTGTCAAATTTCCAAGTTGTCCTTCTAGAAATGAAATTATACTTTACAATAATTTCTCCTTGTCAAAAAATGACCAGCAAATAATCTTTCTTCTTTAATAGTTTTCCACATTCATCCTTAATTACTATTTTTTCATACAAGCTACCATATTGCTATTCAATATTTATCTAACTGTAATATTTATCTTTCATGAATTACCATTTCATAAGCCAAATACAGAAACTTAATCTACTTTTTTATTGCTAAGTCTCAATCTTCTATTTTAAAAGGGTAGGGGGTGTTTTTTCTAATAAATATTTGAGAGCAGACTGTTCACAAAAAAAATATTTCACAATTCTTTTTTTTCTAAAAAGGTTTTTCTCTGTCTTATTGTTAACTGTGTATATTTCATAAGAAATAAAATAAAAATAAAAAAGAATAAAAATAATTAAATAAAATAAAAAGCTGAGTGCACAGCTTGCCGTCTTGACTTTTCCCTGAACTTCTCATATATATCTGAAAGCATACTTTTCTCACTAGCCTAACAAGGTTGATTTTTTCCTAAAGCAAAAGAGAAACCAAAGGTAAAAGATGTTTGATCTATGTTTAAGAAGACATATTATAATGACCGGTCAATAATTTCTTTGATTTTATAGATCTCAGAACTAACTTTGGATTGGATTAAAATCATTGATTATTCTCATAAAATAATTTCAGATCCAGTGAGGTTCATTCATCAATGGTTTCCTGGATAAACCTAAAGTCAACTACAGCACAAAGTCCAGTCACAACAAACCTGTCATTTTTATTTCCGTCCTCTACTACAGAAACTGACAGGCCAGTTGGAAGGTAATATTGGAATATTAATTTATTTTCATTGTAATTTATCTCTTATTACATAACAGAAACAGGATTGTTCTCTTCTGTTATAACAATTAGCATAGACATAATTGTTCTTTTATAGTTAAATTGTTTACTGTCATAATATGTTCCCATTCATGATACAAAGCAGAATATTCAAACCGGGGGGAGGAAGGCATAGACATTAAGGACAAAGTTCAATTCTGGTCACATTAAATGAAATTTTCTCTGTCTCTCAGGATACAGTAATATATTTAAGACTATAATTCACTTGTAATTTCCCAGCCAGTCCACTGAAAAGCTCTCTGATCAGTCATATCTTAGTAAAAAAAATATGAAGTCAGGCCCCGTAGTATGCAGGACTGAGCAAGGAGGGTGAGAATACTGAATTATATTCCAGTCTCATTTGAGTATGCGAAATTAAGATAATGGAATATTTTACAATCCTTGGAAAAGAAATTGTTCTTTCTTATAGATCAGTGGTTCTCAACCTTGGGGTCGCGACCCCATTTGGGGTCACGTGACCATTTTGCGGGGGTCGCCGGGCACCGCCGGCCGCCATTTTGTTTTTTTATTTTTATTTTTTTATTTTTTTTAATTTTTTTATTTTTCTTAATTTTTTTTATTTTTTTGGCGCACGCGCACCGCGCACGCGCAGATCCGCCCGTCGCGCCGAAAAAATAAAAATAAAAAAATAAAAAAACAAAATGGCGGACCATGATGGGCGGATGCGCGCATGCGCGGCATGTGTGACGGGCCGATCCGCGCATGTGCAGATCTGCCCGTCGCAGCCGCCATTTTGTTTGTTTTATTTATTTATTTTATTTATTTTTTTAAAAAAAATTAAAAAAACACAAAATGGCGGCCCACGACGGGCGGATGCACGCATGCGCGGCGCGTGTGACGGGCCGATCCGCGCATGCGTGGATCCGCCCGTCGCGGCCGCCATTTTGTTTTTTTTTTGTTTTTATTTTTTTTATTTTTTTTTATTTTTTTCGGCACGCGCACACGCGCGTGCACCCGGGTCGGGGTCGCGGCGCGCATGGGCGGGGCAAGTGGGGTCTCAACCTGAGAAAGGTTGAGAACCACTGTTATAAATAAAATAAGGAAGCCTCATGTAGCTATTTTGTTACTAAGGAAAGACAATGACATCAAATAAATTTTAGCAAATATTGCTAAGGAATTAAAAATGCTGCATTTCAAATTCCATAGTTGGAATGAAAGATATTTGATTTTGATTTGAGATAATTGAATAATATAACATGAGACAATGTCTTCATTACTCCTTCATTAGTGAGCTTCAGTTTTCATTTAATGATGGTAATTAGGACTGGAATTTCCAATACTAAGTGATGGGATTGCAAACTGAGGTATCATGTGACCATGCTGCTTAGTGACAGCAGTTATGGCAGTCCTCAGTTACCATTATTAAGCAAGGACTGCACAGATCATTAAGTGAATACGACTTCTGACTTCAAGCCAGCTTCCCCATTGACTTTGTTTGTGGGTGGCTGGCTGGTAAGGTTGCAAATAATGATTTCATGACCATAGGATATTGCATTGTTGTAATCAAGAGGTGGGTGCCCAGATTGTGATCACATGACCTTCCGAATACTGCACCAGCTGGAACCTTAATGCTGTTGCAAGTAGGAACAGTGGTTGTTAAGTGAGCACTACCTGTACTGACTTCATATATTTAAACTTTCCTTTTGCAAGTACTAGGATTTTTTCGTATTCATATAAATATGACAGTTTAAATTTTAAGACAAAATGATTACAATGATTTTCAGTTTCTTCATGTTTAATAGCCAAAATACCATGAGTATATCCTAATCAGTCTTTAATGCCATTTTGTTTTTTAGCTGCCAATGTTATAAAAAATGCCCAAAACAACTATGCCAACTAAAATGTAAAAATAAATTTAGTGATCTTCAGTAAACAGGCTCCTGCTACTTTGTAATTTGCTTCAGGGAAAGCTAATTATGGGCAAATCCATGAATGAATAATGGTAAAAAATATGCATACCATGAGTGAAGCCTCCCAAACATTAATCCTCTCCTGAATAAAAAAATTAACACTACCATCAATTGAGACAGCAGCATTCCATGATTCAAATGGCACTTGAAACAAACATGACAGAAATGCACTGCTAATTTCAGCAGAGCAAGAAATGCATTCATAGGTAGATGAAGTCTTTGAACCATAGATTTCTTCTTGCTCTGATCTTGTATCTTCTGCATTAACTGCTGATTATTGTTTTTGCAGATAAATACACACATACACAGAGACATTGAAACTTTTCTTGTATGACTAAAATCAATATTTCCTTTTATTGTCTTATAAAATTGAGGACCTGTAAATAATTGTGCAACCTTTTTTTCAATATTGTCAATAGAAAAGCCAGGGCAGTATATCCATGTGAAGCAGAGCATAGTTCTGAACTGTCTTTTCAAACTGGGGCAGTTTTTGAAGATGGTAAGTAGTTATCACTTTTATAATCCTACAAATAAGCATATATTTTAGAAAGCTGACATTTAATATCATATAGTCTCCCAATACATGCAGCATCCATTGTAAGCATATGTTTTCCTGAGCCAATGTCTGATGAAGCTGGAAAAAAAATCGCATTAAGACAATCTGTGCATAGTTTGGGTTTAATCTTATTTGAACATTTAATGGAACACAAGGAATTTTTTATGCAACTGACTTATGGATCAAAATAGAACCTGAGAGATACAAAGAATTTAATTGGAGATCCATATTAGCCATGGTTTTACCTCTTACTCTGTGCTACACTGTAGAAATAAAGTGTAAAGATGCAGTTTTTCTATTTACATTTCCTTTCAACCTACTGCAGATTTTCCTAATCTAGCCCTCTTGATCCCTAGATTTCCAATCAATAGCCACACTAAAATGGAAATTCTGAGAGCTTCTGAAGCAGCAAATCTGTAGGATAGTAGTTTGGGGAAGGCTTAGTGAAACTTGGTAGAAATGAACTACATATTTGAACAAGCAATAGCACATTAAAAAGATCAATATTCATTCAATAAAAAGAACTACTTCTTATACTTTTAATAATATGTCAGAACTGAGTATGAACTAGGTTTGGAAAGTTTGGGCTCATTGCTGCTGAGCTCATATTACATAGACTATAATGGAGAAATTCACGGTACGAATGTAGTCATGTTGAATGTTAGAAACCAGATCAAAGAAAATCTCTGTTGGCCCTTTGGTGAGGATGAGGTCAAGAAACAGAATTCCTGGATTTCAGGAATGCTCATTATATTGTAAGATAGAGTAATAGAAAATAGAAAGCCATATTATTCTGAACTAAATCAAGGAGTTTATTTGAAATCAAATAAATCTAGGAATTATTTGGAGTTTCTTTCTCATACTTTCCACGTTTTCAGAGCTGAGTTGCTATTTCTTTTCCCTTAATGGTTAATTACTCTCTTCCCAGTTTCCAAAGTCACTTCTACATTTGCTCATTGACAGTCTTATAGTTCTAATATTTCCTATCAATTCCAAGTTACCTCTTGTTGTGATAAATATATGTTCACTTAGGATTCCTTTTATACAACATTAAGTTATGCCCCACTCTTTTATAGAATGAAAGGAAGATCTTGAATTTGAGTATGGCACCAAAACAGGATACTCTTTTCAACTCTGACCACTTTTCAAAATAATTGTTTTCCTTTGTTAATCCTACTCAAAACAAGAAAGCAGGTATTAACTGTAAAGTGGTTTTCTGGCACTATGAAAGGGAATATATTGATTATTGCACAATATTAAGCAAGAAGGAGTAGATTGTCCCAAAGGTGCTTTTTCAAAAGTCAAATGGACTTTTTTTGTTTTTCCTTGAAGATGTTTCACTTCTCATCCAGGGAGCTTCTTCAGTTCTGGCTGAATGGTGGAGAATGGAAGGATATATATTCCTTATAGGCATCTAGTCGTTAGCCCTCTTTGAGTGCTAAAATAGACACTGAGAATCTCCATAGACAAGGAGTGGGTTGATGATAGTAATATAAAAGAGTTTTAGGTCAATCTAAAGTAATATAATTTGTATAGCTGCTGTAGCTTTGTTAGAGCAAAGATTTGGTTTCCTTTCACAAATACAGAAAGTCTATTATGATGTATACTGTATATACTGTCGAAGAATGCTTGTACAGGGCTATAAGTGCTAAAGAAAGCACGGTGTACTTGTTTTTTGATCTAGTTTCACTATCAAGAGTTTTGGATTCCAAGATACGATTAGTTAGTTTAACCATCATTTCAATAACATTTGTAGGACTGTCTCCAGTTATTTCTTGCCATGTCCCACATGCTAACAGAGGAGACATGATCCAGGTTCCCTTCTTGAAACAGTATAATCTGATGGAACCCACATGGCATGCCTCCTCCATTATGGTACCTATACTGTGGAACAGTCTTACCCCTGAGATTGACTAGTTTTGACCTTGTTAGTCTTTAGGAAGGCCTTGAAAACCTAGATGGCCCTTCAGACAGTGGATCCAGGATGTTGATATCCTGTAAGGTATGAAATAACTGGTGTCCCCCATCTGAATGTGTTACACTTGTGACTTGTTGGTTGTTTTACAGGGTTTACTATAACTTGTTTATCTTGTTTATTTTTATACATGTTTGTATTTGTGTGCATGTATGAGAGAAAGAGGGAGACAGAGAAAGAGATTGGCAGCTGTAGAAATCTTTTAAATCAATCAATCAATCAAAATAAAATAGCATTTCATCTAAGTTTAAAGTCAGCTTATGTTTCTAAGTCCTGAGCTGACTTAGCATTTATCCCAGAAGCAATAATGATGTGTCATACAAGATTTTTATTTTGGGGGTTACAAGAAGAAAAGTGTGCAAAACATTTCACAAGAGAAGACAAACATCCAGGATGAATTGATCTACTAACCACAAGCAGCAATTCTTCCTTTAATTCTAATGTTCATCTATTGTCTTAAAGCAGTGGTGGCGAACCTATGGCACATGTGCCAGAGGCGGCACTCAGAGCCCTCTCTGTGGGTGCGCACACCGTTGCCCCAGCAGAGTTCGCCAGAGTAGCGAGCACATGGCATTTGGAAGAGACAGGACAGGAAGTGAGCGAGCAAGCAGCGTTGGCCCCACGGGGATGCCACCTCACCCAGTCTGCCGTGACCACTGCAGCCATGCCCACCCAATGCCCCCCCCCGAGGGCACCACAATGCTGATGCAGTCCTGGCACTTTGCGATAAATAAGTGGGTTTTGGGGTGCAGTTTGGGCACCCAGTCTCTAAAAAGTTCGCCATCACTGTCTTAAAGGCAGCATTTGCAACTTACATCATTCAGCTAGCAACTGAAGAAGGTGCTTCTGTGACAGAGGGCAATTATATATTTTGATACATTTTTTCAAAGAAGTTGCAGGCCTTCTTTATACTTGTCCTCTGCCAGAAAAGATAGCAGTTGGCTCAAATACACGAGAAAGCTAACACTTCTATATCTGTAGACTTATCTCCCTTTTTGGCAGTTGTTAACTGGTGGATATCAGCAGAAACAGTAGTGAATTACACATCAACTGTTCGCATGCCTCTTTTTTTAAAAAAGTAAATTCCTGAATGCAAGCTATAGCACATCGATAACTTTTTAATGAGAAAAAAGGCAGGGTAGTAGTAAGCATGAAGGGAAAAAAACTGTCTGGGAACTTATCAATTGTGCTTTCTGGTAAATAATATTTTGTGACTAACCATACTCTCCTAACATCTGTTACATTATGTCAGTGCCCAAAGTTTTATCTCAAAATCGCTTTGTGCTCCAAGTGGATGCCTGTTCTGAGGTAATAGCTTTTCCCATTCCTTACTGAGTTCATGGGTTGCTGTATGCTGAGTTAGATGAAGTCCCATGATGATATGATGGTTTTGGCTAGGGAAATGATGGAAACATGAGGCTAATTTTGTTTTTCTTCTGGTGGTCTCAGATTTTCTGTAACATTGGCCATTTTAAAAAGTATCTACTATCATTTATCTCCTAGGAAATTGTTTTGAGTCAGTCTCTCCTTTTATCTCCAAATATGGTCCCTGACTTCCTACTGGGCATTATTCTTTTACCTCAAAAATAGAAATAAGAAAAGTTTCTCATGAACTTAATTTTTTCATGATCTTAAGACTTGGCAAAGTATTTACATTTTTTAAACAAGTTAAGGCGGATTTAAAAACTTGGAAATGATCTGTTTTTTTCTGCATGAACAGAGAAAAGGGAGCAGAGAAAAAAACAAGCATATATAAAACAGAAACATACATCTACCCTATGCTTGAAATAAGTGGAGTTCATTTAGTCATTTTGCCACACACTGTATTATTTTTGCTTACAGTAGATTAAAAATAGGTTTTTCTATTATTATTATTATTTCTTCTTCTGTTCTCTTTTGTTCTTAGTCTGTTTACCATTAAGAAAACTGGGATGTTATAGTTGTGTCTTGTCAAAAATTACGTTATAGACAGATTGCGTCTGAATCAAAAGTAATAAAAGAGGAATTAAATGTTTATTTAATTGCTTCAAAGACTTCTCTTAAAAGCAAGTTTAGTTTAAAGGTGTGGTTTCTTGGCATGTGAGATGAAACTCCTGTAGTCAAATCTATGTACAAAATTGTTGTTGAAACATGTGGTTCACAAAGCAGGAATTTAACAGAATGCTTTCAGGCATGTCAGCCCTCGTGTCTCTTCCTCAAAAGAAGAAAGGAAAATGCATTTAAGGCTCTATTTAAATTCTCCATTTGGAAGAAGGGAGTTTGCATCCTTGCGATTGTTTCCACATCATTAAAATTATACCAAAATCCTTCAGCCTTTGGATTCAAGCTACTTCAGCTATGCCTTCAGGAATAGATGACTGTCACAAATGAGATTCAGAAGCAAAGAGACTTTCCAAATGTCACGTGAAGTTTTTATGCAAGACCTTAATAGCATAGGATAAGCTATGTTATGTTTCCCTCTATTACCAAAACTACATTGCTGAATAAAAGAAAGCTTGTGCTTCACAGATTTCGAAAGACTATTTTTTTGAGCCTTTTGAGAGTCAGTCTGGTAAGATTTAGCACATGATTGTGGCATCAGGATTTCTTTTAGTACAATGGTTTAATTTATCCCTTGTCCACATGGCTTGGTTTTTGTCTGGCAATTAAGACAGAGATAGATTGTATCCCTGCAGCCTTATCTTGCTCAACTTCTTGGAAAGCCAAAAGTAGGAAATGGTTTCTTTCCTATGTTTTGAGACAATTTTGAAAACTTACCTACTTATTTATTATTTATTAAATTTATATTCCATACGTCTCACTGTTGCACTGACTCTGGGTGGCTTATAAAGTGTAAGGACCTACCTCAGCTAAGCTTCCCAAGAAAGCAGAACTCTTGAAACAGGCATTGTCTCAAAAGGAACGTTTATTAGTGGCTAGTTGCAGTAGGGAATCAAGGCAGAATCTGAGAGAAAAACCCGTGAAGCAATATATTAAAAGCAACATTCAATACTTATCCCCGCAAAATCTCAGTGTTCGTTTGAATCCCAGCCATTTCACAAGTGGCATCATGTTTTGGTAACTGGTCTTTTCAAAAACTGGGTATTTTCAGCGGGCTTTTCAAGGTCTTTCTCACTTTCGATTTCCTGGCTCCAAGTGCAAACTGTCCCTTAGATAAGGGAGAGACATTCCATCCCCGGGGGAAGGGCATCCTGCAGACAGTGCAAAGCAATCTCAAAAGCTCCCCCTTCCCAACAGAATGGCAGGCCACAAAGAAAGGCTACAGAAAAAGGGAAAATAGGCATACGGTTAAAATGCATTTCTTTGGGGACCTGAAACAAAGTGATAAAAAAGTTTTTTAAAAAGTACAAAAATTAAGATTAAATAATAAGTTAAAAACCAAGAGGACAGATAATGGAGGGAGGGGAAATGGGGATCTTTTCTTTACCCTGTCAGCCAGTCCCGGTACAGAGCGTCTGTGTCAGAGCCCCAGGTCAATAGGCAGAGCCAGGTTTTGAAGCTGCTCTGGAAGGCCAGAAGTGTAGAGGCCAATCTCAACTCCCAGCAGGAGAATATTCCAGAGGGCTCTTCTCCTGGACCCCTCCAAACAAAGTTCATTGGCAGACAGGATTCGGAGTGGGATTCTTTCACTGAAGCGAGTGTCACAGCCAATCACACTGAAGTGAGTCGGCTCTTCAGATAGCCTGGATCCATGCCATGCCTATTTTTACCTACTAATGCATATTGTTTTCTGGTTCTGTTTTTCCCTTAAATCTCAAAGCCTTTACCTCTCCTTAACAGTGTATTTTGCAGCACATGTAACATTTTTCAAGACATTCTGTTTTTCAAGGGACAGTATAATATATGCTAATCTATCACTTTATCAGCCCCAACATGGAGTATTTATTTTTTTTTTCTGTTGAATATATTATTCAAACCATTCACTCTTTGGCTTCAATAAGGTCACCTTTCTTGTCTCAATTGTGAGAGGATTGGACAGCTTTGCTTCAAATTGATCTGCTTATTTTCAGTTCTACAGAGAC
Organism: Bothrops alternatus; assembly: GCA_034064705.1. Lineage (NCBI taxonomy): Eukaryota > Metazoa > Chordata > Lepidosauria > Squamata > Viperidae > Bothrops > Bothrops alternatus. The sequence goes on from JARGCV010000081.1 coordinate 10,953,895, forward strand.
ATCATGGTACTTTATATCCAGTTAAATATATCGGGGGTAATTCCTCTTTGAAGGTTGCATCTTTGATATATCTTTCCATCTTCAAGACTTCTTTGTCATCTAATCTTCAAAAAGTGTTTCATTTGTTAGCGGTGCCTGTTGCCTTTTATGGTGATGGGCTTGCTTTTTTCTGACAATATTTGGGTTTGCTTACCAGTATCACAGAAACACAATATAATCAAAGCATTTCTCTAAATGGATAAAATCTATTGTGTTTTAGGTGATAAGACAAACATGCTTCTGTGGGCATAAAAAGACACTTTATAACAGCAACAGTTTGTTTCTAGTATTTTTTGATTGATACCACAAAGTCAGTTCAAACAATCACTCTGTCTTAGGTATGATGCTCTTTCTTCTGTTCTTGTGTAATATAAACACCTATCCTCTTGTGCTGACCAGGGAGTTTGCTGTCATCCAAATACATTTTTTAACTGGTGTTCTTCTTTCAGCCATGCATGCATATAGCCTACCTAAGTTTACCATTTGCAAGTGTTTATGCTAATAGATACTTCGATTTCATGTTGCTTCAGTACTCAAACAAATGAGATGAACGTGGGATGACACTTTGTATACCTTTACCAAAATATCACCTCCAGAAAACTCTGGGCAGAAAAATATGTGAATGCACAATGATTAATTAAAATAGCACAATTACAAGACTAATTCTTTCTCCTTCACAAATTTGTGGATACAAATTATTGTACCTACATGTATGTTATTCTAAGTTATTTTTCCCCTGAACAGAATTGAATCAGTTATGGAAAAGATCCTTTCAGTAATTCTCATTCAGTATAAATTGTGTGGAATGTCAATAGAATGGCTTTTTTTTTTATATTGTGAAGGAAAAATCAAGAAGAACATGCTGTAGTTTCTCTTACCTGGTCTGGGTCTTCGGACATTTTCTTCATACCATGAAAGGAATCAAACCGGAAGGGCAAGATAAAACACATTGACTTTTAAAGTATTTTTAAAGGACTACTGCATCCTCTTTGAGATGAAAAATACTTTTAAAACCAAGCCCTTAATGTCCTATGTTCTAGACAACTGTTGCTCGTAGGAGTCCACAGTTTTATTCCTATCTGTGAAGTTGTGGATATTAAAGTCTTAATGGGTGAAGTAAACAAATAAACTTTATTAGTCATTGGCCAGCCAAAAACAAAAAACACAGTTTCCAAAACAGTAAGTAAAAACCAAAGTAAAACCCAATAATTAAACTAGTGTGGACAAAAACATCTTGTCAATGTAAAAAAAATATACCCACATTTGTAGCAATAAAATCATATTAATTGGATAGTAAGGGTTACATATAAGAAAGATCTGGTAATCTGGATAGCTAACCAGATGGAGAGTTAGTATCTGCAGTTGGGCATCTTTATAATGGAAGCATTACGGCAAAACAGGAGTCAGAAGTTTCTTCACCACAGGGGCAAAGTCTTTGTTCAGATGGGATACCCTGCAGTTTCCCCCAGGAATAGCCGTTGGGAGAACATTAACTTTGCCTAGGTTCTGCTCTTTGAATTTGGATTATGTGATTTGGCATCTTGAAAAAAGGTGAATGACTACCTAAGAACACATCTTTGGGTATGGCAGTGAGGTCTGATTGGGCTTCCTAATCCTGGACATGTTGTTTAAAAGCTGCCTCTAAGTGCTCATATACCATCTTCAAGATTGCATTAAGTGAAAGAGCAAAGCACTTCAATTTCTCACGCAGTGTTCTACCCCAAGATTAAGCAAAGTCAACACTTAAAGTCAGAAGTAGCAAGCTCATGAGTAAAGAAATCGACTTAACAAATAACAGGACAAATATCCAAATATAGGTTTCAGTGTTGATCCCACCAGCCTCGTGAACAAAGCCACATTTGGAACACATTTTGGGACTTGAAATTTGTTATTTAAGAATTTAGATTGCACCCTTTAAAAGAGTGGAGAAGCCATATGGTCCCAGTTAGGTTCTTAACAAAAGCTGGGCCTGCACATTGGTTGAAAATACTTTTCAGCACTAGAACACTAGATATGAATATTGCATTGCTTGTATAATGCAAGACTTGTCTGCATTTTGGAAGACATAATCCACATGTGCCCTGCATTTATTGATAGCATGACATTTATTTATTTATTTATTAAATTTCTATGCTGCCCTATTCCGAGAACTCAGGGCGGCTCACAGCATAGAAATCCAATATTAAAATACTACATAATAAATATATAAAAAATACATATATAAAAAGAAAACCCCTAAATTTAAGAAACCATTCATTCAACAAACGTACACACAAACATACACTGGCTAGGGGCAAGATGTCAACCGCCCCAGGCCTGTCGGCAAAGATGTGTCTTAAGGAGTTTACGAAAGGCGGAGAGGGTGGGGGCGATACGGATCTCCGGGGGGAGTTGATTCCAGAGGGCCGGGGCTGCAACAGAGAAGGCTCTTCCCCTAGGCCCCGCCAGGCGACACTGTCTGGCTGACGGGACCTGGAGAAGGCCGAATTCTTAAAAATGTGTTACCAAGCAAGAATTTTAGAGTGCTTAGTACATACCGTACTAGCAAATCTTACGTTCAAGCTATCAAATCTAAGTCAAATCACAGTATCCAAATTTAATGTCCTTCCAATAACTTCCCTGAGGGGAAATTACACGATATCTGAGTATTTTGCATAATGATGTTTAAATGCTTATGCACTATAATGTGCAGCTAAGCATGTAAAGCTTTAGATCATTTTGTGTCTGAGATAACAGCACTGCATCCTTTGCATATAGGAGAACTGCAGTGTTTATATCACTCAGTTTTGGAGGACGATTAGCTAGATTATTTATCTTGGCCACAAGAGGACTCAGACATAGCCTGAATACTAGTGAAACCAAGATACATCTTTGCCTCTACTGACAAAAAATTCCTTAGTGGCAGGAATAAAAATAAAATGGCTCCAGAAATGAATATGTTTTTAATGATTTCAAGTGTAGTAAATAGAATATTTTACTATCAAAGAGAATTGTTAATTAAGCTGTGATATTTACCAAATCTGTAAAAACATTTCTATTTGTCCTTCAGTCCTTGAGAAAAGGACTGCGTCTTTTCCTGATGCCTCTCTGCCCATGTACTTAGAATTCATTCAGATACCACAAAACCAGTTAATATGTATCACTAAGCTTCCATATGTTTTAATAAGCCTTTAAATGAAGAATTGAGAGAATATTGCATCTTTCCTATCGCTCTACCAATAACTTAAAATATCAAAGTGACACTGCATCCATCAAATTGACATACTGTCAATAACAGCCACTTAATATAACCATTAAATTAGTGACTGACATAAACCACCACATCCATAAAGAAAAATTCTCTCCTCTCCACTTTTTCCTTCATATATTAGTCTCTTTTTAATCTCTCCTGTATTTATTCTCCCTCCCTTAATATATTTTTTAGGGGAAAATCTTGACCAGAATCAGGATAGTATCTTCATTGTCTTTTAGCTGGTTAGCCGTTATTATTGTTCAGGAGGATTGGATTGAGGGCAGGACTTGGGATCAAAGAAACAAATAAAATGGCAGAATTTAGATAATGCCACTATTCAGAATTGGTGCAATTTCTATGTCTTTTTGGTTTTAATCAAAACCTCTCATCATCAGATGCATTTTTAATTTATTTTAACATACATTCCATGTAAAGATTCATTTTATGATTTTGCAACCATATGATATAATGTATGTGTCATTCATTATACTAAAGAAAAATTATTCTTTATTTATTCAGCATTAGCATTTGAAAATAACATCAAAGAAGAGAGCCCCAAGACAAATCAGTTACTTTTCTTTAAGCAGCTACAAGTCAATCTGCTACCACTATATACCACTATAGCTTATTCTTGTTATATTTTATTCTGAAAAGAGAATCTGTTCCACTTTGCAAAGTGGAAGAAAAAAGTGCTCAATAGCTTCCTGTGAGACATTTCATTTATAATTCATTTTTGCTGGGTATTTAAAGTGCTTGAACTGTTGCCTTTTTCAAGTCTTTTAATAACTTAGCTTTAATATCTTAAATATAACTGGAAAAATTGAGTCACACTCCAAATCTCTCTCAGACATGCAGTGAATACTTCAGAAGCAAAAATGTCCAATTGCAATCATTAGATTTTTCAACTAATATAGTGTAAGTGCTCCAAAATCAAAGTATTCTAAAATATTTTGTGTTGCAACAGTATTGTGTTATATTAGGCGCACTCATTTTTATCTTATTTAGATCTGTAAGGTCAAAATGCTATCGATTCTGAATATTTCTGTTGTTTTAAAGTTATAAGGAATCTGGTATCACTGTTTTGGACTAATACATTTTATTAAAATGCATAAGCTTTCATGAGTTGCAGCTCACTTCATCAGAATGACTGGATAGACAGATGTAGGATTTAAATTGGGGTAAAACCCTGATGAGGAAAAAGATTGAGGTTATGGCATGTAAAACAGATTACAAATTAATAATTGTAACGTGTTTAAAACCCATTGTGTTTATTTAAATGTTCTGAGACTGCCAAAAACTTTAGATATATGTAAGTTCAGCAGTTTCTTGCTAAGGGATGGACTTAATCCTGCTTTTCTAAAACAGTATCTGATACTACTTTGGCCTCATTTGGAGTCCTGATGTGAAACTTCTGTTCATTAATTCTTTGAAGAAAATTTGTCCAGTTTGTTCTACATAAAATCTAGAAGGTACATTGCAGATGATGGAATAGATCACATAAGATGAAGAGTATATGTAGATTCCTTTAATCTTGCACACGTATTAGTTTGGTGATGGGGTTGCTGGTGTAGACCAGGTAACAAATAGATGTCTGGGATTGTGGCGCTGTCTCCTTCCATGTTTGTTATGAGAATCTGCTTCAGGTTCACTATGCATCTGATAAAATGAGCTGAATATTGTAAAAGCATATGCCTTTTAATAAAAGAAACTGTTAGTTGGAAAAGATTAATTTCTTCCTCTTAATTTTTTGCCACCAAAGATTTATATGATTCTCCTCCTATGGAATTTTAACCATATGTCTCTATCCCTCACTATATCTTTGTGATTAATTAGCGTTCCTGGAAAATGGAGATTCAAAAGATTGATTTTAATTTGCTTATATGAAATGCTGGTTGAACAATTCTAGAAAAGTTTTATAAATTATGAATTAACCCAAATAACATACATTTTTTTCTTCTCTTTTTCTGTGTTGTTCAGTGCATCTTTCACGAGAACCTGGCTGGTTAGAAGGAACTCTAAATGGGAAGAGAGGACTCATTCCGCAAAACTATGTCCAGTTTCTTTAGTTTTCTTCTGAATGCTTGGAAGATGTACATGGTATCCATGGCTATAGACAGATAGACATTGTATATTGCTTTTCTAGGCCTCAGAAACTTTTAATCAGTAAAAATTTAAGATTAATATCTTAATCTGTATAAAGATTTAACTGCAGCTGCATGTAATTTTATATGTAGAAGGGAGACAGAGAAGGAAATTTAATTTTATAAATAATACTTTGTAAAGATTTAGAGTTATATGTACGTTTGCATGTATGTGTTTGTAAGAACTTGAATCAAAAAGCCATTTAAATTGTTAGTCAAATACCAGTTAAAAAAGATCATAAAACTGTTTAATCTGCTTTTGTATTTTAAATGTGAAGGGTATAAAACTTTGGAAAGTGGACTCAAATAACTTCTTTGCAAATATTACAAACCAAAACTGTTGGGAAATATCCATATGGCCAATTCGTTGCGAAGGTTGTAGTTGATCTAAAAAAGGCAAAGTTCTTCAAGCTGAGCACAAGTCCAGATGACTTCAGGAATGCAGCCATATAACTTACTTAGCAGCAGTATGGAAATGGTTTACTGTTGCCTTATGGGGTTTTCTTATTTATTTCTGCTGTAATCTCCAAACCAATCTTTAAGGACTCCATTGAGTACTAACCAGACTGAATCCAATGTATTAATTTGGAATGTCCCTTAGTTTGAAAATGAATACATCAGATGGAAAAAAGGATGATTTAAAATCTACAGAAGGAATAAATCAAATGTAATTTTCAAATGTCCAAAGTATAAAAATAAATTATTCAAATTATGTAATTTCACTTAAATGTGTATATACGTTGAATGCAAAAGCTTAGGCAACACTGCATGTTTTGGTTAATAACTACCATGTTTCCCCGAAAATAAGACCCAGCCTTTTTTTTTTTTTTTGGCACCAAAAGACGCATTAGGGCTTATTTTCAGGGAAACACAGTATCAGAGAAATCAGCCCAGCTGGGCGCCCCCCCCAGTGCATGCACAATGGTGTCCAGCTGCAGCCTGCCGGCCCCTTGTCACAACGCAGGTAAGTCCAAGCACGGAGGCAGGGGGGAGTAGATGATCCAGACACACTGTTCGGCTGTCTGGCTTGCGGGAGGCTCATGAGGTGGCAGGGCAGCAGGAGGAAGCAGAGGTACAGGGGGAAACAGAAAACCCGGACAACCTGTGCAGCCATCTGGCTCACAGGAGGCGCGCGGGGTGGCAGAGGCAAGTGGGAAAAGACAAGCGATGACACACCACACAACCACCTGCCCAGTGCAGCCGCAGACAAGCCAACAGATGGAGGGACGGAGTGGGTGGCATGTTGGGATCATGTGCCTCCCCCGTCCTGCTGCTTCCGCCTTCTGGTGCTGCCATATGAGCCTCCTGTGAGCCAGGCAGCCACGCAACGCATCCGGATTGCCTCTGCCTCTGCACTTGGGCTTACCTGTGCTCCATGGGCAGCGGCTGCTGCCAGACACTTTCAGCCCCACCTGCTTGCTGCCTCCTGTGGAAGCCATACTCACCCCCCAGGCTTATTTTTGGGGTAGGGCTTATATTAGTCCCATCCTAAAAAATCAGGCTAGGATTTATTTTCTGGGTGGGTCTTATTTTCAGGGAAACATGGTATGTGGACAAAAGTTGATATTTCTATAGGATACAAAGTTAAGTAAGCATTTTACTGAAACTTTAAATGCATGCTTACTATATATGCATCTGTTTACAAATTCAAAGACAATGAAAATTGGTTATGGTAGGTGCAGAAGTTTGGATGTTCTTTCGTCAGTCAGTCACCTCTTCAACAAGAAAAATGATTTCCAAGTGTAGACAACTACAAATTTTTCTCTTTGTGTCCTTCAAACTTATATTACCTTCCTTGTAGAATTCTTGTAGCTCAGAAATTTCCTTAGCATTTCCTCAAGTAATTTCAGTTTCTTTTATGACTAGACATTATCTTCTAGATTATGTTGATGGGGAGTTGAAAGTTCTGCCTTCAGTATTCACCATTTTATTATTCTATGTAATCAACTACACACAAATACTACGTGTGCATTTAAATTTACAGACCTATTCATGTATAACTTTGTACCATGCAGAGATTGGGTCAGCTTCTCTCCACTAAGAATTCATTAAAATATAATTTAACCAGGGTTGCCAATTTTTTATGATTAAAATGAAAAATGAACTGAAATTAAGGACTTTCTTTTCATGTTCAACCAAGAAGTGTTTAAGTCCTAAGGATATAATGTAAAGGAACTGAATGGATGGTGACTACTTAATTCTTTTTCATGTAGCTGTTTGTCATGAATCTTCTCTTACTAGATTTCCCAAACAGAAGATAAAAAATACAGATTAACTGTATCTTTCTATAATAACATAGTTTTTATTACCCCCTAGCTAGTTTGGGCTTTTTAATAGTAATACATGAAAAATATTATAATATATTGTTCACTGTAATATAAATTTCCACATTTTAGGTAATGATAACACTTAAATGTACCACTTTTTAAAGAAAAATAGTTGGAAGTAATGGGATTTTGAGGACAGGAAATAGAAACAGTGGAAATATTAATTTTAAGTTCTTGAATAATGATTTCTACCAATGTGTAAATCGACTGATCTTACATTGCATGATCAGTAAATTTTTGGTGATTTTCAGCCATAGCTGCACTGTTCAGTGGGGAAATGCAGGTTCTGACATAGTGAGAGAAAAATTATTTGGTGGCTGATTTGTGAAATGCTACATTCAATGAACTTAGCAGCACTTTTCAACATTTTGTTTGCTTAAATTGTTTCAGAATTGACTTCTACATTTTTCCATCTGTATAATGCATAGATGGAACCTAATCTATTACAAATTAGAGTGTGCCTTTCCCTAGGTATATGTGTACATAACTTTGTGCAGCTTTGTAAACCAAGGCTTGACCACAACATAGTTGATGGCAAAATGCTTATTAAGAAAAGAATGATATTTTTCCCCAGATAGAGTGGATCACTATCTTCTTTGGAACTATGGGCATCAGCACACTATAAACATCATCAGCTTATGCTATAAACATGATCTGGAGCAAGTACAACAGCCGTATATATTTTTTTTTCATCTTCTGTGGAAATCTGAAAAAGAAACACCATGGCTGCTTTTGTCAATAGCAGAAAGGTGTTGTGCATGTACAGTTTCTAAAGCACTATTTTTGAATCAATTTTGACATGCAGACTGCATAAATGAAGTAAAGGATATTTAAACATGTTTCAAGGTTGCAATAATAATAGCTACAGTTCATCCTCAATAAAGCTGGTTACCATGCACCATGTAGGAAGTAAATACATTTGCTTCATAAACAAAAATTGGATCCCATGATCTGTGCATTTTACTAGCTGTGTTGTAATGAAGAAAATTTGGCACAACCAATTTTTAAATAAATTCATAGGAGTACAAGATCTTTGCTATTGTTATCCTTAATCAAATTAAAATGGTTTGAAAAGCAAATCATAGCTAACGATACTTTTACACTATTTTCTTTAATTAGAAGATTTAACTCACAATCATTGGCTGCTCTTTTGTCCAGAACTGTACAGCATTCTGTACACAAATTATTTCCAGATGACACAGTTGTAATCCAACATAGTGTTGCTTTTTTAGTCCAACTGGAACTTTCCCAGACTGTGGGGCATTAATATAGTTCTTGGTATCTAAAGCTATAATCAGTACCAGATAGCTTAAAGGTGATTCTACTTGGGAGATCATCAAGCAGTTTGGAAATATTACCCCAAACAGCACAGATGCCTGTGGAATAATGTAATGGAAATCAGGTTGTCTGTTTGAACTATTAGAAGGGCATTTGAGACACACACAGTTCTGAGCTTCATTTATCTCTTCTTCTTTTTCCCAGTATGATTGTACTCAAGGGACATAGAATCTCTGTGATGCCTTCGGCTAACACAAAACAGTATGCTCATAGTTTCCTCATGCAGGCATGATTAATCAAGATTCTCTGGGTGATGTATAAGAAACTACAGTCCTTTTCACAATTTCATGGAATAGCTAAGAATGAGGGCAACAAGCATCATTCTACTCTTCCTCATGTTTGGGGTAGAATTAGATTGCTAATTAGGCATCATTTAGTTACATCTTTCTAATGAAAGGATCCAATTCAAGAGTTGAAAATAATAGCCATTTCTCAGTGAGGCAGTGTTACTAGAAACGAGCAGAAAAAGGCTTCTACTCAAATGCGGGTTTCGATCAAAACTTGCTTTTTCCTCAGAGTGTGCTATTAATGTGTAAGCATTATATATTATTATGTAAGTGATGTGATGCTTGGGTAATTATGAGGGGCCAATGCTCATACCCTTTCCCTGCATAGGATCTAGAACCAGGAACAGACCAAAGAATTGCTGCATAATCTACTGTTGTAGTAAATGTTTATGCTGTAGGAGCCACACAGTCCATTGACTTACAACTTTTAGTGACCATTTGAAGTTACAATGGCACTGAAAAAAGTGATAACCGTTTTTCACACAACCGTTGCAGCATCCCCATGGTCACCTGATCAAAATTCAAAAGCTTGGCAACTGACTCATTTATGACAATTGCAGTATCCTAAGGTCATGTGATCAGCTTTGCCAACCTTCTGACCAGTGGGAAAGCCAGATTCACTTAATAGCCATGTTATTAACTTAAGAACTACTGATACAGAATGTCAGAGTTGGAACAGACCTTGGAGATCTTCTATCTAGTCCAATGCCCTGCACAAGCAGGAGACCATTATGTAAAATGGCTGCCCGATCTCTTCTTAAAAACCTCCAGTGATGGAGCACCCACAACTTCTAAAGGCAAGCTATTCCACTGGTTAATTGTTCTCACTGTCAAGAAATTTCCCCTTGGTTCTAGGTTGGCTCTCTCCTTAATTGGTTTACATCCATTGCTCTCTGTCTTGCTTTCTGATGCTTTGGAGAAAAGGTTGTGGCAGTCCCTCAGAGACTGGAACGCTGTTATGTCACCCTTAGTCCTTCTTTTCACTAGAATAGACATACCCAATTCCTGCTACTGCTCTTCATGTTTTAATTGCCAGTCCCCTTATCATCTTTGTTGCTCTTCTCCACTCTTTTCCAAAATCTCAACATCTTTTTTATATTGTGGTGACCAAACTGGATGCAGTATTCCAAGGGATTATAAAGTGGTATTAATACTTCACATGATCTTGATTCTGTCCCTCTGTTAATGCAGCTTAGGATTGCATTGGCTTTTTTGGTGGCTGCAGCACACTGCTGGCTCATATTTAAATGATTGTCCACTTGGACTCTTAAGTTTCCTCATAGTTACTGCTATTGTGTCAGATTCCATCTATTCTGTACCTGTACATTTGATTTTTCTTGCCTAATTGTAAAACTTTATTTTTCTCACAATTGAATTTCATTTTGTTAGGCTCCAGAGTTCAAGTCTGTCAAGGTCCTTTTGGATCTTGAGCCTATCTTGTGAGAAGCTGGCTATTCCTGCCAAATTTGCAGCTCGTCTGCGTATTTGATGAGTTCTCCTTCTAAACGCTCATCTAAATCTTTTATGAAGATATTGAAAAGTATTGGGCCAAAGACAGAACCTGAGATATCCCACCACTTACTTCCCTCAGTGTAGATGTAGTTCCATTAAGGATTACATGTTGAATGCGGTTTGTCAGCCAGTTACAAATCCATCTGGTGGTGATGCTGTCTTTCCCACATTTTTCGAACTTTCTAAGAAGTAGGTTGTAATTTAGTTCAGAGGTCCCCAACCTTTTGGGCACCATGGACCAGTTTCATGGAAAGAGATTTTTCCACAGACCAGAGTGTGCATGGTTTTGTGTGCTGCCTACATCCCACGGATGGGACTTTGCTTTTTTGTGTGGACTGGTTGCTGGCATGTTGTGGCCCGGTACTAGTCCTTGGAGTTGGGGACCCCTGGTCTAGTTTGTCAAATGCCTTACTGAAATACTATGTCCACAGCATTTTGCTGGTCCACTAATTTAGTCAATTTGTCAAAGAATGAAATAAGATTTGTTTTGCATGATTGTTTTTTGACAAACCTATGTTGGTTTCTGGTTGTAATTTTGCTTGCTTCTAGGTATTTGCAGATCTGTTGCTTGATTATCTTTTGCAGGATCTTCCCAGATATTGATGTCAGGCTGATTAGTCTGTAGTTTTCAGTCGTTTAGTAATTCACTTGTGCTCCAGGATCTTTGAAAGATTTGGTTCAATGGTTCTGAGATCATGTCTGCCATCTACTGGGATATAATCCATCTGGTCCTGGTGATTTGAACTCATTTAGGGTGGGCAGGTAGTCTCTTACCATTTTCTTGCTTATTTTAATTTGTATTCCTAGTCTGTCTTTTAACGTTCTGTTTTTTGTAGGTTCGGCTATTTTTCTCTTTTGTGTGAAGAGAATTGCAAAGAATAACTTAAGCAGTTCTGTGTACTTCCTGCTGCCCATCACTTCTTTGACATCTTCTCCCATCAGTGGACCAATTGTTTGACTTTTTTCTTGTTTTTTATATGTTGAAAGATTATTTCAACATATTATTTTTGACATTTGTTACAAGTCTTAGTTCATCCTGACTTCATCTTTGCAGAATTGGGCTATATGCTGGTATTCTGCCTTATTTATGTATCCCTCTTTCCATTTTTTTTAATACTTATTCTTTTTGTCTTTCAGTTTATCAGGGAATTATTTATGCAACCATGCTGGTTTCTTCTTGGATTTCTTATTTTTCTTTTTCAGTGGTATTGTGGTATACTGGGTTTTTATAATCACATTTCTCAGAGTTTCCCAATCTTCTTGAATTGTTTTTCTCCTTAAGATTTTCATCCATGGGGTCCTTCCCAACCCCTCTCTAAATTTGTTGAACCAGCTGTTTTAAAATCTAAGTCACTAATTTGATTTTGTTGTATTGCTTGTGTCTACTTTATATTGAATTCCAATATAACATGGTTGCTCTCCTACTAAGTACCTGCAGCTTCAATCCCCTCTATCATTTCATCTCTGTTAGTAAGAATTAAGTCCAATATAGCTGATTGCCTAGTGCCTTCCTTTACCTTTTGGATGACAAAGTTATCAGCTAGACTCGTAAGGAACCTGTTCAATCTCCCACTTGATGCAGTTTGTTTCCCACTTGATGTCAGGGTAGTCAAAGTCCCCCATTACTACAGAGGTGTGTTTCCTATGTACATTAGTTAACTGAATAGCATAAAGTTCATCTATTTTGTCTGCTCGGTTGGGTGGCCTATAATAAACACCAATGGCAGCCTCATTCTTTTTTTCTTTTATATTAACCCATAGGCATTCAGGGAGACTTTCTTGGTTATATGCATTTCTGTAGAGGTATAGTAATGTTTTACATATAATGCAATTCCACCTCCTCTTTTGTTCTGTCCATTTCTTTTGAACAGTTTATCCTTCCAGCACTACATTCCAGTCATGACTTTTATCCCACCAAGTTTTGGTAATGGCAACTGTATCACATCTGTCCTCATATAATAGTACTTCAAGTTCATCCTGTTTATGCCCCAAACTTTGAGCATTAATGTAGGCATCTGAGTCCTTTATGACTGACCCTGGGTATGCTTCCTACATCTCCTGCTTTATATTTGAGTTCTTCTCCTTTCTCATCACTCCCTAACTCCTTGTTTAATTGGTTGTCTTGGAGTTTATACATGAGGTTAGGTCCTAAAGATTAGTCAGCCCACCCTCATTTTTAGTTGAAGCCCTTTGAATAAGTTGAACCAGTAGTTTTCAGAATACATTCTTCCCAGTTCTTGTGAAGTGTAGCCCATTCCTTTCCAGAATTTCTTCATGTAGTGGGAATTTGAAGTTCTCTTGGTGGCACCATCCCTTAAGCCAGTGGTTTATTTCTAAAATCCTTTGTTCCCTCACTGGATGTTGACCATTTGTTGGAAATCCAGATGAAAACAAAATCACAACTGTGGCAAGAAAGGTCATAAAATGGGGCAAAATTCACTTAACAGCAACAGAAATTTTGGGCTCAGTTTGGTTGCATGTCAAGAACTACCTGTATAATGTAAACAAATGTGGCATTTTGCTTTCATTGTTAGGACTTATACAGTTTTGGTACTGCTGAGATTCCCTGAAATATATTTGCCCTTCTACCTTGCCAGTTATACACACTTTACTGAGTCATAAGTAGAGGAAAATTCCTAACTTTTCCCAACTTGTCAAATTGAGATATTTTTTCCATGACCATCTACTTTTTTTCTAGTAGTACATTAATAGCATAACAACTGTTCTATAATAGGCCAGGGATCATAATCACCATTGCCACTGGTTAGTTTTCACAAGGTAATGAGGGCATTGTTGTGAGGAAGCATTTAAAATCTTCTAAAAGGCAGGAAAATAATGCTGTCCAAGAACAATGAAGATGCAATTCATTGAGAATAGTGAATAGATAATTAGTAATTCTGATTCTCATTTACATTACTAAAACAACAAACATTCAAAAGGTCTTGATGGTTTCAGATTTCTAATATGTATCTGACTGACACTGACTCTGTTATGGCTGCTTCACATATCATACTAAATCATTGTGTAGTTTCTTTGATTTGGCTTATCATAGGTTGCTACAGTCATTGGTGCTTTATTCACTATAGCTTGTTCTGTTGTGTGAACAGAGGCACTTCAAAAACCTTTTGCCCTGTTCAGACATGGCAACATAAATTGTACTAGTAATCATGTTAGGCAGAATAGAGCATACTCATAGTATATCATTACCCCACCATGGTTTCTAATGGAGAATTTGTTTTAATTCCATATAGTTAAAAGCTCTGGGAAAATCCCTACAACCATTTTTTGCTTCATGTGATTCAGAAGCCTGAAAAATTGGAATTCTATGACATTTCCATAGTTAAGACAGAAGTGGTGCTGTTTGGTCTCTTTGAGGGCAGGACAAACTAAAGCAGCGGTTCTCAACCTTTTCTGGGGCTCGACCCCGGCCCGCATCACGCAAAAAAAATGGCGGGTCCGCATCATGCATGCACGGTGGGGCGCATCGTGCATGCGCGGTGCAATGACCCGCATCGCGATAGGGAAAAAAATGGCCAACCCCCCCAAAAAATGGACGACCCCAAAAAAATGGCGGACTGCAGTGCTTGGCGACCCCTGTGAAATGGCCGTTCGACCCCAAATGGGGTCACGACCCAGAGGTTGAGAACCGCTGAACTAAAGAATAGAATAAAAGTCAATTTGCATATCCACTGCGCTGTCCTTATACTTGAATGTAGCTAATTCAGTTCTTTGTAAAAGAATCTTCCCTACCCACAATGAGTTGCAGACCCACAATGAGTTACTGATATATCACTACAGTCATCTTCTAGCTCTCTAATTGGGTGTCTACTCAGAAGTTCTACTCCACTAAAAAAAATAGCTCCAAATGAGGGATTTTAAATGCCACTGCAGAAGTGAATTGCCCTTTTTGTGCATTTAAAGAAGTGTTCAGTATAGCAGAGCCAAATGAAGCATATTATGAAAGCAGGAATTCAGATATGTAGAAGACAGAAGAGTGATGTAAAAGAGCATCTTGGACATAATATATTGCACTTTAGTGAATCTCTGCCTAAAGAAACATGCATAATCAGAGTAGTCTGATTTATAGCAAAGCACAAGAAATTACTATGATCACACCATTTTAATTTGTGTATATTTATACAACTTATAAAAATTATGTACTTAAAGACAATAACATAAAGGCCAAACAGTAATTTTGTATTTATTCAAAAGTTTAAACATACAGAAGCAAGCTCCTAATTATTAATGCATCATTATGCATAGATGTTGCTGTTTTATACTGTAGTGCTGGCAGCTTTTTTCATCCAGTAATAATAGGACACAACCACCAAGAACTTCTCCTGCACAAGCGCTAAGTTCTTGGTGTAATGTGCTCCTTAGCTCCATGAACTTTGAAACATTACTCTGAAAATCCTGGCATTATAACTGCTACCTAACAAGTCATCTGCCAGATAAAATTGCACCCTTCCTTCTTTCTTTCTCCCCTCTATCAAAAATGTCACATCTTTAATAGACAATTAAAAGTGCATTAAATGTAGAATGGTTTAAATTCCGAAAGATTTCTAAAAGTCAGTGAAAATACCACCCTGTGATTAGATTTTTGCATTATTGACTATAAAGTATATTTTATTTTAAGATTTTGATATTGCAAGCTTTTAGTCCTTTTCAGTTTTGTTCTGTGCAACAGTATGGTTACACACTGCAATGCAATATTATTCTTGAAATACACACTGCAGTAAATTAAAACTATTTTACATTTATATAAATACAATGTTCTTGCTGTGTAATTTCAGTCATTGCCACAAAATCATTACACTCAAATCAACACAATTATTTTCACATTTTGAAGTTGTTTATCTTATTTTGCAGGAGACAAATATCTATTTCCTTCTAAAATACAATGTACTCCTGATACCTTCCTTTTATTTGAAGTTCATTTTAATGATTTCTAAGCAATAATCAATGGTTTCATGAATAGGTGATTAAAGAATTTATTATAATCTGCATACTCTTCTTGCAAAGATAGCTATTTTGCATAAAGTTATAAATTGTTTTAAAACTAATTTAGTGTTTTATTCATGACAGTTCTGAGATTTATGAATTGTACCACAATTAAATGCAATAAGGTACAAAAAAATAAGAGTAACCAAACAACTGACATCTACCAGTGAATTTAAAAAAAGAAAATAATATGGCTTTAATATTCTAATCAAGCAAAGTTACTTGGAGATAGAAAAATATTTTGTAACTTTGCTAATAAAAAAACAGCTGCATTATTTACCACAAACCTGGATAATTTAAAATTCCAATTTCAGTAAGTTTTTTAAAAAAAACTTAATAAAAAGGATATTTAATATAAACGATCATGTTGCATGTTATATATTTTTATCACTGTAGAAATGCAGTTTCATATTGCTGTGCAGTCCAAAGAGCTGATAAAGGATTTTGATTTTCAAAACTGCAAATTAATTTATTAAATTGCATTTATTTCAGCTGGAATTAAGTTCAGTTAGTATTGTCAGGATTCAACCCAATATATGGCTGTTTAATGTATATCTTGATTCTTCTCTTTCCATAGATTCTCATTCAGAAAACTGTATGGCTCAAAAAAGTCAAGTTGAATTGAATTCAGTTCTGCTTGTCTACTACTGGAATTAACAGTACTGGCAGATCAGCAGATCAGATTTTCCCTTCCCCTATAAAGCTGTTCCAGATGGATGAGGATCCTTAGAGAGATTTGAGGATGCACAGGGAAACTGGTTTGAGAAATCCATTTGCTATGGATTTAGTTAAATTTTATGGATGCAAGGTGGAAATGCAAATATCTGTTTAAGTTTCAGAAACTTCATGAATGATTAGGATTCAAGGAATCACTTGGGCTTCTATTTATGCTCCATAACTGTTTTTGAAACAATGCTTTTAAAAATAGTTTTTACATTAGGATATTTGCTGCTAATTGCAAAAGGTTCCAAGGAACATACCCAAACTTTAAGCATGCCTAAAAAAACTTTTGGATCCCAGAGTTGGTTATTAATAACAGGTGCTAAGCATGGTTACTAAGTAATTCCACTGGGACTTACTCTCAAGTAATTGTACATAGGATTTCAACCTAAAAGATTGTTTATTTTTCTCAAAGAAGTTATCTAGACTTTGTTTTAGAAAATTATTGTATATAATATCAATTATCATAAGTTTTGTTTTTAATAATTATGCTAGATATTTAAATTATTCAAATGATATATAGTAAAGATCATCACAAGAAAGACACTGTCCCCGTAACATAGTTTTAAGAGCGATCCAGATTTTAAAAATTGTCTCTCATTTTAAGGCTCATTTTAAGAGTAGCATTTTGTATTTTGTACTAAATTAAATTGCAATCCTATATACAGTTACTGAGTTGCTGACTTACCTAGCATTAATAGCCCCTATTCTTATTATCATTCAAATGTATCTAGGATGTGGAATAATTTTTATTTCCACCTATATATTCAGATTTGTTGTCCACACTTTGGCAATATACATTGACCCCCATTTTAAAAGGAAGGAAAAACAATTCTTTAACCACAATTTGGACATAAAATTAAACAACCCCAAAATGAGTAGATCACTATACTCTGTAGGGTTTTACACTGTTAATGAGACTTGCTTGGAAGGCAATGTGTTTGAGAGTGTATTGTTTATAGATAAGCCTTTGTGTAGGATCATGACCTTCAGATTGAACAGGTTGGGAAACAGAATCTCATTTGATCCTGAGGAAAAAAAACTGGGCACAATCATCATATAGCTGACTTAAGCAGGCTCCACTGAAATAGGAACCAAATTATCTGCACAGCTTTATTAGCTTTGATGGAACATGTAGAAAACGATGTAATGATGGAGTCTATCCTTGTTAACATTATCTTGTTGGATAAAATGTGTATAAAGCTGCAAACACAGCAAGAGGCTTGAAGCAGACTCGTTGTGCTCAAAGGACGTAAAAAGTAGTAGACAAATGCTGAGGAAGTTGGATGGAAAAAAAACAACTGGAAACAATTATGGGTGGTTATTTACAACAGACATTGTGAGATAGATATGATGCTAAAAAGGCACAGCTTTCCCTTTCTTAAATACACTGTAAACGTTTCATTATGCATGCAGAACAATTCACTTTACAAAAAAAGAAAAAGAAAAAAACCTTGTGTTTAGACAAAAAAGAGTAATTAAATAGTCTCCAGCAAAATAGAATTCTTCCAAAAATACTTTCCCATTCATCCTATTAACCATTAAAGATTTTAGGTCTCATTTACAAAAGTTCCTTATACCATTTGTTTCAGGTCCTTCAATTTATACATACAGCATTGTACAGTACAGCAAAAGACTGCAAAAAATTATTGGTAAAGCCAGCACAATATACTATAAATTGAAACTGAGGCATTTGTTTTAACATCTTATCCTTTCAAGTTAAATAATAAATGAACACTTAACACAGTGTAGATCATCTATGATGGATAACATGGGATAACAAATGCCGCAAGTGAATATACCAAGATTATTCCACACCAAAATGTTCCATTATCTATGTTACATATCCAGGAATTTGATTTTGTTTCTACGTATGTGTGTGTGTTTGTGTATAGTACAAGAATTAATGCCCCATATTGACTTTATTTATGTGCAAACCAATGGTAAGCTTTTTTAAAAGTTCATAATAGTTCTTAAACCCTTTTAAAACAAGCAAACAATACCAGAAATTACATGACATATTTAAAATGTTCTTCTGTTAATATATCAAAATCAAGGAGTTATTTGACTAGATATGGCTTTTTATCCAGAGGAACAGGAATATTTCTTTTTTAAATGCTGGGAATATTCGGGGTAGCCTGGTGTTCATAAACATCTTGGCTAGTTTGTCTTACCAAGTTCATGTAAGATGCTTGTTTTCCATTCTCCAAACCTTCATATTGTCTTTAGACTACTGAGACACTGTTGAACGATTTTGAATAGCACACTTTAAATGTGGCTTCTTGGCTCCTTCATGGGTGTGGAATAGCGCAGGGGAACTTAAGGCAAAGTTTTCTTTTTCTTTTTTTCCATTAAGACATGTTCTGTCACTTCCTGTGGAAGTAGAGGGGCTTGGCATTCCCAGATTCTACCTTGGGTAACTGGTCACTGATAATTTCTACCAGCATGGCTGGAAACTCCACTTTGAGAGCTTGAGACTCTCGGAAGGTGTAGAAGCAAAATTCCAGCAAATCACTAACAAGCTGAAATGGAATGGGAGAAAAAAGTCAGGAATGGTGAGCATTAATGGATGTTGAAAATAGTTCGTAATACTGAAAAAGCAATGTGAAACAGTAGGGCTGTGCAAATTCTTTGAAAAAAGATGTGGTGAAACACCTGAGAGCACATCTGACGCACCTTTCTTTGAACTTGTTCTTGTTGAACTTAACTTGTTCTGGTCTCTGGTCTTTGACTGTAATAAATTTACTTCATTTGAACCCTGAAGTTTGTTCATTTTCCAGACTTGCACATTTGTTGGAAGGCTGCCTCTGAATCTTTATACCTGCACGAGTTTGCACAGCATTCTCACATGTGAAAGCAACCGAAAGTGGTTTTCAAAGCAGCAACACAAACCTTGACAAAAACCAGCTGTTTTAACGATTTTAAAATGGCTGCTTTGTATTTGCTCCAGCCTGTTGCGAACCACCTCTTTTAAAGCAATGTTATTTTCCAAATCTCTGCAAAAAGTAGCTGTGAACTGAAGAAAATTACTTCTGCTTCAGTTTCACTGAAATAAACTAGCATATCATTTACTCTGGTTTGTAACAAACATCTTGGTTTTACAGTCATGAACTGGAAGTTGAACAGGAGAAAATGGAATTCTTCAAACAGAGTATTGGTGCCACTTTACAAATGCTTTTTTTCCTCCTTAACAAAAATGGCAAATTTTGCCACATCCATTTCCCTTTTTTAAAATTCTGATTATGCATATATTATGTATAAAGTGAGTGATATAAACCTGTGAAACTGCCTCAAATTGTCCTAAGGTTATAGTCCGGTAATGGCAAACCTTTTAGAGACCCAGTGCCCAAACCGCAACCCAAAACCCACTTATTTATCGCAAAGTGCCAGGGCCGCATCAGCATTGTGGTGCCCTCAGGGGGGGTGGGCATGGTGCACTGGGTGGGCGTGGCTGTGGTGGTCATGGCAACTGAATGGACATGGCCAGGATGGACGTGGCCACCTTGATTTTGCTCGTGGGGGATGCCTGTGGGGGCTCAGCAGGATTGGGGGAGATCCAGGGGTCTCTGGTTGGTGGGGCGGTGGGTAGGAGGCTCATCCTGTGGGGTGAGGCAGGGGGCAGGGCGGGGGTGCCATTGCTGTGGGACAAGGCGAGGCAGGGGAGACTGCTGCCTGACACTATCAGCCCCCGCATACAGAGGCCAGCGAGCACATGGGGGCATGCTCTACCACCTCTACTCGAGATTGCTAGCCAGCTGCTTCACCTCCTTTGTGCTGGGTGGAGCTGCTGCTCCGGACGCCAGCGGTGGCCTAATGGACCTGTGCGAGCTGGCTGCTGCAGTGGCAGGTGTGCCCACAGAGAGGGCTCTGAGTGCCGCC
The DNA here is from genome assembly GCA_034064705.1 of Bothrops alternatus. Classification (NCBI taxonomy): domain Eukaryota; kingdom Metazoa; phylum Chordata; class Lepidosauria; order Squamata; family Viperidae; genus Bothrops; species Bothrops alternatus. Next base: position 10,974,371 of record JARGCV010000081.1, read on the forward strand.
TCTGGCATGCGTGCCATAGGTTCGCCATCACTGTTATAGTCTTTACTTATACTCATTTTTTATACAAACATTGAAGGCAAGATTTAGAAAACTTTAACTACAATTAGTTTACATCCATTTCCCTTTTTCTCAGGAGCTTCTCTTTGTTCTAAATGTTTCTCTTTCATTGGCCTTTTATTAATGGATCACACAAAAAATAACAGAAAATCCATGAAATAACAATACTGAGCATGCTCTATTTCCATTAGTTTTATCTCCTATAATGTTGTTACAACATTTAGAAAATAAATTTGAACTTTCAGTTGGATGTGTAGGGCAACCCAAGGCTTTATGGATCATAAGCAGAGTTGGATTTGGGATCCTCATCATTAAATTGCTGCTAGGGTGGGGATGTATCCACATACCAAATGAACTTTTGTGCTGGACATGGGTCAGTCACAAAGCACTTATTTTAGTTAGGCTGAGAGAATTCCTAAAGCCAGAAGCACCAAAATTAAACTGATTTTTGAACCATTTGCTCCAAAAAATACAGTTCGAAGAAGGTGAACAGAATCAGTGTCTTTACAGGCCTATCAAACTCTTGATCCCTCAGTCTATTTCTCTGTGTTAATACAGATTCCTGCCTTCAGTTGTCCTTGCTTTAAAACTGCATTGCCATACATTCTTCTGGCAAACGTATTTTTTTCTATCTTGGACATAACAATACTCTCCCCACTGCTAGATTTTATTACACAAATTTATGTCTGCAAGGTGCTTGGCTGTATCTACTACGTTCAAGACAGAATTTCTGGTGATGAAAGAAGGCAGTTGTGGCAGCAACTTAAAGAAAAAGAAAAGAAAGGAAGAAAGAAAGAAAGATAAAAGAAACATTAAAAAGAAAAAATAAAGGGAGTGCAAAGAAATAGGAACCTGGTATGGAAAGAATGGATGCTGGGCAGATGGAAGAAAAGGACAGAAGACAACACTTGTGATGGTGGAATGAAGAAATAAGAAGGATCGTGCAAACAGATAGCACATATTCTCTGTACAAGAGTCTAACTGAGTTGTGGGCAAAGTTAATGTATGTGTGCAGTTAAAAATTCTTTTTAACTCAAATCAGTTCCAGGCAGCTGTGTCATGCTAACATTAAAAAAAAGTTAACAGATGGTTGACCATTTTTTCCCTTGCTCTGGCAAAGAGAAGCAAAACAGCTGCTTTGGTTATTCTAATTACCCTGCTTCCAGTCTAGGCAACTGAAGACTGTAGTAAAGCAAGTAACAAGATGGTGGAGGCATACAATACATCTCCATTTACTGTCTTGTTCTTGATCTACAAGAAATAAGAAAACCAACATCAGACAGCATACACCTTCAAATTTAATGGACAGGTGTAAAAAATAATCTGATATTAATGATCTGAGATTGGAATCCTATCTCTGACTCAAGAGGAAGCTGTCCAGTGAATTCTGCCACTCTGGGATGCTGCCTTGGGAGCTATGGACTGGGTTCCAATTATAGCAGAATGGCTATATATACTTACTGTATCCAATTCCAGGTTTATAATGATTAGTTATAATTATGTAATTGTGAGGTACAAGGAATCAGGACTATTCAGAAGACAGCAGCATAGAAAATTTATTCAATCCTATACACAAGAATCTGGTCAATTAAAGTTCCACACAATAAAGGTCAATGGAATTCAGGAGGGATTGGATTAGGAGCACTGTGGGAATGCAATGATTCTAAGCTAATGATGCATTTAACTCTGCCTTCCCCAGCTTTGCCTGCTCTCCTTCTAAAGTAACTTTATATTTTAGAAATAAGTTTCCATACATTTCACAATTAATTAATTACAAGTCTATGAAAAACTGTTATGTATAAGCTGGGTTGACAAGATCAGAAATGAGGAGGTGATAAGCTGCCTGGGAAAGCCAAGGGAAATCATCAAAACAATTAAAAAACAAAAATTAGAATATTTCGGACATGTGATGCGACACCCAGAAAAATACAGCATACTCCATTTAATCCTCCAGGGAAAGATTGAAGGCAAACGAGGTCCAGGCAGAAGAAGAACATCGTGGCTTCAAAATCTAAGGGACTCGTTTGGACAAAACTCAGCAGCACTTTTTTGTGCGGCTGCTGATAAAAACAGGATCGCCAACATGATCGCCAACGTCCAATAACGGATATGGCACAAGAAGAAGAAGAAAAATTGTTAGAATTATTTGTGTTTTGAAAGGCTAGTTTTTTATTTTAAAAAATACAATTCCTTTCTAATCAGCATTATAACTACTAAAAATCCCACAATGATATAACTACATTTCTCCAGGATGGCAAACTCAACTAGCTGGCCTGAAAAGGATTTGTTGAAATCTCTGTCTCCATTTCTCACAGCACAGTGAATTATTATCACCATCTGACCTAGTTTGTGAAATGGAAATAAGCTTCACACAGCACTATGTATTCAAATCACATAATGCTTCTAATAGCACCTTATTAAAATTTTATTTATTTAGCGTACTACCTTTTCAATTTAATTTTTTTATCAATTAGTTTTTTTTAAAAAAACTGAGGTCAAGAAGGAATTCGCAGAAAATGAATACTTTTTCCAATTCTCTATCAACAGAAATAATAATTAGTTTAATTGAATTACATAATTGTCACAATGATTTTCATTATTTACAATGATCCAGCAAGTTTCAAGTTAAATAATCATCATTGTAATGGTTTAGCTTGTCATTAATAATTTGTTTTAAAAAGGTCATACTTATTGGCAAATCATATTAGGCTTGATAGGTAAATTCTGCCTTCTAAATCAGGGATTATACCTTAAAGATAAGAGGCTAGGGAAAAAGTTACTATGAAAGAGAGTTATGATGTTTTATCTGCTTGTGAGTTTTCTGAATGGCTACTGAGTGACACACAATTTTGTACAAGTAAAACTGTTCTTAACTTCTTATAATCTTGAAAATGGTTTTGACTGGATTATCTATTCAACTACCTAAAACTATTTTAACAAAACTCTCTGACAGTTCTAATTCTTAACTTCTTAACACTGCAATTCTAATCCTAACCAAAAGATTGTGATTTTGTGTATGGAAGTTTGGTATTTGATATACATTTGCATGGGCACACTTCGATAGTGTTTTTAAGACAAAAATCAGTGCCAGCACATACCAATCAGTCATCAATGAATCTATCTCACTGCCACTGTCAGACCCCTCCAATGTATTTGCCTGCATATTATTGCTTTGCCTGTGAATTCCTTTTCAGGGTCTGCCATTCTGGTGGGAGAGGGGCTGCTTGCCTGGGGAATGTATTTGCCTGATTCAGCTCTGTCCTCTTTGAAATGTCCTCCCTCCGTGAGAAAGGAATGTGGCCTGAAAACATCTGCCTTACCTCCAGACAAAGGAGCCTGGTACTATTGGGAAATGAAAACGTGAGAGACCTTGAGATGGGTGCTAAATCACTACGTTCTCAAAACAACCTAGCACCTATGGATTGGCTGGGTTCAACTGGATGGTTGGACACTGGGGGGGGAAGAGTCCTGAATGGGCATTATGATGTAACCTTTCATATGCAAATTCTTCAGACCTTGCTTTGCTCTATTGCAGCGGTTCTCAACTTTTTCAGGCCAAGACCCCACCTGCGCCGCCCATGCATGGCGCGACCCTGACCTGCGCCGTGCATGTGCGCTGCGTGTGATGGCCCGAACCACGCATGCGTGGCACGATGGGCTGAATCCCGCATGCGCGGTGCGCGCGCGACGGCCGAGGGGAAATGGGGGGAAATGGCGGACTGCGGTGTTTGCCGACCCCTGTGAAATGGTCATTCGACCCCAAATGGGGTCGCGACCCACAGGTTGAGAACCGCTGCTCTATTGCTATCACTAACTCTCAACAAAAGTTCCTTTTGAAACAATGCCTGTTTCAAAATTCTGCTTTCTTGAGGCAAACCCTTACAGCAACTTTGTTTTTGTTATTTGTTTTTGGAGAGAACCTTCCACAAAAAAACCCCAAACAACAAAACAACTACTCCCCAATCTATACTCTTTTTTCCTTTGAACAGAAAAAGAAACTAATTATTTAAATTTTATTTTCTTTGTATATCTTTTATGCCAGTTTATTGATACAAGCTATTAAGTGAAGAAAAGATAATGAATTTCAAAATTAATTAAGTTTGACTTGCTGTATCATAAAAAATGTAGTAGAGGCTTCCACTGCCCCAGCATAGTGCCATCTTTGTGAGGTGAAGCTTTGCAAGCTTCTATGTGCAAATGTACAGATATAAGCTACTTCTCCCAATCTCTTTCGAACAGAGTTCCCCAACCTTTCTGGCTTTACAGACTGGCTGGGGGGGAGGAGAGGGCTGATTCCATGTGAGCAGCTCCATTTGTATGAGCAGCAAGTGCCCACCGCTTACACAAATGGAGCATGTGCACCCACATTTAACTCGTGCAAGTGGGGATGCACACGGGCTCACCTGCCACTTCCGTGGCCCAGTTTGGAAGGCCTCAATGCCCACTAGTGGGCCACTGCCCAGGGGTTGGGGACCCCTGCTTTATAGGTTCTACTTCAATTTAAATCTGATTTCCTCAGTGCTATGACTTTGTGTCTAAAGTCAATTCATTAATTTCTTTTTTTGTTTTTAGAAATTAGGGAGTCTATATATAAATGTGCTGATGTTTTACAATTTTAATCTGCATATCTTTTCTTTTCAGGAGGTTTTTCCTCAACTTGGCATTTTTTGGCATTTACGTATGTTTCCCATGAGAATACCAACCAAAATAATGTAAATTTTTCCTGTTGCTGTTACTGCCTAAATCACAAATTATTATATTTATACTTTGCTATTGTATTTGAAATAGCTCAGTTCCTTCTTTGTGTCAAACCTGACTCAACTCCATAGCTGCACCTGCCATCACTCTCAGTTTGCCAAACAGCAAGGGAGGAGGATGGGCTAATTCCTAAGGAGGGAGGGAAACTCTGGAAAGCAAGAGTGCCTTCTGTTGCCGGTGAGATGTTAGACACCAAGGTCAAGTTCTGAAATGTTTGAGCGGCACAGAGAGTCTTTTCCCAAAACAAAAGAACTGAACCTAATTGGTGAACTATGAACTGAGGGTGATCCGGAGGGGAAAAGGAGGTTTTACTTATGTCGGTTTTTGCAGGAAAATCCCAGAACTGACTTTGCTTCTGCTGTACCTAGATGGATATTCCAATAATGTTATGCTCTTGGTAATTTAAAAGAGCCGAGAATGTGCCAAATGGGACAATTGACAATTTGCACAAGGATATTTTTTTTGTACATGACCTTTGGATTATTCTACACAGCTAGTTTAATAAATGATGTAACTGAAGGGAACCACTGGAGGCACTACAATAATATATTACTTTTTGAAATATGTACTAGCTTAAACCAATTTGATAAGACAAGGACTTTATGTAATTTTCTCAAAGGTATTTCCAATCTCATTTTCAAAATTATCCTATAACACAAGTATTTTGAAGAGGTGAAAATCAGTGATTTTCTATATCCCAGTTGAGGTGAGGCAGAATGTTTGCTTTTTTGTGTTACTAAACCAATTTCTATAGCCACCTCTCTCACAAACAAGTGACTGGGCAGTGTACAACAGAGCTAAAAACAGTTAAACACATTAAAAACTATAAAAATAAAGCTAAAACCCTTTTGTTATATAATCAGTGATCTTTTGAGACTAGAAATAGATAGATAGATAGATAGATAGATAGATAGATAGATAGATAGATAGATAGATAGATAGATAGATAGAAAAAGAAAGAAAGAAAAATAATAGGTACAGATAATATATAAACACTTTTGTTATAAATATATATTTAAATAGAAAGGGTAGTACCACAAAGGAAACTGTTTGTAAGAATATCATCCAGACATTCTGAGAAGTTACAGTAATACACCTACAGGATCTTTGATTTCTTCTTAGAGGCTTCTTAAAACCAGTCCAAATATGCATAAAAATGGAAATATTCTGACTATTAAAATACATGACAATAAATATATTAAATATTAATCATATTACATATTAAACATAATGCACATCCATACACCATCCCAACTACATAACCTATATTTACATATATTGGATAGATTGAATTAAGCAAAGCATTAATTGAAAACAGTGAATCTGAAATTCTACTAGATTTAATCCAAAAATGCTTAACTAATCTGGTTTGCACAGCAAGCTGAGATTGAACACAAAAAAAAAAAAATCCCGATTCCCCTCCTCAAAGCAAATGCAAGTCTCTAAAGAATGAGCTGTTACTGCAGTACTAATAATACTTTGACTCCCACCAAGATTTTTCAATGTTTTAATTAACAGCATATTACTCAACGAATAATTCCATATGTATGTTCTGTAAACAAACCTCAGGCTTTCATACAGATCTGACCTGAAATGCACTATACTGTATTGCATCTTCATAAATAAGCCAGTTAAGTACAAAGAGGCACATTTATATGCAAACTCTCGCACACCAAGGCCAAAGTTTCTGAGTGATGTCTTAAAAGTGTATTTTACTGTGTCTATGCTAGCAAGAATGGGGCAAGATTTTCCATATTTTTCCTAAGATATTTAAATGGCTTTTAAAAGATATTTGCAAATACCCTCATGTAACTGGAAGTTCAATAAAATTGCAAAATATTAACTCCTACTGGAAAATTTTAAAAAATCATAATTTAAATGATTATAGTACTACAGTCATGTGGCAAACTCATTATGTTCAAAGTTTTTTAAAGAAATACTGAAGGAGCTGTTTCACAAGTTACCACACTCAGCAAAATCTTTAAAAAAGATTACAATATATAGAAATGAATGTAGATTCTATATTAAGAAAAGCAATTAAGAACTTGGTTCCGTACATGCCACATTTTTTAAGAATTCAGAGACATGTCACATTTTAATAAAATTAAAAGACTTTAACTGATTTTCAGTGACTTTTAAGGTTAATTCTGGGAACACCTTTGTGGATTCTCCTCATCCACAGTCCCATGATAGGTACTGATTGAAAGTGTTCAATGACCCAAAATAATTTCCTGTATCTTTAGCTTCAGAACTTTGGGCTTGAAACTTATTTAGTCTCCCTAACTAATATGGTTGAAATCCAAAACTTATTTTCTATGTTCCCATAATGTTTAGTAAAGGAAGTGGGAACATTTCTTTATTTTGGCAGGTAACTATCTATTCCTCCTTCACTTTATTGGTTATTACCAAAAAAAACGAGTGAAGCAGAAGGAGAGAAAAGAGATATGAAAATATTATGCTTTACTAATTTTCTCATAACAAATATTTTGCCAATGAAGCTGTTACTACAGTACTAACTTCATATAACATGAGTTAGTATCATGATACCTTTTCTAAGAATTAGAGCTTCAAGGGGATTATTTATCTGATTCTTCTTCATAATACTTTCCTCTGTACTGTAACTTAAATTACTTACATCATGAATAGAGTCCAGGAGCTTTGTCAGTTGATAAAATCGCTGCCAACTTTGCCCAGAATTGTTTGGATGTTTAGTTACCATTTTTCTAAGTTCTTTAATATAATTTGCCCTCATTTCTTCAAATGCAGCTTGACTCTTGAGGCCATCCTTGGGAACTACAACAAAATAAAGTAAAATATGCATTATTTAACCTTTTGCCAAATGAAAAAGAAAACTTGTTACAAGTAAGGTACATTTTTAATGATCAGAGTCAAATTTTGAACCAGGATTATTTTGCAACTTCATTTTTTTAGGTTGCAAATATGGCACTGGTAGAAATTTTACTTTCATTTATTTATCAAATTGAAAGACTGCCCATCTCACTCTTAGAGTGACTCTAGATTGTGTACAGTCAAAAACATAAAAGCCATATAAAAATACAATATCTCAGTAAAAAAAAAGGCAGCTGAAAAAGGAATAAAATAAAAGTTAAAAAGGTGCTAACCAACCCCAAGATTGCATGTTTTTCTGTGAACTCATACAAGTCAGCAGACCCAGGTCTTAAGCTTTTTAATATGAACTTATGTTTAATGTTGATGGTTTTAATAAAATAATTTTTTATTAAAAAAAAAATCCAGGACAGTGGGCTCTACTTCATTTGTGTGGGCGGGGAGGATGTTCCAAAGGGGTGACAGCAGAGAAGCCTGTGTTCCTATATCCCACCAGTCAAAGTTTTTTAACCGATAGGATCTGTAACATATCTTCTCTGCCTAACTGGGGGAAGTGGACTGATGTAAATGAGGGGAAGATGGTTCTGCAGATAACCTGGTTAAATATCTAAACTAATCAATTAATTGATTAAATATCCAAAATCATATCTTTCCCAATAGAAACAATTTTTACAATATTTTTCTTGAAATACTTGATCAGATTTGGCATTTTCTTCTTTAAAGCATTCTCATGCTATTTTCCTTCCCAGAATGACAGTGCCATTATTTTGGCTACATTTATGTAACCACATACAATTATATGGCACATTGAATAGATTGCCACTAGAGTGCATAGAAATATCGAATTAACAAACTGTGGCATACAGTATCTAGTTTGAATTTATTTATTTAAATGTCATCTCAAATATTGTGTACATTGTGGTAAATCAAGGTAAGCTATATGAAGCTTTAGGATTCCTTCCTACTTTTTACAGGGCCTGGAACATTCTCTAATAACCATACTATATATTTAAATCTACAAAGTCTACAAGCATTAGATAGTTTTGAAAAATATAAGTACTGACCAGATGAAAGACATCCAACCCCAACTCCACCAATTTTTGATGCTATCCTACTCATCACTGATTTTCCTTTTCATACTGTTAACAGCAGTCCTCAATTAGAAAATTGTTGTATATCAATGCAAAAATGCATGCTGCTACTGTGTCAAACATTTTTTTAATTTAGACATTCTCAACCACTATTCTGAAATCAATTTTGAAATAATACAGGTTGAATCGAATATTCTATTTGGCCTAGTATGATGAGACACACAAGGACCCGTGTCCCTCCTGGTTGGTACTGGCCTCCAGTGAGGTGACGCGAGGCTGGCTCCAGGCAATTATCAACGCCTCGTTGAGTGAGGGTGTCTTCCCCGCCGCCTTGAAAGAGGCGGTGGTGCGACCCCTCCTCAAGAAGCCCGCCTTGGACCCGGCTGTTCTATCTAATTACCGTCCTGTCTCCAACCTTCGCTTTGTTGCGAAGGTTGTTGAGAGTGTGGTTGCTCGACAGTTCCCTCAGCACCTGGAGGAATCGTCGTACCTGGACCCGTTCCAGTCGGGCTTCAGGCCAGGTTACAGCACGGAAACAGCTTTGGTCGCATTGGTGGATGATCTCTGGCGGGCCCGGGACAGGGGTTGCTCCTCTATCCTGGTGCTATTGGACCTCTCAGTGGCTTTTGATACCATCGACCATGGTATCATGCTGCGCCGGCTGGCGGGGCTGGGTATAGGAGGCACCGTGTTTCGGTGGTTCTCTTCCTTCCTCTCTGGCCGGATGCAGTTTGTGTTGACAGGGGGTCAGAGGTCGACCCCAAGGCCCCTTGATTGTGGGGTACCTCAGGGGTCCGTCCTCTCGCCCTTGTTGTTCAACATTTATGTGAAGCCGCTGAGTGAGATCATCCAAGGTTTTGGGGTGGAATTCCATCAGTACGCTGATGATACTCAGCTGTACATTTCCACCCCGAACTACCCAAATGAAGCTCTTGACGTGCTGACCCAGTGCCTGGAGGCCGTGCGGATCTGGATGGGGAAGAACGGTCTCAAGCTCAACCCAAGACTGAGTGGCTGTGGTTACCGTCGTCCCGGTACAACCAGCTGACTCCATCGCTGTCTATCGGGGGCGAGTCAGTGGCCCCCACGGGAAGGGCTCGCAACTTGGGAGTCCTCCTAGATTCACGGCTGTCCCTTGAGGACCATCTGACGGCCGTGGCCGGGAGGATGTTTTACCAGATTCGTCTGGTACGCCAGTTGCGCCCCTTCCTAGATAAGGACGCGCTATGCACGGTCACCTATGCCTTCGTCACTTCCAGGCTGGACTATTGTAATGCTCTCTACATGGGGCTCCCCTTGAAGTGCACGCGGAGGCTTCAACTGGCACAGAATGCAGCCGCGCAGGTGGTAGTGGGGGCACCCTGGCGGGCACGAATGGCCCCCATCCTGCACGAGCTGCACTGGTTGCCGGTGGCTTTCCGGGTGCGCTTCAAGGTACTGGTTACCACTTTTAAAGCGCTCCATGGCATAGGACCCAGTTATTTACAAGACTGCCTTCTGCCAGTAAATACCTCCCATCGACCAGTTCGCTCCCACAGAGAGGGCCTCCTCAGGGTGCCATCGGCTAAGCAGTGTTGGCTGGTGGCGCCCAGGGGGAGAGCCTTTTCTGTGAGGGCACCGACAATGTGGAACGAGCTCCCCCCTGAACTCCGGACGTGTCATGATCTCCGCACCTTCAGAAGAGAGTTGAAGACTCATCTCTTCAATCAAGCCGGCCTGGCCTAGATCTCCTCGGGTTTTAAATTTTTAAACAAGGCTGTTTGGGTTTTAGAATTGGGTTTTTTAACAGGTTTTTAGTAATAGCCTTGTATTTATTTAATTTAATTTAATTTTAAATATTTATTGTTTTATATGTTTTATTGGGTTGTAAACCGCCCTGAGTCCTACGGGAGAGGGGCGGTATAGAAATTGAATAAATATAAATATATAATATAAGGAATTTGTCTCTGGGTCAGAAGCTCTCAGGTACATGCTAAGCAACAGAATAATGATAATCATCATAATAGTAATAACAATAAGGGGGAGTAAAGAAGATAATAAAAAGTATAAATGTGTGGAAATGAGTACCTAGGACAGGATTCAGTAATGACATCAGAATCTACTTAATACAAAGTATTAATAAGTATTATAACTGTATTCTCCCACCTAGGTTTCATTTTTTTTCTTGTGTGAACCTTGGTAGTATAACAATTCTGAAAATCAATTCTCCTTTTGGTGAACATACAAAAGATATCTTGGAACTAGGAAAAATAAAATGATGGAGTAGACAGGTTTTTGCCTTGATCCAAAATAGCTTATCTTATATAAAATGTGAATTGCAATGTTCTAAAAGTTAGACAGACAATCTAGATCACCCAGGATATTTTTAGATTACTTCCAGTTTCATGAGGACAATCACTGAGGTTGTCTCTATGGTATTATTAGAGACTTCCAAACAAACCTCAACTGAATTTTATATGAGCTTCAATACTTTATTAATACTGTGCAACATAACTTCAATAATAGAATATATTTTTCTGATGTTCAGTTACACAAAGAAATTAATTTCCTCCTGTAAACCTGGATTCTTTTCCTAATTCAACACTCTTCTGTAAACAAAACTCCATATATAGATGGTGCTGCAGTTTCATTTAATTAAGAGAAATAATTTGCAACTTCATTGGATATAGGCTTCATGTTAAAATGATCTGAAGGGAGAAAACTGGTATGAAAAAAGCAACATATTATAGCATGGGAGTTTTACTTTTGTTCACTACATAGTGCTTTCTCATTTTTTACTTCTATATTATTCAATGAATACCCCATGTGTCTGTGTTTTTTTTAAAGAAAAGCTGGACTTTTTAAATAGTATTCCACAATGATGATGACATTAAAAGAAAGATTCAGAAGCTCAACAGCTGTTCCAAAAGAGCAATAATGTTCTAAATGTTTATCTAAATAATTTAGCATCTGGAGGCAAGCAAATAGCTGGTTGGGGAGCTGTTGTTAGATCATTTCAGTTTTGGAGAAGATGCTAATGGGTGGTAAATGGCACTTTATACATTTATACATTTGGGAAGGGAAGGAGAGTTTTTGAATTGGCAATCTGAGAAAAGAAGTAACAGTTAGCTTGTACTGATGCTTTTCTGAAGAAAGGGGCAGAGTATATATAAAGAAACACTTTTGTATTCACAAGCATTCTATAGATCTCAATGAGTGTATAAACCTGTTGCTCTTGTATAAGTAAGAGCAGTGAATATCAAAATGACAGGTTTCTTGTCTTCTTCATGAGTGTAGGTTTTGATTTCTGTTTATTTTACTATTATTGTGCTGTCAAAATTGGTTTTAGACAATGGGAATGATTGAATTATAGAAGATGGAAGAAGGGCAACTTGCATCTATACAGTCTCTGAGATCAACATTGATTCCAGTAATGGTTCCACCATTTTTGATGTCAGTAAGGAGAGCTGTACAATTAATTACCTTGTTCTCTATCAACCTCACAAAATTCATTACTCAAAATAGTTTTCATAAAAAATGGTTTGAATATTTGTTATCATCATATATTTAAAAATCAAATGGATCTACTGAATATCCAAATGATATCACTTCAGTAATATATATGTAATCATTATATATATATAGGTGAGAGGGGTGATCCCATGGGTGCTCCTTCTATTTGTTTGTATTTTTGTCCGTTATAGAAGAAGATGAAAACTTACAGCCCAGCGACCTACTCGTTAGCTTCGATGTCATATCCCTCTTCACCCAAGTGCCAATCAAAGAAGCCTTAACAGCTATCCAAAACAAATATAACCCCCCAAACACATCCTAGATCTGACCAACCACTGTCTATCCAACACATACTTCATCTATAACGGACAAAAATACAAACAAATAGAAGGAGCACCCATGGGATCACCCCTCTCACCTGTCATTACAAACCTCTACATGGAACACTTTGAAACCCAAGCCCTAGAAAAATCTGATCACAAACCCAAACTCTGGCTCAGATACGTAGATGACACCTTCGTAATCTAGCCACATGGGAAAGAAAAACTGGACAACTTCCTCACACACCTCAACAGCCTACACCCCAAAATATAGTTCACTATGGAAACAGAAGCTAATAACCAACTTCCCTTCCTGGATGTCTTAGTCTACAAGAAATCCAATGGCTCCCTAGGACACACCATCTACCAGAAGAACACACACACAAACCGCTATCTGCATGCTCTCTCACACCACCACCCAGCGCAGATCAACTCTGTAGCCAAGACACTCATCTCCAGAACCAAATGCCTAGCTGACGAACAACACCTAAAAACCGAACTACACACTCTCACTAATGTACTAACATCCAACGGATTCCAAAGAAATAAGATTTCCAACTTAATCCAAAAAGAAACTCCCACTAAAATCCAAGAAAGAGAACAAGAAAACGGCAAAGCCTTCCTCCCATACATAAAAGGCACCACAGACAGGATCAGCAAGATCCTTCACAAACATAATATCAAAACAGCATTCTGCACAAACAGAAAAATATCCACCATCCTAAGAAACCCTAAAGACAAAATTGAATTAGAAAATCAAGGAGTATATGAAATCCCATGTACTGCCTGCTCCACCACATACATTGGACAAACCAACAGAAGAATAAGTGCACGCATTGAAGAACACAAAAAATCAGTCAAAAAAGAGGAACCAACTTCTTCCCTGGTCCAACACCTCAAAGCCACAGGACATGAAATTGATTTCAAAAAGACCAGAACTATCGCCAAAACTGAACACTTTAATAACAGAATAATCAGAGAAGCCATCGAGATAGAAAAACGCCCACACAGCATGAACAAACGAGATGATACCTCCCGCCTACCAGCCATTTGGAAACCCGCCCTTATTGACAGACGAGTCCATAGCACGGGGAATGACACCAGACCTACACTCACAAAAACCACACAGGATGTCACCACCACACATCCACGCAAAAAGCAAACCCAAACCCACACTGATGAGGAGGCACGACCACAAACCAGAAGCCAGACCACAGCTGCATCATTAGCCACCTTAAACCCCTCCAATCCATACACAAAGCAAACTGACACCCACCATGAAGATGAGGCACGACCACGAACACAAAGCCAAGCAGCTACACAGTTCACCATCTCTAATCCCCTTGTAACACTGACTAACCTGAGCACAACAAAGCCCCCACCCAAACAGAACACTCCCCCAGCCAATCAGAGCACAGCCAACCCCCATCCAATCAGAGCACACCTCCACCCAATCAGAACACAGCTGAGCTCCCAGCCAATCAGTTCAAACCCCCACTGGCAGTTAAAAGGAAGAAACAGCTAAAATCTCACATTGTTCCTAGAAGCAGAAGCCGAAAGCACCAGCCTGAAGATGACGAATGAGACTTCGTCGAAATGTTGCCAAGACACTTCAAATTCTACGTGGGAGAAAACCCGAATATATATACATATACATATATTTATATATAACCAACTAAATGTGATTAAAGAAGGATATTTTTCTCTATATCTACTTGTACATTGATGGTTCAGTCAGCAAAGATACATACCCGTGTTTCCCCGAAAGCAAGACAGCGTCTTATTTTCTTTTTATCCCCAAAACCCCCACTGCGTCTTGCTTTCGGGGTGCGGCTTATACCGGTATTGGAGCCGGCTTTGGCACACGCGCGCGGAGTCCGCCACAATCCCCTCTCGAATCCCCGAGCCTCTCCAGCCGCGCGCCGGGCCAGCAGGCTGTGCAGGGAGAGCCGCCGCCGCGGGCGAGGCTGGCTCGCCAAGCTCGGAGGGAAGGAGGCTCCCTCGCTTGCTCCGCACAGCCCCGCCGCCCTCTCGGCCCAGCGCGATGGGAAGCAGTGGGGCGAAGTAGCGGGCGTCGGCTGCTGCGGGGGAAGGAGCCGGTGGAGGCGATGGGGCTGGCATGGGGGGAGCGGAATCCAGAGCTTTGCGTCGCTCCCCTCCTCTCCCTTCCCCGCCCCGCCTGGAGCCCAGCGCTGCACCTTGGCAAGTCACATCACGTGCGGCGGCGGCGGCGCCTTTAGCCCTTAAACTGGAGCGGGGTCGGTACCAGCGGCGGGCAGCGGTGGTCTCTCTCTGCCGGAGTCCCCCCTCCCTCCCCGCCTCTCTCTCTCCCCCTCCCGCGGCCGCAGAGGCGGGCAGCGCAGCCCGGCTTTCTTCCCTTCCCTTCTCTTCCCTTCTCTCTTCCTCCTCTCTCTCTTTCACCCTTCCTCCTCTTCCTTCTTCCCCTTCGCCGCAATTCGGAGCGCAGGCCAATTGCTCCCCCCGCCGCCGCCCCCAGAGCCCTTTCCTGCCCCTGCCGAAGGAGGCGGCCAGCCGGAGCCGGGAAGGGACGGAGCTCTCTCTCTCTCTCTTCTCTCTAGTTTCTCTCTCTCTCTCTTCCCCCCCACCCCCGTCTTCTTTCTCCGTCCCCCCACCTCGCTCCCGGACGCCCTTCCTCCCTCGCAACTTAGGATCGCCGCGGGGGAGGCGCGCCAACTCCGGCTCCCTCGCGGGCTCCTCTATTGTGCCGCAATGCGGCGGGCGAAGGGCTGCCGCCGCCTCCTCTTCTCCGCCTCTCGCTGCTGCTGCTGCTGCTGCTGGCCTCGTGGCCGGCCCGTTGCAACCGAAGCTGCAGCAGCGAGAGGCGGAGAAGAGGAGGCGGCGGCAGGCGGCGGGGGTCGATCCGGGGAAGCCCTTCGCCCGCCGCATCGCGGCACAATAGAGGAGCCCGCGAGGGAGCCGGAGTTGGCGCGCCTCCCCCGCGGCGATCCTAAGTTGCGAGGGAGGAAGGGCGTCCGGGAGCGAGGTGGGGGGGGCGGAGAAAGAAGACGGGGGTGGAGGGAAAAGAGAGAGAGAGAGAGAGAGAAACTAGAGAGAAGAGAGAGAGAGAGAGCTCCGTCCCTTCCCGGCTCCAGCTGGCCGCCTCCTTCGGCAGGGGCAGGAAAGGGCTCCGGGGGCGGCGGCGGGGGGAGCAATTGGCCTGCGCTCCGAATTGCGGCGAAGGGGAAGAAGGAAGAGGAGGAAGGGTGAAAGAGAGAGAGGAGGGAGAGAGAAGGGAAGAGAAGGGAAGGGAAGAAAGCCGGGCTGCGCTGCCCGCCTCTGCGGCCGCGGGAGGGGGAGAGAGAGAGAGGCGGGGAGGGAGGGGGGACTCCGGCAGAGAGAGACCGCCCCTGCCCGCCGCTGGTACCGACGCCGCTCCGGTTTAAGGGCTAAAGGCGCCGCCGCCGCCGCACGTGATGTGACTTGCCAAGGTGCAGCGCTGGGCTCCAGGCGGGGCGGGGAAGGGAGGGGAGGGGAGCGACGCAAAGCTCTGGATTCCGCTCCCCCCACGCCAGCCCCATCGCCTCCACTGGCTCCTTCCCCCGCGGCAGCGACGCCCGCTACTTCGTCCTGCCGCTTCCATCTTCCCTCCCCTCCGCCCCCGTGTTTCCCCGAAAGTAAGATATACGTCTTAC
Source organism: Bothrops alternatus (assembly GCA_034064705.1). NCBI lineage: Eukaryota > Metazoa > Chordata > Lepidosauria > Squamata > Viperidae > Bothrops > Bothrops alternatus. The sequence goes on from JARGCV010000081.1 coordinate 10,990,589, forward strand.
GTTCGGGGTACAGCTTACATTAGCCGACCCCCCTGACACCCCCGATACGTCTGACAATCGGGGGTGTCTTACTATCGGGGAAACACGGGGTATATAAAAGTTTCAGGTTTAAACAATCAGACATTATATATACAACCCATTTTATAAATATTTTTATGTTCTATATACAATCTAGATAAAATTGGCACAAAATAAGTGGAATGATATTATGTACATTTTTTAAAGACAAATCTGTAAATTATTACACCAGCAGCCACAGAATTAAATATATAAAAAGTGATAATCAGAAACACAATTGAAACTCTACATTTTGGGATATAAGCCCATTGGCTTCTCATTTGGATCATTACATTTGGCATTTAGCTATCTTTCGTCTTCTGTAGGCTGGAGAAAAACAAAAATGATTGAGATATATTGAGAGATTTCTTCTATGCTAGTTGAGAAATGTTTCCTTCATGTGGTTACTATTTAGGTTTTCAAAGAATTACACAGTTGTAAGTGCAAACCCGCTCTCCCAAATTTCAAAAGCAAAAAATGCTGGAAACGGGCAAAAAAAAAGTTGCAAATCATGGTCATAGTCATAAATGTGAGCCAGTTGCTAAGCTCCCAAAATGTGGTCATTTGACCGTGAGGCGGTTGTGTAACATTTTACCAGAAGGGCCAGAAGAGCTTTACTAGCCATTGTAATTCTGAACATTAATTAAATGAGCATTGTAAGTCCAGGACTACCTGCACTGCAAGTGGTGTACATGTAAAAGAACTTAAAAATACTGAAAATACACAGCATTATTCAGATATTATATCTGCAATTAAACCACATTTATTTTACTAGGTATAATTCCTAAACATATTAACAAAATATCACAAAATACCCACAATTTACTAAAATACTTGTCCACAAGGATACATGGAAAAACCTACCTAAAATTATGAATATGCAGTAATGGAAAAATTAACAACATATATTCTGAAGTTTAAGCAAATATAAGCAAGAATAGCTTCCCTACATACTACGTAGAGGCAATTATAAATATGTTTTAAAGGAATTTTTAAAAAATTAAAAGCAGAAATGACAAAATATTTAAAATGTTCATACATTTTGTATGTCAGTATGAGTACAACAAAGGGGCAGTTAGGAAGCTAAGATATATTTAAAATATTTTTAAAACCTCCCTCCCTCCCTCCCTTTCTTTCAAAATTTGGGGACTCAATGCCAAAAGTCAAATCCTTTCCCCTTTCTTTATTGACTTGGTCATTCATGATTTTTTCTTCCTTTTAAAACAGTATTTTTGGGATAAAATTAAGAAATGGCTATATTAAGGTTCCTTTCCTACCTCCTATCTGCCCTATATCAATTTATTTCTAGAAGTAATTTATTTCAGGTTATAGTTTCAGTGAAGGATACAGATCTTAATATTCTGCTAAACTTCCAATGTTGGCGCCAAGTGTGCTAAACACCTGTGATAAATGTTTCTATCCTATAAATACTATGCATACCTTAGATCACCAATTATTTATTCATAAGAAAGAAAATCAATTATAAGGAATACATATTAAAATTCAATATATAATCAAAACTATAATACAGTATTTCTCAGTTTTGGCAGCCTTAAGATGGGTGAACTTCAACTCCCCCAGTTTCCCAACCAGCATTATCACTGAGGAATCCTGGGAGTTGAAGTCCACCAATCTTAAATCTGCCAAGGTTGAGCAGCACTGCTATAATGTGTAGTACAAGATATTTATTTGGATCCCTTCTCCCTCCCTCCCTCCCATATAAGGGCACAGGGGGATGGGAAGGCTATAAATGAAGGACTCTATCCAATTTGTGGAAATACTGTCAGTAAAACTATACAACCAGCACTTTTTCTGGCAATAGTCAGAATTTAAAACATATATTCTGGGAGGCTGAGTGAAGTTAGAAGTAACACTAAATCTGCTGCACCCACAGCTCTTTTGCTGACTGGAGAAACTTCAAAATTTTTGCCTTATGTTTAATTGTAGTAGGGCAAGTACTAGAGATATAAACAAATAAACTGAACTCTTATAGGACACCTACTTTTTTCCTTGTTAAATGAGCATATCAGGACATTCTAAACAGTAATTTTTAACTATTTAGATTATTCATGCACAACCCTGGTAAAACCTGTATTGTAAACAAATTGTTAAATAAATAAGCTTTTTTTTACTAGTTTCTTTCAATTTTACCCAGTTTCTACATGCATTAGATGAGTAAATGGTCCAAATCACACCACAAACCTGATAGATAAATGGAGGTATACTGAAAAACAGAAAGCCGCTTGTTATCAATCATCTCCTAACACTTGGGTGGGCCATTTTGAAGATCATCTTTGAATATAAGCTTATCACAAAAGCAAATTCATATAGGTGAAGGTTTTGTTTAATACAAGAAAGCCGCATTCCATGTATGTTGGAGGCATAATTGAAACTGTGAGGATATTTTACAGATTCTTTAAATTTGGCTGATTTGGTAATTATGATTATTTGCAATGTGACAATTAAGCAGAAAGTAATCTATTCTTCTCTCATATTTATATATGTATGCATGTATTATATGTACATATGTGTGTATATAGTTCAAGCATATATGCAAACTTCCAGACAAAATACTGGATTGCAACTTTGCAGTTGTGTTTTAGTAATAACATATATGAATCTCACAGGCATTTCTAGAAACAACATAATGCTAGACTTTACTTTGAAGCATGCAAGATTCCGTTTTATAAATCAAGCAAATTAATCTTAAACAAATGCAAATTATCATGCCATGAAGAAAAACTGGGCATGTGCCATGTTGAATTCAGCTTTAATACACTTCAGGTTTTAAAGGTAAAAACAAAAACAGATTTATGCTGTACAGCAGAGTTAATGCCATCTTACTGTGGGCTGCAAATTATAACAGGATTTGATAGATCTCAGTACTGGAGCTAGGATGTCTGTTCTCAATTACCAGCCCCTTTTAGGAGCCTACAAACTATAGTTTGAACTAACTTCAAAGCTATCACACAATGCATTAAAGTAATCAATCCTGATTTTCAAAAATGCTATAGATGTCAAGTCCAAAACACTGAAGAGCCTTCCAGCTCTTAAAATCAAATTTCTTTTCTTTTTTAATTCATCGGATACTGATTAGTCAGTTATTACAATAATATATGATATTATAGTATTTAAAATTGTAACTGGAATCATCAAGAAACTTACCTGTGCTTAACAGTAACAAAACTTTCATTATGGTGTATTCTTCAAAACTAAGCTGCAGACGAACAAACTGAAGGCTGATCTGGTGCATTCCTTGGCATAATTCGAACATGGCAGATTGCCGCATCCTTTCTCTGTAAAAGACAAGACAGGTAAAATAAAGATATGCTGAAACTTTCAAATGTTTTATTGTTTAATGTTTTGTATTGTGTTTTGGTATGCCCTTTGCTGCCTAGAATCACTAGGTGAGATGGATGACTATGTACATCAAATTAATGATTTATTCTAATTAAGATAAAAAGTAATTTATGCTGTTGCCATTATTAGACGAAATGGATATACTTTTCCTCAAGGATCATTTTCATTTCATTAGTAACTGTTTATAGACTAAACTCAGACTTTTGTTAACATGATAAAACACTGACTGAAATATTATCCTGTCAAAATTAATCCTTCATAAGTATCAATGGGGGGAAGCATTTAGATGGAATCATGCAAAAGCTTTTTTCATGAAGGTTGCTAATATCTGACGGGCTACTTAAGTGACTCAGAAACATTTTGAATGAAAATGTTCTTTTCGATTCAGTTCAATGCAGATTTAAACCCAGTTTTGGAAAAGCAAATGCTTTGGGAACTCTATGGGAAATTTTTTTTTATAAAAAAGAGTGCAAAATCATTTGGATCTACTGTATGTTTGGAATAAAGGAATTGCTTTACACTGGTTCTATCCAAATATGATCGGCCTTTGGTTAGTTTAGGAGGATTAGAGTCCTGTTTTTAGACAGCCTAAGAATTGCAGTATGAGATTCATCAAGATTTTATTTTATTCTATTTATTATTTTCTCAAAACCACTATGAAGAGTTTTAGGTGGGTGCAAACTGAAGTTCATGTAATGGTAACAGCCAGTTTTATCTTCCCTATTCAAGAAATCGGCTGAGATATTGGATGTCTTCAATTGACTATAAATGAGATTATAAAATTCAGAAAACTAAACAAAGATAAACAGGCAAAAAACAAAACTATAAATCCTACAAATATGACAGGGGCACCAGAAGTGCACCAATGGACACATTAACCTCAAGCCCTGGAACAGAGCCAGATCTTAAAGAGCTTTTTAGAACCCCGAGAAAATGGGAACTTTTTTTTAATCTCTGGGGCAATGCTTTTCTGCAGGGCAGAGGCAGCAATGAAGAAGACATTTTTCTTAGGCCCTGCAAAATGACAATGTTTCATAGAAAGGATCGGGACTGCACTTGCTTTGTCACAACATAGAGTCAACTAGAAACAATTGGAGATCAACAATCCCACAGATAATCAGACCCTGTGTCATGAAGGGTTTAGCAGATGATGAATGGCACCCAGACGCCCATTGGCAACCAATGCTACTCACATAGCAGTGTGACACATGGGTATAACATATAGTCCAATCAAAAGGTGATCAGATTGTGAGTGACCACCTGAAGGACTTCTCAGTTGAAGAAAGCAGCAACTTGTACACAAGATGAACCTGTGCAAATCTTCCTGGCCACAGCTGTGAGTTTAGGAGGTCTCTCAACCAGTGTACCAGTCTTAAATGGGGAGATGCACCACCATCCAAGATCAATGATGAAAATATACCTGAACTGGTGGTGGCAGCTAAAGTCATTCAGTCTTATTAGGACTGAGCCAAAATCTATTTCTCCCAATGCCTGAAAAACCTCCAGGCACTGCTGGATTAATACATTGACAGCTTCACCTGTCAGCCCCAGGTTGAGATATAGAGCTAATACCATCAGTACACTGAATTAACAGATAAAGTCATTCAACAGTTTCATGTAGATATTAAACAGCAAAGGGGAGAGTGTTGAATCCTGAGGGACAAGTGACAAACTATGAGCATGACCTCCTCTTCTCTATCCAAATAAAGTTTAATATTAAGTTCATTTTTCTAGCTAGAATTACAGCTCACATATGAATGGAAGATGACAATTATAATAGAATTATAAAATAAAAGCTAGTATTTTGATTCCATAGAGAAGTAATGTATTTTTTCATGAGAAAAAGCAAAGGAAAAACAACAAAATAAAACAAAACCAAAAGTTGGCATATAAGTCAAACATCAATTATACTAATTCATTGATTTCTGCACCATCCTAGTACTATGTGAAAACAAAGAGAAAAGAAATCATACAAGCAATTCTTTCCAGAATCCGGCAATGCATAATTCCTTCCAGATAAGTGAAAACTGGATTTTTCAAGAAGTTAGTATATGGAAAGGACAGGTACACATTAATGTGGCTGTTGAAATGAAAGTAATTCCTCAATTTCAGCAACTGTCCAAATGGGCAGTATTAACACAATCCATTACATACAGTGTAAGGACTGTAACAACCACTATGAAGGACAGGTAAGGAGAATACTAGTAGAGAGGATCCACAAAAACTGATCAGCAGTCAGAAGACATGATGAAACTATTTAGCTTTACAGCTCATGGAAAGAATTAACCATAGTTTCAACTGGGAAACTGTGAGCATCCTAGGCCAAAACTACTATGGAATTTTTGGAAACTTGACATTCAGATCAACCAGCAATCAACAAATAGAGATAAATCACATTTACACATCACTCAAAAGAGACAATGAAAAAATTAAGAAGGAAACCAAAAGACCAGAACACATCCTCACCAGCAACCTACACTGAGATAAGGATCATGCTAGTATGATGAGTGGTATAGAAATTTGATAAATAAATTAAGCTGGGATTAGCACTTGATAAACAAGCAAGCAGAAAACAATATACTAATCAAGGAATTTTCAAGAAAAAACTACAATCTCACCAATACTGGGAGGGCAAGCTACTATATATAAACAGGAAGCAAACCCCATATTCACTAGCACTGCTGATATTACCTAGTCAGGTAATGAAATGTCTGCAAGCAAACAGCCAAGTTCAAACAGCACCAAGGACTGCATAGATCAAGCCTGAGCTACAGTACATATATTCTCTTCTACTGGAACAATGGATCTGTAAGCTTCCTGAACTGGAGGCTTCAAACAAGAAACTATTTTCTGAAAACGTAGGAGATAAAATTCTTGGGTAAACGTGATAAAATAGAATAAACAATATAAATACATTTGCTGTTTTGAAGAATTTGTTAAAATGTAGTTATCACTTCATGGGTGGAACAATGAAAACAAAAAAAAACAAAAACAAAAAAAACACCCAGCATACTGTACATTTGAAGTTTGATAAGAGGCAACTTCAGAACTTTCACAATTATCTGCATTACTTACTCTCAAATGAGGAGGATATTGTTATACATTGAGCAGTGTCATATATTGGATATATTCTCCTATAGATAGAATGATGTAATCTTGACAATGCTTCTAAATATGAAAACTATTTCTATCTAAAGCTAAGAAAAGGCTTAAAGTTACACTAGTTGGCATCTCTCCATCAATCATCACAACAGCTTAATCTGTTGGCTTTTCTCCAGAAGGTAATCTTTTGACCTTCTTATCTTCCATCGTTCTTCAGTTCTGTTGAGAGCTTTTTGTACTGAATACAACTGCCACTGCTCTATCTTCAGCTGACTTCTTCAGGTAGCATCCAAGAATTTATTTTCAGCAGTCTTATCACTTGGATCACGAACTAACCTATTAAGATTTACTAGTCCAAACTGGGTTTTGCTAAAGCCAACAATCTACCTTCAATACCAAGATGTCCATCTTCAATGAATTTGATAGTAATCAGCTACATTTCCTGCCTCCCCCCCCCAATTCTTTTTTTCCAACCCTGTGTATGTGAATTCACTATCCTTTTTCTGTGCCTTATGAAAATCTAAATTATCTTCTATTCCCAGCATCTTATCCACAACAGAATGTAAGTTTAGTATTTTTAGGCTGTTTGGAGAAACACATGAATATATATGTTTATCCAAACATGATGTAATAGTACGCAGCAAGTTTATTATATAATGCACTGAAGAATCCTGAAACTTGAATAAACAGATGCCAATTAAGTAATCAGCAAAACTGAACCACTGATAAATCCTGATCCAGCTCATAATTTGGAGTTGAGATCCTCTTGCACAAGTAATTTCTGTTGAGCTATTTATTGATAAATAAATATTCCCTCCCCCATTTTATTTCTAGAACCAAAGGCCTGCCTCACTGACTTGGAGTGAGTTGTATCACATTAGCAGATATTCCTAACTAAAAGTATGATACTACTTAATCTTTCTTTTTTATAATTTTACTGAAAATTAACACTTAAAATTGGCATTTTAAAAAATGATCATAATAATTATTCACATATGTTCACATTTTCAGTTTAAAACTCCCAGATTATAATTGTAATTCTTTCAGATTAAATTTCTATCTGTTTGCTGTACATTACTCCATATTCATTCATACAGTCCTTTAAAACAGCATGTATTTTAAAAAAAATAGTGTTCTTTTTACTTTTTTATGGTTTCAAAAAACTCATACTTTCCAGTATTTGTCAACAGTAGTTTAAAGCATTATTTCAGTATTACATAATGAAAATGTATTTCATCCCACCTATACAATTCAACCTTGCGCTATTTATTTATTCCATATAGATGCTTCAGCAGCCATAAATGTTCCTTTGATCATTATGATTTCTACAATAGCAGAAAAATCTACTTGAGGAGCAGTTGAATATTTCACTTATTGACAATTATGTACTAGACTGAGTTTTGCAAAACCAGAATATTAAATATAGCAGAATAAACTACAGTGCTACATAGAGATACAGCTACATTTGAAAACAAAATGTAACAACATATGATGAATGTGATGGCTCAGTGGTTAAAGATGCTGAGTTTGTCAGCTGGAAATCTGACAGCTCAGATTCGAGACCCAAGTGTTGCCACATGGGGTGAGGCCCTGCTACTTGCCTCAGCTCCTGCCCTCCTCGCACTTCAAAAGCATGCAAATGTAAGTAGATAGCGATATGACCCGTCACACATATGGCAATAAGTTCTAGTAGAGTACGTTTATTGCACTACTCTACTTATTATAACAATATCTCCCCAAATCCCCCCCCAGCCGTTGAGTGAGTAAGTCTAAGCAATAAGTTCTCAAGCAAATGAATACGCTGAGGAAGCTCACAGGGGCAAGTCTAAATCCATATCCAAATCCAAGTGAAAGTCTCAGTCCAAGTCCAGATCCAGGAAAAGGCCATAAAACAAACCCAAGGATCACAGTGCAAAATCAGAATGCAGGAAGCATGAAGCTGAAGATGATGATAAGGAAAATGAATGGTTATCTTTGCCAACTGCTCCTTTCTGATGCTAAGTAATCCACAACCAGGTGTTCCTGATTAGGAGGGACAAGGCTGCTTCCTCACAAGCAGCCTTGCTGACCTTGCTCTTCATGCCTGTGGATCAGGTAGGGGTGGTAGCTGTTTCTCATTGGAGGCAGCCTGTTACTAATTATCAGTGTTAACCAGTGGCAACCATGCCTCTCCTTCTTCTTTGAGCAGGCAGCTGTCCATCCAGTTGATTGCACCCCCGATGCATAGTGGACCTGGGACTGCGTCCTCCTCCATCCCCAGGCTAAGTACTCCTGGGGACCCTGTCTGATGGGTACAGTTCCAGATCATCATCATCATCATCTGACTCTTCTAAGTCAGAAATCGATGTGGACATCACAAATAAGTACCACTTTGGTGGGAAGATAATAGTTTTCCGCATACTTTGGCGTATAGTCATGCTGGCCACATGACCACAGAAATTTCTTGAGAAAACACTGGCTTCCTCAGCTAAGAACCAGAGATGATCCCTGGCCCCTACAGTCAGACATGATTGGGGAGGAGAAACCTTTACCTTTACCTTTACCAACATATATGCTATAAAACTCACTTTAGCAATAAGATAAATTATGCCTGCTGACTGACTGAGTATTAATCTCCTTCTGAGAACAGAAGAATAGCCTAATACAGGGGTAGGCAACCTTGGCTCTTTTATGACTCGTGGACTTCAAGTTATACAAGCTATGCTGGCTCAGGAATTCTGGGAGTTGAAGTCCACAAGTCATAAAAGAGCCAAGGTTGCCTACCCCTGGCCTAACATAAAGCAGAAGGGATGATGCCATTTACATTACAATTTTATATATGTGGAGATGTAATATTTCTACAATATTAATAACACACTAGATCTGAAGAAATGAGCATAAGTTGGAAAGATAAGGAACACTTTAAATTGAATGTAGGACCCTTATTTCTGTTCTAGGAAGTCATCAATGGACATTGCTTATCATCTTTTCCATATCTGCCCACTATATTAACTTTATATTAATGGGAATGACAGATCAGTACATATGAATCTATATATGAATCTAATAGTAGAGCTATGTGATCTTTTGTATGCTTTTACACAGCCCTTGCAGGATTTCAAATGAGACTAGACAGGCACTTTGTATTATAACACAATCTGCCAACTTACATAACTGATATAGCTCCCATAACAAATAGAGAAAACGATACACCTATTTTTATCTTATACAGTAATTTGAATATCTTTTTTCTAATGAAACTAATATTTTTTAAATATAAAATGAAACATTTTCTTAGCTTTTTATAATTGCATACATGTTCCTAATGATGAAGACTATGTAATTGTGAACCACTTGCAAACCCATTTGCTTGACCTATAGAAGCATTTTCTATCACTGCAGGGGCTGTATTGCTGATTGTGAATACTGGTGTTGTTATTACTGTAGCCTTGAATGGACCAAGTTGATCATTTTCCAGAAGATCATAGCCGAGATAACATTTTCTTCTGGGACACTGTGTGTATACCTAAATAACTACTACTCTTTAAGTTTAAGTTTCCAATTTTAAAATCAGGAAGAAAAAATAATATATTAGTTCAGAAACAAACTTCCTTTTTTATAGCAAAAGCTATAAACTCAGTATTAGCTGACATGTTGCATATGATTTTCCTGACATACCTGCAGCAACACGCTAGGGTAGCAGTATCCAATTTTGGGGAAGTAGCAAACCAATGTGGAGTTCTTGGGTATGGATAATTACACAATACTCACATACCAGAAAGTAAGCAAAGCACTGGGCTAAAGCCCCCAGCATTTCATTTTACAGTAATGCTTTTGAGATCTATGAGGTCATTGTAAAAAAATATCAGATTAATGCTTTGCTTTGCATCAAATCAATTTTCCTCAAATTAAAAGAATCTTAGCAGACACAGTATAGCATGTTGATAGGTAATTTACTGAAATCAGGAACATTTTGGGAGCCCAAGCAGTACAAATATAGTTTGATAGTGTGAAATGTTAGAAAACTTCTGTTAAGCCTATTTATTCTATTTGCACTGTATTTTCAACTATCCCAGGGTGATAATGAAACACATAAACCTTTAGATTCTAAGAATGCTAATAAAAGCAAAATCCTTCAATTTAAGTCTGAGAGTATTTGTTCGACACAATACAATATTTCAGGTGATAAATTCTTGTACAGATCTCAATGCAGGTTGAATGACGGCACTGTAGCCCTTCTCTATATATTATGCTGTGTAATGTCATATGATTTTCAACAGTGATGAGTCTTCTTCTCTATAAGTGAACACTTCCACATGAGCTAGAACAGTGTTTTTCAACCTTGACAATTTTAAGGCATGTGGACTTCAACTCCCAGAATCCCACAGCTAGCATTGCTGGCTGTGGAATTCTGGGAGCTGAAGTTCACATGCCTTAAAATTGTCAAGGTTGAGAAACACTGAGCTAGAAATCTGCATTATCCAATTTTACATATACAATTGCACCCTATTGCAGATAACTATCTTGTATTCATGGAGATCAGCTCTTTAGTAACATTTACAGCTAGATACTGAATAATTGGGGAAATGCCCATTTTCCTACTATGTTTAATTCTACCTTGTAACGTAGTCCTTTGTCATGGCTAGAATAATACGTAAATCAATAAAGAAAAGGAAGGGGAACAAAGGAAAATGAAAATTCAGTTGAAAGCATTTGATAAAAATACAAAGGAGAAATATTTTTTTTGCTATAGGGCAAAAAATCAATGCAGTCAAACTTCAAAAATTTGTTAGCAATCTGATTGTTTTATTTTTCACAGAAAACGAAACAAGAGTGATCTGGTGAACTAGATATAACTAATAGGGGACGAGTGATTAAAGAATGAAAGCAGTGCAAGCTTAAGAAGAATTGACCACATTATCTTGAGATTTGCCATATTCTCAAAAAAGAAATGTCAGCATAGGCTTACAAGGGAAGCTAAAAGCAACAAATGTCCCTTTTTCAGCTATGACAATAGTAAAAGAAAGAAAAGTGAAGGAAGGAAGAGGCCCACTTCCTCTATGGTGGGATAGTAAATAGAGAGGGAGCCGTCAGAGGTCTTCAAGACTTGCTTTAGTCCTTCTCCATCCCCCCCCACCCAAAATGTATTCAAATGTAACTGATCAGAACAACTGACAAACAGAGGCAGTGAAAAATGAAGGGTAAATAAAATTAGGGTTAGTAAACACTAGTTGTTATGGGTGAATTCAAATCTCCATAACAAGAGCAATTACATCCAAAAGTTGTAAAGGAATTTGCAGATGTCATTAGAGTCCCTTCCTATGAACTTTAATAAATCACAGCAGATGACTGGAGATAGGTAACTGTTGTTTTACTCTTCAGAAAAAAAGAAGAAGACGACATTATAAATCAGGTCAGCTTGACAGTGAGACTGGGAAAAATTCAGAAAGAAATCATTAAACAATTGGTTAAAAGATTGCATTTCTTGGCAGGAGCCAAAAAAAAAAAATCATACCAAACCAACCTGTCCTCCCTCCCTCCCTCTCTCTCTCTCTCTCTCTCTCTCTCTCTCTCTCTCTCTCTCTCTCTCTCTCTCTCTCTCTCTCTCTCTCTCTCTCCCTCTCCCTCCCTCCCTCCCCCTCCTCTTGATCTTTCTTCATAAGCAGTTTAATTGCTTGGGAAATGGAGTGGATGTAGTAGCATTTTATTTTTTTTCCTGAATTATGTATTTTTAATTGTTAAATCTTTTATGATTTTATTGTAACACCACCCAGAATCACTTTTTCATGAGATGGGTAGTCATATAAATTTGATGAATGAATGAATGATGAATGAATGAATGAAATACCACTTGTACTAGAGAAGAAGGCTCTGTTTTAGCTACTTTAAATTTATTCAAAATTGTTTGAATAAGCATATAAAGTATAGATCAAATTATAGGTTAAGTTGGAAGGAAGTGTCAAATGGTGAGCTACTAGGTTCTGTTCTAGGTCTTATATTGTTCAACATATTTATCAATGACCTGAATAAGGGATTGGAAACATTATTACCATATTTACAGATGACACAAAGAGAGGGGGGAATGGAAAATATCGTAGAAGGCAGTATCATGTGGCAGGAAAAACTTTGAAGGGTGGGAACAACAGGCAGTAATCAGTCACTATTAAATTTGGTAAGGACAAATGTGATGTCTAACATTTGGATATGAAAAAACAAAAGCATGAATGTAGAACAGGGACCATACATACAAAAAAAGGACCCAAGTGGCTTTTTGTCAATAACAGACAACTGTGTAAAGTAAATGGTAAAAAGCAACTGTAATTCTAAGTTGCATCCACAGAAATAAGATGTAAAAATCAAGATATGTCCATTGGTCAAATCCCATCTATATTACACTGAGTTCTGGGCATTTCATTTTAGAAAAAACATTGATGAGATGGAATATATTCAGAGGAACAAGAAAGTTGATAAAGTGTTGGGCATTTTTAGTCTGGAGAAGATGCGGTATTTCAAAAGAATGTTATACTACAACGCAGGAAAAAAAGACTGATCTTAAATTACAGCACAATGTATTTCAGCTGAATACCAAGGGAAAAAAAGGTACAAGTTGTTTTAGAACAGAATAGTCTGCCTTGGGGAATGGTGAACTTTTCTTTTTTGGGAAGGCTGTTGGATTAGATCAGCGGTTCTCAACCTTGGGGTCGCGACCCCATTTGGGGTCGTGAGACCATTTCGCAAGAGTCGCCGGACACCGCCAGCCGCCAATTTGTTTTTTTAATTTTTATTTTTTTTTAATTTTTTTTATTTTTTAAATTTTTTTTATTTTTTTTTTTGACGCGAGCGCACTGCGCACGCGCAGATACGCCCGTTGCGCCAGGAAAAAAATAAAAAAAATAATAAAAAATAAAAAAAACAAAAAAAACAAAAAAAACAAAATGGCGGACCACGACGGGCAGATCTGCGCATGCACGGCGCGTGCGACGGGCCGGTCCGCGCATGCATGGATCCGCCCATCGCGGCCGCCATTTTTTTTAAAAAAAAAAATTTTTTTAAAAAATTTAAAAAAACAAAATGGCGGCCCGCGACGGGCGGATGCGCGCATGCGTGGCGCATGCGACGGGCTGATCCGCGCATGCGCGGATCCGCCCATCGCGGCCGCCATTTTGGTTTTTTTGTTTTTTTTTTTGTTTTTTTTTTTTCGACGTGCGCGCGCACGTGCACACGCGCGCCCCCGGGGCGGGGTCGTGGGGCGGATGGGCGGGGCAAATGGGGTCTCAACCTCAGAAAGCTTGAGTATCACTGGATTAGATAATTCCAACAGCTCTTATATTCCAAATTATATAATTCAAGACAATCTATGCCTAACCTCTAAAACAAGGCCTACTCCATATATTGAATACAAATCTAATAGCCCCAGACAACATGGAAAATTGTTATAAATACTCCCACAACATCTAGAAAGTTAAACTTCCACAACATCTAGAAAGTTAAATTTTTCAACATCTATCTTTAAACATAGGTTCAGCTACACATTAAAATGTATTATTTATATATTTATATAAACTGTGAATTTGAATTTGTTTTTTCAATCTTAATCCAATATCTTAATCCAGCGGTTCTCAACCTTTTTCAGGCTGCGACCCCGACCTGCACCGCGCATGCGTGGCACGATGGCCCGCACCACGCATGTGCCGTGCGACAGCCCGCATCGCGCATGCGCCACGTGACAACCCGCATCGTGCATGCGCCATGCGACGGCCCCCCTGTGCCAGCCGAGGGGAAAAGGGGAAAATAATGGCGGACTGCGGTGTTTGGCGACCCCCATGAAATGGTTGTTCGACCCCAAATGGGGTCACGACCCACAGGTTGAGAACCACTGTCTTAATCACTTAAAAATTAGTTCTCACTTCAACACAGACACATCACTGGCTAGTCCAAAATGATCCCTTAGCTCTCTTGGGTTAAACCTCACCCTTTTTTTAATATCCTAAAAAGAGTACGTAATCAGAGATCAACTTTGGATAGCAGCTAGCAAGTTTTGAACATGTAAAATGTTAGCCCTCTAGATAGTCTTTAGCCTTTTTTTAAATATTTTTCAGTATAAATTCAAACAACTTTAATCAAAGAAGTAATTTCCAAGATTTATTATGACTATTTCAGTATTTAACTGAAAAAGGAAATTAAATATCAAGCTCTTTTGTACTTGTAGAGATCATGTTATGTCAGATATAGAAAATGAGCCCTGGTTTTCCTAACATTTAGTTGGTATTTGCTTTCCTGGATTTTAAATTCATTTTTCTATGTCCTCTATCCTGACACAATTGAAAAACAAATTTTAATTTTGTTAGACTACATACAGCTACTCAAAATAATTGACTAGATTTATGGAGATTCTCAGTCATCCAGATCATAGTTGTCTCAAAGATTATTTTTTTCCCCAAAGGCAACTGGACTGTTTTTTATTTGAGGAAGAAAAATACATTTCATTTCTTATCCAAGAACCATCATCTGTGGTAAACATCTTCTTTTTCCTTAAATAAAATAAATAGTCCAGTTGCCTTTTGAAAAAGCACCTTTGAGACAATTGACTACATTCAACTATTTAAATTAGCCTTTTTCCAATTCTTAACTTTTCATGTGATGCTTTTTTTTTTTTGCAATCGTGATAGTTTGCAGAATATCTAGTAGTGTCTCAGGGAACTGTAGATTTCCATAGAAATTCAGTTGAGAAAGGCTGATCTAGATAATATGTTTCTCTATTTTATAAAATAATGAAACAAAGTAACAAACTGGACTTCTGGTACTGAGACTTCATTCCTAGCTCCAATAATCTTCTAATTATTTAAATACTTTATTAACAACTAAGAGGGCACAGCCTTTGGAGGTTCAGCTATATTAGGCTTTAAGTAAGTAGAAGGAAAAAATTACCTATGTATTTTAACATAATGTAAAATTTGATTAAAACAAAATTCATCTCAATCCAGTGCAATTAATATATAACAGATTTCCAGTGTCAGATTAATTTGACTGCACCAGAAACTCTTAAAGTAAGATTTAGGGATCTTTAATTTTCATAGACAGAATCTAAGGAACTATTAAATATATTCTGCAAGTAATTTAGTTTGTTTGCTTTTTTCTCCATTCTTGGGGCAGAAAAAGTAGTTTAATAGCCTAAAAACAATTTCAAGTGTAATTTGCAATATGACACCTATTGCTGCTCTTCCATTAAAAAACAGAATAAACAATTTCATCAAGGTAGCTCACATCCTTTACATGAGCTTCAGCAATGTTTTTGAACTTGAATCCTTGCTTTTATGGTACAAGTTATGTTTCTATTACGAAAAGGAATGAGCCCACAGCAATGAAATAAATGGCACTTACAATTACTGCTGTGAGGTATAAAAAAAGGCTTCTTCCAAAATTAGTAATTATAATTGTAATGAATATACACTGAGTTGTTGTATATTCTTAAGAAGAGCAATTCCTCTCAATGGACTTTTTAAAAAATGGAAATCTCAAATTATGTAATAGTAGATAGGTAGAGGATTCTACTTTTTCTTTAAGTTATGTATTAATGATCTGTCAAAGCCAAGTAAATGTTGAAGCTTTGGAAACACATATAATGACAGATGCAAATTAAAGATAAGGACAAGAAAAACACATGTGAGAAAGATGTTTCCATATGCTCATTTCCCAGTATTTGTATTCCTTCAAGGTTTGGATTTCTATATGTATCATATTTTAACAGAGCTTTATTTTATAAACTTCCTTAGAAAAATAAGTATTTATTGGAAAACTTACTCATTAAAGACCAAGTCAGGAGCAAAATAAAGAAACTGGCTGTTTGTATGTCTGTATGATCTCCAGCTCAAGGCAAATGACGATAAACACATCCAAGAATACTGTATTAAAGTAATTTGGTCCTCAAGAGGCAAGTTTCTAAATCCTGAAGACAGAAAGAAAATAAGGATTAGTAAATCTTTAGTAGCAAAAGAACTTCTTATCCTTAACATCCAGATATACAAACACTTGTACACTTAGGAACCATGAACTCTAATTTTAAAACTTTACCTTATTGATGTGAAAAACATTTCCTGCATGAAGCCTCCTATGCATGGAACAATTATTTTGCAGTGATCTGTATCTGGACTGAAAACCTGTGTTTCAGGCCAACCAATTTGGGGAAGGATCAGAAATAAGCCAGCCAGATTGGTGATAGAGCACAACTAAGGAGAGGTTAGAAAGGGAAAGCACTGAAAAGATATGGGGAGAACAGGCTGCTCAGCTGGATATGTGGTGCTGGAACCCAGTCATAACCATTGTTGATGCCCTTGGCTTTATCTGCAACATTTAAAACCCATCCTCTTTTGATCTTCTCAGTGTCTTCCTTTCCATACCTCCCCTAAGCTATCAGCAATGTTCTTGGAATAAGAAAAAGAAAATGCGAGAAAGATAGATGGTCTGCATCTGACTGGAAATTCCATAACTGAAGCCAAAAATATTGTTGGCAACATGTGGAGGATAAGGGGAGGGAGGGAAAGGAAGGTGCTGGGGAACATCACCTGGCAGGCTGGTGGATTGGCCATGTGGAGGGAAGAAAGTGGAAAGGGGTAGTAGCCTTGCTCTACTCTGCCATGTAAGACCTCTCTGAATTTGTTCCAGCTAAAATCTGTAACAATCAAAATATTCTGAGTTTTAGTTCTGCTCACTTCAGCTGGCTCATAAGGATTTTGCAGAATTTAGAAAATGTAATGAATTCAATATTTTTTTTAAAAAAAACAAAACAAAACCCTACCATATTTTTTATTTCATATACACTGCTACTTCACATTCTAAAACTAGGTGTAGAAGGTACCTCATAGTTTATTAGTGGCAAGGTCATTATACCAGATTAGTACACTAATTTCACAGATTTCCTGGCAAACTCTGGCCTCTAAAACAGATCCCTGGTTAGTAATTGTTGTGGGTGTCTCTAGACCAGCTTGGGAAATGTCAGAGGATGAGGAGGAGCAGCCAGGCCCCTCTGGGTGTTTTCCCCTCCCGGCAGCCGAGACTGACAGTGAGGAGATTTGCATGCAGTCTGGGTCAGAATCTCAAAGCGGGGAGTCAGACTTGGAACAGGAAAATATATGGCTTGATCCGAGATTCCGAAGGTTTGATAGGCGGAGGTTTCAGTTACGTGGAAAAAGGAAGCCATGGGGGAAGTGACGTATCGAAAACTATATTAGAAGGTGAAGGAGGGACTAATTCTTTGTCACGAGCAACGTTAATATCCAGTAGTAGCCTGATACCTCGAGGAGTTAGTTTGAACTCAGTTTTCTGGTGTTTTTGGAATCTACGGAAGATTAATGAGGACTTGGACAACGTGAGAGATAAAGAGTGAGTTATTGGAAGGGGGGAGCGCATGTTTAAGTTGAATGTAAATAAATCAAACTCGGCCCCGCAAACGAACTGCCAGCATCTTGCTTTGAAGTGAATCTCTTGAACTGTGTTAAATAAAACTCTTAAAGAAATATTCCTGTGGACTTTACTAAGCTGAGAAGGGCCGGATACAACAGTAATATTATGAGCTATATTTCAGGAGAAAGTCTAAAAACTGGTGGTGAGAGAAGCAACCTAGAACTAAGGAGAAACTTCCTGACAGTTAGAACAATTAACCAGTGGAACAACCTGCCTCCAGACGTGGTGAATGCTCCCACACTGGAAGTTTTTAAGAAGAGACTGGACAATTATTTGTTTGAAATGGTATAGCATTTCCTGCCTGAGCAGGGGGTTGGACTAGATGACCTCCAACGTCCCTTTCAACATTATTATTATTATTATTATTATTATTATTATTATTATTATTATTATTATTATTATTATTATTATTATTATTATTATTATTACTATTTAAGATTTATTCTAAGAAGGGCCCAGAAGGTTATGTTCACACTGCTATATTTTCATGTGTTCTAAGCAAATATTTCTAACTTTAACAACAACAAATATATCTATATTATGCAGCATTAACTAATGTATTCTTTATAAATATTTTTATTTTATTTTATCCAGATATTTTTATTGCCTAGTCTGAGAATCTGGAGCCCCAACCCACATGAAAGAAAATGGTACAAATCTTTTCTAATGACAAGTGATGAATTATTCTTAATACAAAAGGAGTTCTAACACATTCTTTTGAGCAAAGCATACCTTAAACTCAGAATATCTACACTGAAAATAAAAGTTTCATTACCTGGGAGGATCTTTGCCCATTTCACCACCTGAATCATCTGCTTGCCAGCGAGACGATTTAAAGTGGAGAGCAGGTGTTCAGCTGTGTCTGGTTTTGAGCTATCATATCCTGCATATACTATTTCAGGTTCAATATTTTCTAGAACCATAGCAGGTGAGGGAGTAAGTGCTGGTGAAACTGCAGATAAGTGAGGAACAAGTGCTGTGTTCACAGAAGGTTCTTTTGCTGGAGCAATATACGTAATCCCTTCTTCTGGACTTTGTGGTGGCTGTTGCTGCTGCTGTGGTGGCTCTTCATGGATTCCTTTTAACTTGCCCAACTTTTTTGACTTCCGGGCTGTAGCAAAGATGAGTCATAAAATGGGATAAGAATGTAGTTGTATCATACAACACCAGAAACTATCCATCTTTTGTTTTTACTATGTAAAACAAACAAATGTCCCTGGGGAAAAACCAGGTCAATAATTGAAATAACAGAAAACAGCAAGATGAGTATTTACAAATATATTTTGAAACAGAAAATTGCATAGAGATGAAAGCAAGTTATAATGTTATTTCCCCAATACATCTTATTATATATTTCATATGGATTCAGCAAAGCATGATTATTCTCTTAAATGCATGCCACATCATAAGCCATTTAAGTTTCCCTTTATTAACTGAATCACTTATTTTCTCGCTCTTTTGTTTTGCAGTATTCTCAGCTAAGTTTTTTCTCGTCTGGTTTTGAAATTGCACTTTATGATTCCTTTAAAATAATTAACAGAAATATTGTTAAGTGCAGCAACTCAAGTAACAGCTATCAAAATTATACTTTAAATAAGTAATCTTTATTATCTTCTAATATCATTAGTTGCCTGGGTCACAAACTAAGAACTTCCAATATTTTTTTCCTTTAAACAAAATTGTATATATTCTGCAAATATTACTGTGGACCAAACCAACTGCATAACTTTTTTTTTCCTGAATGGCAAACAAGTCTGCATTATAGATTATTTTATCTAAAGTCAATGACAAAAATCTAGAAACACAGATATAAATATGCTTTTTGGTATTATATTATAAATTATTTTTTTAATAAAAATTGTAAGTATTTTTATAATTCCTTATCTACATTCCATTTTTATGGTATAAACTCCATAAACATGAGTTTATATTAATTTTATTTAAATACATCAGATGCCATATAAAATATTTTTTTAAAGAAACAGTGGCAACTGATGTATTTATATATTTATTATCTTCAGAGTTGTCATTTAAAATGGGTTCTGTCCAGCTGTAATATACCTTGGCCTATACATCAGGAGTCCCAAACCCCTAGGCCGCAGACTCATACCAGTCTGTGACTTGTCAAGAACCAAGCTACACAAGTGGCAGGCAAACAAGCAAAGTTTCATCTTCACATGCCCAGGATCTAGCTCAGTGGTTCTCAACCTTTTTCAGGTTGAGACCCCACTTGTCCCGTCCATGCGCGGCGCGCGCGCGACAAAAAAAATGGTGGACCGCGACGGGCCGATCCGCGCATGCACGGCGCGCCCGCGACGGGGAAAAAAACAAAATGGCGGACCGCGACGGGCTGATCCGCGCATGCGTGGCGCGTGCGATGGCCCGAAACGTGCATGCACAGCACGCGCGCGACAAAAAAAAAACCCACAAAATGGCAGACCGCGGTGTCCGGCGACCCCCCGCGACCCATAGGTTGAGAACCGCTGATCTAGCTTGTGCATCAAACCATCCTCCCCTGGTCTGAGTCCACAAAACCAGTACCTGAAAGGTTGGGGACTGCTGCTATAAGTATGTCATGTCAATATTTTTAAATCAAGCAACATCTAAGCAGAGATTGTGCACTGCATGCTAGCTGTAATCTTTAATGGTGAATTAACAAGAGAATTAGATTTACTATAGATAAATCATGGAGCTATGTGCTTATTATTGCATTGCTTATTTTATAGATTCCAACATGAAACCTACAATAATATTCATAGAATAAATATAGAATATACAACTGTCTTCCGCTTCTTTCCAAGCTATATGGTCCTGAGCTTTCTTTTGCCAATTGGGCCTGCAATACTTGCTGATGTTATCAATCCATCTTGTTTTAGGTCTCTTCCATAGATGCTTTTTATCAAGTGGGATCCATTCTATGACTACTTTGGTCCACCTGCCATCAATTCTTCTTGCTATGTGACCAGCCCATTTCCATTCAATTCTTTATACATACATACATACATACATACATACATACATACATACATACATACATACATACATACATATTATATCTGAATACTAGAGATATATGTGAATATATATCTATATCCATATCCATTTCTATCTACATCATGTGGGTGTATGTACACACATAATATAGATAGATATGGATATAGGTATGGATATATAAAGACATGCAACTAAATACATCATGCAAAAGACATTGCCATCAAAACCAGTTATCAGAATTGAAGTAAATAATGAAATCACACATCATTGAAAAGGGATAAAAATTAATTAGTCCAAAAGAAACTTTCCCAATACATTGTTAACTTGTTCTATAAGGAAGAGAAACACAAGAGTACATTTAGTGGATCAGAATAATATTTGGTAGTAATGGAACTCAGAAACAGTTTATTGACTTTTGCATAAGAAGCAGGTTCTAAGTATTTAAGGAAATAAAAATAGACTTCCAGAATAGGAATAAGACAGAAAGGATGCAATTATATCCTAATAAAAAACAAAGAGAATAGTCACGGTAACTGATGACTTACTTCTATGAGGAAATTGATCAAATGTATTCAAATTATATTTATTAGTTCATGAAGTACATTGACAACTAGGAGTGAAGAATAAGGATGTGACAGGACAACTTCCAAAATTTATCAAGCCTACTGACAGTTATCTTTTCCCATTAATACATATAGGAAGAAAAAAACCAGCTAAAAGTATATCACTCTAATCTTTGAAAAACTTAAAAAGATATATGGAAGAATACAGGAAAGTGAAAGAAAAAAATACTGAAAATGACAAGCATTGCAAATGGTACCGAGCAGAGATTTGTTTTCTGGGATTATGGCTGAGTTATCCTGATAATGACTGGAGGATAAACTGTGTCAGTATATAAGTAATGTAGTAAATAAAAAATAAATAAACAACACGAACTCTTTGTGCAAAATTACAAATATGATTTAATAGATATAATAGAATCTAAGAATAATTTTTGATGACTGCAGTACAGCAATAGAAACATACTATTTGTTCGAAAAAAACAGAAGCAATATTATAGAAAGAGAAAAGGATTTCTACTGGTATGTTAAAATATATTCAGAAAACCTGAAAAATGGATTTGACAATGTTGCATTAAAATAAGTGGAACAAAATAAAAGCCACATTGTTGTTCATGTCTATTCTCATTTTCTACCCAAGGAGATGATACCAATAATGCTTTCCAAAAGGAAACTACAGATATTTAAAAAGGCATTATTAGTGATGAGAAACACTGAATAACTCAAAATTTCCTAGTGGAAAAACTTCATCAAGAATGCTCCTTCCAGCAAGTTCTCCAGTCCAGTAGAGGAAGACATCAGCTATCTGGACTTGATACAAACCATAAAGAAGATTTAGTAGAGGAAATGGAAGTAATAGGACTATGCAATGTTAAAGATTTCGATTCAAAGAGAAACTAAGACATAATCAAACCCTTAGAACTTAGAAAAGCAAATTTTAGTACATTTGGAGCCATGTTAAATAGGATCTCACAGCAGAAAAAATTAATGAAGAAAAGAATTCAGGATCAGTTGTATTCCTCAAGAAAAAACTAATAGTAAAACCACAATTCCATACAATATCAGTGGAAAAAAACAAATGGAGGAACAAAAAAGAATTCAAAGTGGCTACACAGAAATAAGATAAAGAGAGGAAATGAAAGGAGACCAAATCAGAAAGGAAGAATACAAGTTGGTAGAACAAAAGAGGTGCCTGTTAATCAGATAAGTTTCATAATATAGTATAGGATTTATTTAGACACAGTACATATAAAACATTTGACCAAGTATCCCATCACATATTGATTAACAAGCTACTTAACTGTGAATATAATATGACAATTAAGTGGATACATATTTTGCTCAAAAGCCCTTCTCCATGGATTCTCATCAAATTAAAAAAAAGTATCAAATGGAGTGGCCTAAAGGTCAATACTGGGTGATTTCATTAATGGCTTGGATGAAAAAGTGAAAAGAATGCTTTTCAAATTTTCAAATACTGAATGAAACAGAGAAGTAAGAAATAAAATTGACGGGTTCAATAAATGGACTAAATGTAAGAATGACAAGTTCAACATTCCTCACTGAAGAAATAAACATCAAATACAGAGTTACAGGATAGTAACTATCATATGGTAATGATACTTTAAAAAATATTTTTAAACAAAATGGCTACACAATAGTTTGTTACAATAACAGTTTGGCACAAATTGAGCCACTGATGTAACATGGCTGCAATTGTATAATATCAAAATCTCAAGAAATAATTTATTTTCCCCTTATCAAAGTTTATTGGCACAATGAGTGGTAACAAGCACCATGTTCTATGAAAGATTCAGAGAAATTGGACAGAGCAATCAGATGATAAGGGAACAGCAACTGATCTAGGAAGAGGAACCGAAGAGACTGAGTATTTTCCCTCAGGAAAAGATAAGTGAGAGTAGATATAATAGCGATGTTCAAATACATGAAAGGGAGTCACATAAAAGAAGATCAAGGCCTGTTTTATCTTGTTCCAGAATAGAGAGCACTGAAAAATGGATTTAAGTTCTTGGAAAAGAACTTCTTGTTGAATGTTAGAAGAAAGTTCCTAATGGTAAGAACTGTTCAACAGTGTAAGCAATTACCCAGGGAGGTGATGGACTCTCCTTCAGTGGATGTGTTCAAGTAGAAGCTTTAATTTGGATGTCTGCACTTAGCAGTGAAGTACACTGTGTGCACAAGTATTAGGCAGGTGACTAATTGCTAAGATATTGGGGAGTGATCATAGAACCATCAAAGGTTTGTTGCAAATAGTCAACAGGGTTGCAAGAAATGTGTTGAGAAAAAAAAATGCACATTAACTGTCAAAGATCTGAGAAGAATCAAATGTGAAGTTACCAGGAATCCATTACCCTCCAGTGCTGTCATATTCCAGAACTGCAGCCTACCTGGAGTGCCCAGAGGTACAAGGTGTCCAGTGCTCAGAAACATGGCCAAGGTAAGAAAGGCTGAAACCCGACACAACTGAACAAGACACATAAGTTGAAATGGCAAGACTGGGCCAAGAAATATCTAAAGATAGATTTTTCAAAGGTTTTATGGATGTGATGAAAGTGTCTCTTGACAGACCAGATGGATGGAACAGTGGCTGAATCAGTAACAGGCACAGAGTTCCACTTCGACACCATCAAGGAGGTAGGGTACTGATATGGGCTATTATTATTAAAGTTGAACTAGTTGGATCTTTTTGGGTTGAAGATGGATTCAAAATCAACTCCCAAACCTACTGCCAGCCTTTCTTACCTTGGCCATGTCTCTGAGCACTGAACACCTTGTACTTCAAGAGTGTTGCATCCTTCTGAAAGATTTTTTACAATTTTTGACTTTTCAGAATCAGTTAAATCTCTTTTTTAGCCCATTTTGCCTGAGGAAAAGAAGCGGCCTAATAATTATGCACACCTATTGCATATTGATATTGATCTTCTTAGGCCATACCCTCCCTTATTACACAAATACATATCACCTGATATGCTTATATCCACTAAACATTCAAGTTTATACAGCTTGGAGGTGGACAATATGCGTGAAAATGTTGATATGGTCAAGATATTCACTTGCCTAAGAATTATGCACACAGTGTAGATTCAGTGGCCTAAATGGCCCCTTTTAACTTTATGATTCCAAGATATATTCTTTTCATTATTATGATTCAGGGCACAATCAGCCAGATGTTTAGATTGGATCTGGCATTTTTATTCACCTATAGATTCCTTTCCAAGGACTGGGATAGGGAGATGCTGCTGTTAAAGATATCTTTTATAATTATTAGTTATTTACTAACATAACTTATCTGAAAAATTAACATGCACTTTTACTATACGAGTATGCGAGCCACTTTTCACATTGTATAAGCTCTTTTTATTTAATGAAAAATATAAATGTAGATCTTTGTATGCATCATTATCCATTCACTCTGGAATAATATAATATAATTATAATATAATTCAATTAATCTATACAATGAAATCAGCTGATTAATCAGACTCATTTTCATATGAAATGTATAAATAATGGCTAAATATAAACTATATATATGTATTAGCATACTGTGTCAATATGTCCAGAAATACACTTTTAAATTATTTAAGCAAGCTTTCTGAATTTTAAAATCATACCCCAAGTTCAGCAAAACAAACAGATCTTTTATTACATTCATCTTCACCCCATTTTCATTTTCCAGCACTGTCCTCTAGCTAGCTTATGCACTGTCAGCCAACTCTCCTGCTAACTTTGTTCGAACAATTTTGTCTCAACCAGAGCCAAGAATGGTCCATTCTCTTTTCAACTTGCTCTCTTGTTGCTTCCACACCCAACTGTTCCCTTTGGCTGAACTTTACAAGTCCTAGAAACCAATCCCTATTTTTCATTCTAGCCTCAAGATTCTCTTGCTCCACTCCTTGATTCCACCTCTGTTACTGGAGAATAACTTTTATTTTTTATTTTTCTATTCTACAATAACAATGATTCTTCTACCCATTTAAGCCAGCTATAGTTTAAGTCTATTACGGCTTCTCATGTCTGAGTGATATATAATAAAGGACACTGTAGGAACTGCACACAAAATATTTTTTGACTTTAAAGAAACTTTTACAATAAGTAACTACTTACACTATAATTATCATTTCTGTGCTGCAAAAATATAGATTACAATTATTTGGCACAAGGAGATATAAAAATGGTAATTATTGTCAACTGTAGCCTTATGATCATCTGGAATTCTGCAGCATAGATATGGTAGCACAATTCATCACAGTTTTTGTGCCAGACTCAAAAAAGCACTCTAGAAAATTCATTAACAGAATGACAAGCCGAGGAGAAAGTAGTATAAATTTGGGAGGGAAATCAGCTACTCTATGGGGCAAAATGAAAAGAAAAAAAAGATATCTAAATTGCCAAAGAAATGAAGAGATGCCTGTCTGTTTCTGTGATGTGCTACACTGAAATATTAGAGCACAAGAATAGAAAAATAGAACTTTTTGAAGAGACCCATGAAATCAATATGTGTTATTTTACATAATTTGGTTATAGTCTGTATTTACATAAATTTGGGTAGCTGCTTTTCATGGCAATGTAGGAGGAGAACCATGTCAAACCACAGTGCCAAAAGTCAGAAGTCAAACAGGATCTTTTCTGGCTAGCAAATTTTATTAAAAGATATAAGCTTTCATGAGCTGTTAGTAAACTCAGCCACAGTTTATCAAATGTTAGGCTTTTTAATAAAATGTGTTAGAAAGGTGCTGCAAGAATCCTCTTTAATCTTCATGGATATTTGTCTGAAGCAGCTAAGGAAAGATTATCAGGATATCATCCATCTGTCAAAGTTGAATTGCTCAGATGCCTGCTAAGGTGCTTTTTGTATACAACACACTCACAGACACATGGTAGGGACAAATCTTTCATTGCAATGCTACAGTGTAACTTTCATCAATCAGATGAAGCTTCCAGATTCAATTGCTGCTTTCATTTTAATCAACAGCATACATTTTTTCCCTTCTTCTCTCTTCTGAAGGATGCCTTATACCTCTGGTGGCGAACCTATGGCACGCATGCCACAGGTGGCATGCAGAGCCCTTTCTGTGGGCACGCGCACAGTCCTAGGCCATCAGCTGGGTTTTATAAAATCTTTTCGCTTTAGGCCTCCACTGCCATGTGCAAAAAAAAAAGGTTCAATCAATCAATCAATTTCAACTTGCGAGGAAAAAAAAGATCTCTCAAAGTTAGAATTGATTGATTGAACTTTTTAGTCCCACCCAGTCTGCCGTTACCACCGCCACTATGCCCACCCAATTGGCCACACCCACCCAATGGGCCACACCCATCTGGCACCTAATGATACATAAGTGGGTTTTGGGTTGCAGTTTGGGCACTCGGTCTCTAAAAGGTTCCCCATCACTGCCTTATACAAATGGCCCAAACAGAAAAGATGCAGAAAGGAGGACACTCTGCACTTGAAAATCTCCAATTTCATACCTTTTTTAATGGGCAAAACTTTAATTATTCAGTTCACCTTTAAAAAGATATGTGACCAAAAATTATGCTACTTATTTAACATGATAAATATGAAATAATATAATTAAAATGTTATCAATATATTTTATTATAATTATTTTTTTCTAGGCTGGAACATACCAGGATATCTGGCAGATAACACAGTTTTTCTCTGGTTAAATCTGATAATTTTATTGGACTGTTTTAACACCATTACCACAATAAAACAAGAAAAAAATCCTTCAAACATGACCAATCCCAATACTTCAGTCCAATTAGCTGCCTGATATTCCACTAAAATTTTAGCCATCATCTAACTCCCATCATTCTTATTCTGAACTATTATTTATTTTTTAAAAATGAGAATGACAATAAGATTTTATGAGGTTTTATAGAATGTCTCTTTCTTGCTAGAGGAATTCAGGACAGAGCTTCCAAGTTCATGCATCTGATACTGATTTAAAAAGAATCAGGTGTAACATATATTTGCCAAATAAAAAGAAAACTACTAGAAAGTACTAGTACTCATAGTTTACTTACCTCCCAAATTCATTCCAGCTTGAAGACACTTCTGTAATCTGCAAGCAGGACAGTTTTTTCTTCGAATTTTATCAATTATACAGTCATTCCGTCCTGCACATAAATAATTGTGCTGCCCTGCAATAAACAAAAGACAGAACATAATAAATTCCATTTTAACCATATACAGGTAAATAAACTGTTCACAACACAGACTCATAGCTCTAAACCTGAAAGGACTCCTCTTCCAATTTTTATAATTTTTATTATTTTTAAATCTGCCAGAACATTTTAAAATAACTGCTCATAACAATTTTGAAAACACACACTCAATAAATAACTAAATAAATTAATCACACCCACATCCACATATTTAAAATCAGAGAATGAAAGGGTGAAACCTTATTTACTTCTTGCGTAATATATTCCAGATGGAATTTTATAAAATTCAAGAATTTATTATAATAGAAACTTTGATGAACTCAAGGTCATTCAGATCACCACACATTAATATCACAAATAAAGATGGATGAAAAGGTGTAAAGGGTTTTATATGGCAAAGCCAATTATACATTAAATCCTGTCAAGACCAAATAAAGCTTAAGCATGCATGAAATAAGTATATCCATGACTGTATAGCAAGGCCTTCAACTGTATCAACCATGTCAAGCTGTAGAATATGATTGTTAAAATGGAAATCCAAGAGCATCTCATTGTCCCTATGCAAACATATATACAGGTCATGAAGCCACAGTATGGAAAGAACATGGTGAACCAGATTGGCTCCAAGTTAGCAAAGAACTGAGCCAGGTCTGTATGCTCTCTCATTATTTATGCAATTTATAGGCTGAATAGGAATGAGCCACTAAGAGAAAATTACTTGCAAAACAACGGAAACAACAACCAGCCTTAGAATTAATAATGAAATTGTAGGTAGCTTTTGCCTTTTAGGCTCAACTATCATCAGTAAATAAACAAGCAATCAAGAAATACGTTACAAACTAAATCATGGTTGAGCATCCATAAAGGCTTATGAAAAGATACAATGGAATTCCCTGTGATGCTCTGTGGAAATGAAAATAGACTTGAAGGAGGATAGAAAATGTATGATACTTTGGGACACTGGCGTTGGGGAAGAATCTTAAGAATACCACGTATAACCATGCAAATAAATTAGTGAATAATTGAACAAATCAACACAGAGTTTTCAAGAGGACTTTATTCTCAGAGGAACAAATGCTCTAACTCAAATTATCCTATAGGTCCGTGTTGGCAAACCTATGGCATGTGTGCCACAGGTGGCACGCAGAGCCCTCTCTGTGGGCACGCTCACCATCGCCCCAGTGCTAGGCCTTCAGCTGGGTTTTATAAAACCTTTTCGCTTTAGGCCTCTGCCGCTGTGTGCAAAAAAAAAAAAGGTTCAATCAATCAATTTCAACTTCTCGCAGGAAAAAAAAAGATCTTGCAAAGTTGGAATTGATTGATTGAACTTTTTAGTCCCACCCAGTATGCCGTTACCACTGCAGCCATGCCCACCCAATGGGCCACACCCACCCAATGGGCCACACCCACTCAATGGGTCACACCCACTCAATGTGCCACACCCACCCGGCACCTGACGATACATAAGTGGGTTTTGGGTTGCAGCTTGGGCACTCAGTCTCTAAAAGGTTCGCCATCACTGCTATAGGTTGTCAATGTTCAGTGACTGCTTTGAATAGAGACTGACGGAGACGAAAAAGTAACTTTGTGCCTGCGTTTACAACCTTTCCAGCATCTCTCGTTCTCTCTCAAGTCACCTGCATGCCATTACAGTCATTTAGAACACATTGTATGCAATTGGTTTCTGTGATTTAGTCATTGGGCAAAGTGGTCACTAAGTGAAAATCTTGTGACTGTGACTATGCTTATGATTTTGCTTCAGCTTTTCTGTACTTTAAAGCATCAGAAAGATATGATCCCAAATAGCTGTGTGAGCCCAAACACCGGGGAAGATTTGTGGAATTTGAGTCATGAAGAAACTGGATAAAAGGGCATATCCTTTTCCCTACTTCCCTTAAGAATGCAACCCCAGCTCTGGAATGATTAGCAAGAAGGAAATGGATGTTTGTATTTATATGAACTGAAGAAGAAGATAAAAGTTGAAGAGGAAAGTGAGCTTACACTGGGGAATATGCATTGAAAGGAATGCTCCAGTACCTGCTGTTTGCCTAGTGCACTTGCAGATGCAAGCTTCAAGCATTTTATATTTTCCTTTCAGCAGCATATGCAGTGGGGATTTAAAAAGGTTAAGATGACAATCACAAATGAGCATCCAAAGCCATACTCTTTTCTTTGTACATGTACTGTCCAAATTATGGGTATAATAAGAAAGTACAGAAATTTACTTCTTCCATAATACCAGAACTTAAAGGCTATACTGACTAAATAATTAATAAGGAAGTAAACTACAGCACTCCTCACAATACATAGAGCTATTTTACATACAAAGATGAAAGGCTCTAATAAGATTTTAAAACATAAAATAACATTTTGAAATAGTTTTCATAATATTATATCTGGGCATAAGCATAATAACCCTTTCTTTAAAAAAATCTGATACACAGTGAGAAATTGCAAATTACATAATGATCATATGTATGTTTTCATAACAATGTTTTTCAGACAGAAAGCTTTAGTAGTCATGAATCTGATGTCAATCTCATTTTAATCAACAATCAGGAAATTACATAAAAACATAAATAATAGGGTTAGTTGTCTGAACAACCTTAGTTATTAGCTGTTGCCTCTTCACCACTGGAACTCACAAGTGATAAATAAATTTGCATTTTAGAGAACAAGGTGCACATATAATTATATATTTTCCTGTGTATTGACACTGAAGGATTAATATACATATTCTGAACATACCTACAGAGTTACAATATGTAAGTGATGAACTATTTCTATCTCTTCACAAATAGATTTCTATCTCACAGACTTCACAGATATGCTCCGCTACTGGGACATTAGGATACTACCTGCAAAAGAGGAAATTGAAGGATGTTGTGTTTAATCCTTGAAATGTTCTCCTTAATCCGGAAAAGTAGGAATGCTGAAATATTTTGCAGGTTCCCAGGAATGTTCTATAGCCCGACCACAGACTGTTATAGGACTGTTATGTTACCCTGAACACTTCTAACTTGCATAAATTTTGTCTTCTCAAAATTTATGTATAAGCCAATCTTGCTGGCCTCCTTATCTAAACTGGATGTCATTTCTTGCCAGCACTTTTTTGTTTCACCAAGCAATGCAATATTATCCACAAAATCCATGGGATGCCAAAGCTTTGCTATTGCTCTATGCATAACAAAGTCCATGGAGAGGAGAAACAAGAATGGCGATAGTATACATCTCTGTCTTACTCCTGTATTGACATTGAAGAAGGTTGTGTTTCCAGATTCTGTTTATATGTAACACAGACTCTTAAAGATGTTGATAAAACATTGAGGAATACCATATGACTTTACAACATTCCATAGTGATTCTCAATAAATCGAGTCAAATGCCTTTTTGAAATCAATAAAATTGATTATCACTGGCTTCTGGAATTCAATACTCTGTTCGATGGTATTTCTTAAGGTCAGGATCTGGTTGTTACAAAAGCATTCTTTCCTGAATCCTGCCTGTTCTTCACGCAGGTGTGTATCTACTTGACACTGCAATCTACTGAGCAACACAAGGCATAGAACATCTCCAGGGATGATAGCAACATTATGCTCTCCAGTTATTACAATCACCGAGGTTCCGTTTCTTTGGTACTTTAATGATTATTTCCTGACTTTGTTTATAAAATAGTGAGATCTTCCACCAAACTATCTCTACCATGTTTTAAGAGTTCTGCAGATATCTGGTCTAACTGAGACGGTTTATCATTTTTTAACAACTGTATTGTGTCCTGAACCTCAGTAATTGTAATCAGTTCCATATTGACATCAAGTTCCTCTGACATATGCAAAATCATATGCTGTTGATAGGCTAGGTTGATTCAATATGATGCTAAAATGTTCAACCTAATGTTTATCTTGTTCTTCTTTACTAAGTAGCATGTTCTATATTTAACTTTAATTGGGATGTTGGTGTTGGTTCTAATTCTTGTTAGTTCATGGTCAAGGCAAAAAAGAGATATGGAATGCATATACAATGAATATTCACATTGTATTTATAGCATAAAAATATAATGAGCCTTAAACTGAAAAAGGCATCTGTTGGCTAAATACATCCAGATGAAGCCTTTGTCAAATGTTTATTGAAAGAACATTTTATTGTAAGTTTTACAAAGTTTCCATCTTTTAAAACTGTATAAATCCCTATGTGCCAAATGAAGTCTTCCTTTAAAATGTCACATGGATATATCTGCTGACAAGATCTTTAAGAAGCTTCAATTCTATAGGGCAAATTTACATTTTGTTGATTGGAGAATATTCTAAGAATATTTTAACACATATTTTTAATTTGTATAAAGTTATGATTTTTGACAGCAATATAGGATTAATTGACATATACCCCACTGCCAATACTGAAAAATTATTAGGATTAAATTAACTTATAAGGAACTTAGGTTTGAAATAATGAATATTTAACTACAGAATAATTAGAAGAAAAAATAAAAAAATTGCAGTCATTAAATCCAGCATAGTTGCCAGCTCATTCTTTTTAAATTGAAAGACAACATGGAGATAATATGAAAAATTCAAAAGCAGGCGATGCTTTATTACAGGATCACATATTGTTCAAAGATAAATAAAAGACATTGTGTTTGTAAATTCCACATTTGGGGAGGGAAGGGATGTTGAAGAATCCAAAACAGTATAAACAACACAAATAAGTCTTGGTATACAATTCACCAAATTTGTGATAAACTTTAAAGACACAGACCAGAATATTGAAAGATACAGCCTCAAATATAAGCATTTCCAGCACTTTGCATCATTCCAAATTATGTAAACAACACATTCACGCAACGGGCATTATTGGGAATAATATCTTTATTCCAGTAATGTAAATCTCCATAAATAACATGAAATTAACATAAAATTAATATAAGCGTAACTATATTTAGACACAATTTAAATACAATCACATAAAATAATCAGAGTATGTCTAATTTTCCAGTCCTAATGTTTTTGCCAATTATATGGGATAAGTTTCCAGTGGGTTCCCAGTTTTTTTTTCTTTTCTTTTCTGCTATTTGGCTGAGGCATGCACATGTACAGATGTGATTTTTTTTTTTTTCGGCAGGAAAATTACCTCCCAGATTTTTTGTTTGTTTATTTTTGCTAAGCGATAGAAGGATTCTGTAGAATCAAGGCCAGGCTCTGTCTTCGCATCCATAAGCTTGTTTCTTGCTTATAAATAAACATTAGTAAGCTTCTTGGCTAAATTAACTTCACATAACTTACAGTGGGTCTCATTTCACATTTGAAGTGGCTGTTTGAATTATTTGCCCAGCAGAATGAAATAAAAATATGCTGTGGAAAATCAATGATAAGAAGCCAGCTGGGGGAGTAGAAGCAGAAGCCTTCGTGTCCAAGAAGCATACTTGAACTATGCAATTTTCAGTGGGGCAGTATCCCTGGCAGTCTGACCAGGCTAACTTAAACAATTCTAACTGTTGTTGTACAGACTCAGCTAATTCTTGTCCTACCTTTTTTTTTTTTTTTTTGCTTACCCAATTACCCAATTGCTTGTGAAATAAACTTTGCCTGGCAGCTTTCAGGGTATCACCTCCATTCAAATCACTGCTATTATACTGCCACACACTTGCAAGCTCTCTAATTAGTAAGGTAGACAGGTTAGGAATAGATGGTTGGGAATGTTATTTGAGCTGTGGTTCAGAAGCTATGTGTTTTGAAGAAAGAACAAAATGTACATACCTGTATGTGAAATTCAAAGTCCTAGCTCTTGAAACAATGTTGAAATACTTTCTTAATATTATTGACAATATCTTTAATAAAACTATTTAAAAGGTTACTGTATTAAGTTTTCCACACTGAATATCTCTAGGATGGGGACACACTCTGCTGACCACTGCATTTAAATCTTTAAAAAGTCTATTTTATACACGAAAGAGTTTTCTTTTCTCTTCCCTCTTTTAGCAGTTGCCAACTGCCCAGCAATAGCCATGTTTGCATTCACTATTTTAGGTTATATCAATTATGTAACCTAGTTTTACTGCTCTCGAACTGGTTAGAACAATTTGAGAAATAAATTAGTGCAGCCCCTAAACATTTTGTAATGCAAATTCAACAGCATGTTCAAATCCCAGCCATATTATAAAACATTGCATCTATATTCAGTTTTTCACCTTAACTAGTTACTTATTGTTAGAGCAAACTAGACCTTGTGATAATTAACTTTTCCAATTCTGTTTAAGCCCGAAGAGTCTGACTGTGCAACACTGGTAAACTAGTAAGTAAAAAGCCACTTCTCTTGGGTTTATGTATGAAAATCTGATGAAATGTATCTACAAATGATTGATCACAATATATGTGTGGTTTGAAAAGGCAAGGTGGAGAGGGGAAGAAGAATTGTTGAGCTTCCAATATTTTATACTAGCATACTGGATGTAAGTAAAGGCCACAAGTGGGGCAAGAACAAAAAATATTTCCATATATTTACTTAAGAAAAAGTACACATATTATTTTAAATGTAGAAGAAAATAAAGTTACTATATTTAAATAGTATAACTCATTTTCATTTTTTCAAAATTTACACTTTATTAGTGTAGTAGCCTTCAAATACCGGTATTCTTTCCACACACTGGTACATGTAGCTACAAATATAACAGGCAACCTAAGCAAGCAACACAATCTTACGCACTAGTCAATTGAATCTTAGGAATCTTTTGCTTCTATTCCATTCACATTAGATTCATTCAAAAATGTACCAATTTATCTCAAGTTTATCTACCTATTGCAACATAACTCATTTATTCCTATAAAGCACCAGTTCCTCTTTAAACATGAATGCTTGAATGGGAAGTCCTTATCTCTAGATGGTTCTAAATCAACAGATTATAGTTTTGCAAACAAAAATAAATTCCTGCAGCTATATCATCTTTCCTCCTTAATAATTTTTTCTCCTAGAGGAAAAAAGATGGCATAGCTGGAAGCTGTAATGTCCTTCAGTAAAATTCTATGAAAGTTGTGGGGGCAATGACATAAGCCAGTGATGGCGAACCTTTTAGAGACCCAGTGCCCAAACTGCAACCCAAACCCTCCTTATTTATCACCGGGTGCCGGGTGGGCGTGGCCGCGGTGGTCATTGCAGACTGGGTGGGCGGGCCTGGGCACGGGGATCAGTCCCTCACCATCTCCAGGGCACGGCACGCGTGCCCACAGAGATGGCTCTGAGTGCCACCTCTGGCACACATGCCATAGGTTCGCCACCATTGGCATAAGCCTTCCACTGCTTGGCTCCTGATTCTCTCTTCAAGAAATGAAAGTGAAGATCCTCAGAGGCAAGTCGTCTGGGTGGCTCCCATTATTATGGAACAGCTTGTTTACAGAAGCCTGGATGGCCTTCATATTATCCATTTTATGAAAATGGTTAATATGTTTTTATTTTGCTGGATATTTGGGGTTCAAGTGTATGCTTATTAAATTGTCTGATTTTTTATTTCTTGGGAATGGGATCTGATGTTTTAAGTGCTCCATTCAATTTTCTTTTATTGTTTATAAAATGCTTAGAGTGATTGGAGGCAGAATCCTTCTTGGAGA
This sequence comes from Bothrops alternatus, assembly GCA_034064705.1. Lineage (NCBI taxonomy): Eukaryota > Metazoa > Chordata > Lepidosauria > Squamata > Viperidae > Bothrops > Bothrops alternatus. Next base: position 11,025,888 of record JARGCV010000081.1, read on the forward strand.
TATATATTTCTCAGGGATCTCTGTCAGACAGAGCTATTCCACAATTGCTTCTGTGAGCCTCCACTTTCATCTCTTCTAGAGAAAGAATCAGGTTAGAGTAACCCACTCTGTGCCAACATCAAGTAGAGGAAAAAATAAGGCATTTCTGAATTTTTGAAAGACTGGAAATATTATAGGAAATTTTTGCTAAAAAAATTAAAGTATGAATTGATGATTTAAAGATTTGAACATTAAGAAAGGTGCAGATTAAAGAAGGGAGGGGATTTGCAAAATATTTAAGATTGAGGTCAGATTGTAAAGGAAATTATAATTATCTGTTAAAAAGATCAGAAATCATTTATATATTTCTCAAACTTCTACTTTTTGTTTTCATTTTTCTTGGACTTTTTGATTTTCTTTTTCTTTTCTTTTATTAAAAAAATTGGCTTGGGATTCTGATGGAGGCATCCCACTTTGGAATTAGTTTACTTAGAAACAGATTCCACCTTCATCCTGTTTATTTATTGGTTCCTTTCTCACTCAGTTTTGTGTACCTTCAAAGATTCACCATTTTAAAGTTTTGTTTTATATTGTTTATGATATTGTAAATGGCACAAAGTTGCTCAACAGTAAGATGGTCAGCATATACATTTAAAAAACAAATAAACAAATAGATATAAATTAAAAATAGGAAAAAACAGGAAAAAGTGCGCAAGTATTTAAACACAAAGATTACAAGGAACATCTCTCTTGATTATTTATTTATTTATTCGATTTCTATGCCGCCCTATTCCGGAGAACTCAGGGCGGCTCACAACACAGTAGAAATCAACATAAAAATACATATAAATATAAAACCTCTTAATTTTTTTTTAAAAAAACCCAAATGTTATATTTCTTGTTAGCAAAGCAATGCTATTTTCTGTTACTTATCTTTTAATCATGTCATGAGACCAGGTTACCTAAGGAACCATCTCATTCCAATTACATTGTCCCATTCCACCTGATTGTATTCTGTCATTTAAAGAATTTTAACTGTCAATGTCATGGCCCTGTCAGACCCTGGATCCGCGGAGGATATGGAGCCAAGCCGATGGAGGGGGATGACACAGTCCCTATGGCCCATGAGGAACCACCTGGGGACAAGGATGAGGCAGTTCTGGGTCCCTCGGAAGAATAGGAAGAGAGGAAGAGAGGGTGCAGGTTGACTGAGGAAGGGGGAAGGAGGTGGAAAGGCAGGCAGTGGAAAAGAGTGGCAGAGCTCTGGCAATGATCAAATGCCTCCCCCGCCTGATCCGCGAGCGTGGAGAATGGAGTGGAGGCAGAGTCAGCACAGGGCAACCCAACTACTCGGGAAGAGGGTGCCAGGCCCCTCTTCATGAAGATCACCTAGAAAATAGCATTTAAGGAGATGCCGTGACGAGGGTCTTTTGTCGCAAACAAGTGTTGTATTTTGTGGCAACACTCTCCATGGCTCAGAGAAGAACTTACTCCAGAATCCTTGCTGGTGTGGATTCGTGTTTGATTCTTTGTTTGATGTCTGCGGGCTAATGATGATGCAGCTCTGTTCCAGGTTTTTGCTCTGTTCCCTGTGGATTGTCCATGCCACAAAGTTCCAACTCATCCATCATGAATTTTGCCAAGGTTGAGATCCTGACTTCCTCCCGGAATGTTGCTGCTTTCTTGGACTTCCATCATCAAGAAGTTGTGTGTGTGTGAGTGTGTGTGTGTTTGAGCCTTGCTCTTGGACTATAGGTGTAAATTATGTGCGGAGAGTTTGGGAACGGACTGGGAATTGCTGGATTCTGGGGGATGGTGGTGGAATAAATGCTGACAAGCCTCCACCTAGCAAATATTGCTTGCACACCAACCCTGGGTCATAACAGTTGGGATCCAGGAAGAAAGTCCTCTATCACTGTTCCTGACTTTTGGAACATTTCATTCCCAAAGACGAGATGGGCCCCGCTCTTTTGGCCTTCAGATAGAGAGTGAACATCTGGCTCTGACAATTGATATGGGCATCAGAAACTGCTATGTGACTTTGGGGTAGTTCATGTCATGAGGATATTTTCTCCATCTTTTTAGCTTTTTAACTTTTTAATTTGTAACATCTTTATCTTAGGGTTTTTAATTCTGTTTTTTTCTGTTTAATTCTGTTGTTCATGTTTTATATAATGAGATGTTTATCGTATAATAAACAGTCCAGATCATTTAAGTGAAATGGGTAGAGTAGAAATGGAATGAATGAAATCATTCTGGAGCCTCCCTAACTTCATCGTTCATTTATTTTACTGATTTATGGTCAAATAACATAAAACCAAACAAAATGATTACAATTAATCAGAATGTATACATGCAAGTATAATTAAAAATATAACTCTGAAAGAAGAAATTATGAAAAATATTTATAATAAGCATAAACAGCAACAATTATTGAATGGACTTTAATAATCCTTCTTTAGATAACAAATGTGATCTGTTAGCTGAAAGAAAAGTATTCTCTTTCTCTGCGATATCATAACTAGGGCTTGGTACAAGCATTATTAGGTCAGTTTTTTATAAAAAGAGAAGTGCAAATTGTAGTGAGAAATTGATTATACTTCCCTCTGTGGACAGGGGCAATTTCCCTCTTTCTAGGTATATTATTGAATCTTTTTTCTAGGAGTGAGGATACTAGATCAAACAAGTTTAAAGGTTAAACCTGCCCAGTGCAAACTGCATTTGTACTTAACTCATATTAAATATCTCAAGCTGTAAAAGTCCATTGCTTTAACTCCAACCAAGCAGTTAAATAGAGTTGATAAACCAAGAAATGTTAAATGATCAACTTTGACTTCCATGATAACACAAAGTTATCCTGCAAAGTCAAGTAACATGGGGAAACCCTGGTACGGACAAATTTCAGGTGGTGAAATAATATGCATGAGATAAAACCAGATTCCAGTCTTATTGGAGATTTAGATACCTATTGGGCAATTTGCAACAGAGTACATGGAAACGTGGACTGGACAGATTCAACAGAACACACATCATACTAATAGCAAATTTGAGCCCTGTATAACAGATGGCTCATGACCTTAGTTCTAAATATTACTGTTGCATCTGGGACATAATTATTGCTGTCTCAGAGAATAGCATTTCAGAGTTTGTGGACCCAGGTGGTGATGGCCCTTGTTGTGCTTGCCAGATTGCTGAGCCTTGAAGAGAAATACTGATCTATTTAAAAACTTTGATTGATTGGTACTAAAACTACTGATGACTGATAATTGAAGAAGATTTTGGTTTAATTGTACCTGTCTACCAGTCTTTCCTTTTTGCAACAGCGGGCAAGACTCTAAGACTCACTTGTATCATTGAGATATTTTTCACATTTGTATCATTGAGACATTAACAGTTTATACAAGAAACAGAAGTTTATTGGTCAGCACTGGGATAAAACTTGTCAAAGCTTCTACCAATAATGAATATAAATATAAAAATTAAAACGAGAGAAGCAAGATGCATCCTTGTTTCACACTTTCTCTTGGGATTTAATTAAAATCTAAGAAGCAAGAAAGAATGCTATTATTGAGATGACCATACAGAGAAAGATAAGATATTCAGTATTCTTGTCTACTTTACACTAAATCAGTACAAGATCATGTTTGACTCATGAGAATTTCATCAAATGAAATACATTTCAAAATGAATTCTCCTTTACCAGTTTGAACAAGAAGGTAGGAACAGGGTAGAATAATTTATCTGCAGAGCATACAATGCAAATATCTGACAGGTTATAACAGTATTAGTAATCATACGATTTATTATCCAAAATGTTGAATATGAAAAAGGGAGCCAATATTCACCTAAATATTATAAATTAAGGATAATATAATAATTGTCCAACAATTCAGTCAAACATGCAGTCACCTGCATGCTCCTAATCAAATTACAAGAATGTTCAGTTCAAGCACTAATTTAAATCAAGGAAAGAGAAACCTATGATATATATTGTTAGTGTACATACCATTTTTTTGGTGTCATAAAGGCACCATTTTCCCATCATCTGAGAACAAAAGACAGTTTTCTTCTAAAACATTTAATCCTGTCCATGGGGTTCCATTCCTGCTGAGCAATTTTCTAACTCCTTTTCCCAAGTTTCCTGGTGGATTATAACTTTATTTCATCCACCTTTATCTATCTATATTATATCTTATTCAAGTTTTTTTAATCCCACCCATTATCTATGCTTTCTTTTGTTTTCCCAATTTTGGAAAAATATCTATTCTACAAATATCATGACTATTATTTAGCTGACTAAATGGAATAATTCTCAAAAATTGGAAAGAAATAAACAACAAAAGTATCTTTATCACCCTTGGAGGTATCAGTTATTCACTGCCTTAAAATGATAACAGTATTAAATTTCCTGCATTTCATATTTTTGCTACTTTCCATATTTCTGTGAAAGCAGATGCTAACATACACTTTTCCAACATGGTGCCCTTTAAACATGCTGGATGACAACTTTCATTTTTGTTGCTCGTTTAATTAAGACAGGAAAAATATTTTTAAGCAATTACAGTACAAAGGGAATATGGCTTAAGTATGATTTCAAAATAAATATTTCAAAATATCAAAATACATATTTCCTAATAATTAATGTGATTAGTAATTTCATCCCAATTCTACCAATGATGTAAATATAACTTTAATTGGTCTATGATGATATTGGGGATGAATGAGAGCCATTGTATTTCATGTTTTTTTATTTATGAAATATTCATTGTCAGATACTTTGTGAAGTGATCCCACTATAAATTAAACTATAAACTTAATTTCATGGATAGACTGGCTTCTTCTAACTCTATAATTATATTTTATATGAAGCAAAGTATAACTATAATTTATTTCAAACTGGCTGTTACTTTAGGTTTTAATTGTTTGTTGTTTTCTTGTTTCCCATTTGGAAATAATCTTATTACAACACTTCTTATAGTGTTCTCTTTAAATTACTGATCTCTATATTGATGTCCTCTGTATGAATTGGGATTTCATATCTCAGCCTTCCCAGACAGCTTGATTGCCAATTCTGAAAGCTGAAATTCCTAAATGTTGGGAAAATATAAGGACAGACAAAAAAAAATATTTCAACCCTATTCAGTGATAATGTTATAACTGAGATGAGTGCATATGCAAGAATAAGAGATACTTATTGATAAGAGATACATTTCTGAATAAATATGCAGTAGACAGCAGGCACTGTCACTAATATTTCCAAGAGCCCAGAGGTGAAAATCAATGGATTGACTATAAAAGTAAAGCCTTCTTCAAAAAAAGCTTGATGCAGTATTCAAAAAGCAACTAAATAGCGTGATTATCCCAGCATATTTTGGGGACTTTAGATTTACATATCTTTAATGATTTTCATATTCCTTTTCTTCCTTGACTCTAACTGCTGCCTTGTTGCTGCTTTTAGTTCTTCTCATAAGCAGTTCAAATACTTTGTAGAGCTCAAAACTCTTGTTTATAAATGAAAAAGAAACCAGACAATCCTATAAACTGGGTGAATTCCACTGCTAGAATATTCAAATATAGAATGGTTGTCTATTTATGCTAACAATTAACTTTAAATAAACCCAATCTGATAAATTATAACATACCAAACAAAAAAATTAGTTAAAGTAAATACATTTTTAAATACCTTAAATTTGCAGTGCTGCCTATTTCATGATCTCCCTGAATGCAAATTCTGAAATCTTTTTTTCACATCTTTCCATCTTTTTGTCCTTTGTTTTACAATTATATGCTTTTAATCTTCTCATTAGACCTCACTTTTTTCTACTGCATTTGTATTTCAATATACCGGTACATTTGGTTTTCCCTTTGTTATAAAATAAAATAGACCCCCCCCCCCACACACACAGTCTATCTCACCACTTCTTATATGGGGCCAGCAAACTTCACTATCCCTAGCCAGCTTGCCCACATCTTATTAGTGAAAGAAGCAATTCTTTACAAGTTACAAATAAGAGAGCAACTGAAACCACATATACAAACAAGGAAATTACAAAAATGCTGAAATAGACTTTCTCGGCATCTTCCACTTTGCTTCATTTCCTAACTGGGTCAAACGTAGGATAGCTTTATTAAAAATAGTAAAGTAGGTCTTATCTTGTTTTGTTGGGTTGTTTAGTGAGAAACAGGTATTAAAGGGGAGATAATATCTGAAGTGTTTTTACCATAAATACCACCCCATCTCAAACGCAAAAGCCTAAATTAAATTAACCCTCTAACTACTTCAATCATTCTAACGCTATTATCACAGCACCATTGTTTACAAGTTTTCTTTTTTGTAGGAACTAGATATGTTCACCCTATTTCATTCACTTTGATACAGTAAATAACTATGTTTTCTCTTATGTGAACAAGGAAGTATATGTCTGTAGAGACTACTGCTTCCACAGTGGATTTCTTTGGACATATACGGTATATCCAATTCACAAGTTCAAAAGCACTTTCAGAAAGCAAAGTAAAGGTAGCTGTTATTTGAACTTTTGTTTGATTAAAGACATGAAGCATTTCAATCTGAAAAGATTCCAAGACTCATTTCAAGTTAGAGAGATCATTTGTATTATTCACTTCATTATTTACACTAGAGTAGTTAGTGTTCTATTTCTTCTTACTATATTAACATACCAAAGCAATATAAACAGAGAAAGGCTGAACGATAACATTGTTCTGAGTCCCCTGAACTATGACTTGGGAAGCATATAAATTGAATAAATCAATAAATGATGCATTTAATTATATTACAATCAAAACATTACAAGCCTCTTCAGAATAAACAGCTATGAGATGGTTTTTGAAGATGCCCAGCTATCAAAGGCCCATCTTTCTAATATGTAGAATTGGGAGTCCTTCTGCATTGCGCCCAGGCAACCAAAACCCCATCGCAAGTGCTGCATTTGGCACCCACTCCCTCAGCGTTTAAACAAGTAGGTAGACACATTTTTTTAGCCAGGCTTTTAATTATTAAATGAAGCTAGTATCAGAGTTATTGTTAATTAAATCTGTGTTTTTAAATTTTAATATTGCTTTTGGGTTGTTTTTTTTAAAAAAGCTAGTCCCTTGTGTATTCACTAAAATAGATAAGCAAGGCATAATAACTAAGTAACTAATTTTATTGTATGATAATTATGAATCTATAATGTTGCCTTAAATTACAGAAAACACTATTCATCTTTGGAAGAAACCCAGTAGAGAATTATAGGAGAAGGGGATATGTAAATATGTAAATATTCTGGACACAAATAATATTACAATACTGCATTATTGGATCTTGTGTCTGAACTTGGTCTATTACAGTATTTTGCCCAATATAACATAAAGCTAGACATGGTTCACTGTAAAGTTAAAAATAAATTTGTTACTAAAAATACTTCCAGGGCAAGTAATATTAGATTTCATTAGAAATAGGGCAGCTAATAAAACAATGGCTGCATTATAACTAACATTAAATAAAATGAATTCTGTTAAGTTACATTGAACATGTTGTCTAGATCATGTTAACCCAAAATTTAAAGTGAAGAAATACTGTTTTCCACTTAGAAAACAAACTATAATGAAATATGAGAAAATATTTAACTTAGGTGATCAGTATATAAATAAACAGGTAAACAAACAAAGTAGTGTGATGTTTTAAAATATGAATATAGTCAATCCAACATTAAACAAACTTAAAAATCTATAAATGCATAATTTATGTAGTTCATTCCAAAAAAATAATAATATCAAATTATATATAATTGCTAGGGGAAAAAGATAGAAAATAGGAAAAATTTAGTAATAATAATAATAATAGTAGTAGTAGTAGTAGTAGTAGTAGTAGTAGTAGTAGTAGTAGTAGTAGTAGTAAAGTTGGAAGGGACCTTGGAAGTCATCTAGTCCAACCCCCGCTCAGGCAGGAAACCCTATACCATTTCAGACAAATTATATTATACCATGTACCACCTGAGAAAAGGAGGATTATTAACATCCATACCTCCATTCCTTCCATGCATATCCAACGTCTGCTGTAAGAAAGGCATAGGACCTTCCAAATTAGATATATCTCTTTGTTAGAGTTGGACAGCTAGTAAGTTCAAATAGATAAATAAGCAGAGAAATCCCATCAGCAAATACAAATGCAATCATTCAACACTGAATGTATTCCATTAATATTAAACACTATGCATTCCTCTGTTTACGTACTACAGTATTTTCAAATTTTAAAAGAACCAACGTATGTACAAACAAACAGAAAATGTCAAATTGCTATTATAAAATATTGGTGGGAAGGGGCGTTGTCTTACCTGAACGCCTTTTCTCAGCATGGTGGTGTAGAATCCACTGATAGGGTTATTTTAGCCTTCCTGCTCAGAGAGACTAAGTCAGAGCTTTAGTCACGCCTCCCTTTGGGTGTGTCTTCCCAGTTTTGACGAGGCGAAGGATCCTGACAAAGTCTGACGCAATGACTCCAAAATACAAAAAAAGTGACAATTCGCAAGCCTAGTCACCTATCCAAGGGAGGGTGTGGATTCTACACCACCATGGTGAGAAAAGGCATTCAGGTAAGACAACGCCCCTTCTCCAGCATGGTGGATGTAGAATCCACTGATTGGGACATACCAAAGCCCCCCATGTCCCTAAGGGAGGGAAGGTCTAGGCTGGTGTCTCCCTAGAGGAAACAACCTGTTGAAGAACTGGTCTGCCAAATGCGGCATCCGCCGCGGCAAACCTATCGATCTTATAGTGTGTAATGAAAGATGATGGAGACGACCAAGATGCTGCCCTGCAAATCTCCTCCACAGAAGCCTGGGTAGACCAGGCCGCAGAGGTCGCTGCGCTGCGTGTGGAGTGAGCTGTGATACGAGCTGGGACCGGAAGTGACTGGGACGCGTAGGCCCTAGCAATGCAAGCCCTGATCCACCTGCCAATGGTGGAAGAAGAGACCTTCCTGCCCACGGCAGAGGGCTGAAAGGAGACAAACAAGGCCTCCGACTTGCAAAAGGTCGAAGTACGCTTGATGTAAAGACGCAGAGCCCTGCCTACATCTAGCTTGTGCCGCTGACGTTCCAGACGGTGAGAAGGATTTGGACAGAAACTATATCCAATGACCTGTGAAACCCGGTGTTCACCTTGGGAATAAAGGAGGGGTCTAATCTAAGGACCAGTCTGTCCTCATGGAAGGTACAGAGATCATCTCTGACTGAGAGGGCGGCCAATTCCGAAATCCTTCTGGCCGAAGTGATTGCAACTAAAAATGCAACCTTCAAGGAGAGAAAATGCAGAGAGCAAGACTGGAGAGGCTCGAAAGGAGCGGTGGTTAATGCCTGCAACACAGTAGGTAAATCCCAAGATGGGTATCTATGTACTGTGGGAGGACCAGAATTGGCCACCCCTTTAAGAAAAGCAGAGATAGCTGGTTGGTGTGAGAGCGGACTCAAATTGTCACAGGTGAGAACTGTAGACAAGGCTGCAACCTGCCTATGGATGGTGTTAGTGGACAAGCCCTTGGAAATGCCCTCCAGCAGATAACTGAAAGAGGGTCCAATTTGTGTGAGATGCACCACTGGCAGAAATTTCTCCACGTGACGTCATAGATCCGGTTCTTCAAAGGACGTCTAGAGGCCTGGATCATAGAGATCACCCCGAGGAATAGGCCTGCTTAGCTAGACTTTCCCGCTCAAGTGCCAAGCGGCTAATTGAAGCCACTGAGGGTCTGGGTGCTGGAGCTCCCCCTGGCTGAGAGCTACTTGGTCTGAAGGGAACCTCCACGGAGGCGACAGGGACAGATCCACTAGATCTGCAAACCACGGGCATCACGGCCAATATGGAGCAACCAATATTACTTCCGCCTGCTCCAGGATCAGCCTGCGAATGGTGGCCTGTAACAGCGGAAGGGGAGGGAAGGCATAAAGCAGACCCTCCGGCCACTTGCACCGAAGAGCATCTGTCCCCTCGGCCCCCCTTGTTGGATATCTGGTGAAGAATCTGGGGAGCTGGGCATTGGAGGAGAAGTGAAGGAGAGCCAAATGAATCACCCTGAGTTCCAGCCAGTTGATGTTTTGTTTGAGATCCACCCTGGACCATCGCCCCTGGGCCAATTGGTTCTGGAGGTGAGCCCCCCAACCGAACAGACTGACATCTGTGGTCAGGACGAGCCTGAGGGGCTCCTTGAAGATGGTCCTCTTGGACCTGGCTGCGGAAGTCCACCACTGGAGGGATGAGAGTATGTGGGGTGGAACCAGGACCCTCCTGGTGGAGGTGCTGAGGTTCCGCTTCTGAAAAGGGAGAAGGAACCACTGGAGGTTCCTCGAGTGTAGTCTTGCCCACGGGACTATTCCCATGCAAGATACCATCTTTCCCAGGAGCTGGGACAGTTGGACCAGAGGAACCGTCCTTGCCCCCCGAATCTGGGATACTAATTTCCGGATGCTGACCTGACGCTCCTGGGAGAGGTAGACCCTGCAAAGTAGGAGTCTATCAGGGCTCCTAGATGGAGGAGCCGCTTTGTGGGAACTGTGTGACTTTTCCTGAAGTTCACTGAAAAGCCGTGATCATGTAGGACCTGAATGGTGGTAGACAGATCTGACCTCGCTAATTGGAGGGACCGGGACTGAACGAGGATGTTGTCCAGGTAGCACTGTACGCGCACCAGCATCATCTGAAGGTGGGCCGCCAATACTGCCAGGACCTTCGTGAAAACTCTTGGAGCCGAAGACAGGCGAAACGGAAGAGCCCTGTATTGATAATGCCAGTGTGCGTACTCCTGGGAAATTGGGATATGGAGGTAAGCCTCTGTGAGATCTATGGAGGAAAGAAAATCTCCCTTCCTGATGCCGGCCAGTATAGACTTTAGGGTCTGCATCTTGAACCTTCTGTATACTAGAAATCGGTTCAGACCTTTTAAGTCCAGTATCGCCCTCCATCCTCCTGATGATTTGGGGACCATGAACAGGATGGAGTAGAAACCTTTTCCACTTTGATCCTTTGGGACTGTTTCTATGGCCCTGATCTCTAGAAGGTGCGTGATGGCAGTGGTGACCAATCGTGCTTTTGCAGGGTTTTGCGATACTGGACACTGTAAGAAACGATTGTGTGGAAGTGGCTGAAACTCGAGGGCCAGACCCCGTCTGATGGTGTCTCTGACCCAAGAGTCGGTGGTGGTCTGCTCCCAGACCTGGTAAAACTGTTCCAGACGCCCCCCTATCGGAAAGTCCCCTTTGGCATCACTTAGAGCGTCTATAGGGACGGCCTCCTGAACCCCTGAAGGGACACTTGGTCTGTGACTGGCCCCTGGCTCCACTGTTCGGGCAGTCCTGTTACCGATCCTGTCTCTGTGGGAAGGATTGAGAGCCTCTGGGCCTATCCCAGGACTGCCCTGCCCGAAAGGGCTGTCGCCATTCCCAGGAGCCAGAGGGACGGAAAGTCTGTCTGTGGAATTCCTGCTGTGGCCGCCTGTCAGACTTCTTAGAGGGGTGAACCACGACCTTGTGCTTGTCCTTACCCTCGACCACGTGAGGATCGAGGATTGGGCCAAACAGGTCCTTCCCAACATACTTGGCTGTGGAAAGGCGCCATTTTGCCTTTAGATCAGTTCTCCATTGCATCAACCACAGTAGTCTACAAGAGGCCACTGTGGCGGCAATGGATCTGGCCGAACATTTGGCCGAATGGAGAGACGCATCAGCCATGTACTGAGAGGCTGCCACCAGTTTGACGAGTGTCTGGTGTACTCTGACCTGATCAGGGGGAACCGAGGTCTGAAGGTTGCGAAGCCACACGATAGCCGCCCTGGCGAAGAATGAAGCTGATGTAGCAGCCTTTATGGCCAACCCCGAGGCCTGATGAGCTCTTCTGAAGGAGAACTCGAACTTCTTGTTCTCCGCTTTTAGAGTCTCTGCAATGTCGCCTGGGATGGCGGAAGTAGAAAACAGAGAAATTAAGGGGGCATCAACAGTTGGAACCTCTAAGAGAGAAGCGAATGAAGGAGAAACGTTGTACAGTTTCTTTTCCATACTGCTCTCCTTTGGAGTGGTGGCCAGGGAGGCCCACTGGGTCTCAACCGCATCCCGAAAAACCAATGGGCAAGGAATTTGTTTTTGTTCAACAACCTTCACTGCAAATAGAGGATTAGACTCCTGTTCAGCGGAGGTAGAAGGCTTCTCCTCCTGAACTGAATTCAGGTTGGTGGTGTTGAAAGCCTTCAAAAGAAGGGATTTGAAGAGGGAGGGGTCAAATAGACCCGAGGTAGATGCCTGTTTGGGTGCTGCCTCCTCATCCTCTGACATGGGCGTGTCACCTATGGCCAGATCCACGGACTCCCTCTCCCCTAATTGAGAGGAAGATTTGGAGATATCTGAACCAGGCACCGTGGCACGTCCCGGCTGAGAAGAGGGACTGGGAGGGGGAGGCAATTGTTGGGAAGGAACTTGAGAACTCCTCGAGGAGGACATAAACTGAACAAAGGCATGATGCATAAATGCCTGAAATTGGCTCTGGGACCACATATCCCCCTGGTCCCTGGGAATAGCCCCAACCACTGTTGGAGCATGAACAACCTCAGGGCTCTGATGGATGGAGGAGGAAGCGGAATGAGGGGGACCTACCTGTTCGGTTGCCCCCAGAGAAGAACTAATCCAGGTGGCTTCTTGCACAGGTTCAAAAGGAGGCTCCAGGATGGAAGTATCCAGTGGGGCAGGGGGAACTGCTTCAGCCCCACTGGATAAGAGCCGCTGTGCCTTGGAGAATTCCCTCTCAAGTGTCTGATGTCTCCTCGAGGCCTCTCGCTCGACTGTTTTTGAAGTCTCCTTAGTGGATAAATGTTTGGTTTTGGCTTTTTTCTTCCCCCCTGCTTCCAATTCAGTAGATCTGCGCTTTGACTGCGCAGGGGGTGCACCAGAGACTTGTGTTGCCTGGGGCGAAGAACTGTCTGCCATTGCAACTAGATAGAGCCGGCCAAGGATATCTAGAGGAAGGGAAAACCAAGGACGCAGATCATAGTCAGAGATGGAGTGCAACCGTTCCTTGCTCTGAACAAAAGGCAAAAGGCAGAGACAGCCAGACAGGACTCTAGCCCTGTCTGATTAGGCCCGGTGGCTAAAGGCCACTGCTATCAATAACAGGTGGTCAGAAAACTCCTCACTCCAATCACAGGACCTTAGGCATGCAAGTAATAAAGGGCCCTTGTATTTATTTATTATTTTTAATTATTTTTAATTTTTTTAAAAACAATAACAATAAAGCCAAGAATATATCAATAACGTCAGTCTTCGGACCTGCCACCACAGGTCAGGACAACCACGGAAAGTCCGGCCTAGCCGGCCCTAATCAGTCAAGAGGCCAACAAAATGGCATCTGCCTACAGGCCTCACAACAGACTGTGTTAAACCAAAGAAAAGCTTCCCCTGCACGGACCTGCCAACACAGGTCAAGGCAAAGTCTCACATGGAAAGTGGCCTAGCAGGCTCTAATAACTTTGGGAGGTAAAATGGCATCTGCCAATGTGCTCCCAAAATGGCGACTGCCCGATGACCACGCAGTTAAAATGGCGGCCACAACTCCTCGAGTCTCCTAAAAGACAACAGAGATGATTGAATTTTAAGAAGGAGATAGCAAAGACAAGCCCGGGCTCCCCACTCCTCCCCCCTGTCTTTAGAAACTTGTGGTTTTGAAGGAAAGAGCTCCGCAGTGAGTCCGAGGGGAATCCACTGCTGGAGCCTCATGGCGCAGAGTCCTAGAGGATTTTAGGGCACCCGGCAAAAAGCTGCAATCCGCCGATCCGAAGCATGCAAATCGGGTATGAACCCAAAGATCCTGCTTTTAGGAAGGCCCAAAGGCCCTGAAGGAGGGAGAGAGCCCTGTCAAAGCCCGAGGGCTCAAGCTCGAGGAAGGACAAAGTCCTTTTAAGGTCAGCCAAAACCCAAGACTAAGACTTTAGATAAATTTAGAATGAATTTAAACGAAAAAGCCAATTTAAATTGAATAATGGGAAAAATCAATGGAACCAAAAAAACCTGCGTACTGCTGAGCCTAAGACTAAGTCAAAACTGGGAAGACACACCCAAAGGGAGGCGTGACTAAAGCTCTGACTTAGTCTCTCTGAGCAGGAAGGCTGAAATAACCCAATCAGTGGATTCTACATCCACCATGCTGGAGAAATATTATATCATTTCATTATACTGTAATTTGACATTTTACCACTGTTAAAACTTTAAAACTGTGTCATAATGATTAAGTATTTGGAGCTGCTGTTTGCCTACTTCCTTCCCTGCGGTGCAGTAACATTCCTGCCTGAGCTCCTCGACTCTGTAGCCAAATTAGTAGTGAAATTCCCTAGACTTATGATTGTAAGGAACTTCAACTTGCCTTCTCTCAATAGGGTAACACTGCCCCAAACTGAACTGATGTACAATTTGATTACAATCTTGGATTCATGGCTTCTGCTCAAGAATCAGGTGGCAGCCAGGCTACAAAGGCTTTTGCATGAGTTCATTTTGTGTGCCAGCTAGAACAGGAAATCCTGATCACAGTTGCCCATATCTTGGTAATTTCTCCTTAGAACTTCTTGCAATGTGCTACATGTGAGTTTGCTCTTGAAGACCATACAAAAACTTCATCTGGTCCAATATCCAGCATCATATGCAATTCTGGAAGGATCATGGTTTGCCCATGTTATACTGCTGCTATGAGCTACATTGACTGAGCTACAGTTTTTTCCTAGCTGTAGTTTGAAGTGGTGGTTATCACTTCTAAAGCCTTGCATAATACAGGGCCAGGTTGTTTGAGGGACTACATAATTCTAAGGACATATAGTATACTTGTCCCATCAAGTCAGATAGGGTAGGCATCCTCCAGCTCCTATATACAAAAAAATGCCATCTGGTGGCACCTGGAAAACAAGGCTTTTCTATAATGGCTATTCCTACTCTTGTGGAATAGCCTCTCCCTGGAGTTGGAGCTCCCCTTCTGGAAAGTTATTAAAACCTAACTTATAAATCTAAAAGGGGAAAAAAACGGCGGACTGCGGTGTTTGGCGACCCCCGTGAAATGGTCATTTGACCCCAAATGGGGTCGCGACCCACAGGTTGAGAACCGCTGTCATATATAGATTAAAACCCCAATTCCTTTCAGTCTAATTCTAGCTTTTTTCCTCTGCCAAATCATCTTTCATATCTTCGCTTTTAAATCATCAAAAAAATCTCCTTGTATTGTTGTAACTATTGTTTGATATTGATAAAGGTGTTCAGTTGCTGTTTTCTTAAGAGGGCTAGCTGATTTGACAGGTGGTCTCTTTATTTTTCCAGTTCGATGCAGTTGTCCCAAAGTATTTATCTTATGTTTCATCTGTTTTTCTTTTTTGTCTTCAAATTCCTTCTGGTTTATAAGAAAAGTCCTTTCCTTGTTCTCTATTATCAGTTTCCTTCCCATGTTTTCCATAGTTTGTATTTGTTGAGTATCTAAATCTTCTGTCATAACATTTGGTTGTTTCCCCTTTTCTGTTGAAGTCATAGTTTGAGCTTGCATACGGAGAGTTTGGATAATTGCTTTTAACATATAAAGAGTTTGTTCCTGTACTTCCTCTGTGTGAGAAATCCATTCCTGTTCTTTTTCCATTGTCATATATTAGACTAAACAAAGAACTTACAATCAGAAAGTCCACCAAGTAAAAAACTGAGCTGAGTTTCTTGCAGCTGGTATTTCAAGGTTACTTTGAATCTTATCTGTTTTTAAGGCAATCAACAAGTCTTTCTTTAAGAATAGCAGGTTACAATCTCAAATTTAGCCAGCAAATGTCATCTCAGAGTTAGTTGGATTTTTTCAGTTTTCTTTTCCCCCTCTATTGTAAGGGGGAGAAAAAGAACCCAAATATTCAATAATAGTTAGAGTAAAAATCAGAGAAGAAGAAAAAATAGAGAACATAAAGTTACAAGTCTTATAATCCACCAGTTTTAAAAAACAGAATTCCAATTAGGATCCCAGTATTTTTCCCAATGTTTTAAACTCCCAAGTGGTTGATAGCCGCTGTTTCTGGAGGGAGGGCTAAAATCCCCCTTCCTTCACCACAGGGGGGAAAGTACTTTAGCAGCTTATGCAGGTAATTAAGTAATTAGGATGTAAGAGAGGCAGATCTCACCCAATCCTTTCCACACTGCTTTGAAGTTGCCAGATGTTAATGTGACTTCGGCTGTTAGCAGCCTAGGGACGAGCCATATTTCTATGGCTGGTCCTTTTGTCCACCGGTTTGGAGGAAAAATGCCAGGTCTTCAGGTAAGTTGCTGCTCTCCTTTGATCCAGCAAAAGCCCCTCCTTGCTGGTCGCCTCTCCGGGGTGATTTTTGGCCCTTTTCAGGGGCCCCCAGCGATGCAAAACTGAACGGGGGAGAAAGAGCAGATCTCCCAACCGTCCATGGCGGCTATGTGATGAAACCGGAAGTCCAACATTTATTTTCACTGTTGCTGTGAAGTGTTTAATTAACCCTTGCCAAGGGTAGAATGATCAATATGTCCTTTGTAAACACAGTGGGGCACGAAGCCAAATGCATGTTTCTCCTACGTCTAAACAGACATTATTTAACTTACAACAATACATTTATCCAGTATATGGAAATAGCAATTTTTTGTCAATTTAAGAGATTTGAAAATAAGGTGACTTTCAGTGAAATTTAAATGGTCCTTAATGCTAAGAATCCTGCTAAAGGAAAAATAAGCTAACACAGAAAATTACTTTTATATAAATCTAGAAAGAATTGCAATTACATAACTGAAATAATTAATGAATGTATAATATTATTGGGAAACTATAGTCTTGTCAGGATGAGGCTAAGCAGATCAGCTTTGAAAATTACTCTTGTGGAAGAACATAAACTGTTTGATCAAGTATGAGTAATCTTTGCTTAACAACTGTTTATTCAACAACCATTCGAAATTACAATGGTGCCGAACAAACGGACTTATGACCTATACCCCAAAGTTATGGTCATTTGAGTCACTTGCTAAAAATATGGCAGCTTGTTAGTCCACCCACCCTTAGGATTAACTATAGAGATGCTGCAACTAGCCCATAACTGCTTATCTTCCCCCCCCCATATTAGCCACCTACCTGATCCACCAGCATATCAAAACTACCACAATGCTGAAGGCCCGCTCTCACTCCAACATATCCAGG
The DNA here is from genome assembly GCA_034064705.1 of Bothrops alternatus. Lineage (NCBI taxonomy): Eukaryota > Metazoa > Chordata > Lepidosauria > Squamata > Viperidae > Bothrops > Bothrops alternatus. Next base: position 11,043,057 of record JARGCV010000081.1, read on the forward strand.
GGCTTTGACCAGTTACAGGGCCAGCAGCCCATGTAATTGTGTTTTTCTGCTGGCAGGCATACCCAGCCAATGCAAGGCACAGCCTTCCTACAGAGGCCAACTCATGTTGTTCTGCAAGCAGGCACCATTCTTCAAATCATTAAGAAGACCTCTTTTTAAATCCACAGGTACTCCAGGGCTGTGTAGCCACCAAGGCCTCCCTACAGTCCACTGTACTGCACATATAGATCAAGGAACCATCCTGTTCTATGCAGAACACATTCTACTACTGTGTGAGAACTGTGTGGCAGTGGAAACAGTTAATTGTAATGCTGTTTGCCATCAAAATTCCTTTTGAAACACAGTATTTATGATAAAGAACACTGTACAATCCACTATCCTTATCATGATTGTAAACAAACACATATAAACAAGCACAAATAAACTTAGCCTAAGTCATTTCAGCTATGATTCTAAGCATGTCTATGTTTTAAAACATTAAAACAATATCAGCAGAAGTACTAGCCTGGTTGCAAGGATGTTCCTCACAACACTCAACAGAGACCCATTTGCTTCCAAAGTGTGGCAAATTATTCTAACAAATCTCCTATCCCTGCTAAGAAAAGAAGATAAAACAACTGTAAATCTCTAGAAGAAATAAAATTATGATGTGGGAATCAAACAAGTTACTCTCCATTCTCCTTTCCCTGATGTTGTTATTACATCTCAATAAAAATATCAAGTACCAAGTGTGAGTCAATCACAGCTGAAAGACCACAGAAATTCAGGAAGAAGAAAGAAATTCAGGAAGAAGAAAGAAATGAACACAATTTTCCTCTTTTAGTGAAGGCTTATTAACAAAATAATTTAGTTGCTTTTGTTTGTTTTTTATTTATAATACATCTACTTACATATTTAACAAATTTCTGGTCTACCCAACTCTAATAAATCTCTGGGCAACTTAACATATAAAACAGCAAAAAAAAAAAGAAAGAAATAAAATTCCAAACACAGTGTGATCCTTGTTTATGTATTTGTAACTACTGGTTACAAATGTTTATGTATTTGTAACTACTGGTTATGTTTATGTATTTGTAACTACTGGTTGTTTTAAAAAGTAAGAGGAATACAGAACACTATTTCCAAAAAGAAGCATTTCAATTCTGATGGCCAGATACAGTCAACAATAATGTTCAAAATATAGTGAGCGTGTTCATACAATGCACTAAATTCACTCAAATTAAGAAAAGTTGGATTAGCGAGATATTAAAAAAAACAGGCTACACCAGATACAATTATACTTAGAATATCTGCAGTGAAAATTAATGGATCTTGAATTACACATAATTCAGTACAATGAGCCACATTTTAGTCAACTCTTATTCACTACTGCAAATCTTCCAGCATTTCCAGAATATACTGAAACAAGTTGCTATGATAAATAGCGACTAGCTTATGTGTGTGTTTGTAAGACTCTGTATCTAAAAACAGATTCTATGATAACACTAGAAAACCAAATAAATAAATATTGAATTCCAAGGGGATACTGGCCTTGAAAAGTGAATTAAATAATCTGCAGACTTTAATGGAAAAATACTAGTTCCATTAGTGCTGAAGTAAAAGGAAAAATAGAGAAGTATAATATAAAAGATTGTGCTAATAAATGATTCAGATAAAAATAATACATGACAGAAAGCAGCAGGTAAGGTTAATTTAAATCAACCTTCTTTTAAATTCATATTTTAAGAAATAGAAGAAAAATACAATTAGTAAGTTTTTAATGTTACTTCTATCCAATTTTTACATAGGCAATTCTAAAATGTAATATATACCGTTTTCCCGAAAGTAAGCCTTACCCCGAAAATAAGCCCTAGCTTGATTTTTGGGGGTGGGCGTAATATAAGCCCCATCCCCAAAATAAGCCCTAGTTTTGGGGCGAGGCACACACTTAAAAATCAAGCTAGGGTGGGGTTGGGGGGTTGATCTGCACCACATGCCCCGCACCCACTTACCTTGCAGCCAGGCCTCTCCTCACTGGCCCACTTCTTCTGCAGCCAGGCTTGCATTTCTCAGTTACAGGCCTTTCTGGAAGGCCTCTGAAGCTGAGAACCGAGCTATAGCTTGGTACTCGACTATAGTGGCCTTCCAGAAAGGCCTGAATGTGAAATGCAGATTGGAATGCAGCTGCAGAATGAAGCTGCTCCTTCAGCCGCAGAAGAAGTGGGCCAACTGGGCAGGGCTGTCGATGCCGGAGGTGAGTATAAAAGACATCCTCTGAAAATAAGATCGGTCTTACTTTTGGGGAACATGGTAGCATTGTTTGATTATGTACGATCAAATCCTCCTTTCCCAGACTTCTCAAGAGAGCAGGGATAATACATCCAAAATATGTTATTTTGAGCTTGTATAAGTGTGCTTCAACTAAGAACTTAGTATTGATTTGTTAAATTATTCATTTGTTTATTTCCTTGATTAGCCAAGGTATCCTCAGGAATCTTGTGCAGCATCAAAGTTCAAAAGCATCAATACTCTTTCTGTTTTGCTACTTTATCAAAGTTTTGTGCTTTCATAAACTGTCACAGGGAAAGCTATTGCCCACCTAGTTTTCATCTTTATAGATATAGAGACAATTTAAATATATGCAGCATACATCTTTATTACAACACCGGGATTTATTTTCAGTCTTGATACATGAACACTACTTCCTTTGGAAGCAACACCATGAAGAGTAGTAAGGCATTAAATTTTCACATAGAACCAGTTCTGACATTAAAATATTTATATTTAACTAAAAAAAATTTTGAGTTCTAAAATAAATTTTAGCATTAAAATAAACACAGCTACTATAGAAAGCCCTAATCTAGCATGTGTATGTAAGATCAGCTGTGGCAACATAGAAATCCTGGCTTGTAATAATTAGTTTTGATTACTCGGAACTGACCAGATGTGGAGAAGAAGCTAAGCTATTGTGAGATGTATTTGGTTGTGGTTTGTATGTTCTGCAAATGCAATCACTTTTACATTTAAACATGCTTTATGATTTAACAAATTGAATGAAACTATCCAATTGTGCTTTATTCAGTATGGTATGGTGAATAATTCATAGCTAAGTTTGATAGGTATCATCACAGGGAAATCTTTCTCTTCCAAAAGATAAACTAATAGCAAAATTGAATATATTTTAATTATAGAATAATATATTATGCCAGTTCATTAATTCTTTTAAAAAAGTATATCATTAAATATAAAATTGCAAACTCAAATAGACTTATTTTATATGGGAAATGCTGAAGTATCTTCTGAGTAAATAAGAATAGAATACAGTCCACAGTATGGACCCTTTTTAGAGACCTGGTCCTTGCCCCGGCAGCACATATACGAATCTGTGGACTGTGGATTAGATGGAGCAGGATGGAATAACATAGGGGCCTTTTCCTGCCCGGACCACCTAAAATCCACCATCATCATTGTTATCATCATTGTTATTGTTATTGTTGTTACTGCTATTATTATTACCATCACCCTGATGGAAACCTGGAATTTGGACTTTAAAATTAGATTGGACTGCCTGGTTCTCTTGCCAGACCCCATCGATGCACTTTACCTGACTGGCTGCTTACTCGAGGAGGACTCTTCTTGCATTGCGAGATTCCCCCCTCTCGCAATCATGGCCCTCTGTTTTATCAAGGGCCCATCTCGAGGACGGACTTTGGAGTCCTGAGAGATGGCATGTATCAAATAAGGGGTTTTGGGGTTTTTTAAATAAGTATTTAATGAAAGTTTTAAGGGAGGGAAGGGGTGGGGAAGGGGTGTCTAGGGTGGGAGAAGGAATTGTTGGAAGGGAGCAAGAAGACAGGCCTGGCAATGGAAGGGGACGGAGCCCTGAGGGTGCGGACAGGGGGTTGATTAAGGCTAACTTAGTTCCAATTAGTACCGTAAGTGGGAGGGGCAGGTATAGCGGGAGCAGGGGGCCATATCATAATAAGGGAGTGCGCACCCACTGCTTACGAGTGGTCGTGCGCTCCGACCCCCAAGGCTCAACCTGTTCTCGGGGTTATTCAGAACCACAGGGCCCTGGCTGTAGGCTGATGCGGTGCAACGCCGGGTCTGTGGCAAATAAGGGCCCCCTCATTCAAGATTTAATTTTAGAAGGGGGAGCAGACCTGGCGGGTATAACAGAGACCTGGTTGGGACCAGAGGGCGGTGTCCCTCTGGTGGAAATGTGCCCACCGGGTTTCCTTGCATTCCACCAGCCGAGAGCTCAGGGCAGGGGTGGAGGAGTGGCGGTCATGATTAGGGAAGATTTCAGGCCGAGGGAGGTCACTGTTCCTCAGACGGCAGGCTGTGAATCCCTCCTGGTGAAGTGGGACCTTGGGGGTCCGAGGGCGGTGTTGATTACGTACCTGGCTCCCTGCCACGTATCAACTTCCCTGCCCAAGCTCCTGGATGTTATCGCCGCGGTGGTGGTTGAGGTTCCTAGGCTAATAGTTATGGGTGACTTCAACCTGCCGTCTGTGGGCGGGGTGTCTGGGGAGGCTCGGGAGTTCATGGCTTCCATGACAGCCATGGACCTGACCCAGGTAATTCAAGGCCCCCCACACACAGGGGGGAACACGCTTGACCTGGTTTTTGTCTCTGGACAGTGGCTGAGTGGTCAGAATATAGGGGATATAGTTATTGAACACCTGTCATGGTCTGATCACTCTCTCCTATGCCTGGACTTTCTGACCGTTGCACCCCACTGCAGGGAGGCAGAACAGGTGAGATGGTACCACCCCAGGCGGCTGATGGAGCCCGAGCGGTTCCAGGCAGAGCTTGGGCCAATTCCTGAGGTTCTGATACACGACTCGGTCGAAGAGCTGGTGGCGGCTTGGGATAGGGCAGCTGCCGGTGCTCTGGGTCGAGTTGCGCCTTTGCGGCCTCTGATTCGGCGTGGATCTCGATCGGCCCCTTGGTATAATGAGGGGTTGAGAGAGATGAAACGCCGGAAAAGACGCCTAGAGAGCAGTTGGAGGTCGAGCCATGCCGAATCTGACCGAACACTGGTAAGAGGCCATATTAGGTCCTACCTAGCAGCGATAAGAGCAGAGAAATGTTCCTACCGTACCTCACTGCTCTTATCACGTCATCAGATAACCGCCCAGCCTCCCTGTTTAGGGTGATCCGCTCCCTCCTTCACCAGGAGGTGAGAGGAGACCCCTTAGAGGGTAGATCTGAGGATTTCGGAAAATATCTGTATGATAAAATCGCTCAGACACGGGAAGGCTTTGACTTCAACTGGGTATGTCCAGTGGGAGAGGCGGAGTCAGGTCCTGAGACTGTTACCTGGGATGAGTTTGACCCCGTGATTCCTGAGGACGTGGACAGATTGCTGGGGGGACTTAGGGCGACCACATGTTTATTGGACCCATGCCCCTCCTGGTTGGTGTTGGCATCCCGGAAGGTGGTACGAGGCTGGTTCCAGGCAATTATTAATGCTTCTTTAAGTGAGGGTGTCTTTCCTGCCACCTTGAAAGAGGCAGTAGTGAGGCCCCTCCTTAAGAAGCCTACCCTGGATCCAGCTGTTTTATCAAATTATCGTCCTGTCTCCAACCTTCGCTTTCTTGCGAAGGTTGTTGAGCGTGGTTGCCCGACAGTTCCCGCGGCACCTGGAGGAATCGTTATACCTGGATCCACACCAGTCGGGCTTCAGACCTGGTTACAGCACAGAAACAGCATTGGTCGCATTGGTGGATGACCTCTGACGGGCCCGGGACAGAAGTTGTTCCTCTCCTCTGGTGCTATTGGACCTCTCGGCGGCTTTTGATACCATCGATCATGGTATCATGCTGCAAAGGTTGGAGGGGTTAGGTATAGGGGGCACTGTTTTGCGGTGGTTCTCCTTCCTCTCCGGCCGGATGCAGTCTGTGTTGACAGGGGGTCAGAGGTCAACCCCAAGACCCCTTGTATGTGGGGTACCTCAGGGGTCGGTCCTCTCGCCCCTACTGTTCAACATTTATGTAAAACCGCTGGGTGAGATCCGTGGTTTTGGTGTGGAGTACCATCTGTACGCTGATGATACTCAGCTGTATGTTTCCACGCCGAACCACCCCAACGATGCTCTTGCTGTGCTGACCTAGTGCCTGGAGGCCGTGCGGGTCTGGATGGGGAAGAACGGACTCAAGCTCAACCCTTCCAAGACCGAGTGGCTGTGGCTACCGTCATCCCGGTTTAGTCAAGTGACTCCTTCGTTGTCCATTGGGGGCGAAACAGTGGCCCCCGTGGAAAGGGCTCGCAATTTGGGAGTCCTCCTGGATTCACGGCTGTCTTTAGAGGACCATCTGACGGCTGTGGCTGGGAGGATGTTCTATCAGGTTCGCCTGGTGCGCCAGTTGCGTCCCTTCCTAGACCGGGACTCGCTATGCACAGTTACTCATGCCTTCGTCACTTCCAGGCTGGAGTACTGTAATGCTCTCTACATGGGGCTCCTCGAGGTGCACCCGGAGGCTTCAGCTGGCCCAGAATGCGGTCGCGTGGGTAGTGACCGGAGCGTCATGGCGCTCCCATGTAACACCGCTCCTGCGCGAGCTGCACTGGTTGCCGGTGGCCTTCCGGGTGCGTTTCAAGGTGTTAGTGACCATCTTTAAAGCGCTCCATGGCATCAGACCCGGATATCTACAGGACCGCCTTCTGCCAGCAAATACCTCCCGCCGTCCGGTACGCTCCCACAGAGTGAGTCTCCTCAGGGTGCCGTCGGCCAGACAATGTCGGCTGGCAACCCCCAGGGGGAGAGCCTTCTCTGTGGGAGCTCCAACGCTTTGGAACAAGCTCCCCCCCGAACTCCGCACGATGACGGAATTGCGCTCCTTCCGTCGAGAATTAAAAACACATCTGTTTCGACAAGCCAGCCTGGGATAGTAGCTCCGGTACCAACAAGGCCATAATTGTTTTTAGGGGATTGAGTTTTTAAGATTATGTATTGGGTTTTTAAATGATTGGGCCAAATTATTTACTCTATTTTTAATAATTTTACTTTTTGTATGTTGATGTTTTTTAATTGGGCTGTACACCTCCCCGAGTCCTTCGGGAGGGGGGCGGTATAGAAATCACAAAAATAAATAAATAAATAAAATACAGTAATTATATACAGCGTTAGAGTTATATATTCATTCATCCCATCTGAAATAACAATATACTTCAGAACACTAGCAGTTTGTTCCTCTTCTGAGTAGTTAAAGATTAATAAATATTGATCTTTTACATAACTTTATCAAATTCATGAAACAAAAGATTTGCACTGCATAGTCTTAGAGAAACTTCTCAACACTTTCACAGGTAAGTTGATTCCATGATTATATTTAAGAATATAACTACATGGTCTTATTTATTTTTTTAATTGCTGCTAAAAGTAGAAGAAGCTGAAGGAGGTGAAAAAGAAGTCCAGTCAAAAGTGACATGGTATAATGCTTTGCTGCTATGCTACCAAATTTGGTCAAAACTACCAAATTTGGTCAAAATACATGTAAGTATTCTATAGCTTACATATGAACGTATCTCCAGATGTAAAAAACACTATCAAGTTGCAAAAGTGCTGGGTGTCTCTACAAACATAGAAACCAGCTTACTTAACCCTTAAATATGAGCAACAGACAAAATATATGTTTCCACGGGCTTTGATGCAGATGTTTTTCCAGTTCCACTGACACATTATCGACTAAACTTCTATATACAAGTCAGGTAGTCCAATACTAATCACAGTCTTTCTTACTAGTACTAAAATCTCAGTAGCCAGATAAAGTTGTCATAGCAATTTTGTGTTAAAGTAAACTTTATTTGATGAATTTGTAATTCATTTATAATTTTGATTAAAATATTCCATCAGAGATCTTCATTTATCTCTGAGGATTGCAGTCCCTCTTCCATTTGCCTTATGGAGGCATGTTGCTTTGTCTCAATGCGGGAAGTATTGACATGGAGGGGAAATAGTCCACTTTTATAAACATCAAAGGAAGGTCGATTTGCATGAATCAGTTACTTTGCTTTGACAGAATTGACTTCTGCACTAAGCACCACAGCTATTGCAGCAACTGGGAGAAGGATGCTTCAGAGAAACAACACGTCAAAGGGTCCTTCACTCAAGTTCTACATTTTATCATTTTATCTCAACTTCCCATGCAATCCCAATGGAAAAATAAAATACCTTTAAATTAGAAAAACAAGGTTATATACTCTCCCCTATACCCATGATTTTCTAGCTTTTCATAGGTAAGTACAATTAAATAACATAAGCAACTATAATCTAAGTGATAAGTCTAGAAAAAGAAAGGCTTCTTATAGTGATGAAAAACAGGAGAACTGGGAATGACAGGAAAATTGTTGAGGTAAAGAGACTGTCATGTGAAGAAAGGGCAACTGCAGTGAAAAGGCAAGTGTAATATAGAATTGAAAAAATCATTTTCTGACAGAAAGATATAGATGTTGTTTACTTGAAGTGCTTTGCTTCAGATACTGCAAGCAGCCTGTTTCAGTCACCTGAATTCCAGATTGGCTTTATGAAAACTTCACTCCTTTCCAAATTAATCAACTTCTTTTTAAAACAAGAGTGTAATTGCTTAAAAGGGTGGCTCATAGCTGTATAACTGTCATGCCTAAATTAGCTTTAAACTATATTTGTTATTATTTATTATTTCAGAAGAACAGTTGGATGCATCATCTGCTTGTCTCTATACAGAATTTCATAAACTACATAGCTTATGAAAGGTTTGGACATGTTTATTTGTAACTGAAGAGAACTTTTGCTTTAATCTGGCAGAAAACACAAATCAGATTGCAAATAATTAGAATTGTGAACACAAATTAAAATGATTAGCTTAACAGCATCAACAGACTCTAACCAAGTGTTCTTCTGATAAAGATGCATGCATTATTTATGTAATTTTTAAAAAATTAAGATATTTTCAAGTTAAAGGCAATAAAATTCTATATAATTATATAAGAAAAAATATAAAATCAGAACCCACATGAGGATTTACCTTCCACTGCTCTCTTAAAGAAGACTTTGCAACTGCCACAGGTCACTACTCCATAATGGCATCCAGATGCTTCATCTCCACACACTAAACACACTTTAGAAGGTCTTGAAGATCCAGTTGAAACATTTCTCAATGATGAACTAGAGATAAATATAATAGGACTCATGAATATAAAATGCACTTGATACAAATTCCATTTTGTTATTAAATTTCCAATCCCATAATTTTGAGGCTTCCTCATTTTTAAAAAAATTAAAGAGCTTCATTTCTTTTAGCAATATGTATGTTACTTAGTTGTTCTTAATAGTACTTGATATATATAATTTTGTGGTTTAAAATACCATTAACACTCTATGAAAAAATTTACCTACCAACCCTTCCTTAAAATCTACATTTATTTGTTCACATTGCCAAGACATTTATTCTTTTATAATAGGCTATTCATTAAGAAAAAGATGACACAAAAAATCAGGGAAATATTTTTATGAAGATCAAGTATATTTAATATTCCAATAGATACCAAGATTATAGGAAGTTGGTTTTGGCATTTATCAGAATAAAGCTTTGATTGACTGAATGGATATTATTTCAGAGTAGAACATTATAAGGATTGCTGAACAACTGTTTTTTTTAAATCTGGTGAAGACTATCCATTAGTCTTAGGCCCAATTTAAAACTCTATAAATAGATCCATACCATTTATCTTCATATAGTCTTCAGATATATATTCTTATTTTTTCAGTTTTTCTCCATTTTCATAAGAAACTAAATGGCTGCTAGTAATAGGAACATCATCATCCCTTAGCAATACACTGGCATCCTTAATATATGGGACTAAAAAAAATCAGCTCAAAAATCAAATTCTTATTTTAATATTGTGATATAATCCAATGATTCAGCATATTAAAAAAACTTTGTCCTTTATTTAAGAATTTATTTAAGAAGGTATGGATGAGTAAAAGTGCCATGTTTATTTTTTATTTTCTGAGAGCTTAAAGATAGCGCAAATAAGAATTTATTTACTTTATGAACTACTTTGGAGGAAAGATAATAACATGCTAAAACCACTACTGATTGGATACACATACAGTAAGCAATAGATATGATACATATATCACAATGTCTAGGTTCAAAAAAACTTGTAAATTCCATCTCTATTCTGTCCTCTCAGGTGGCTGAAGTCTGCTGCCCCCTTGTGAGCCTCTTAATCCTCTCAATCGTAATCCCAGACCAACAATTCTACACTATACTGCCTATTTTAGAATACAAGAGGACTTCCGGTTCCGGGTCACGGCTCCTCTAGTCGTACAAGGAGACTCGTCTCGTCGGCTAGCCTCCCTTCATCGGTAGACCCTTATGCGGGTCTAAAGTCACCCTGGAGGGTGCGACTTCTGTCGAGGAGGCTTTGCTCGGCCGTGGAGGAGCGGCGGCTCCTCCAGCTGTCCGGGCCAGACTCTGAGGGCCGACGGAGAAGAAGATCGGCCAGTAAAATGACCTATCACCTAACCGCGAGAAACCGCAAGTCACAGAACAGCTAAGCTTTGAACCCACCGTGGTGAATCTGGGTGAGATCTTTCTTTTTTTCCCCTCTCTTTTTGCTTTCTATCTTTTTTGCCTGTAAGAGCCCTGTTGGAACTATTTCCCTGGCTTGGAAAGGCAGCTTCTACGTGTCTGGGAAGAAAGGCGAACAAAAGAATAGAACGAAGCCTTAAAAACTACATTTTTTTATATAAGTATATTTTGGGGTGCTGGAACAAATTTTTTTTTCCTAAGAACTTTATTATCAGCCTATGTTGGTGTGTCTTTTTTTAAATATTTCTTCCTCTATTTTTCCCTGGAAAAATAGAAAAAAAAGGGATGAGGGAGGAAAAGAGAAAAAAAAATGAAATGAATGTCATTTGAAAAAAGATTTTTAGCTTACTGAGGACATCTACTGGTTAAAAGCTAATACAGCAATCAGAGAGGAGATGATTTCTTTATGAGAAAGTTAATTTGATGAACTTGAACAATTTTTATAAAATGGAGCTACACTCACATTTAAACTGCAAACTTATTTTGGAAAAGATCTATGAGACCAAAGTGGAAATATGTGTTACAATGAAAGAATTTACTACAGAATTAAGAACTAGAATTTCTTCTTCAAACTCCAAAATTGACTTTCAGACTATACCTGATTCTTCTATAAAACAGATTACACAAGGAGAGGACTTAACTGAAAATAAAGAGAACTTGATTTTGCCTTATAAACAATTCACTTATGATGCTGAGAACCAGAAAAAGCAAAGACTGGGACTTCAAATCTTAAAGCAACAAGTTTTCATGATTAAGAAAATCAGAGGGCCAATGCAAAGATCAAGATGGCTCTTACTGATCCAAATATTACTACAAGCAATAAAAAAAGACTTATCAGCTCGAAGGGAAGCTTTGCTATGGAAACCCACTTGGCATTTGAAAAAACCTAGAATAAGACTAAAAAAGAATGAAAATTAAAGTGTTATGTAATGGACTAAAGGCAATCTAGAATTATGGACTGATTTAAGGACTAAGATTACGAGTCAGATGTGCGATTAAGGGAAGATATATAAGACTTACCTATATGAAAATTACTGATGATTTATTTGTTTGATGACTAATGAATTGAAATAATCTAAAGTTTGATGCTATGTGGTCAGTTTAAAGAGATTGATTGATGGATTAGACAGCTTTAGAATAGATTATTATTTTAACTTAAAAAGGAGATATTTTTGGTAATGGATTAAAGGTAATTTAGAATTATGGATTGATTTCAAGATTAAGATGGTGAGTCAGAAGTAAGAGAAAAAGGGGTGATTAATGAAATATATATTAAATGGATTAAGATTATGTTTTGTTTTTTTTGTTTTTTTAGGACAATAGGGTTACTTGCAAGAAATTTTTTATGTAATTTTGAGTTAATATAATAAGATGATTTGTTTGTTTGATAAGATGGATGTTATTAGTTATGATAATTAATTAGATGTAATTTGAATTCTGTTTAATGGATTGAAAGGACTTAAGGTTTGATTTTCTCTTGTTAGTAAAAAGAAATTGATAAATTGATAGACTAGATATGTATAGGATAGAGTAATACTTTATTTTAATTAAGGGATATTAGTGGAAGAATTAAATGAAATTTATGAAAAAAATCAAGGAACTAGAATATATTTGGAAGGGATACCCAAATTGATAAGGTTTACATTTAAAGTTAATTTGACTATGGTAGTATAAATTTCTAAAAGTTTTAAAAACAGGTATAGGTTGATTAAATTTAAGCTAGACTGAACTACTTTTAATAAGTTATGCTATCTAAGGGAATAAGAGAGGGAATACTAGATGTATTGATTGAAATATGTATAAATGTTTTGGTTTTGGATGTTTGTTTGCCCTAACACCACGGTGTGCCTTGAGCTTTTTTTTCTGTAAAAATTAAAAAACCAATACAATTTATTTAAAAAAAGAATACAAGAGAAAAAGTCAAACAATATTAGAAAAGGCCTTAAAGGTCTAGTAAATAGGTCTTTCTTTCATTTTTTGTTTATTTATTATTTAAAATGTTAAATATAACAGTAAAAGGAATACAAATTAAACTCAGAAAAAGAAAAAAGAGAGATATAATAAAAAGTGCAAAGAAAGGAAAAATAAAAATATAAAAAAGGAAAGACGTCTCTATTACATCAAGTAAAAGCAAATTGAATAACAAATAAAAGCAAATTTGATAACAAGTAAAAGCAAATTGGATAACGCATCATCAGTTATAAAGTTAAACAAATATCTCTTCTTCCCCATGCATCATCAACTTTTTAGTCACAGTGTCCAAAAAAGCCCATAAACGGTACCAGAGCTTTATTTTTAAAAAAGTCTTCTTTTAACCCTGATCAAATAAACCAGCTTCATGTTCTTCTTTTACTTCTAACTTTTATTTAATTCATTGTCTTTCTTTTTCCAACCACAAAGCCTTCTTCAAGGCTTTAGCAGGTCTTTTTTGTAAGTGGAAAGTCATTATCTAGAATATTGTCCATGCCTTTTGTATTACACCTTTGATTTCCAAGCCTTAGCCATCTTTTTTTTTGTGATAGAAAGTACCTAAAGGGTGATTCTCTTGGCTTTTCTCTATTTTTGGAATCCACTTTTTTCTTTATTATCTGTATTCCAGTTTTAATAGCATGTCTGTTTTGTAATCCACATTTTTTAAAATCCAATATCCAATATTTCTGATTCTATTTCTGTAACAAGTACAATTTGTTTCACATCTGTCACTCTTTTATTAACATCTTTTAAACACAGACTATCTATGTGTCTGAGCCCTTAATTCATTTGTAACTTTCTTAATTCAAAACCTTATTTAGCTTTTTGCCATTTATTTTAAATTCTTTAACTTCTTAAAATTATACTTAATTTTTCTTTTGTTTATGAATAAAATTATATTCTCCAGGAACTTTTCAGGATTGTCATTTAAAAGACTTTTAATAGTTTTAAGATATTTAAATAAGCAATTTTCTAATATGATTTGAAGCAAAGTTAGCAAATTTAGTGTCCCAGTAGTGGTTATGAACTTGATGATTAATACTTTTGTCTCCTGTTGTAAACTGCTATCCTGCAGTATCCTCACAAGAAGCAGCCATCAGGAGCACATGTTGGCAATCTCCTGTCCTCTCCTTACTTTAATAAGTAACAGAATTGGTCTACTCAATCAATCAATCTGTTTATCACAGCCGTAAGGCCAGACATAATCAAAACGTATTACAACAGTAGCAATTTTACTTCCATATTTACAGGATATAAAACCACCAAACAATCAATATAATATAATCCAAAATTCTCAAAATAAAACATTGTATTAAATTTTTTTTCAGACCTTAATAATGGTGCGATGTATTGTGCAAATGATGGCACAAAATTGGGCAACCTGAATTAATATTTTCGGATCCTTATCCGAAAGTAGCAACTTTAGATAAAATTCATATCCCCTGCCTGGAAATTTTTTCAATATCGGATGTATAAGAATCTGTCTAGAGTCTTTATATAAAGAGCAATGAAGCAACATATGGCTTAGAGTTTCTATAGAGCCATCACCACATGGACACAACTGAAGGTGCATAGTAATGCCCTTAAACCATACAAAAAGGACTGCTGAGGGCAATGCATCCAACCTGGCTAAGGTGAAAGCTTTACGAAATTTTGAAATTGTAATGGAAAATAGATAAGAAGCTGGAAAGAATCCTTCTGGAACCAAGTGACAAATGCTGGAATGTGCCACCTTACTTAGGTTTGTTTGGAGATCAATATCCCAGATTCATTGTTTCAAGGCAGTTCTAGCATTATCAAATCCTAATGAACATAGACTTTCCATAGAGAAGCCCAGCGATTTAATTTGATCTAGGGCTTTTTTTTCCACGACGTTTTAAAATGATCTATAAATACTAATGGGGCTAAACCTACAGGCATAAAAATTACGGTAACTTTAACAAAAAGGTAAGAAGAAGGAACCATGCTCTAGCTTCCAATGAAACTGTACCTAGGATGGCATTTTTTATACTTTTAGGTACCATCAGTATGGCTCAAATTACTGAAGACACATCTTTGCCGACAGGCCTGGGGCAGTTAACACCTTGCCCCAGCCAGTGTATGTTTGTTGCATGTCTGTTTGGATGATTGGTTTTTGATTGAGGGGTTTTTATAATGTGTTTTAATGTTAGATTTCTATCCATGTTGTGAGCCGCCCTGAGTTCCTGGAATAGGGCGGCATAGAAATCCAATTAAATAAATAAATAAATAAATAAATAAATAAATAAATAAATAAATAAATAAATAAACAAACTTATTTTGAATAATTTCAATAGCATTAAGCTTTGCAAGTGAACATATTTGCTAACCATAAAGGAGCTGAGGGATTGCCTTAGCTTGAAAAACCTTACAAGCTATTGGGATAAAGTAAGCTCCTTTTGAATGATAAAATTTTATGATAGCTGATGAAGTGCGCTGTGCTACACTTGCCTGATAAAGAAAATGAGTATTCCAGGATAGGGAGGCATGAAACTGCACTCCAAGATATTTATAGGTACCCACCTGTTCAATTGAAGTCCCATCAATTTGCCATTTATGGATCTTATGATGGTAAAAGGCAAATACTAAAACTTTAGTTTTTTCATAATTTATTAAAAGTTTGTATTCTATGCAAAATAAAGCTAGTGCCCTAAGTGCTTTTCTCATTTCCACCTGAGAAGTGGACAAAATGGCTATATCATTGGCATACAATAGTGCTGGAATTGCACGATCAGCCAAAATAGGTGGATGATGGGCTGGATCAGCAAGCACAAGTTTTATTGTGGTGATTATCTCCACAAAGATATGTTTAACTCACTATGCCTCCAATGGAAATTCTTCCTGTCTTTCATTCTCATAGAATCTGCTTTTATCCTCCTGTCTAAGACTTAACCTTTCCAATAATGCCATTGCTACTACTATAACAAAGTGTCCAAGCACATTTGGATCAGGATGGTTACCTTGTTTTCCTTAATTGGGAATTTCAAAAGCTCAATAAATATCTTTCTCTGATTTGAATCCTGGTCTTAATAACATTTATCCTCTTTCCACAAAAAACAATCCTAGGATTCAGTTATGTTGAATTAAAAAAAATAACATAAATAATTGAAGAGCAGAGAAAGAACTGAAGTGTTTCAAGCATAGCTTTTGAGGTGACTATGATTTGGGAGTCTTTAAATGTATTTCCCTTTTCCTAAAACTATAGAACTTTTATCTCACAGACATGAATCATTTACGTAAGAAAGGAGAAATACATATTCCCCTTTCTCCATTGAGCAAAAGTAGCAAAAGTAGACAACAGAAGAGCATGATTGGAAGTAGGGGAAGACCAAATTGTGTAAAGATGAAGAGATGAAAAGAAATAGATAGATGCAGGAAAAGCAAAAAACAAAACCCTAAAACAATTTTTAAGCCTTACAAAATAGGTTTAAATTCAACTAATCATTTCAACAGCTATCTTTTCCCATTTCCCTTTTTAAAGACTATTCTGTTCTTCTAAGCCAAGATTAGATATTCCAATTAATAGGCATTATTGAAAGAAAATGTTAATTTTCTTTTGGAAAGAACAAGGCTGTCTTTAATCTGTCACTGATGTGTTCACAATAGAACACTAAATCATAAACAAGAGTTTAGAAATCACAAGGACTAGACCAGTGATGGCGAACCTTTTAGAGACCGAGTGCCCCAAAACTGCCCCGCCCCAGCTCAGCCCCCACTCCTCCCCCCGCAGGGCCACTCACCACAGATCGCCCAGGCAGCCTTGCAGCGCCATGGCGGCCATGCCCTCTGCCTGCACCCCACAGCAACATCTGCACATGATGGGGCGCAAGGGTGGAGTCTTGCCCCTGCTGCCTGGCTTCCATGTGCTTGGCTGCTCTGCTCTGCGTGGGCCGCGTCTGGGGAAGACTCTCCTCCAGGCAGGTTGCTGGTGAGGAGGGGGTTGCAGGGGGAGGTGGGGCTTGGGCAATGGCATGCATACCCACAGAGAGGGCTCCGAGTGCCACTTCTGGCATGTGTGCCATAGGTTCACCACCACTAGACTAGACTCACACAATAAATTACAATTAAACTAAACAGCCACTTTTTGTGGCTTACCGTGATCTATTGAGATATGTTGATGATGATAATAATAATAACAACAATAATAATAACAATAATAATAATAATAATAATAACAATAATAACAATAATAATAAAGTTGGAAGGGACCTTGGAGGTCATCTAGTTCAACCCCCTGCTCAGGAAGGAAATCCTATACCATTTCAGACAAATGGTTGTCCAGTCTCTTCTTTAAAACTTCCAGTGTTGGAGCATTCACCGCTTCTGGAGGCAGGTTGTTCCACTGGTTAATTGTTCTAACTGTCAGGAAGTTTTTCCTTAGTTCCAGGTTGCTTCTCTCTTTGATTAGTTTCCATCCATTGCTTCTTGTCCTGCCTTCAGACACTTTGGAGAATAGCTTGACTCCATCTTCTTTGTGGCAGCCTGAGATATTGGAACACTGCTATCATGTCCCCCCTCGTCCTTTTCTTCATTAAACTAGACATACCCAATTCCAGCAACCGTTCCTTATATGTTTTAGTCTTGAGTCCCCTAATCATCTTTGTTGCTCTTTTCTGTGAGTCTTTCTAGTGTCTCAACATATTTTTTACATCATGGTGAGCAAAACTGGATGCAGTATTCCAAGTGTGGTCTTACCAAGGCATTGTAAAGTGGTGATCTTGATTCTGTCCCTCTGTTAATGCAGCCTAGCACTGTGTTGGCTTTTTTGGCAGCTGCAGCACACTGCTGGCTCATTTTAAGTGATTGTCCACTAGGACTCTGAGATCCCTCTCACAGTTACTACTATTGAGCAAGGTACTACCTATACTATACCTGTACATTTGATTTTTCTTACCTAAATGTAGAACCTTACTTTTTTCACCATTGAATTTCATTTTGTTAGCGCCCAATGTTCAAGTCTGTGCAGATCCTCCTGTATCTTAAACCTATCTTCTGGAGTGTTGGCTATTCCTGCCAGCTTGGTATTGTCTGCAAATTTGATGAGTTCCCCATCTATCCCCTTGCCAAATCGTTGATGAAGATATTGAAGAGCACTGAGCGTAGACAGAGCCCTGGGGCACCCCACTACACACCTCCCTCCATGTAGATGCAGTTCCATTGAGGACCACACGCTGAACATGGCCGGTCAGCCAGCTACGAATCCATCTGGTAGTGATGCTGTCTAACCCACATTTTTCTATCTTATATGTGAAGCAAGTCTCTGTTACCATCACCAGGCTATATTCACATATTGTATTAAACAATGAGATAGGCTGCTTGGTTTTGCAGAGTGTAGTGTGCTGAGCCTGTTATTATGATTTGCAAATCACTGCTCATGGTTTAGTATAATGTACAATCTATTCAACTGTGTTTTATCCAACAAACCATAATTAACCAAACCATGACTTAGTGAGATATACATAATATCGGCAGCTATTATCTTATGGTAATATCACTATAGACCTATTCAGCATAATAAGGTAATTACTTCTCCAGTCTATGAGATGACATTAAGTCAGGAAAAGCATAATTAGTAATTTGTGGTTTCCAGCATTAACTGAGGTAGTGGGAAAGCAAATTTTCAGCTAATCATTAAAGTGACAAATGAAAGAAAGGCTTCAGTTTGCGATTTTTGATTCTGAGATTCTTGAAATTTAGGACTTTTGCTATATGCTGCAAGATAACTTAATAATAAGCAGAATCTCTGAAGCTTTTTCTTTTCAAGCACTTGAATCAGTCCAACAGTTACTTTTATTATGAAACAATTAACAAAACAGTACCTTTTAACCACACAACAAATACTTTTGCACAATCAATGTAATTTTTAAAAAGCAAATCATACTATTCAGCACAGAAATTATTTGCTATGTGACTGTTGTTCAAAAAATATTAGCCCAAAGCTCCATTTCATTTCTAGAATTACTTTCTTAGTTCTTTGAGTACAGTTATAGATTCTTTATTATAGACTAATCATAAGCAGCTGCATCTCCAATAATTTATGGTTACACTGAGTGAACAATTCAAAACAAAACAAAACAAATCAGGTATTTTATCCTAGATCTGTTCACAAATATCAATTTATTTGAGTTTTAACATGCATGTAATTTCTCTGGCATTTTGAATGAAACTGCATTCAGTGTATTAATCTTCTACTGGTGATAATGCCATTCCTTTTCTTAAACTGTGGTACTTAGTCTGTCATATTTGTACATTTATTATGCATTGCCATAACAATATTGGTTGTATGCTAGTGTGCACTAACAATCCATAATTGCATCAAATTCTTCATGTGGATATCATGACATCATCACTCAAAGTACACAAGTTAGTAATTCCATCATAGGTAAATTATGTCATTTGCATCATAACATATTATTATTTGTCTTCCTTTGTCTTTCTTACCTATTATGATTGTGGAAAGGATCCAGAGAAAGAAATATTTTGAGAAATATTAAAAAGGCAGAATATATTTATCCAAAGGAATAATGGAGAAGATCTTAAAGGCAGAAAAGCAAGTCCAGTTTTCTTAATAGCCCCAAGCAGAAACTAGGCAGAGGCCAGCTTTTAGAAATGCAAATTCAATAATTCATTCAGGAAGGTTGGGGCCAGGAAGCTAGAAGCTATGAAATTAGGAAGACAAAGACCTCTAAAATCTACATACCCAACCCAAACTCTAAAAGACATGACCTTTGGGGACATAATAGGATTAACCCATCAATACCAAAAGGGCACACTCAGACTTAGGTCAAAGTACATGACACAGGAAATACAAAGCCTCAAAAAGGAACAGGAAACAACCTCAAAAGCCCAAGAAGGTATAAAAACCCACCAATCCCAGCAACATGTGGCCAGCTTTCCCAGAGCCATACTTCTGTCTGGCTCTGCTCTTCAATAAACTCCAACCTTTCTAAAGCAGTCTCCATTTTGTTTATTCCCAGCTTGGATTGGATCCTGACGAAGATTTTTCTTTCAACATGATGAAAATGGCTTGTTTTTTATATAGTTTGAGGGAAGAATGTGTAGATGAATAATTTTAATGTTGGAAACCGCCCAGAGTTGTTTCATTGCAGGTCAAGTGGCAAATAAATTCGATAAATAAATAAATAATTTGTGGAAGTAAGCAATATTTTGTCTAATAGGGAGGGACTCAATTCAAGTAATTGAATCTAACTGACAAGTAATCTAATGGACTGTTATTAAATGTGGTTTCATACTTGTTTCAAGCAATATATATGCAATTTGACTTTCTCTAGTTTTACTAGGTCAAATAACATTTCAGACAAAAGCAACTGAAGCAGAATATCAAAGGGTATCTTATATCACTATCATAGCATGTAGTTTGACAGTAGCAATAAAAATATGTAACTATTTCTGTTGTTCAATTCCTGTATGAGTCTTATAATAGATAAATCAGAAATAAAAACAATTCAATATTAGAAAAGTATTGAAATCTTCTATTACATAGGTATATATATTAGAAAGTGTTTTTGGCAGATTAAATATTTTTATTAGATAAAACAAAGCACATTTCCCATATATATTGTACCTGTACATTAGCAGTGTGTGATTACATATTTACAAAATATAATAAATACTCAAGAAGGGATATATACTTCAACTGAATAGCACTGCTAGTATTGTGTAAAAAAGTATTTCCCAAGTAATGTAGAGAATGAACTGCATTGTCAGTATTTTCATTTCCTCCAATGTCTCTCTCTATATGTTGTCTTTCAACATAGTAGTAAAAGCAGTATTAAAGAAATTTATAATTTGTTATATGAGACACCTGTAGTAGCTTATTCACTGGAACCATGTGGAAGTCATGGTATTGAACTAACAATGAAATTTCAAGTATTACATGAATTAAAAAAGAAGTTGCACTTGTGTCTTTCAGAAATGATGAATTAAAATAATATTGTGGTATGCATGGATTTTATGTAATACCTCAAATTTCTCCTCAAAGTCATCAATTGTCCACATCTTTAGAAAATGAATGGTAATAGCCATCATGTACAATGCTATAAAACACTAACTTGGACAATTTAACACAAAGTATGTTTTTGTCTTTCCATTTTACTTTAAGCAACATTTTGTTCATTTAAATTTTGAATCATGAAGTAATACATACCTGGAATTCTGCCTTTTAAGTACAAATTACTAAGCAAACGCTAAAATTACCATTTGTTGTATAAACCTAAATGAATAATTATGAGCTTTAGCTCTCTACATCAGTAACAGTAATTAATAAATGCAAAAAATGTGAGGAAACTCACAGCCTGGCAAATTTGCATACTTAGGTGACAAATGAGCAAAAAGAAATAATTTGATATGGAACAAAATGAAATGAAATGAACAGAGTGTTGCACAGATTTTCATAGGATGTTGGTAAATAGACATCTCGTTACTTAATTTTATTGAACTGTATGTCATTCACAACCAAAATATTTTAAACTATATACAAGCTACAGCAGGGGTGTCAAACTGCCAGCCAGTGGGCCGGATGCATCACGTGAAAGCCGTGCCCACCCCATTGCTGGTAATGGCAAAACCAGCCTGATACGTTGCGCGACATCACGTGACGTCGCAAGTTTGACATACCTGAACTACAGTAATTCACCAGACCGACAAAAGAAGGGAAAAGGGAAACATTTTCTGTCTTTTTTCTTACTGCATGGCACATAACTTCTTTCCCCCACTTATGTTGCAATCATATGGGTTTAAGAACAAAAAGTGAAAGTGGCTCTGGTTGCAGTGTGGAACCTTCACATGCTCCCCAGTTCCCAATCTCCAAAGCTAATTTAGATTACTAAATAAACTGAGTTATCTGGAAGAACTGCCATGCCTTAGAATGGGCAACAGTGAGAAGTCAGGAGTCAAACATTAAACACAGGGTATTCTTCCCTTAAATATATTCTCTACAATGGCTAAATATTGGAAGAAATAATCATTTCTAGCAGAAAATTTGTATAAAACACAACTTTCAATTTTTACAACCCATGAAGTTTTACACTAGCAGTCACATGAAACCCTCTGTTCAGAATAGCAAATCTATCACTGCACTGTTATTATAAAATGTCAATTCACATTCAATTGTGCACCTAATGATGCTCTCCTAATGCTTTATAGATTATACTCTTCTTGTATTTCTTTTTAAGTATGTTCCCTGTGTGTTGTATTGTGTGCATCTATGTGTTAAATGTTGGGATTAAGATTGCTGGGAGAAATATCAACAACCTAAGATATGCATATGATACCACTCTAATGGCAGAAAGTGAAGAGGAATTAAAGAGCCTCTTGATGCGGGTAAAGAAGGAGAGTGCAAAAGTTGGTTTGAAACTCAACATTAAGAAAACCAAGATCATGGCATTCAGCCCTCTCAATTCCTGGCAAATAGATGGGGAAGAAATGGAGATAGTGACAGATTTTATCTTCCTGGTCTCCAAGATCATCACAGATGGGGACTGCTGCCAAGAAATTAAAAGATGCTTGCTCCTGGGGAGGAAAGCTATGGCAAATCTAGACAGCATACTAAAAAAAGCAGAGACATCACCATGCCAACAAAAGTATGTATACGCAAGGCCATGGTTTTCCCAGTTGCAATGTATGGCTGTGAAAGCTGGACCATAAGAAAAGCTGAGCGCAAAAGAATTGAGGCCTTTGAACTATGGTGCTGGAGAAGACTCCTGCGAGTCCCCTGGACTGCAAGGCAATCAAACTGGTCAGTCCTAGAGGAGATCAACCTTGACTGCTCTTTAGAAGGCCAGATACTGAAGCTGAAACTCAAGTACTTTGGCCACCTAATGAGAAGGAAGGACTCACTGGAGAAGAGCTTAATGCTGGGAAAGATTGAGGACAATAGAAGAAAGGGATGACAGAGAATGAGGTGGCTGGATGGAGTCACTGAAGCAGTAGGCATGAGCTTAAGTGGACTCCAGAAGATAGTAGAGGACAGGGAGGCCTGGAGGACCTCCATGGGGTCACGATGGGTCAGACACGACTTCGCAACTAACAACAACAACAACAATATGTTATGGTCAGATGGATGGATGTGTATGCACAATACATAAAAACAGTGAGAAAACTTCAAAAGGATTGTGAAAAGTTTCAGATAGTGACAAGTGCCCTCAGCTCTTGATCTGAAATTAAAACCAAGTTGTTAAATGAGATCTAAATAACTCCTAGATAACATTTGTAAAAACAAAACAAAACTGCATACTGGCTTCTTCCTTCCATCACTCACCTTAATGGTTTTCTTTATTAGCTTCAAAGGCCAAAAGTTTAAAAAAATTGTCCATAACTTAGACAATGTGCAGAACTTTGGCAGAGCCAAAAAAAGTTTTTGTAAATGTAGATAATATGTAAACTAAAAGTCCCAAGGCTCTTTATGTAAGGCATGACCTTGTACTCAAGAGGCTTTCTCTTTAATTGTTCAATGATTGTGTTCATGGAAACATATCTTGATGTCCATTTCCAATCAATGCAAATATTGCTTTAGAGATGCACACTGAAAATCTGTACATTCCAAGCTGAGAAACATTGCTTGGCTCTCTCTATATTTAGGAGAATAAACTCCATTCAATTTTTACAACCTGATGTGTTTATTTATTTAAAATATCTGTATAACATTTCTCATTTTTGAAAACCCCAAAGATGCCCTAAGCAGATATCCCAAGTTACAACTCATATCATTACAACTCAGCCATGAAAATGGCAGACTGAGGAAGATGGATTTTTTTTCCAGTTGAAAAATGTTGAGCTGACTAATTTCAATTTGAAACTAAATAATTATGAATCTCAAATATTTGCAGCCCTCCTTTTGATAATCCCTAAAATGAAAAAGTCCTTCTTATAAAGGTAGGTACAGTTTTACATTCATAATCATACAGAACAATTTCTATTCCTGGAGAGATTTATGAAATTATTTGAAGAAGATATATCTGCCAGTTAAAGTTTGAGAAAGAAGCAAGGCAACTGGCACTATTGTTTTATAAAATTTTGATATAATCTCTGCTAAGAACACTATTAATGTCAAAGTATCTTAGTTAGCTTCAAAGTGCACATTTCATTTTTCTTAAAACACAATAGGTAGAATTAGTGGGAAAAAAAACAATATTGGATTTTCAACTGCTTTTAGTTTCACTACCTGGCTATGTAAGGAGAATGGAGAAGAACAAACCTTGTTTTGCCTCCCACTTCCTGCCATGTACCAACCAAAGATCAATTGACATAGCTATCTAACCTTCTCTATAGGTTACTGGCAAGAAGGAATGGATCTTTCCTACACTGAAGTTAGAGATGGAAGGAAGGGGTAGGAAAAAACATTGGCTTTGAAAGGAAACAAGGGAAACAAAAAAAGGGAATAAATGATGGATTTGGTAAGCTTCCGTTGAGGTGGGGAGGATGGTTGGGAGGAAGCCACAAGCAAAAGCACTTAGACTTATATATCACTTCTAAGTGGTGTACAGAGTCAGCATATTGCTCCCAACCATCTGAGTCCTCATTTTACTGACTTCAGAAGGATGGAAGACTGAGTCAGCCATGAGCCAGTGAGGATCAAACTTCTGGCAGTCAGCAGAATTAGCTTGCAATACTGAATTCTAACCACTGCACCACCACGGCTCATCTACACCAAGACTGGATAAAAAGTGGATTTTAAGCACCCAGAAGGTTTGAAAGATGGGGACTTAGTGATGGAAAGCAACACTGGCAAATCGAGAGTTGCTTTGGATAGTGAAATGATGGCATATGAATTTAATAAATAATTATATTATTTCTAATCTGGAGATAGGTAGCAAGTGGATTTCATTGACTGATTGATTTTATTGGCATCCATTTTACCACAGGGCAACTCTGTGTGACTTGCCTGCATAAGAGTATACAGTAGAGGGGAATATATAAGAGTGGGAGGCAATTTGATATGTAATAGGCAAGAGAGAGATATGATGATAGGCAAGGGGTTGGCAATATCAAGAAGAAACAGATACCAGGTTTTTTTTCTAGCTCGCCTGCTTCATTCTCTGGTCCCGGGTACTGTGTTCTGGTTGCCTTGGGTCTCAGAATTTCATTGTTCAATGCCAATACTGTTTGCAATAAGATTATGTTCCTTCACAATTTGGTATTGAGAAACACCAGATCTGGATATGTTGCTGAGATCTGATTGGCAACGAATAATGGGAAAGTTACTCTCTAAGTTTTCAATACTTTAACAATTACAATTTCAAGAATAAGAGAAGGCAAAGATGTTGAATTAAATACTAGCTATTACCTCAAGTGACTGGACGCAGAGACAAGCTAGAGAACCTTCTATTGTAATACCCTACTTACGGCTGCCTTTGAAAATTACCACTAAATTGCAGTTGATATATATTGAAGCAGCCCGCATACAGATAAGAATTATTTCAATAGTGTAACAACACATTGGTTGCAAAAACCAGTTCAAGATACTATTTAATCTATATGACTTGAATCTGGGTTACCTAACAGAGGGGTCCCCAACCCCCGGTCCATGGACCAGTACCGGGCCACAGCATGCCAGCAACTGGTCTGCACAAACAAGGAAAACAGGATGCAGGCACCACACAAAAGCATGCCCCCTCTGGTTGTCAAGCCCCACGGGGCTTGCCATTCACCGGTGAGGGGGGTGACTCGGGACACAGCCTGCTGCCGCTGCATGCCGCCCCGACGCCGAATGCTGCCCTACCCACAAAATGCACCTCGCAGCCGTCGCACGCCATACCCACCTCACCCTGGCCGGTGCTTGAGGGGCCCGAGCCTCGCCGCCCAGCCATACAGCTGGGCACCAGGAGCCGACCGGGAGTCGCTGGGTCCTGCCGGCGGACAGAGGGACGTCACGATGCAGATGCCAGCCCATGGGAAAGGCCGCTCGCCGCCGAGCCTCTGAGGATGCTGCCATTGGTGGTCGGGAGCGGCAGACAACCGTCGGAGCTCACGCCTGTCAGTGGACCAGCTGCGCAGCAGGACTGGCCGCTACTGGACGCAGAAAGCTGCAAGAACTCGTTGCTGACGGGGAGAATGCCAGCAAGGAACCACGGAGGTCTGACGGAGGCTGAAGGGAGCAATAGTGGAGCGTTGGCAGAAAGCTCCACTCTGGGCGAATGGACAGAGGGACAACAGGGAGGGGCTAAACCGGGGGAAAGGCAGATCCGGGCAGACGGGGTTTTTAGGACTGCTGGGCGGATGGTGGTTGGCAGCTGGGGGGTGGGGTTTTGGGCGTGGCACAGTTATATTAAGCACTGGGAGCAAACCACTCCCAGTGCTAACTTTGTTTGTTAAGGATTAAACCTTGCTTGCACCTCGTACCTGCGTTCCTTGACTTCTTTCAACCAGACGATGGACGGGCGTGATACTGGTCTGCGGAAAAATCTCTCTCTGGGGACCTCTGACCTAACACATCATATTCAACTAGAATCTATCTGTCTGACTGACCTGTTTTATACAGAAAAATAGGATGAAAGGAATAGCTTTCTCTCTGAAAAAAAAATAGATTCTGGGAGCACAGAAACAGGTATTGGCCAAGTCTTTTTTTCCAGAAACCTGGATGTCTACAATATTGTTAATATTCAAGACAGTTAAGAAATCTGTTCTTTGAAAAAGCATAAGAACACTGAGAAATACCCAATGTAGCCTTTATTTTGAAAAAAAAAACAACTTTCTAAATGTATACTATATTTTATTTATGGCTTTCAATGAAATGATCAAGGAAATGGAGCGCCTCCCTTATGAAACCAGATTGCAACGCCTTGGTCTCTTCAGCCTTGAAAGATGGCGTTTAAGGGGTGACTTGATCGAAGTGTATAAAATCATGCATGGGATAGAAAAGGTGGATAGAGAAAAATTCTTTTCTCTATCACACAATACCAGGACAAGGGGGCACTCCCTAAAGCTCATAGCTAAGAAAGTGAGGACAAATAAAGGGAAATATTTCTTCACCCAGAGGGTCGTTGATTTATGGAATTCATTTCCTGAAGGGGTCGTGACAGCTGTCAGCCTTGACAGCTTCAAGGCAGGGCTAGATAGATTCATGGATGCAAAGTGTATCGGTGGTTATTAAAACGGATGTCCATGTGCCGCCTCTATGTTGGTTGAGGCAGGCAGGACTCCCTTGGGTACCATTTGTTGGGGGTCAAGGGAAAGGGAGGGTTTTGCCTTCTCTTTCTGCTCAAGATCCCCATGTACAATTGGTGGGCCACTGTGTGACACAAAATGCTGGACTCGATGGGCTTTGGCCTGATTCAGCATGGCTCTTCTTATGTTCTTATGTTATATTTATAATTATTTAACTTTGGGGAGCTTCCCAGAGTTATTTCAAAGTGACTAGAATATAAATGTGGTAAACAAATAGCAGTTTTTAAATTTCATTCCTATTTTTATCATTATTATAAATCTTTCAAATTATGAATGCACAGTAGTTTAAAATGTTCCTTGAGCATTTTTATGACTCGTTAAAACAAAGATCCTCAAGTCCTTTAAATGATTGCCCAAATATTGACTTGAATAACTACATATAATTTATGTTCTTATAATTCAACAGCAAAAAAATAATGTACACTCAGTTTGGCAGACAGACTTACTTCCCATGCTTTTTCTGAAGGTAACATAGATCACAGTACATACTGTGCTATGTAACTGCCATTATTTTTCCTTTACTTACCCTTTCCAATAACTCAAGGTCATAGACCAGGTTAATGAATTAAAAAGGAACATTTATCCCAAACTTAATTTGAACAAGTAGGCAGCTCTATCCAAATAATGTGACTAGTGTACACTACAAGGACAGAATGGTATTTCTTATGACATAATAGAAATGTTATCATGGAACATTTCAACTGACAGAATTACTGACAGATCGACCCAGATTGAATCCTACAACATTATCCTGAGACAAATATATTCTTCATTCGTGCCACAATTAAATTTTACAAGATAAAAATAAGATGACTTATTCATATTCATGATAGAAAAGTAAAACACAACATACATGTAAAACTCTTCTATGCAACTAAAGAATACGCTACGTTCCACCAATTCCTATGGGATTCACTCTGGAGATTAATTGTATCACAGTACATTTTATAGTATAATATAACGGCATAAATTATGGTATGAATTTTCAGTAGTGTAAGCAGAATTGATTCAGTATAATATATTGGAATCAAACACCTTAAACATACTTGCTCATATGTACAACTCAGCTTAAATGGTTCAGCTGAAGCCAACAAATATTAGAACACAGAACATAAAATAACAGGGTTGAAAGAACCTTGAAAGTCTTCTAGTCCAATTCCATGCTTGAGCAGGAGACTTTGTATTATTATAGACAAATGGTTGTCTAACCTCTTGAAAACCTTCAATGATGGAGCACCCATGTCTGCTGGAGGCAAGTCATTCCATTGATTATTGTTTTCACTGTCAGGAAATATCTCTTCATTCTAGTTTGAATCTCTCTTTAATGATCTTCTACTCTAGTTACTTCTTATCCTGCCTTCAGATACTTTGGAGAATAGGTTGACTCCCTTTTTTCTGTGAGACCCTCACAAATACTGGAAGACTGGTTTAACAGAATCATTTTATAATATTGGGTGGTTTCTCAAAATTATCAACTTAAATAATGACAGAATGGATCTTATGTTTAAATAAAAATGTAAATTATTTTAATTTAAAAAATCAATAGACTCAAACCACTTTTTTTGTTTCCAAAAATTCTAAATTTAAAAATGGTCCAAAAGTTTGATTTTGGTGGAATAGCAAACTCAATTTTTTTATATAATTCACTGTAAACTATCATATTGATTAATTGATTATACTTTTAATTTTTAATTTTTTAGTCAATTTGTCAATTCTAGTCATTGACAAAAATAAAGGACTGATTTATTTATTACGTTTACCTACTGATTTCAGTAAAATATCTCAACATAACGTGATAATCTTATACACAGGTCGGCAACCTGCGGCTTCGGAGCTGCATGTGGCTCTTTGAGCCTTCCCCTGTGGCTCCCAGCCTCCTCTGCCATTTGCAGAGAGAGACAGAGACAGAGAGAGGCAATTACACTTCTCTCTCTCTCTCTCTCTCTCTCTCTCTCTCTCTCTCTCTCTCTCTCTCTCTCTCTCTCTCTCTCTCTCTCTCTCTCTCTCTCTCTCTCTCTCTCTCTCTCTCTCTGTGTGTGTGTGTGTGTGTGTGTGTGTGTGTGTGTGTAAAAGAGAGTGCACTCACAGTGTACTCCGAGGAGCTGAAAAGCTTTTTGGGCAGAGCTCCTCCCTTTGCTGCATCTCTGCAGGAAGCAGGAAGGGCAGGAGAGAGCTAGCTAGCCCAGCTATGCTGGCTCAGGAATTCTGCGAGTTGAAGTCCATGAGTCATAAAAGAGCCGAGGTTGCCTACCCCTGAGCTCGTTGGAGAACAGCTTGAAGCCAGCTTGCCAGGTGAGCAGCAGATAGGAGAGAGGGAGAGAGGGGGGAGAGAAAGAGAGAGAGGGAGGGAGGGAGAGAGAGAAAGACAGAGAGGAAAGAGAGAGAAAGAAAGAAAGAGAGTGGGGGAAGAGGACTGGCAGACCAAGAGCAGATAGAGAGAGAGGCAGGGAGAGAGAGACACACACAGAGAGAGACCCCTTTGACATCTAAAATGAAGATAACACTGCATATATCCTTGTTTACCTGTGTGTGTATGTATATATATACGCATACATACACACACACACACACAAACACACACAAATACAGACACAGACACAGACACAGACACACACACACACACACACACACACACCTTCATTTTAGATATCAAAAGGGTTTTGTGGCTCCCGGTGTTTTGTTTTTGGTGGGAAACGGGTCCAAGTGGCTCTTTGAGTGTTTTGGGTTGCCTACCCCTGATCTTATATATGCAAACTAGGAATATGAAAGATAATTATATTCAACACACTATAAAATGTTTACTAAATCCAACTCCTAATGAATATAACAGACTGCAAATTACCATTAAATATGTTGGCCATGTATCTGATTGGAGTTTAAATCACCAAAACAGCAAAGGTTTGGGGCATATAATCTAAAGTGATGACAAGTACTGACAAAGTTCAAATATGCCTTGACAGAATTGTCAAGACTCAACTAGAGAAGTTCACAACTTGAATCTATCAGTTTTCTAACACATAGCTGAAATTCATTGATTTTCTTAACACCATTGCCATATAGTGCTAAAGATAAAATTCTTCAATAGAAAAACAAAAGGAAACATTAAATCATAATGAAAATTAGAAAACAAGCCTTTGCTTTTAGACAAATTTAATTTGTGGCCACCTGAAAAGGTAACAAACCACAATCTAATAAGCTAGGTTTATCTTGGAAAGTCACTTTGGGAATACAAAACTTTTGTATTAAAACTATTTTAATGCAAAATGCCTGTTTGAGTGTGAAATCTTTAACAGTGAACAAGCTATTTAAAATGCAAAACTGTTGTTCTAATAATTTTGAGATTTAGTTTATTTGAGATTTAGGGCATTCACTAAATAAAAGGAAATACAGTCAACATGTATTTCACTCACAGGTCAGAACATTTGAATTAAAAATAGTTAGAATGTGAAATATTTTGTACAATATAGAGGTCACTATTGGTTATGGTGAAGTGAATAAATTTTGGAAAGCCATAAACTGGAAAAGGAAAAGATTTATATGATCTGAAAAGAAACTAGAGTATATGGTTAGCAAACAGATACAGAAAATGATGCTGTTTGTTATTAAGAATGATCAAGCAAGGTTTATAAAAAACTAAACACACAGGTAATATCAGATTAGTTGTAGATCTAATAGACTTAAATAAAAATCAATTTGTAATCTTATCTTTAGATACTGAAAAGGTCTTTGAAAAAATAGATTAACAGTACAGCTTACTGTAGTAAATAGATTTGGATTTTCTTCGGAATTCATAAAATGGATTAAGATATTATATGAATCACACATATCTAAAGTTAATGGAATGTTGTTCTTATTTTTCCATTATTCAGAGGAACTGAATAATAAGGATGTCCACTTTCACCTTTATTTTTTAATATCTGTTGGTACCCTTGGACATAACAGAATTATTGTAGTATATAACTCAGATGATCACTAATTGATTTTATTTGACAACATTCTTTTGTTTATTTCTAATATTACTATTCCAGTGTGTTGTTAAACACTATAAAGTCATCCAACAGGAATTGATGCCAATAGGTAAAACTATTAAATGCATTCATTTAATCCATCCATTTAATCCACCTATCTTTTTTACATGTTATTAATTAAAAAACAATTTAAAAATTTAAAAAGCAAGAAATCTGAAAAAAAAAGTTTAAAACATCCCTGCAACCACCAAGAATGTTTGATAGAGACTATGGTCCAATGTACATATTTTGGTGGGATTTTTTAAATAAAGAGTCAAATGCATATATCAACTGTATATACTTGATGTAATTAATAAACCGACCTTTACAGTCCTCTTTTATCTTCTACAAGGACTTTAAGAGGTATATAATTAATTTCCTTTAACTTGATATGCAATTTTCTTCATTTATGCTTGATCTTATTTAATCAATATATATCAATTAGTATTCTTTATGGATTCATAAAACTAAAAACTGCTGAGTCACTTATAGGCTATAATATATACTATATTACTTTTCATACTGATTCAATAAGATTGATTCTAAAAGACTGCTTTCATGTGGAAAGCCAATGACTCTATCATCAGTGGTTACAATTTTGTTTTTTCCTTCCTAATATTTTTTTTTCTGGTTAAAATGTTTAGAAAACTAATGGGAACCCAGTGGACCATTACGTATGGACAGTACTGTCCTGACTCAGCATCTCTCAACCTGGATTAAAAATCTGGGGGGGGGAATCCAAATTTATAAATGTAAAATTGAGATATATCCTTTGATAGAAACGTGATATAGTTCTGCTGTTCTATCTTATGCTATTCTTCATGTTTCTCATTATTTCCATATCTGATGGTGACAGTATATCATTTTCAAAAATAAACAGTCCTCTGACACAATTCAATTTCCTCATAAAATGCTGCTATATATCAAAAATGATCCAAATTTCTCGCCAGATCTTATGTGCACAATGCCAAAAGTGCCTGAACACTTCTACATATTTAGCCAGCAAAAAAGCAAACATGTTAATTAATATTCTTTATCTTATAATTAAACAAATCCAGTACATTTTTACCCAAAATTGAAATGAAAAGGGTATTTCAGAAATTCTGTTGTGAATTAATTAAAATTAATTAAATCAAAAATCAAATTAATCAAAGCACAGGATCATGTACCAGGTATTAATGAAATAATAAAGAAGCAAATATAGAAATAATGAACTCAACTCAAGACTGCTTATCTGGTGGCTGGAATTCTGCTAATGTAATTTTTAGAAAAGTCATTTTAGAAAAATCATAGCTAGTTTTTATCTAATTCTGAAGTCAATACATACTATTTCTAAAAGTGCTGGAAATTATCCAGCAACATGAACTCACTGTCATAAAGTCAATGGATATAATTCTCTCTAACAGCTTTGCTTGCCACAGGACTCTGTATCCATGCCCAGACCATACCCCTGGATCTAATTCAATAAAAATCAATATTGTGAAAGTCTCACCTGCAGCTGGAAAGTTTTATGAATCAAATATGAAAGTAGGTGGGTTACTCACTCCCACTTATACCCAGAAACACAGAGATACACACACACACACGCGTTTTCCTGGTATGCATTTGTTTAAAAATCATTAATCAGACCTAAAATGCTTCTGCCAACCTACTGGCATACAGGCATGTTACTGGGCACTATAGAAGATGTTTGAATCTCTAGAAAGAGGTCACATGGACTGATTCAAACAGAAAAGAAAGATAAAGGGAAAAAAGATATAGAATTTCAAGATCACAATTTTATTAATGTAGGTTGGATGCTAGAACTGAAGATGGAGAGTCATTCCTAATGTTCAGTGCCCATCCTAATGTTCAGTGCCCAACTGCACATTTTGAGAGATTTGGTTTTAGATAGTGAATCAATTTACCCAAATAAATTGTTAGATTCACAATCCATTTTGTAATCATTTCCTCAAGAAAGGGAGAGGCTGCAGCATAGCAAATTCCTTGCCAAAAATGGCCAGTGGACACATATGTATTTTGTCTCAGATAACATTTCTGCATGATATTAGTTTCAATGTGTACCCAGGAAAGTTACAGGAGAGCTCATATCCACCATCCTAGCTTATGTGACCAGGAAGAGATGCACTAGGAAACTTTTTTTTTTCACTCATTCATTCATTCATTCATTCATTCATTCATTCATTCATTCATTCATTCATTCATTCATTCATTCTCAGTACCTACTTTAGGTGGCTTACAATGTCTAAATATACAATTGTAAACACAAAACAGAATGTAACAGCCTGGATTAAAACACCCATAACAATTTTTAAAAAAAGCAATAGGAATCCACAGTCACAAACTTCATGCTTATGAACAGAGCTATGTTTTAAGCGCTTTACCTAAAACAACGTTCTGTTTTGCCTGCAGATATTTATTACCACCCGATGAACAGGCCAGCAGACAGAATCTCAAGAATTTTGCATATTTTCTTGCTAAATTCCATGTAGTTTGGGGGGGGGAAAACCATGACCTCTAAGTTGCTGCTTTGGAGACCTCTTCTCTCTCCCCCCCTAACTATGTCTTTGTCCAGGAATTCCCCAATACCTACTGTCTCATGAGAACATGCTTCTCTGACTCAAAAATTTCTTTAGAGCATATAATCCTTGATTTTTAGCATAAATCTAACCAATTTCCAGCTAAATTTTAATTATAAAAGTATTCAATCTGATGTTTGAATTAAAAAACATATTCTATATATTCTAATCAAACTGGCACACAATATTATCTTCCAATGTTTTATAAAAGACAGTCATAAAGTTCATGATGTATCCAAGAAAACATCAGCAAATGGTAAATTATTGCCAAAACAGAAATGTCATTATAGACCAAAAATGTGCTTTACTGTTGTCCTGCACTTTTTTGTCGCTTGCCCTTAAGAGTTTTAATAGGGTTTGATGTAACTGTAAGTAAGGGCTTTTTCAGCCTATTTCTATTGATATCAATAATAGAACTTTCTGTTATATTTATAAAGCATGATTTTTTAAAGTTGCTAGAAGCAAGGAAGATATAACTCTTGATAAGAATAAAATAAACCTATACTTTGGGAATGCTTATTGAATCTAAAGTAAGTTCAAATCACAATGTAATAATGCACAATAAATATTTTTTATAAAAAAATCATGGTCTGTTTCATTGTTTAGAATCATGGCAGTTTATATTTATTAAAAGGCAGCAATAAAACATTTATACCATAACTAAGCATTAATATGAACTGTATATGGTTTTTTCCCCAATAAAAATTATCCAATAAACCATTAGAACTTTAAATTGTCATTACACTTTGCTCATCTTTGGAATACAAAACATGCATTGTTACCCTGGAATGCAAAAGTGACATAACAGGATTATGCCCAATAACATAAGGAGATTACTTCTTAGACAAACTTTAATGAATCATCCAATTCTTTCCATTCTTCTTATTTAATATTCTGATATTCTTTGACCTTTGAAGGAGAAAAACCCTATGGTCAAAAGAAAAATAAAGAATTCCTCTCTCTTCTAAGACTGTGATTATCAGCACCACCATTTCTCTTTCACGCAGACTTTGAATAAGCAATTCTAACTTTATATTTAATATTTATTGTGAAACAAATCATACTATTACATTTGAATCTAGACTAAACCTGTTGCTATAAATTATGGATATCAATTTAATGCTAATATTATACTTAATTGATTAGCTATAACGCCATATCAGAATATAAAGTATAGAACAAGACAATTTGTAACAAAATAGAGTTAAGGGAAGAACTAAAAGGAAATACAAAACATATTTCTATATTATCCCTATAATTACCTCAGTCAGATCCAGATTATGCAATTCAATCATACTGTTCACATATGGATCGTATTATATGCAATATCTGGGTTCTGACAACACATAAAATATAATGCTTTAATGTATGGATCCCAAGAGACCATTCCTGTAATGTATAATACATAGTACTAATCTCTCTCTTTTTTATACTGTACAGGCATTCAAACAATATATTACCTAGGTTCTCTATCTCTGAAGCTCCACAAATACAAATACTTTCTTTATAAAACCTTTCATATTTAACTATGGGGTCCAGCTGCTCAAATATAACATTTAAGCCATATATTTTTTTAAAAATCAGCTAAAATCTATCCTATTTTATCTATCCTAGCTTCTTACTGCCAAAAAGGCCAACACAGTGCTAGGCTGCATTAACAGAGGGATAGAATCAAGATCACGTGAAGTATTAATACCACTTTACAATGCCTTGGTAAGGCCACACTTGGAATACTGCATCCAGTTTTGGTCCCCACGATGTAAAAAAGATGCTGAAACTCTAGAAAGAGTACAGAGAAGAGCAACAAAGATGATTAGGGGACTGGAGGCTAAAACATATAAGGAACGGCTGCTGGAATTGGGTATGTCTAATTTAATGAAGAGAAGGACGAGGGGAGACATGATAGCAGTGTTCCAATATCTCAGGGGCTGCCAAAAAGAAGAGGGAGTCAAGCTATTTTCCAAAGCGCCTGAAGGCAGGTCAAGAAGCAACGGATGGAAACTAATCAAGGAGAGAAGCAACCTAGAACTAAGGAGAAACTTCCTGACAGTTAGAACAATTAACCAACCAGTGGAACAACCTGCCTCCAGAAGCAGTGAATGCTCCAACACTGGAAGTTTTTAAGAAGAAACTGGACAGCCATTTGTCCGAAATGGTATAGGGTTTCCTTCCTGAGCAGGGGGTTGGACTAGATGACCTCCAATGTCCCTTCCAACTTTACTACTACTACTACTACTACTACTACTACTACTACTACTACTACTACTACTACTAATACTAATACTACTAATACTACTACTAATCTTTCCTCACATTAAAAAGTACACTTTTCCTTTTCCTTTATTCCATCTCTATCTTATTATCTCTGACAACAATATTATTTCTGTCCCTTAAGGAATCACTAGATAGAAGTTTGCCAAATCCAAATGCCACATTTATTTCCCACAAATCATATCTATATACTCATTTTACAGAAGTGTTACTTGTTTAAGAAAATCCCTTTTTTAAAAAACAAAGCTTTTCTAATGTTAGCTACTGCTGGCTTAGACCTGAATCAATATATATGTAGAATTACAATCTTTGCTAATATTGAATATTTTTAATGCTCATTCTCTTAATATAAAACTTCTCCTTTTTATTTCTCAATAATTTGATTTCAGACTTAGCTACCTAATTTTTCATCCCACAAGACATTTAAAAAGGATAGAACCCATCCCACACAACCCACAGCTGTCATTTCTTCCATTTCTTCCTATTCTCTTTAATTATATCTTGATTCTCAAAAGGACATGTAATTTTATCACATTATTGCAATACTACCCGTGTTTTCCCCAAAATAAGACCGAGCCTTATTTTTTTTCCCCTCCAAAAGAAGCACCAGTTCTTATTTCCGGGGGATGTCTTATTCACTTCCGGCACTGACAGCCCTGCCCAGCAGGTCCACTTCTTCTGTGGCCAAAGGAGCAACTTCATTCTGCAGCTGCATTCCAGCCTACATTTTGCAGTCAAGCCTTTCCAGAAGGCCTATGCAGCCGAGTACTGAGCTATGGATTGAATCCATAGCTCGGTTCTTGGCTGTACAGGCCTTCAGGAAAGGCCTGTGACTGAGAAATGCAGGCCTGGCTGCAGAAGATGCCTTAGAAGAAATGGGCTGGCAAGGAGAGGCCTGGCCGCAAGGTAAGTGGGTGCAGGGCGCATAGAGCAGATCAACACACCTCACCCCTGCCCTAGTTTGATTTTTAAGTGTGTGCCTCACTCCAAAACTAGGGCTTATTTTGGGGATAGGGCTTATATTAGGCCCACCCCAAAAAAATCAAGCTAGGGCTTATTTTCAGAGTAGGCCTTACTTTCGGGAAAACAGGGTATCTACTGTTATCAGGCATGTTTGTTAAAGAAGTTTGCCAGATATTTGAAAACTGAGTTGCCCACTTCCATTCACAATTTTGCTGATACCCTCAAATAAATTGATAGAGCTAATGAGAGAGAGCTAACAAGATTACTTTCATAGCAGCCATTGCAGCCTCTATAAAAATGATGTTATACTGGATGGTTTTCAGTACTGTAAAAGAAGCAGTGGGTTTTAGGAGGTTTACAAAGCTGTTAGAAAATCAGCATTTTCACGTTTGATATGATTTAGAACTCTTGAATATATACCAATTAAATCTGATTATTTGTTTTCATTATTCAGTAAGATCAAGGACCTAATCTCTTGTCACAACTATTAGCATCAGCTCTTCCAAATTTCTTCTTGTAAATCTCAGTTCAGATTTCATGTTTACATTAAAGAAATTGTGTTTACTTGTAGATTTCAAATGGTCCTACACCTGATAACTGCAAATCCATTCATTCAAGTATTAAGTAAACCACACTAATTGACCTAACTGTGAAATGCATCATATATATCTTCTACTAATTTTCAGGTTTGCATTGTATACTTTTCTTCTTTTGAGTTTAAAAACAGCAACAGAACGTGCTGACAGATTTTTTTACAACATATTTGTTTTTCTTTATAAGCTTTACATATACATCTTGCTCACATTTCTGAAGCCAGCAAGTTTCAAATTAGTTATATTCAATTTGTTATTCAAAACATTTAACTGTTAACCTTTAAATTAAAACAAATTTCATATATTTCCATGATATTATATAAGCATAACTGATGGACAGTAGGTGCTGACACTTAGCAACCAGATAATTTCCAGATTGCTGATCTATGCTGATCTATGCTCAACCTGGCCATTCAGGTCTTCAAACAGTGCACCCATCATTGTACCATCCATCTTCTTATTTTTCTTTCCACTTTTTTCAGCAAATCAACTCCTGTAGCCTAACTGTGACTTGTTAATGTCTACAGCACAAATCTAACTTCACTTTATAGTACAAGAGGTTCGTGTAAATAGCAATATATTTTAAAATATTTTGGATCTTGTACAGATTTCAATATATTTCTTTATTTATATCCCATCTTTTATTATTTTTTACAAATATCTCAAGGTGGTGAACACACTTCTTTCTCCTCCTATTTTCCCCACAATAACTACTCTATGAGGTGAGAGGGTGTGTGTGTGTGACTGGCCCAAGGTCACTCAGCTGACATTCATGGCTAAGACAGGCCTAGAACTCACAATCTCCTACTTTCTAGCCTTGTTGCTTTAACCACTATACCAAACTGGCTTATTATTATCACTGCTTCATTTTTTTATTGTGTTCTTTAGCACCCCTTTTCAAGTTTGGAAGTTCCTTCTGATTTTGGAGAGCTTTTGGAAGACTCTCCTTGTTTTTTTCTGTTTATTTACATCTTCAGTGTCTTTACAGATGTTATTGTAATACTGGCTCTTGTCTGTAATTATGATTAAACCTCTTGCTGAGATCTTCATTTTCTTGGCTTTGAGTTGTGTTCTCTTCTTAGTAATTTCCATCATTTCCATCATTTGGACTGACATCTAGATTTGTTTCTTCTGTTTCTTGGTCTTTTCACATTCTTGTTTCAGTCTCTTCTTACATTCAACTTTAACATTTTTTTATTTCATTCCACAGTTCCTTTGTTTCCTATCAATAAGGTCAGAACTTCAATATGATTCCTGATGTTCTCCTTGAAAACAGTAGGTATAAACTCAAGTTTACTGGAATTTACATGTGAGTAGTTCACAATCTATTCCACAGTCAGCCATGTCTTTTCTGAGCTCTTCCATCACTTTGGATAATATAATAATATATTTTTGTTATTTGTATTCCATCTGATTATGTTAATATCTAGAGGTGTTGGGGGTGGCTGTTGATGTTTTTATCCTATATTAGCAATGAGCATAATCACTGGATAGACATAGTTATTTGATCTCCTGCTTCACCTTTGTTTTCTAGTGAACGATGACAGTCTTGTACTGTTTTCTGTGGCTTGAGTAGCAAACAGCATGATTATTCTCACCAAAAATATCCAGTTCCAGTCCGTTTCAGCATATTAATGCCTAAGATGTCAACACATAGTTGATTAATTTCATCTTTTATTGCATTGAGCTGTCCCACATTCATGTTTTTTATGATCTAGATTCCCTATAATTTCTTCTTTGTTGCTTTGGATTTTCTTCATTCTGTCTATCTAGGTGATTTTCTTGGAAAAATACAGGAGTAGTTTACTATTAGTTTCTCCTGCACAATAAGAAATCATACTTTTCCTGTTGTCATTATTGGAATCATCTATTTCTAATCTCTTCCAGTATTGTTGCTACCTATGATAGATGATTGCTTTTTTTAATTGGAACAGCCGGGATAACTTAATAAAGGTTAGGTATAGAAGAAAATGAAAAAGAAATTACAGGTATAGATTAATTTTTTAAAAAATCAAGTACCTTCAGGAAAAAATAGATATTTCATCCACAATAATAGGTATCAGTATGATATAGTACCAGTATCATTAATGTTTATTTGGTCAATGACTAATAACATTTAAAAATATATAGCCTAAAGGTAAAATCAAAAAATGATTTATACAGTTTTGTAAATGGTCCCAAGAAAAGTCAAATCTATACAATAGGTTACTTTACTAATATATAGCACAACATTCATAGAAAGTGAAATGTTAAGTTATACTCTACCAAACCTATTCTTTTGATTCACTAATCAAAAATAGATAAACAGATGTATTGATAGATTGCCTGATTTATATATGGCTGCAGAGAGTATGTATTTGACCAGTGAGAATGGAAGCACTTGAGAACTGTCTTGTCTTATTTGTCTTTTCATATTTGAAATGTAACGAAACGGTGAAGGACATCGTTCTTTTTTAAAAAAAAGCCAGTGCTCCTACCCTTTCTCCTTTAACCCACGCTCTGAAATCAACATAGAGAAAAATCCTACTTCACATTCATGTCTGCAGCTAAGAAGAAGAAGAAGTTATTACCAGTGAAAACTGCTAGTACCCAGTGTCTCTGATCTACAAAAGTCCAATATTTGTCATAAAAAAAATAAATACAAAGACCAGAATACAGACAATGAACCGAACGGTAGCATTCCTACTTAAAGGGGGGGGGAGGAAAACTGGAACATGCTACAATCCATGGGCTAATTTTGAAGCACTCTTATTTGAAATGCAGTTTATTTTATTTAAATATATAACTTCACATTCTCTATGATTTACATTGGGCTATAGTTCAACATTCTCCTCTTTTTTTTTTCTTACTAACAAAACAGGTTGCTCTTGGCATTTCTGCCTGCGGACTATAGATCTACTATATATCTTTAAAAAGTATTGCCTTAAGCAAAGATTGTTGTTCATGCTAAACTGTATTTTTGTTTGATAATCCTTACACACTTTGTATGCATCCTGAGGGATTTCTGACATGATTTTGAAAAGACACCTTAGATAGCAGTAGCAAGTAGAAGAAATAATAATTCATGAGGTATATTATTTTTAAGACTCCATTTCTTGATTTCATTTCTACATTGGCAGTGAGTTCCCAAACTTATGGCTCTGGGCAACTTTAATCTGCTTTTCCTAGGAATGGGATCTGAGGTGTCTCAGGAGTTCATGGCTTCTATGGCTTTATCCCAGATCATTCAGAGTGCAACTCAAGATCGTGTTTGCATTCTGGATTTGATGTTCCTGTCAAAGCAGTAGCAATGTGATCTGAAATTGGGGAAGCTCTCAATGTCCTCTGTCAGGGTCACATCATGCCCTGATTTCTATGGAATTCTCTAGTCCCACTACCCAATGGTCAGAGGTTGGACCCATTAGATTGGTCCACCCCCAGATTGTACCTCTGAGATCTCTTGGTTCCCAGGCATCCCTTGCAGTTTACAGAGAAGTTAATGGAGATAAAACAGGAAAAGGTATGTCTAGAGCATCGTGCCATTCAACAATCCAACCAAACATCAATCCAACCAAACAGATGTTAGAGCCACTCTTAAGACTTACCTTGCAGTGTTAGCAAAGCATCAGTACTTCTCTGCTCTTACTGAATGTACAGATTGCTACCTCCCAGCTCTGTTTTGAATGACATGGGGTCTCCTAGGTAAGGGGATGCAGACACTCTCTTGCAGGGAGAGTGCTCAGCATTTGTTGGATAAAGTTGCTTGAATTCATTCCCACTTGGTCCTTCATGGCATGGGACTATCCTATCTAAGGGACCACCTCTTGCTGGTTATATTAATCTGCCCAAGTAGATCTGGCAGAGAGCACACCGTGGATACATCAGCCAGGAACCTACATTTAGCATGTGCCAGGAGATATGGTTTCTCTGCTATGGCATCTTATGGAACATTCTCTCTGTCACACACAAACACACACACACACACACACATACACACATCCCCCAAATTAAATTAACTCCATCCCTGTTGATATTCTGGAAGGTTCTAAAGATCTGGTTATGTCATCAGGCGTGGGGGTTTCCACAGTAGCATAGACATGCTTAGATGGCTCCATTGTTGAAGCAACCATTTTTATTTTCTCTTCACATAAGGCTGATATATTTGGTTTTTTTACATTACTTATTTACATTACTTGTTTTTACAATACTTTTTGGATTTTAATATTTTATATATATATTGTTTTTATATCTGTTGCTGTCTTCAATGTTGTGTACCACCCAGAGTCATCTTTGATGAAATGAGTGGCTAAATAAATTTGAGAGAGAGGGTTGGGATTAATCTAATAATTTACAATACTAGTGGAAAAATATAGAAGGGGAAAAAGAATCTTCTTTAGCATAGCATATGATCCTCTTTAAGAGGAAATAAATATACATGTTAATTTTCAACAGATTGCTTTAAGTATCTTAACATAGAATATAAATGATCAGATTGTTATTAGAGTATATAATATTTCATTATCTGTAAAAAGAGCTACAATTGCTTTCCCACTGTTTTAATAATGAGGGGAAAACAACTCCACAAATCAACATTTTGCAATCAGACTTTAATTGCTCATATTATGAAACCTTGCTAACCTTCTTAACTATAAGAATATTTTGTTCATTAATATTCTTTTAACTTTAGAGAACCAACAAAAATACATGTACAATTTCTTCAACATCATATAGATTTACAAGCTAAAAATAGGGTTTATTAAATAACTGCTCTAAATATTATTTAGAGTGTCATATAATATACATAAATCATACTTTACTACACATTTTGCTGTTCAAAAGGAGTGTGACATGTGGATAAATCAAAGAAGCTTGTTACACTATTTCTAACTTCAGGTAGTAATCACCACATCCCAGTTAAGTAGTGTTGATGAAAGCAGAAGGAACACACAGAGAACCAAAGTATACTTAGGTATTAGAATGACAGATCTCAGCACAATTACATTAGCAATTTCTCTGAATAACTGGCATAGTTAGAAAGGAAATAAAAAAAGAGAAAAAGATAAAGGTATATTCAGAGAAACAAAAGTGATACTGGAAGATACATTCCATACAAGATGGCAAAAGGGCAAAGACTGTATATGATACCTTCTTCACTTATTCTTAAAAAGAGTTGTATGTGTACCATTCAACAAATCAAAAGTTTACAAAAACTAACACCCAATG
The DNA here is from genome assembly GCA_034064705.1 of Bothrops alternatus. Taxonomy (NCBI): domain Eukaryota; kingdom Metazoa; phylum Chordata; class Lepidosauria; order Squamata; family Viperidae; genus Bothrops; species Bothrops alternatus. Next base: position 11,085,407 of record JARGCV010000081.1, read on the forward strand.
TTGAATGTATATGTTCTATAACTAATGCCTCTTAACATAACCTTATGACTAATGTTGTTTGCTTTAATACTGTTAAAGCGGACTGAATCTCTACCTCAAGATATGAAACTTTTACCTCAGGATCTCTGGTTAGGGACTATAAAAGATTGCACTAGTAATGGGATGAAGTCAATTCAGAAGCGCAAACAAACAATATGCATTAGACTAGATACAGTAGATAGACCATATATAAGAGAAACACCAACCAAACAAAAGGTACTCGGAGTATACTTGAAGAGGGAAGGGAGGAGGGAAGAACGTTTACTAAAACAGATGTTTACAAAGATTAATACCTAATGTTGTATGCTATGTTCTAGGATGATTGTTTAGCAATAGGATCTTTGGTTTAATGTTGATCACATTAATATGGAACCAGATAAGAGAAACACCAATCAAACAAAGTGTAACAGGAGTATAGTTGAGGCTAGACGTGAGGAGTGGGAAAAAGGCTTACTAATTCAGACGTTTTCAATGACGAATACTTAGTATTGTATATCAGGTGCCATGATGATTGCTGCATAATATGTTTTTATGTTCAATGTTGATTGTTTTAATAAAAGAATTTTATAATAAAAAATAAAAATAAAAAAAAATAAAAAAATAATGCTTATTGTTATTAAAAATATAAGTAGAAAAAAATAAAAAACACTATCAAAATTAAAACTGTTTCTAAAATGTTCAGGAACATAAAATGGTATTTTCTGGCAGTAAAGTAACAGTGACATTAACATCTATGAAACCTTATGGCAACATGTTTTTATCAGCACCACCTGCTACATTTCCAATTATGTGGTTAATCACTACAGCATAAATTATTCTACTCAATACATTGAATAGAGAGTAACTCAGCTTATTTAATAATTTATTTCTGTTACTTTTAATTGGACACAATATCTAAGACCTTTTGTAAATATTGTGAAATGTACATTTAATTAATACTGATCTCTTATGAAATACAGTCATCAGTCTTTTATTGTTACTCTAAATATGAAAGGAAGTAATTGAACATAGTGCATTATGACATGAAATGTTATATTAATATACACAGCATGCAACACCTCACAGCCTACAGGTAAACAGAAAGGTTAACCAAATGGCACTTTCAAGAAACACAACAGTGCCATTTTGTGCAAATAACCTCTTATTTTGGGCCTATTTCATCATTTCATATGTTCTTTCTGGCTCTGCTTTGGCCAATTTGATTTTTCTTCCTCTTTGTTTCAAGAATCTGTGTAAAAATAAACCTTTTATTTAATGGCATTATTCTGTCAATCTGGATGAGTGTTTTTCTTTTTCTTTTAATGTACAAATATAGGCTATGAATCAGACCAATACAGATTCTAACAAGCAGTACAATTGAAAAAGTACCAAGTTATCATAACCTAAATTCTGCTATTAGCCAGGTCACATATTTGCATATTTTTTCCAAGGGATACATTCCACACACTACAAAATAAATCTTACTCCAAGGGTCTCACAAGTGCATCTTAGTTCCCTGGATCATTGAATATGTGCAATTGCTGCATCACCATAACAAAACAGATTAACACTTTTAATAATCCTGTTATTCAATAAACACTATATTGAATAAAATATATTCTCATGTGCACTAGTTTTATCTAGGCCCATTGTGGCGAACCTATGGCACGTGTGCCACAGGTGGCACGCAGAGCTCTCTGTGTGGGCACGCGCGTTGTCGCCCCAGTCCTAGGCCTTCAGGTGGGTTTTATAAAACCTTTTCGCTTTAGCCCTCTGTCTTCGTGTGCAAAAAAAAAAAAGTTCAATGAATCAATCAATTTCAACTTCTTGCAGGAAAAAAAAAAGATCTCACAAAGTTGGAATTGATTGATTGGACTTTTTCATCCCACCCAGTCTGCTGTTACCACCACAGCCATGCCCATCCAATGGGCCATGCCCGCCCAATGGGCCACGCCCACCCGGCACCCGACCATACATAAGTGGGTTTTGGGTTGCAGTTTGGGCATTCGATTTCTAAAAGGTTCACCACCACTGATCTAGGCTATAATGTACCAGTACTGACACTGGTAATTCTGCCATGCACAATGAACTACATGTTATGTAGAATGCCAATATCATTACACTATTCTACGTCCAAGGGACGTAGGAATGGGGTAGCTGCCCCTTTTAATAATAGAGTTTCAGGCCATATCACTGTTATGTCTGGCCTCTCTCAGCTCATTAAAATCCACGTAAATATGTCTTTTAAGAGGTTTATTTAACACATTTCAAAAGGATTCATTTCAAAGCAAGCTGCTGGCATTTTTTTGTTGGCCGGAACGACCAAATCAGATCTATTTACATTTAGATAAACATGCTCTCCTCCTCCTACTTCCCAATTAACTTACTCTTTCTTTATCACATTGTCCAAGACCTCATTATTCTTCGGTAGGTTTTCAAAACACCAGAATTCCAACGCACTGCAAAAGTTTTCAAGCCTCTCCTTGATTAACGTTGCTCGTGACAAGGGCGTAGTCTCCCTTTCCCCTTCTAATATAGTGTCCGATACGTCACTTCCCCCCATTACTTCCTTTTTCCAGTTAACTGACACCTTCGCTTATCAAACCTTCGGAACCTCGGATCAATCCATTTATCTTCTTGTTCTAAATCTGACTCATCATTTTGAGAGTCTGATTCAGAATGCATACAAAGCTCCTCATTGTCTGACTTGGCTGCCGGGAGGGGAAAATACCCAGAGGGGCCTGCTTGTGCTTCATCATCCTCTGATATGTCATCATCCAGTCGTGAGACACCCACAACAATCACCAACTGCTTTTTAAAGTGTCCCAGTTTTTACAATCATTCTAAGTGTCAGGGACAAACATGCAGCCAATGTATTCTTCCAATGTCCAATCAAGAGAGTTTTCTGCACTCTCCTCTGCTTAAACGGACAACTGATTGGGGCGTTGTCTTACCTGAACGCCTTTTCTCAGCATGATGATGTAGAATCCACTGATGGGTAATCTCAGCCTTCCTGCTCAGTTGAGACTAAGTCAGAAACTTGCCACGCCTCCTTGTGGGTTGGATCTTCCCCAGTTTTTGACCAAGGCGAAGCAAAACATGACGAAGTCCGACGCATAGGTTCCTCCTAAACTGACGCAGGCCCAGATGGCCGCTAAGGGTGGGTGTGGATTCTACATCATCATGCTGAGAAAAGGCATTCAGGTAAGACAACGCCCCTTCTCCAGCATGATGGGTGTAGAATCCACTGATGGGACATACCAAAGCCGCTCATGTTCCTACGGGAGGGAACTAGTCTGGGCTTGTGTCTCATCGGAAGAAAGTACCTGCTGCAACACGCTCCTGCCAAATGAAGCGTCTGCAGATGCAAACTTGTCCAGCTTGTAGTGCCTGATGAAGGAAGAGGGGGAGGACCAAGTTGCTGCCTTGCTGATTTCCTCAATGGATGCCTGGGTAGACCAGGCACCTGATGTAGCCACACTGCGAGTGGAGTGGGCAGTGATGCGGCCAGAAACCGGTAGGGATTGAGAAATGTAAGCGCGGCTGAGGCACACCCTAATTGGGCGGAGGCCAGCAGCCATAGGTGTATATGTGGCTTCTGGGCCCTGGTGTGCTGGAGGGGATGAGGAAAACCTCTGAGTGTCTGTGAGAGAGGAAGGAGGGGGATCTACCTGCCCAGTTTCCCCCTGAGGAGACCATGCCCTGGGGGCATTGCTGGGGTCAGCAATTTGAGGCTCAAAAGGTGAGCAGTCCAATGGAACGGGGGAAACCACTTCTGCCCCACTGAAAGTGAGTCTTTGTGCTCTGGAGAACTCCTTTTCCAGCGCCTGATGTCTCCTCGAGGCCTCTCTCTCAGCAGTTTTGGAGGGCTTCTTGGTGGACAAGGCCTTAGCCTTAGATTCCCCCCCCCGCTGCTTCCAAATTAGAGGATCTGCACTTTTTTTTCTGCTGGGGTGCAGAAGAGCCCTGTGATGGCTGAGGAGTTGCACTATCTGCCATTGCCACCTGTATAATCCAGCCAGGAGATATTCAGGTAAGGGGGAAGAAAAAACCAACGCAGATCTGGTTGTCAGAGAAGGAAACCCCGGGCTCTGAACAACAACAATGACAGACAGCCAGATAGACACCTAAGACTATATGTAAGACCCTGTGACACAGTGTCACACGGCTAGATGGGACAGGTATTGCAAATAATACCTCCTCCTTGTGAATGAGTGCAGTGAGCCAAGATCCAAAACCTTCAAGGTAAACCTATTGATAATGCGATAGCCTGACTCGATAATCAAGCCTGAAAAGGTCTGAGAAACCTTAAACGTTTGTTGGAATTAGAACTGAGGCCAGAGCTTCACCACAGATTAGTAGATAGGCTCAAAGGAAAATCCAAAATGGCAGCTGCTTTAAAGAATCGCAGTTCTGACGAAGCACACTGCAGAAATTAGGCCGAAGTTAGAAGCCTGGATTCAATTAACAGAAAGGCCCAGTGTGATAAATTTTACCCCCAGTCCGTGCCTGTCACGGCAGGATAAAGAGAGAGCCAGAGAGGGGAAAATTCCCTTAATGAGGCTCCACAAGGCTCCCAAAATGGTGGGCACATCAAAATAATGGCCACTAATATGCAGCCTGCTTCCCCTGGCTTGAAGCACTCCTAGGGAAACTGAGATTGTCTTTTTCCCCTGCCTCTGGAGGCGAAATCAAATCACTTGCATTTTGAAGCCAGGCTGCTGCAATCCGGATTGTGATGGGATTGTCTGGCCACATGGCGTGCGCGAACCTGCAAGGCCCTCCGGATTGCAAGGAGAAGCTTCAGAGTGCACGCGGTGATGGCGCGCTCTGGTAAGGCTGTCCGGCCTCCGAAATCAACTCCATGTGTAGCTCTCAGGCTGGGGCAGCCGCCCCGAGCCTTCTGAAGGTATCTGCTGCCGAAATGAGGCTTGATCAGCTCGGCTAGGAATGACCCAGACGGAGCCTGGAAGGCTCGCTGAGACCCAGGCAGAAGTCCATTGTAGTTTTAATCAGAAATCCTTTGTTGTTTTAGTCTTGAATCGAATTTGAATTTGAACTAAGCCTGTCGGCCAATTTGGAGTCAAATCAATAAAGCTAATTGTAGTAATTAGTAAGTAACTGCTTTAACTAATCTAAATTCAGAGCAGCCAAAGGAATTGCATCCTGCTGAGCGAAGACTAAGTCAAAAACTGGGGAAGATCCAACCCACAAGGAGGTGTGGCAAGTTTCTGACTTAGTCTCAACTGAGCAGGAAGGCTGAGATTACCCATCAGTGGATTCTACACTCATCATGCTGGAGAACTTCTAACTTCTCTGAATAGAAGGGTAACTTAATTTACTTCCAGCATATTTTTTACCACAATCACCATAAGTGTATATGAATCTTGAAATTACAAAGCAACTTTACCAATATCATTTAATATATTGCAAACTTTTCTTCACATTCCAATTCACAGATGTTTTTATGATAGAGCTTTAATTAAATTATTCCTACAAGTTGCCTTGCAGAAGTTTTTCCCCCCAAAATCAAGTCTTAATAGAACATCTCTAAACTAATCCAGTTAGCAAATCTAGAACACTAAATTGAAAGAGTTGTCCTAAATCAGCAAATTTATTCAGCATATTTACTAATATGCTGATGAGTTATGGTGTTACTATTATTAAAGTCACACAATTTTTGCTATAATCCTAATGGGATTTTTTGTGTATGTGCCAGAGCACCAATAACTAGACATTTTTATATTTTCACATAATGCTTAGATATATCTCAGTTAAATATTTTTCTACCAGCCACTCCCAATAAACATGCAAATTAGTAGATCCGTTTAAGAACAAACCACATTGCCATTTTTTAAAATATCTGGTTTTATATTCCGTTTTTGTTTCTCTATCTTTCTGTTCTTTACTTATTTAGTAACTGTTGCACATCTCTTGTGCTTATATCTACACTCATATATGTTTTGAAGTTTCACATGGCTACATTAAGTACAGTAAATTTAGAAAACATTTCTTTTCAAATGAAATCGAGTAGGCAAAATCAGTCTATTATTGATATAACTGAGTTTTATTCCTACTATAGTGAATTGTTTCAGGTTTTGCCTCATTCTTCTGCAGTTCAGTTTGAATAAGGAATGCACTCAACACTGCCAAGTTTCTTCATAATGCCCAAAATAGATTTCAGCTTATGGGAGAAGATAAAAAATTCTTCAAGCACTTTTAAATGGCAGAATTGCTTTCATGAAGTATTGGGCACTATTCTACAAAAAAGAAAAAGAAAGTATATATACAGTGTGTGTGTGTGTGTGTGTGTGTGTGTGTGTGTGTGTGTGTGTGTATAAAAGAGGCAGATTGGATCTAGGAGCAATAAAAGGTTTTTTATTTATGAATAACAGTTTTTATTTAGCCAGAACTCTGAAATGTATATTTGTGAACTGCAACAGTCCACTAATTTTATTAGTGTGGAAATCAAATTAATATAAGTTAACATTCCAGAATTACACCTCTCACTTTTATATTTCTATGAATATCAGTTCGGCCCTGCCCTCTTAGGTAAACTCATACATTCTTTTATGACGTAGAACATTCATTGGCATCACTTGAGGGGCTGGAAAATTTCAAGCTGGTTCAAAGAGAATATGCCATGATTAAATGTCTGAAATTTTAGTCCCATTAAACAATAGCATTTTTATCGGTTTCTGGAAAAAAAACCTCTAAAGGCAGATATACTATTACTATTAATGGACCTATATATATTTTCCTCTCTTGCTCTCACTCCTTAATACGTTTTTTGTTTTGCTTTGCTTTTCCCAAATTCACCTCACCCGTGTCTTTTTAATATGCTTAGATATTTTCAAATATGACTACCTAAAGATATCTGTATTTACTCAACAATCGAAATGTTAAGTTATTAGACACATGAACATAGGATATGGTTTCAAATATTGAAGTGAATTCTATGCTGGAAATTCATATTGAGAACTTTAAAAGGTCAGTAACTTCCAGTTCTTTCCTGTACCTACTATTCCGTAAACACTGCTTATTCAACTCTCGTGATACCTGCATTAAAAATGTCACTGAAATGAAATTCAGACTCTTTAAACCTTATTTGTTTGTTCCATCTTTATTACAAAATGGTGCATATACAATTAATTGTACATGCTTGTGGTTGCACCATTTTGTTTATGTTGCCAGTCAGTTATCCCAAAGATGCTTTTTCATGAAGCAAATAGACTTTGTTGTTTTTCTTTGAAGACATTTCACTTCTCATCCAAGAAGTTCTTCAGCTCTAACTGGATGGTGGGGAATGTTGCTAAAGAAGCTTCTTGGATGAGAAGCGGAACATCTTCAAAGAAAAACAAGAAAGTCCAGTTGCCTTGTGAAAAAGCACCTTTGAGATAACTATGACCAGGATGACTGAGAATCTCCATAGACATTTACCAGTCAGTTCATATTATATTATTATCAGCATAAAATATGTATTGCCCCCAGGACTCTTAACTCCTTTTCAACAGTCACATAGAAGATGCATAACTGACATCCTTGCCCATATCTGGGAAAACATCAACACAAGGTATTCTACATGACAAGTCCTGCAAGGTAGAAGACATGCTTCCTGGGACTTGCCAGGTGGCACTGTTTAATAGAAAGGACCTAGACCATGCATACTCTGTGGTGGAAAGAACAGAAATAATTGTAGACAGACAGTTCCACAAATAAACCAGCCCTGTGCTACAAAGAGTACTGTAAATGACAACCAGCAGCTTGAACTGCGCCCAAAAGCCTACTAGGAGCAATGCAGCTCACAGATTAGTTCTACAACATGAGCATATTAAGGTGTGCCCTTCACTAACTGGACTAGATTAGTATGAAGTTAGCAATTCTTTATATAGGTTTAATCCCCAGAGAGTGGACAGTAATGTTAGAATTCAGACATTAATCAGCAAAAGGAGAATATAATGAGCTTTATTTTCAAATTCTGCATATTGAAGTATTTTAAGACTCGTATTTACAAACTGTCATAATAACAACTTATTCTTTAGTTCTTGTTTTAGTTGTTTTTTAGTTTTTTGGTTTTTTATTTTATTAAATAAAACGTATTTAGTAAAATAATCACAATGCTTGTATTCCTCCAAGTACTGTACATGGCTAGACTCCAGATTGAATAGCTGTCCTCAAATGCCTTCCAAAGAGCTCTGCCAGATTCTGCAGTTCAGAAGTAATTTAAAAGCAGAAAGCTGTAGCAAATGAGACCTAATGGAAAACAGGGAATGCTTTAGTTCATGCTAGCTGTTTGCAGAAGAGAAATGGAATACCACAAAGGAGGGGAAAAGGGAAGTGCCAAAACATAGCTCGTTTACCACATAGGCTTAGATTCCACATGAAAGTTTTGTTTTTTTAAATAGCTAAGATTCATTAGCAAACTGAATAATACTTTATTGTTGAGGTTCATTACAAGACTTTTATTGTGGGAAATGAAGTGATATATTCCTGAAGTACGGATCATATTTGTACCATTTATTGTAACAGTAATACCTAATTGTTAAATTATATATGCTACAAGTGAACATATAAATGCATATAAGCAGTACTCAAAGATACAATTAATATAGGAACATGTGAAGCTATTTTATTCTGAGTAAAATATTAATCGCTTTTATCTGCATGCAAAATAACTGCTGTATCACTGAGTTCCAAAACTTACCAAAACAGAGACTAAACTTTATCCTTTTGGAAATGTCGATGTGCTGTAGCCCTATCTGATTTATTTATGCAGTTGCATAGAGTCAGTACTTTTGAAAGCTCGTTATAAATCAGTATCTCGAACCCATAAACTTTTTTTAAAAAAATTCAGGCTCACATAGAGGTAGTCCTCAACTTATGACCACAATTGAGGCCTCAACTTATGACCACAATTGTTGGTAAGCAATACATTTGTTAAAGTGAATTTTGCCTCATTTTACAACCTTTCTTGCCATAGTTGTTAAGTGAATAATTGCAGGTGTTTAGTTAACACGGTTGTTAAGTGAATCTGACTTTCCCATTGACTTTGCTTGTCAGAAGGTTGCAAAAGGTGATCACATGATCCTGGGACAGTACAATTGTCATAAATATGAGTCAGTTACCAGGCATCTGAATTTTGATCGTGGGACCATGAAGATGCTGCAATGGTCGCAAGTGTGAAAAATGGTCATAAATCACTTTTTTAAATGCTGTTGTAACTTCAAACAATTACTAAATGAATTGGTGTAAATTGGGGACGATATATGGTCAACTGACAACTGGCATTTTTTTTATGTCTGGTCCATCTTTTTTCATATTTTTCTTGAAGCCTGTCATTTTTAAAGCCACTTTCAGATCAGTCTCAATCTTGCCAGATATAACTTGTTCCTCATTCATAACATCTTTTAAACACAATCTATATATAAAGGCAGATACTCTTAAAATTGACTTCCAAGTCCATTGTTTAAAAATATTATGTTAAAATTTTTTGCTTCATTCTGTATTAGTAACTAAATTTAATTGTCCTTCTCTTTTAATTGTAATTTTTAGTGCCTTCCCTCTAATGTCCAACCTTCAGTCTCATGCTATCATTTAAAAAAAAAAGAATTCAAAACAAAAGCATTTAGCTATTGGAAAAACATATGATTAGTTCCAAAATTTTATTTCAAATCCATCCTGACTCTTAGTCTTTCCAGAATCAAAGTTTTAATCACTCTTTTGCTGTGTATTCCAAAATAATTTTTTAAATGTCCTTATATTTGAATTTAAAACTTCTTTTGCTAAGGAATGAAAGAAAGTCGGTATAACTTCTTAATTCAAAGGTTCCTAATACTGTGAAACACAGCTAATAAGCATTATCCAAAAGTGATTTTAAAAAGAAGCATTCAGATCCATTATCCTTTTTGAAGGTCCCAACCACAGTTTCAGTAAGATAGTTATTCCCTCATCTCTCAAATCTCTAAATCTACTAGAAACTGCTGTCAGTTTGCTTGCAAGGAGCAACTTGTATGGAGCACTTGTGGGCAATCTCAAGTCCTCTCCTTGTTCGGAGAAGAATTACAAAGAGCCGGTCTACTTGCCAGCTCTTAATTCCATGGCAGTCTCAGCTCCGCTTTTAGCAGAGCATCTTCAGTTCATCATTTCTTCCCCGGAGGTCCCGGGATTTCTTTGCAATTGGTTCTGGATGTGCTCTGTGTACATGTGTGCAACAGTGTGCATGTTGCAATCTTTTTTCCCTGTCAAAAATATAGTTACACATAGACAAGCAAAATATGATACAGAGAAAATAATATACTACTTAAGAAATATTATCTCCTCCTCCATCCACTCCTTTCTCTCCTCACAATCTGTAGTTCATTTTAATTGTGGTATGACACCATCAAAATATTGATGAGCAGGAGGTATTATGATGTAGAAAAAAGCCAATAACAAAAGATACTTTCATCTGCTTTGTCATCACTCTTTTTCAGCTCCCATCTTTATAACTTAGTTGCTTTGAGCTAATAGATACCAGTAATAAATGAAAGGTCAGCTAATCATCAATGTCATGTTATCTCTCATTCTTTCTTGGAATCATTATGTCTACCCCCTTATTAACATTGATTGAAGGGCATTAAGATGAGATGAAGTGATTCATAACACTTGCAATTTGGGAGATCATCAGATCGGAGAAGCAAACTCACAAACCAAGCAAAGCATAGATTGTATTGTTATGCAATCTACTCTACTACCATACTGTCCTTTTCCCCAAACAGAACAGCTTCAGAGCTTATAAAGAAGGATAGAAATAATCTTTTGGAGCCTGATTAGCAGAAGTGTGAATGTGTGTGATGGATGGAAATGAAAATTCCAATGATTTAAGCAGGTCTGTTTAAAGGAATTTCAATTATTGAAAGGATTGGAAGAATAAGGAATTCCAATTACTGAAATTCCAAAATGCTCTGGGTAAAATAGCATCACAGATAATTTGAATGATGCAATATGATATTATGAAATGATGTTTTTGAAGTATTTACTATACCTCAGACAAAGTTACTTGGAAAAATGTTGTGGCTGGCTGAGAAAGAACCCTATGAAGGGGCAGGCAGCCATCAATTTTTACTGAACATCACTTCTAGTGGTTGCCAGGTATTTGTTTGTTTATTTGTTTTGTTTCGTTGGCAAAGGAGATATATTTAGGGAGTCACTATTCCTTTTCCACTTGAATAGTTTAGCTTTCATTTTCCAAAAAAATATTTGAAAACATTAAACCACAGTTCAATAAATCAGTATGCACATTGCTTGAAAATGTTTCTCTAAATATTACAATAACTGCCATGCTACAAATACAAGCTTTTAAGAGCATCATTCTACTTGCAATGTAGATAATGTTCACTTAAGCTGCAATCCTGGTAAAGCTTATAAGGACTAAGTCATATTTGAATTAATTGGCTTTTAAACAGAAAGTTAAAGATAGGTATGTTAAGTCTTTTCTTGAACCTTAGCATGTTTATTTTATATATCAATAATTTTACTAGTTATTAGATCATGATCCTCTGGAATCTTCCAGGCACTCACACACACACACATACACACACCCCATATTGATAATTTAGCCAAGTTACTTCTGTTAAAAAAGGTCTCCCACTTAAGCTAAATTAATCATTTATTTAATTGCCATTTTTATATCAACCCCTAAACATAGAACTTGTTATGCTTATATAATGTGTTGTAGATATAAAGCATCAACTGCATATTGTATTAGAAATACAATATTAACATACAAAATGTAATACACTTATTATCAAAACCAAAAATAATAAAATGCATAATTAACAAATGTCTTTCCCATATATGAATAAAAAACAACTAACATTTTAAATTGTGTATGAAAACAAACACTGAACAAAAGTTAATTAAAGAATAAGCAAATGTAAAGATCTTAATTTATCTGGTACAAAGAAAGGTGATCTTATCACACAGAGAGAATTTCATAGTCAGGATGCTTCTAGACCAGGGGTGTCAAACTCGCAACATCACGTGACGTGTCCTGACTTTTTTCCCATTGCCGGCAATGGGGAGGGTGCAGTTTTGCCATGACGTATCCAGCCCGTGGGCCGGCAGTTTGACACCCCTAATCTAGACATTTTATTATGGTCTTTATGTATGTCTCCTTGGCTCCCATCTAGCCACAGTTGATTGTTAAAAATTCCCAAATATATACACAAAAATGTGGAGGGTTTTCCCCCCCCAATAATTTAATTCAAAAGGTTATAGATAAAAACCAGTAGTTTATATTGGGCTTGGAAACAGATTATGATTAATTAACCACTAATGTAATATGACTGAAATGCATTCTTTGCTCCTAAATTTGCTGCCCTATTTTGGACCAGCTGCAGTTTCTAGACTTGAGTAAAAAGGTAATACCATAGATTACATAACAATACAATAGTCTCTAGTGCCTGGGCAATGGGAACAGAAGTCTTTGTAATTAAAATGTTTGAGGAATAAAAGTTTGCTCCTATGCTTCTCTATGACTGAATCCAACCTCATGTACCACAATAAAGCGAAGATTTTTGTTAATCCCATTACAGATTCTAGACAGAAAACATCTCTTAGAATTGAAACTGTTCATAGAAACTCATAGCAGCTAAACAATTAATGAACTATACAAACAAGAGAAATCCAATGTAGGCATAGTGTGATTTTTTTCTTTCCCAATTATCATGGGAGGGTGCTTCAGAGGTTAACAGCTGATTAGCATTTGAATGAATGAAGCATATTATCAGCTGCAGTTTAGAAAGAAAATGTATCTATATTGCTTACATTGTACAATTCAAAAACCAATGTGGAGCTATTTTCAATCCAAACAACTATTTTTAAAAAATGGAATTAAGAACACAATAGTAGAAGATCATAATGATCAGGAAGATTAAACATTTCACTTAAAGAGGATTCTATCACTAACATAAAGCCTTGAAAATAGCAGTGATGAATGACTCCATTTCTATTCCATCTTTCCATTAAATGCAAAATAATGGACAAGAATATTTTGCACTGAAATAGCACTTTAAATATATATTATCTTAGAATATACATTCCTAAATGTATGTGAATCTCAAAACAACTTGTTTAAATGGATGTTTAAATGTTTAAACTAAATCAGTGCATTTAGATGGAATAGAATTCCAGAAAAGTCTAATCGGCACCTTACTGTGCAAGATGTGATCAGAATTTGCAGTCATCAGATTCTGTAAATGTCTTTATTTGAAAACAACAATCCAACATTCTTTTTATAAAGAATGATTTTACACATGATTTTACAACTACTTGGTTTAGTTGTAATTAAAGTATATTTTCACATTAATCTTCCAAATTCATATGAAAATCCTGCTTTGGTTTCAGCAGTTACTGTCAGATCATCTATAAACGTATTTTACTGAACTAGGTCACCCAACCTAGTTCCAACACCACGTGTTTACAGGATTTTGCTGGCTTGCTAGGCACTTAAAATGTTTGGATTTTCGTCAGCTTATTCAAGAGAAAGGGTCATGCACTTTCCTTCTGCAATAATAAATGGTCTGCATTAGCATGTGCTTCAGCCACCAAATCTGTTTCCTACAGATATTTTTTAACAGACAGAAATTATATATCAACCTGCTCCTTTCTGTAGCACTGAGCAACTTGCATCTAATATTTCAGTACTGTCTGGGTTTTACAAATATAGAAACCAAATACTGTCTATTGTTTAGCATATTTATCCCAAAGACACAAATATCAGAAATATTGTATCAATAATGTACCATCACTATGGATGATTCTCAAATGTAAAAGTTAATTCAGAGATATATGCATGTCGAACTTGAGGCACACAAAAGTAATTCTTACTGAACTAATATAATTATTCCAGATATCATTGCACAGATGATACAAAAAGTCTGAATTAATATAATCATTTCATATTATCATTGTGCAAGAAGGCTATTTGCTCCAGACATGTAAATTTCCAGAGTCTATTTCTATAGAGAATTGTGAATTGTGCCAGGAATTCAAATGTCAGCAAATAGCATCATATTTAGAAAAATTAACCTGGACTACAATGCAGAGTACATTCTGGTTTTAGAAAGTTTTACTCAAAATCCTTTGAGTTGGATATAGAATTAGAATCATTTCTATGCAACTATGTCCTACTATTATGCTTTGCCCTAGGTTTGAAACTTAGTAGTTTCAAAGTTAATTTTTGAAAATAATGTTGTTGTACTATATATATATATATATATATATATATATATATATATATATATATATATATATATATATATATATATATATATATATATATATATATATATATATATATATATATATATATATATATATATATATATATATATATATATATATATATATATAGTTTAAAATTGTTGACAAAGAAATAAGGGATTTCTGATATAGCTATATCAGATATATATATATAGCTATATATATATATATATATGCAGCAATAGTCCAATATTTGCCCTGCTATAGAATTTTATAATCAAGATGTTCTTCACATTTTTAAATACCTAACAAAATATCTACATAATCTATGGATCAAGGTAAGAACTGTAATTCAAAACATTTTAGAAGAAATAACAATAGTCTGAAGAGTATTACTTGTCTTTTAACAAATAATAATTATCTATAGAATTTGATGATAATCCGAAACAGATACAAGTAGATAGTTCCAGCACTCCATGTTATTTACATTAATTAGAGATTCTGAATGATTGTTGGACAAGCCTGCAGTTTTCTTGGCAAGATTTTCTGAAACAGCTTGCTATTGCCTTCTTCCTATGGTTGAAAAAGAGTGACTAGACAGTCATCCCACTGACTTCACACTTAAGGCAAGACTATAGTCATAGTCTCCCAATTTCTAATTGACTGGCCCAACTGCTATATTAAACAGTCTCTCTCTCTCTGTAGTGTCATATATATGTATTATGTGTATTAAAATTTTGTGGTAAACAGCTTTAATTGCAGCAACTGGGCAATTCATATTTTCATAATTTATTTCTACTACAGAGATGACCATGTGTTAAAAAGCAGCGTAACATCACGCATTGTATAATCTTGAAGAATGATTTATTGAATATTGACATTCTCTTTTCTATCCCAACTAGTGATAAATGTAGCGATACGCAAAAGAAAATCTTTATGAAAATAATTTGATTATTATGGCACATGTGCAAATGTTGTAGGAACCAGAGTTCAATTCTAAATCAGTCAAAAGGTTAAATGAAGCTTTCATAATGTTACCTACTATGTCTGAATTTCTAATTTAATGCAAAAACTCTTTCTGATTTAAAATAAATTGATCTATCTGTATTTGCTTTCCTATATTTTGAACAGGATGATAACAATAGGAACATAAACATAAAGTATACATAAACCATCTTTGGGCATTAAACTGTTACAAGATTTTCTTTTTAAAAAATGCAAGAATAATTGTGCATTTTTACAAGAAAAAGGGCAGCGATGGCAAAAAGGAATTAAAGCAGAAAAAAGTACATAAGGTGTTCATATTTTATTCACATTTAAACCTTTGCAAATTCTTTTTTTTTCACATTTCCAGAAGAAATAATTTTGTCTTAAGTGATATGAAAAATAATTATAAGGAAACTTATATAACTATAGTTATATTATAACCATAGCTATGGTAACCGCTACTGTTATTTTACAAACTTTTACTTTGACTAAACTATGGAATAAAGAAATCTTTATTCAACATTTTAAAAGTAGCTCCATTATGTTTTTCATTAAACTTGTTTTAACACACCAAGAGAAAAAATGAAACTGTAACTCTTGATTATTCGCCAATTTACAGTATTAAAAAAAGAATCTGCGCCACAGGTTGGCAGCTTTCCATATTTACAGTAAGCATCTAATGTTTCTCCCAGACAAAGGACAAAGGATTCAGTGATTTGTGGTTTGTGCAAAACCTGGAGGACTGGATTGTGTCTTGTCCCTCAATAAGATAATCAATATCAATTTTAACAAAGTAGCACCAAGGAATTGTTGTATTCAGTTATTATTTTTTAAACCTCTTATGTACATCAGTAGCATATTACTCAAACTGGGGGCAAAGTATAAACATTTGTACAGTAAGAAAAACATTCTGAATTAATAAAAACATTTTTACCATTACCGTGTTTCCCCGAAAGGAAGAAGTGTCTTACTTTCTTTTTATCCCCAAAAGCCCCACTATGTCTTACTTTCGGGGTACGGCTTATATTGATTGGAAAACAATTGTCAGTTTTATTTTAAGTATTTTAAGTATATTAAGTATTTTAAGTATTTTAAGTATTTAAGTATTTTAAGTATTTAAGTATTTTAAGCAGGAGGCGGAAGTGGGCAGGAGTAATATGTCTTACTTTCGAGGTACGACTTATATTAGCCGACCCCCTGAAAACCCCGATACGTCTTACAATCGGGGGTGTCTTACTATCGGGGAAACACGGTAAATCAAATAGATATTCTCTTCTAAAATTACCCCTTGCCACTATTAATTGCCTCATAATCTACACCACTATTTGCAGAAAATGCTAGCAATATCTACTAATTCTTCCATTGCAACATCAATTTATATGAAAGCCCCCTTAGATATTATAAATAAGCTGAGTTTCTAGGGGAAGATACTCTGCTCCTGCTTGATTCACTATTCTACGGCATAAAGCTGAGCAAACCTAGTTCAAACAAATGCATGTTTTTATGAGTTTCCAAATGAAGCAGGAAAAATGCTATGGAAATTTGCCACTTCGGAAACCAAAAGCAATTTATACTTTCTTCAGCTTTCTATAAACTAGAGAACCTAAATCTTGAAGGTACCCTTCCAATCGCCTTTAAAACCACAATAAAACTGTATGTTAAAATAATATATGAGAAGATTATTAATAGAGTTATATATCTAATTTTTTTTTGTCTTGGTTCCATTGGAGTAGAACCTCTGCACAGCACTCAAAGGTTAGATGCAGCTGTCGGTTTAAAATACTGGTTGCGAAAATGAAATGTAATCTTGCTCATTCAGAGCATTATAATTTACTAACACAACAGCCAGACTACAGAGTGAGATTATATTGCTAATTGCCTGAGTAGTCAGGAAAGGATTCTCAATTTTGAATATGGAGAAATAAACCAACTCACTAATAGAAGTGAGGTGCAAATGCAGGTTAGGAATATGAGGGAATATAGGAAAGAAACGGCCAGGGATGGAATACAGAGCTGTTGAATAAGGCAGTGACAGATCCAGAAATTATTTTTAGGACTTGCCGTCCTGGCAGGAGACATGTGATATAGTTCTAAAGTCTGGAAGTTACAAAAGCAAATTAGTTCAATGTCAAGTATTTAGGAATCTCGTTTTGCCAGCTGGTCTCCTCCAATTATTTCAGAAGCTAGTTTCTTTAAAAATAATCTCAATAATGCCAGGGATACATTAGAAGTGGAAAGGAAGGAAAGAAATCAAACAGTTCTTAGACCACTTGTTTAAAATCATTCCATAAACAAGAGATTTTTAAAATGTTATACTCTGGAAAAAGCTAAGACTTGCTTTACTTCATGTAAATATAGCCTGATCTTGGGACATATCTATTCTTATACTGTATCTTCACAACTTCTAGGTATGTACACTATAATTCTCCATTGAGATAAGAGGCATCATAGTACCTTGGAGGAATGGAAGAATACCTTATCAGCAAAGGAGAAGAAACTACTTGTTGAAATTACTTGCTGTGATCTAACACTGTTGTATTATTGCTTCACCTTATCCCACCCCCACAAGAACCAACAAATGGAAGCAAGACAAAATTGGGCCTTAATGAAAAAAAAAATCAAAAAAGCAGAATTCAAGAGTAACATTTCAGGATCTTCATTTTTATCAATCAATCATCGTGAATTCTCTGTTTAAATATTCCAGAGATGAAGAACATTTGAAAATTATCTCTTTAATGATTATATGACTACAATAAATTCCGTATTTAAAGTTTAAAGAGGACTCTAGGTGTATCTCTTAAAAAGCAGTAACATACAAGGGAAAAGACAAGCAAATAAAATGTACTCTGAACATTAAGTACAAACCGTACTCTTTTTTCCCCCCAACTCTCTAATGTGGGCTTCAAAAGCAAAGGATCATATTAGTTTGCCCAGCACAGTGCTCTCTGTGTGGTACTTACTAAAGGTGCCAACAACTGCAGTGCTAAAGTTGCAGGAGAACCTCCTACACATCCTTATTCTATAAAGTCCATAGCTGAGAAATACTCCATTCCTCAGTCCAGAGTGTCCGCAAGAAAAAAAAGCAGCACAATGCTGTGCCAATGTAACTCCTGTCCTTTTGCATTTACACTATGAGAATGCATGTATGTATAAAAGGGGCAGAGCCTACGTCGCAGGGTTGTTTTCATTATGTTCACAAATGAATTAGATTCTGTGCATGTGTCTTCTTAGGTATGAAGCTACATTTCCTATTCCTGTTTTGGCAAGGATGGGAAGAGGATGAGAGCATATCCTTGACTTACAACAGTTCAGGATGAGTGACTGTTCGAAGTTACAACGGCATTGACAAAAGTGACTTATGACCATTTTTCACACTTATGACCATTGCAGCATCCCCATGGTCACATGATCAAAATTCAGATGCTTGAGAACTGATTCCTGTTTATGACAGTTACAGTCCCAGGGTCATATGATCATGTGACCTTCTGAAAACAAAGTTAATGGGAAAGCCAGATTTATTAACTGTGTTACTAACTTAACAACTACATTGATTCACTTAACAACTGTGGCAAGAAAGGTCATAAAATTGGGCAAAATTCACTTAACAATTGTCTCACTTAGCAACAGAAGTTTTGGGCTCAATTGTGGTCATAAGTTGAAGACTACCTGTAATGGGCAGGAGAAAAGTTGACACTAAACAGAGTGCCCAGAGATTCTCCAGAAACTGAGTCTAGAGAAACTTGTATGAGACACCCAGAATTGTACTGTCACAACTTAAGATTGTATCCAGACAGGTCTTACAACTTAATCACTTCTGCCTGATTCACATACTTTTATAACAGATCAAGAATAAATTTATAGATGATATAATTCATTTGTAATTTTTCCACCTTTTCCCTCATTCTTCCATTATTTTTCTTTCCAGATACAAAGTTACAATGGAAAAGTACAATGTGCCTTTACATTAGTGATGCGAGGAGTTCCCTTAGGCCAAGAGTTACCACACAGAGTCATTTCATCACGAGGCAGCTATTTGTAAATCACTTAATTGATTCATCTGATTCAGTATGGTCTTTACCAATATTAGTGAGCATCAATGTGTTTATACTAACCTGGTTCATTCTTTTGTTTATACCATTTTGCTCATTATTTAGCTTAAAAATATTTAAACTCCTAGAAATCAACAAAATAATTAAATAAATAAAAAACAAAAAACAACAACCAGAAGCTATATAAAATCAAAATGAGTTTCACTTGATAGAAAACTATATTTACAATCTTAAGGAAAGAGATAACATTTTAAACATCTGTATTCAATATTTCAAAGGAAGAATCTATTCAGAATTAATTCATATATATCTGTAAAATTGAGACAGGTATGACTAATACAATCTTAACTTAAACATTTTTAAAGAATATTTATAGTGATACAATTTCTCTCACATTTTTAATATATTTGATAAACAAGAAACATAATTTCCAATATTTTCTTGCATAAAACTGACAGATAACAACAAAACAAAACTAAATTAAGTTCCTTTGTTCCATCTTTTCATACATGAGAGGAATGGAGGATAGTGATATTAGCATTTATTACTAAAAAATGTTGGGCACTTTCTCTGATTTCTACAAAACTGTCCAACAAAAATGGGCATTATCACCAGACAATCCATGCAACAAAATTTAGAAAAGTTTTCACTAATATGAGGAAATTTTAAAGGGGTGTAGTAACATCTATGAATTATTTCATAATAAATTATGGATGATATGTTCAAATATATTTAAACTCTATGCCCTGAAGAATTCCAAGATAATTAATTCATCAAAATCAAATTCTGACTCCATCTATTCTAAAGGTTTTTAACAGACCCAATATTATCTGCTATAAGAGTTCTATATAATGATTAATTTTTTGTTGTTGTAGATGCAATGAGAATAAAGCTTCAGGCAAACACATTTTTCCAATGTCCTAAAATGATTCTCATAAACACACATATGTGTGCATGCACACACACACACATGTAAACACATACTATTCAAATATGTATTTGAATGGTAAGATTTTCTGAGCTTAAGAAAAAATGTTAAACTTATGTCTTTTGAAACCAACTTAAAACATGTGAGAAATTTAATTAAAATAGTGTTTTATTTCAAATATGTAACTAGCATTGTTTTCTAGCAATATACATTTCACCTGAGTCACATATTGATTCCACAAAATTAGAACTTAATAATAGATGGCTGCAATGGAACGCTTTGTATAGCAATATGTGCACCTTACCCAGAAAAATGTTACAAATATTTTTTGGTGTTAGAAAGCATCCTGGAAGACTAGGAAAAGGAACTGAAAGCAAACTTATAAGTCTGTCTGTCTGTCTGTCTATCACTTCTTAAGACTACCAGAGATATAAGCAGCAACATAAAATTGAAATATAAAAGTCAATAATGTAAACAAAATAAATTTAATTGAAGCAGCAAAATCTAGAATGACTTTTCAAAAGTATTATAATGATCAGAATATCTGATTACTTCAAAAACAGATAGCCATCTCTGAAAATGGCTGAGCAAAGATCCCTGGGGCTGACATTCCCTCAGATTTAGGGCTTTCAGGAGCTTTTTGAACTAGATTTCACTTAGATGCAGAGAGTCACCTCAGAGCAGACTATTTCAGAATCATTCAGACTAAGAGCCATATAGGGCTTTAAAGGTAATAACCAGCCCTTTCAGCTGCATCCAGATTTTTCTAGCAAAATAATGCACCTCTTTTGTTGTGATGATAAATGGTTTAATTTAGGGATTCCCATAAGTACTCAGGCTGCTGCATACTGAACTAGCTGAAACACCCAAAGATGTTCAAGGAAAGCCTCACATAGGATTTTCAACAGTCCAGCTACAAGATGAAAGTGTGTGAGTCACTGCAAGCAAAACTTTGTATTCAGGAATGGCTGCAGCTGCATACAAGATATAATTGTACAAAGACCCTCCACAACATATCCACCATTTGCTGTTTGAAAAAATCTGGGTCCAGGAGAACCTGCACAGTAGAGATACTTAGTACGGTATAATGGCTACAGATAGTCCTTGAATTGCAACAGTTCATAGTGACCATTCAAAGTTACAATGGCACTGAAAAAAGTGACTTATGACTCTTTTTCACACTTATGATTGTTGCAGTATCCCCAGAGTCATGTGATCGAAATTCAGATATTGGCAACTGACTCATATTTATTATGGTTGCAGTGTCCTGGGATCATGTGATCACCTTTTGCAACCTTCTGACAAGCAAAGTCAATGGGAAGCCAGATTCATTTAACAACTGTGTTACTAACTTAACAACTGCATTGATTCTCTTAACAACTGTGGTAAGAAAGATCATAAAACGGGGCAAAATTCACTTAACAGAAATTTTGGGCTCAATTGTGGTCATAGGTTGGAGACTACCTATATATCAATGATCCCTCACCCATACTGGTGGGTTATCTGTCCCAGCAGTTTCATAGTTAACTCAGGAAGAGGAGGGATAAAGTCTTGAGCACCTTTGTCTCTCTCTATCACTAGATGGAACTAACAATTCAGGAAGCAAGATACACAAAACAGTGATTCTCACTCTGAAAGCTCACAGCCAGAGAAGAAGGATACCATGATTGAAGATATCAGAAGCCACCAAAAGATCAAGCAGGACTTTGTTCTGGTTCTGGCAGAAATCACCAATAAAAGCTACCAAAGAACTTTTGTTCCTACAACAGATTTGAATCCTGACCAGAAAGAATCTAATTACTCCATTTTATATAGGACTCTGTAGTCACAATCAAATAAATTTCTAAATGTAAGCCACCCAGAGTCACTCTGGATAGTGATATGGGCAAGATAAATTCAAGAAACAAACAATCTTAAGTTGTTCTTTGGTGTAGCTATAATTTCTTGAAGAGAGAGGACACCAATGCTTTTTCAAGGCAGGAAATTTACGTTCACCTGTACCCTGGTGTTCTTAAAATTCCAGATATAATCACCAACCCAAATGATCTCCTATCTCTGGGCTTCACTGGCTAGAAATTATCCTGAGCTACAATCTTTCCCATCCTAGCTAAAGATGCTGACAAGCAGAACATAGACACTTCTGCAGGTACCTTCCATGTCTATCAAAATTCTCAGTTATCTAGGTCTTGGATATGAAAGGAAGAGACCTTCCCATTAGAATCTGAAGTTAATGCTTCAATTCTACTTTTCCTCCAAACTTTGTTGTTGTTGTTGTTTTTGGCACATTGTGTTATTGTGTTATTCTCTTTTGGATCAACTTACATTTCATGTCATCTTATCTATTTATTTTCATGGATTGCTGCTTTTTATAATGATTTGACCTCATCCAAAATTTATTTGTAATGGGACAATTTCTTTGGCTTGTTGAATATTTTCCAGTTTGTGTGAGAGATATATCTCACACAGCTGCTTCTTTCCTAAAACTGTTGAAGTTTCAACATCCAAAGAATAGATATTTAAGGAAGGTCCCAGCTGAACAAGATAAAAGCAAACCTGGATAGAAATAAGAAACAAAAAGATGGAAAGCCATTAAAACCCATTATTTTTCCAGGCATTATAGCTAGTTGAGCAGAATCCCCTTTTGATTGTTATATTATGGTGCTTAGTCAGCATTTTATATTTTCAACTTTCTATTGTATTAATGTTATGCAGTTTGTTTGTTTTTTCTTTTTTAGGTTTACTGTCTGTTTTTGTGCTGTCTATTGCTTGAAAGTTATATTTTTAGATGGTTACCCTATAAATTTAGTTAATAAATACAGAAATCTGCTTTTTCTCCTTTCCTTGAAAGAAAGGAGAACTGTAATCTTGAGAACTCCATTTTTTTCTGTATTCTCAAGATCCAAATGAGGGGCAAAGCTTTCATTTTTTGGCTCACCATCACTCTTAGATTATTAGAGATTTCCATACCTTCCAAGCTTGCCCATTTTTAGTCTTCTGTGAGAGGCACAAGGATTCCTCTTCCTTTGTTCATGCCTTGCTTGCTTTAAATAGCTGCTGGCAGGTTTAACACCAGTCTTGTCTTGCCCATTCAGACTGTTGCTCTGGAAACAGCCATGCAGCATCAGATATAATCAATTGCTGTTGTTCCTCTATATTAATTCTTTTCATCATCTTCAGACGTACATTTGGAAAGCATATTCCTCTCTACTATAACAACTCAGGCATATAAATAAAGTCTACATGGTTGAGCATACATCTATGCCAAGAACCATAAACAGAATTTATTTCTAAGTAAGGTTCTCTTATGAACCTTTAAGAAAAAAAGTCTTTTTCTTTATCAGTTTTTGCACACTAAAAATATGGTATAAATGAGTACCAGAGGACAAGAATTATGGAGTAAGTAGAACATTTAACTACTAGTCCCTATCTGTCCAGAACCAGACAGCAAATCAGCAACATTATTAAGTCACGTATAGTTTGGTGAACAAGAGAACTGTTTCAGAAAGAATCAGCAAATTCAGAGTTATAGCTCCTAGGAATCAAATAACTGTAATTTTACAAAATATGTTAACAGCCAAGTGCCATCGTGGAACATACAGTAAATACCATGATGATAGCAAAAAAAGCATAATATTTTTAACTCAGGTATTATCTATAAATAATGACGATTGGTTTTTATCTGAATTTAAAATATTAGCCATATTACTAATATATTATGTCACTATTAACAATGAAGGAAACAGTATTTTTTCAGCTTTTTCTGTCCAGTATTATTTTCTTAACTTCACCCATGAAATCATATAAACTATGTTATTATTATAATCCAGAAAAGAATGTTATTCTACTACATTATTAAATAATTGCAATAATTAATAAGTATTCTAGCCATCCACAATATAAGATACAATACACTACTAGATTAAAATATTAAAAGCTAAAAAGAATCTTAAATTGTGCTCAAACAAATTGTTAATTAATTAGCATTAGCCATCAATGATACATCTCTGGGTAAAGACAGTCTTTACTCAGTCATTCAGTCTTAAAATACTTTGGTGAAGAAGACTTAAAATAATCAGTAGGCTGCTAACCTTTGTAATTAGTCAGGGATTTAAACCTGCCTCCATCAGTCCAGCCATGTATGATTCTCCTCTTACCTTCTAAAAAACGTCTGGACAGAATCACACAGTCAAACATTAGCAATTGAATATTCTCCTCTTTGAGCTAGCAAGATATACAAAACAGTTTTCTTTTAAGATAAACCTAAAATAGCAGGCACAGAATAAACTCTCTGGGGGAAACTTTTGAAAAGATTAATATTATATAATCCTAGGAACCTAGCCACATCTTGTGCTGAAATGTTTACTAAACTTCTTACCGTAACAAATTATCTGCCAGAAAAGACCTTGAAGGTCAACCTTGGCAACAATTAAAACTAATGGAAAGTATTCATCCCTAAGGCAGAGTTACAATATCTTGCATGCTGTATACTTTATTACTTTCACTTTTTAATTATTCATTGAAACCTCTGTTATATTCCAAACAACAACCTCAGGTTCTTCAGATTTCCATTTGAAATGCTTTTTTCAGCTCAAGGGCATACATCTATACTTCCATTTGCTAAATATAATATAGTTTGTGATAGAGAAATAACAACAGTTATTAGTTACTCTTTCCTTCTACAGCTATCCCAAGACTACTCGATAGAACTAATAAAGAAATGTGAATCCACATTTATCTACTGCAGTTTTACCAAGAAAAAAAATCCATTTTCTACCAGCTTTTTCTTTTTCTTTGCCAACTGGGGTCATTTTTATTCTTGTCTCATTTGCAGTAGCAGCTCACACTAGCACATTTTTTAAAAAAGGAACTCTGAGTTCATACCAGGAGATAGCTTCATAAAATAACATTTAAGCTTAGCTGCCATTTTCAGCTAAGTCAGTGAAAGAAATCTAAAATACTTAAATAAAGGAATAAGGCATGTGTGGACTTAATAGGTACATTACACACAACCTGTAAATTTTAATTAACTTTACTGGAAAACATGCATAAATTAACTGGAAATTGAAGTAAAGCACATTTTAAAATAGTATTATTTTAAAATAATATACTGTATTTTATTCTAATATAGTATATAATCATAGTAATGAAGCATTTCCACAAAGGTAGTGGCACAATTATTAGCAAATTTTATACCACTAAGAAAAAGAGTAAGACAAGGCTGTGTAAATAAGAAGAATTTCCAGATTTGCTATGAGGGCTTCATATCAAGATGCAAAAAGGAAGGTACCAATGAATTAAATGTGGACTTGGAGTTTCTTTTTTTTTTTTTTTGCAAGAATTGAAACCCCTGCTAACCACAGCTGGACAATCAGTTGCACAACTCTCCATCCATAATGCAAACCAAAAAATAATCCTTTTGTTATGTTAAAAGGTAAAGAGGCAGAATCTCCTCCCAAAGTCCAGAAAATTGTAGTCCTGCTTATGGAAGTGCTATTGTCCCACCTCAAAATATTAATGGTAGCTCCAGGTTACCAAACATTATCCTGTTCTGACACAGCTTCTCTTGAAATGGACTGTTAGACAAAAAAATCCAACTAAATTCTATTTAAATCCAGCATTTTGTTTCTCATCAAATAAAATGTCTCAGATGTTCACATGCGAAAATAGACACATACTATTTTCCTACAGCATATATTTGGAACTTATAGCCTCTAATCCAAAGATAAAATTGGGTATAAAACTAATAAACTTCATACTTCTACATGCTAAGAATTTTTCCAATGCAATAAAAGCTATCCAAGTTAGATAGCTGAACACCTTGTGATAATAATTTCCATGGGTTAACTTGCATTGGTTCTGCATGTTCCAAATCTCTTTCCAAGCAGTTTCCCCAATTGATATCTGGTCCCTGTATTTTGGGAAAGAGAAATAATTTCTTTTTGATGATTTTTTATTATGTTGGCCCTTAATTGCTTGCCCTTAAGCTAAAGAACCCCATTCTATATTTGGTTGCAAGCTATCTCATGATCATTGGTTGTCCTCTTTTGAACTTTACCCAGTGCACCATTTTTCAAAAGTTGCAAATAGGGACATTTCTGATGTGAACACATAACATATTCATATAAAATACACAGCCTTATAATCTGCAAGCCACCAAGAGTACCTTTAGGGGAGATGGGCAGCATAATACATACATACATACATACATACATACATACATACATACATACATACATACATACATACCCACAAGATAGATAGATGGATGGATGGATGGATGGATGGATAAATGGATGGATGGATGGATGGATAGATACCGTAGATAGATAGATAGATAGATAGATAGATAGATAGATAGATAGATAGATAGATAGATAGATAGATAGATAGATAGATAGATAGATAGATAGATAGATAGATAGATTTAAAAGGTTTTACAACTTTGAAAGTTTGTATTATTTGGTATATTTATATAGTGGTCTATCTCATGTGACTCTTGGGCAATGAACAACACTAAAGTTAAAAACTTCATAACAATTTTAAAATAATCTAAAATAAAATAAGTATATAATGTAAACATATAAAATAAACAAAAACAAAGATTACTTTCCAACGAAGTGGGAAAAAGATCACTTAATCTCATACAGTCACCTTGTAGCTCTTTTGACAGATTAGTAATGGACAGATCAGGTTTTACCAGGGTATATATATGTAACTTTTTTTTGCCCCAATATATATATTTCATGCTTCCTTGACCTGAACCACATCTGCCATTTAACTGACCATTCACTTGTTTAAAAAGATCTTTCCAGAAATCTCTTGTGGTTTTTATTACCTAAAGTTTTAGTGTCCTATACAAACTTGGCTAGCATACTGTTCACTCTTCAGTCAAGATCACTTATAAAGAAGTTAAAAAGCAGCAGTGTCCAATTTCTGAAAGACTTTGCTTCTTATTTTACTTCATTAAGAAATGTCCATTTCTCTTCTTGCTTTCTACATTTTAACTTGGTACAATTCTATACATGAGAATCCTTTTTCATCTATGTTTATTTAAAAGGTTTGGATGAGGGATAATTCCAGTATGGAGTGTCAACTACATCAAGTGACTGATGACAAGCTCATAGAAAAACTAACAATAGAGATATGATATGATATATTTTGAAGAATCAATGCTAATTTTTATTTAGCAAGATTTGTTCCTCTATATACTAATTGGTTCTATTCTTTAATTTCAGTTTCCCTAGAACAGGTGTTAATTGCCTATAATTTTATGGATCTCCCAAGATCCCTTTCCAAAAAATTGGTATCACATTTGCTATTTGCAATTTATCTGGCACTGGGATTGAATTGAAGACCATGTTATACATATTTGATATATCAGGAATTTCTCATTTGAATTCATTTAAGAACTTTCAATTAATGTCATCTGAATCAGCCAACTTTTTGTGTAGCCTTTTGTGATGTCCTAGAATATCTAAACTTGCTATTTCACTTCTATTTATTCCAATTCCCTCATTAAGAAATTTAATGTAGGCATAGGCATCTATCTTGTAACTTCTACAGTAAATCTCATTGGACTCATGTTGGAAGCACCAAGTGCTTCCGGGTTGGAAGGATTAGCTGGTGACATCACCATTGCCCAAGGGATGCCCTGATGTTCCCAGCAGGAGCTAGAGCTAGAGTGAAGAACAGGAACTCATCCTGCCTATGGCAGCACTCAGGTCTCGAATGTGGGCTTGCTACTTGTCAAGCCAGCATCCTAACCATATGAGCCATTGTGCTCTCTACAGTAAATACACACAGTAAATGTAAACAATTCAATCAGCTTATCTGCAATGTTGAAAAGTACCTTAAGTACCTACTCCACTCTTTTGTTATCAAAAGGACGGACTTCTTTTGAAGTTTCGTAGGGGTGTGAGAGGTTGATGTTTTTGTTTTATACATAGTTAAAGATATTCTTTTTGTTTCCTGTTTTGTTTTTTGTGATATGCTCCTCTAATTCTTTTTGTTCTTTTTATTATTGTGTTCCTTATGTGTTGTGTTCCATTCTTTTATTAATGAGGCAGGATTTCTACATCCTCAAGAAATCTTTTTAACATTTATTGCTTCATGAACACCTCTAGAGCAGCAGCCCCCAACCTTTTGGGCACTAGGGACTGGTTCCGTGGAGAAAGATTTCTCTATAGACCAGAGGGGGCATGGGTTTTGCATGCTGCCTGTACCCGCAGATGGGGCTTCACTTGCTTACGTGGCCCATTTGCTGACATACCACGGACTGATGCCAGTCCACAGATTGGGGGTTGGTCATCCTGGCCTCTCATAGATTTGGTTGCCACTCTCTTATACTGGTGAATACATTCCAGTTGAACTTCAATTATTGCATGGAAATCATAATTCAAATAACTTCCAAACAATGAAGAAATCTGGTCCTCTTGATTTTTTTGTTTCTTTTTCGCCAGTCCCCTGATGTTTAAAAGTTCCAGTTTATAGATATATGTAATTATGTTGGTTCCTGTTGTCAAATTCCTTACTTGTGTAATATGCTAAATTTAACCACTTTATTAGTAAATGTTTCCAATCCATAATCATTTTTAAACTAAATCTATGATTTTAACCCCTCTTATTTGTTCCAAAACTATTCTAACACATGAATGTTGGTGCCCTGAAGATGTGATATGATCAAGGCAAACAGGTCTGAAACTAAACAATGTATCCCAAATCAGAAATATTGTTGTTGAAATACCTATATATGGAGGGCATAAAGTCACTGAGAGTCATATTTTATCAACCTAATTTACCTCATAATGCTGATGTTGTAGGAAAAATATGTGCAACTTTGCTTTTACACCCATCTGCTTTTTTGTCCCTCTATGATGAAACAGTTAGAAACTGTTGAAAGATAGCCTTCTTTGCAGAAGAACTGTGTCTATAACATTCAGTATCCAAAGCTTAAGTCAACTGCATAAGAGCTCCACAATTGTTTATCTGTATATTATTTCTTCACTTTTCAACCTTATTGCAACCAGATATGAATTCTTTTATCAGAGAACTTATTTCTAATAATTCAAACTGTCTTTATTTAAAAAAGAAAGAGAATGACAGCAAGCCAATGGAATTTGTAGAATACATGTTGTAAATCAAGGCTCACATCTAGAACTGAGACTAAGATGTTTAAATATTTATTGTATTACTTTTTCTCAATATACAGAGTTAACTTGTTGTTTTCTCTAAAAGAGACAACAAAATTTTAATCACTTTATGTAATTTAGACTCTGAATTATGATATTACTAAAAATAGAGTTCCTAGCCATTGATTTTATTTTCCTAGCCTTAAATTTTATTTTTATTTTTTCAAAATATATATAATAGAAGAAATCCGACTCTTAGTTCTGTTGCTATTGTTATTCTTCAAAAATTGAAAGAGCAATACTGACATTTCTATTAATTTTTTAAAAAATGAAAAATATTATATAAATCACTAGTGAATTTGCCAAAATACCTTTCATCCTAGTTTCCGGCCCACACTTCCATTTCATTATGAAGATAGCTAACTCTTCAATTTATGGAAGATAACAAATAAATTGCTAAGAGTCAACTGGTGAAAAATTCTAATTTTGGAGAATTTTGGATGAAGGGAGACTATATTGTCACTAACCTAATAAAAATTAAGGAAGGGAGGATAACAAGCAAATTTTGAATGGTACAAATGCCTACCATTTGTTCTTCACTTATAACTTTATAATTATTCTTAATGATTAACTGAGCACACCATCTTTAAATTCTCACTAATACATTTCAGAATTTAATTTTAATTACCTCTGTTTATATACAATGGATTTTGTTCTATTACCTCAATTTCCAAAGAAAGCAGAATATCATTTATAGTCTTTCTGTCACTCTAACAATTCAGCCTTTTTCCTGACTATCCTGTGTTATTCTCTTCAGGAATTGTGCCTCCACAGGGGCAAGCTGCCCTGTACAACTACCAGTAGTAATGCAGTCCCAGAAGATTGTAAACTTCTAATATTATTATGTAATTTATATACA
The DNA here is from genome assembly GCA_034064705.1 of Bothrops alternatus. Taxonomy (NCBI): domain Eukaryota; kingdom Metazoa; phylum Chordata; class Lepidosauria; order Squamata; family Viperidae; genus Bothrops; species Bothrops alternatus. The sequence continues at coordinate 11,115,680 of JARGCV010000081.1, forward strand.
TTAACTATATGCATCCCAAGACAATTCTTCTTCATTCACTGAGGAAAGCCAAAAGTTTGGACACACATGTTTTAACTGAACGGATACATGCTAAGCTTAGTCATTCCCTTCTCCAGCTCACCGGATGGTGAAGCAGCCTTCCCAGGATGTCAGCAGTTTGGGCAACTTGTCCTTGAGGAAATGATCTCTTTACTTTTGAGGTTGAAGGAGTTAGCAAGAGGTAAGTTGGTAAAGAATATACAGATGCTGTTGTTTCACTGAACACAGTTGTGAATCTTTTGCACAGGAAAGTTTTTATCTTTCTGAAGTTTTAAAACAGTGGCAGAGTGGGAAAAAACTTGCACTTTTTCAAATACTTTCCTCTGTAGTTACATGTAGTGGCAATAGAATTCATAATTTTTGAACTCTTTTATGTGAGCTTTTTTCCATATTTCTCTATTTTAAAAAAAGTCTTTACATATAGTTAACTAGGACTCAACAGAACTTACCTTTGGAAAGACAAACAGAAATGCATAGTGAATTCTTTCAATTCATTAATTCTTAAGATACATTCCTATTTCACAACTTTTCATTCAACTGTTCAGATTATTGCCTCATTCAATCAATTAAAATACTATTTTATATCTAAGTTATAAGATTTTTAAATATTAAGCTTGTAAATAATGAACCTAGCTAGGTATCACCAATTAGCTATTGTAATATAAAAAAAATAGCTAATTCTGACAGTAGACCTATAGATTAAATTGGCAGTTGGAGAAAAACATTCCAAAAGAAGGAAATGGCAAACTACTGTCATATAATTGCCAAGAAAAATATATGAATGTGTCCATGAAGTCTTCATCAGTTGTAGTAGACTCAAGGGCTACTAATCATTCTTATGCATAAATTAAGATAAGTACAATCATAAAATCATTATCAAATATAAATAAAATAATGAAACAAAGATTAGGAAATTGTGACATGGTAAACATGCTTGACAATGATAAAAAAAAATAAACCTAAACTTCAGCATGAAAATCTACTGTATAATATTTATGTGTGTACAAGTGTGCCTCACAGATTTCAATAGAAAATATTCCAAAGACCAGGTGCCACACCACTCAGAAGACTAACCTACAGATACTTGGATAAGGACTTAGTTTTAGCACAGAAAGCAGGACCTTTGATGATCATTCAGGTCTACACTAATAAAAGGCATCTGTCAAATATCCTGGTCTCATTATCTCAGAAGCAAAATGGTGAATGTGATTCAATAGCTAACTAGCAGCAAGTGCAATTTACCTCAATCAAGTTCTAATATGTGATGACCAGTGGTTCCACTCAGAAATGTGACAGCCACACTATCCCTCATAAAGGGGTATATCAGCTGATAATAAACAGTGTTGGCCACAGAGGTCACTTGACAATGATAACTTTAGGAGCAACACTATGTTTAGACTACAAAAAAGTTGTAGAACTTTTTATTTATTTGAATCCCACCTTTATTATGTTTTACAAATAATTCAAGATGGCAAACATGCCCAACATACTTTCTCCTCCTATTTTTCCCACAAAAAAACAACCTTATAAGTGGATTGGGCTGGCATAGAATGACTGGCCCAAAGTCACCCAGCTGGCTTTCATGGCTAAAGTAGGACTTGAACCACTTTCTCTCTTTTTATGCCTCACACTCCATTTTATTCTATGTAGCAGCATCATATGGAAAGAACACTGGAAATCTGATCAGTACGGTAGTTACAATGATATCTCTCCACACTATAGTCCTAGCAGATGTGTCAGATGTTACTCATACAGTATAATTCAATTCTACAAATTGGTAAACAGAATAAACATGAGGAGCATAGCCAATAATCAGGCACCCATGTTCTACCCCTAGAAAGAAATTGTACTCTTTGAGCATCACCAAATTAGGATCCAAAGAATTAGACAACTAAACATAGACCATCAAATGATTATTTTTTTAAACATTTTTCAGTTAGAAGTCCAGGCCCAATAAACAAAGATGAAAGAAAACATTAAAAAGCTTGTGATTACGTCCAATTCTCTCTCTCAAATAGAAGGATTTTATAACATATCTTTCCATTGTCTTCTAAAATAGGTGAAGAAAATAGATAGATAGACAGACAGACTTAAGAATAGAATTAAGGACTGTCCTAGGAGAAGGACAACATTAGCACAGGGAGAAGATGTCATAAATTATGCATATTTTGATGGTAATAAAGATAACAAATTCTCCACTCTTTTACCATGAATAGAATTGGCCTAAATGAAAAAGTTTGAAAACTATTTAGTTCACCATTATCTTTGAAAGAAAACCACAACAGGTTTGAGCAAGGAATTTGATCATATATAGTACCATACATATTTCCCTTCATAGAAATATTATTTTCATATTGATATCTATAAACAGAAAATTGCAGAAACAATCAGTTTAGAAACATGAATAGAGGTGAATAGGAGAATTTTTTTTTAGATAAATTGGATCTTCCTAGAGTATCTTCATATTCTAGAATATTCTACTGAATATTCTTAACATATATGCTGTCTTCTCAAGCATCTTCCCTAAGAAAACGTGCAGCAGTTAGCATAAACCTTTAGGCAAGGGAGCTACTTTCCAAAAGTTCTCCCTCTCTTAAACGTAACCACTGATACAAAGAAATGTACTATTTGCTAACCTATCACAACTCCTGCCAATTTCATTAAAAAACTAATTAGAATCCTTTGCTTGTAGACATGCAAACAGGTCAACAAGATAGAAGTAAAAGCATCTGGATTGCACTAGTTACATATCCTATACTAAAATTACTATAATTAAAAATTTAGCTTAGTATCACCAAGATGATCTTTATTTTTGTGCAATTAAAATTGTGTATTTTGTTAAATCACTGAAGAGTTGAAAATGAGAACTATTCCTGTTACCCTTTTTATGTCCTTTAACTATTAAAGTAAATAAGAAAAGTCATTTAACTGAGTAAAATATACAAATGCAAACTGAATTGAATATATATGATCAGTTTGATGTGTTGTAAATGTATTATATTAAATTGAAATTCATTTTTTTGAAAATGGCATAAAATTCTAGTATTACACAAACACTGAACTTGAAACAATAATTCACAAGTGGATTGTGTGTGTGTGTATGTGTACATGAAAATGTATTCTTTATTCAGAGAGTCTATCGTTCTGGACCCAATATAAGTCCCACCAATTTTAATTAAGAGTAGACTACATGCTCATCCTTTGTGAATTAATCAGAAGTTTCAAATAAATAAAATTCTTCCTTAATTAAAGCTTCCAAGGAATTACATGCATATCTTTTTATAAATCTTGTTACCTATGTACTTCTATGTTTAGGGATACTTTTAATATTCTAGTCTATTAGATATCACATAATTAACATAATTAACATGAGTTAGGTCAGTACTGATATAAATCAAGTAAAAATAAATTATAGTTTTTCTGTAGTCTTCTAGAAGTCTTCTTAAATCAGTTTTGAGTCACGGCAACTGCAGGAGTCCTAGTCCCTGCAATTTTCTTGGCAAGATTTTTCAGAAGTGGTTTGCCATTGTCTAGAGCTGCTAGAGCTGAAAGAGAATGACTGGCCCAAAGTCATCCAATTGGCTTTAGGCCTAAGGTAGAATAGAACTCGTGGTCCCCTGGTTTCTAGCCTGGTGCCTTAACCATTGCACCAATCTGGCTCTTTGTATCCTACAATGTATTTGAAAATGATTTCGTAAATATAATGTTGAGATTTAAAAATAAAAAATAGTACTTCGCTAACCTATCAGGAACAACATAATGAAACTACAAATATTAAATTAAGGCAACTTAGATCTAGTTGAGGCACTATTTTCTAATTCAGCAATATTTTTATCTTCTTGTGTTCTTAATCTCTCTTCTCTTCAAGGAATACAGTTTTCAAAGCTGATAAAGAGATTTATGAAAAATTGCATTCTTCCCTTATGCCTGAGATAACTTGACATTGGAAGCCAAAAACTCTTGTTGTATGTTATTGATCCTGAGCAACAACACACATTTTTAGTAGATAAAAATTTTTCATACCTGGACTTTCCCCTTTGGATTCTGACCAGAGTCTGAACTAGTATTGGAGTTATAATGGGCCAAAATAAGGAAAATTAACAAGCTACAGGAATCCAAACTAAATGGAAAATGATTGCCAGGTCTTAGTGTGACCTGCTTCAATGGCATAAACAAAATTAAGGCAGTTCACTAGGGAAGTGTTTAGCCGTGCCTTCACACATATACATGCACACAAACACACATAAAGCCAGCAAAACACAAAAATGCATGCTTTTTCAAAGTGACTTTTTGAAAAAAATAATGTTCATTTATTAAGGCAGGTTTATGATATTATGAACCATTTATAATTTTTAATCCATCTGCAGCATTTAACAGAGTCTATATTTATAAAATGTAATTTTCTAGAAACTAGAAGCCCTTGAAACATGAAATCATTTTTTAAATAAAGTAATATAATTTAGTTTAAAGACACAAACTAATTCAGAAGAAGACACCATACAAGTGATTTTCATTTAAGTCTCTCTCTTCTCTCTCCCTCTCCCTCTCTCTCTGTGTGGTATGTGTGTATTTGTGTGTGCGCGCGCGCGTCCTGCCAGTTATCAGATACCCTGTGGGCTAAAGGAGAATGTGGAAGCTGCTGATGTAAAGACCCAGAAGCTCCTCACAATCTATGGAAGTTTCCACCCCAAGTTCTACATTCAGAGACTATACACTAGGCAGAAAGGGGGATGGGTGCGTGGGTAGTCCAGTGAGTGCCAAAGTCATTATTCTGGACGAAGCCCAGAGCATCCAGCAGTATATCAGTAAGGTGGCAACCAAAGTGAAGTGCTGAGAAAATGCTTGAGGCATCAGCAGATGTGGGAAGAACCTAAAGCAGAGGAAGTGCCATGACAAGACAAGCTCCTGCATGGAATGTACCATCAACAGATAGTTGAGTTGTCAGACCCTGGGAAATCCTACCAGTGGCTACACTAGCCAATTAACCAGGCATTTTGGTAGTAGACAAGCAGCAGAAGACAGCAGTGGTGACAGATGTAGTGGTGCCAAGTGAGAGCAACATCAAGAAGGAGAAGAAGAAGCTGGAGAAATAGACAGAAAAATTGGAGAGGATGTGAAAAGTAAAAGTCAAAGTGACTCCACTAGTGATAAGAGCATTCAGGATGGTAAGAATGGTTTTCATTAAGCTGAGAGAGTGGCTGCAACAGATTTTAGGAACATCAAAGCTCTTTATCCAGAAAAGTGCAGGAACAACTAAGATATTATGCAGAAAGCTCAAATTTCTGGGCCTTTGGTAGAGGATTCAAGATTGAGGAACACACATACTACCTATAAAGATGAGAAGTGAATTTGTGTGTATGTCTATCTCTATGTGTGGACAGACAGAGAAAGAGAGGGACAAAACAGAAGGAGGGAAAGAGAGAATTAATTTGGAATATGTATATACTTTTTATTCAAAATAATTAGAAGAATAAATCAATTTGTATAGAAAATAGGAATATCATATACAGTACTACAAAAGTGGAAATATCACATACACTAGTGTTTTATTTTTAAGATTTGAAAAAAAGTATTTTTTCCAATAGGCATATACAAAACAGACTTTAGAGCATAAAACAAGCTATAACTGAAATTATAGCCATGTTAACCCACAACAAATGAAATAAACTGTATTCTTCTGGTAACTAATTAACCACTGACCTTTTAAAAAGTCTTACAAGCAATCTGCTTCCTTTCTTCCAACTGCAGGTGCATTGATTCAACATAAATAAAAATGGAAATCTATTTTAATCTGTATCCAATAAACTTTGAGACCCCTAAGGGATGCAAAATAAAGAATAGTTTCTATGGAATGGTTCCAGTTCAGAACTCTCAACATCAGTGATCAATAGCAGAGATGTGCTGAGCTGTGTTCACCTCTACAATCATCCCTTAATTTGACTATGTTAATACTACATTGGCTAGGAATGATGTGGGCTGGACTCCATCATAATCTGGAACTTGCTTATTCAAATTTAGACTCCCCACATGTGGACACAGACTCTAATTTTATATTCCTTTAATATAAGGAAAAAGAAAATCCTCCAGTGGTAAACTTTCAAAAATTATAATCCAACAAGTGAATTCCAGGAGCACTTCTGGATTTTCACTGAAATATCTGCTTCCATGCCTGACAAGACAAGCCTTCTGCACAAACCCAGTTGACTGAGGTAAAGCCAAACTCTTACCTAAATAAAATTGTGTAATTCTATAAGGTTTACAGCTTTCAACCTTACTCTTCAACTACACATTTGTAAAGAAAGAGGATCCTTAATCACAATCCTAGTTTCAGATAACTAGTTTCCAGCTGGAGAGATATTTAGATTTCACACACATTTTTTAAAGGAACTACTTAAAACAGATGCTCAAATGCATACATGCTGACATAAAAACACTTTCCTGAATTGGCACTAATTAACACAATGAGATATTTTTCTGAACTGTCTTACATACCTAACATCTTTCTATGCCAGATTTTTTTCTGTGAACCAACTGTGTCACCGCCCATGTCTCTGGATTTCCAGAGGAAGACTAAGCGTAACTTAAAGTCATTAAAAGGTTGGCAGACTAACAAAGAATACAAATGATCTGGGAGTGGGAAAAGATAAATAAAAGAACTGGAAATTTTAAAATTACTGATAAAGTTAAGCAGTTACTATGTACATCATGTATATAGCAGATTCCTTGAATTCTGCTAAACAAACTTATTTTCAGGAATTTGTTTGGATTTCAAGTGTTACATCGTCACTGGCTATTGCTAGAATCTAAAAATCAATATGGACATTCTCATTTGGCAGTTATTCTAAATACAATTCCCTCAGCAAGACCCATGGGAGTCAGCCAACATAAACACACAGATCTTCTTTCGACAAGAACAAGTAATATTTTCAAAATAAAGTCTATCGTTCCTCCAAGCAATCTATAAAATGGAAGCATTCCTGCATGTAATTTCCATTTCTGCAGGGCATAGGTATTTCAATTTGTATAGTTTTATGAAAATTATAAGCTTTGGAAAGAAGGTGTAACAGCCATAGGGAAAAAACTATCCAGAACCAAGGAACAAATATGACAGCATACTACATTAGAGTTTGTAATAGCTTCTTAATAATGCTTTTATAAAACAGTTTTAAATGATTGGCTAATATAATTGCCCAGTTGTCAAATTTGGGGTAAAAGTCAAAATCTGATTTTTTTTAACGTGAAGAACAAAATCCAAACCAAGAGACCATTGTTGCCCTGACCTATTTTTCAACTTGTGCTCACTTAAGTTAAATATTTGCAGACTTTGCAACATTGCAAATATCTGCTTGAAAGAACAAGGAATTGCATCTATAATTCCAGTTGTTCCTTAGGCATGAATTAGGGCAGTGGAAAAGACAGAAACCTCATAAAAAATAAAACTCATGGCATCGTTGCTGTGATAGCTGCCCTGGGACCACAAAGATGAAAAAAATACAATCTCTGAGCTCTGGTATAAGCCAGGATACCAAAGGCTCTTTTGGTAAGAAGCTCTTTTTCTGGACTGAACTCTGAGTAAGTATTATGGTAGATTAGAAATCCATTTCGTTCATCTATCTCTTAAGAATGTGGGTTCTTATCTGAAGCCTTGCTTTTTTCTTCCTCCATCACATTTTTTTTCTTTTGTACCAGAAGATTATAAACTTATATGAACCTATATAATACGTTGTATTTTACGATGATTGGCATACCAAAGGTGATTGATAAGCAAATAAATAATTATAATCAAAATACATAAATATATAAGTATTTGTGAATCAATAAGTCAATCTATATTTATGTTTGGTCAAATTTTCAATTTATAACCTTTTTTTCCAGGAGCTTCAGATGGTACATACAAACTCTCCATAACAAAAATTCAGTGAGCTATGTTGGGCTGAGAAGAGTGTCTATCTTAAAGTCATCCAATTAATTACCTTTAGTTTATGGTGGCCTGGAACCTGCATCCTAAGCACCTTATCACAATGACTGCATTTGCTATAGAATACAGTAGCTGGGATTGCAGATTTATCGTCCAGTCCTCTTGCAGATGTTTCAGTCTTGTTTGAAGGTACGTGAGTTTAGGGCTGCAGCCTAACTCATGCATTACCCAACTGAAATCAGACTGATTTCTATGCAATGGGCTAAATACTTCTTGACTATAACATCAAGCATCTACATTATCCATAATATTACATTATCTGAAAACTTAGAAACAAATAACTTCTTTTTTTAAGTAACAGGTTTTCCTGAAACTATGCAAAAAACCAGTCTCTTCAGTTTTATTTTATTTTTTCAAGCAACTAAGACATTTTCTTAAACTACTTTTAGAAAATTAAGTGTCTGGTATTCTCATGAATTTAGAACTGTGCTCACTCAGATGCACATTTTAATAAAATACTGCATATTTTAATTTTTCATATATTGCTCAACAAAGTGACATACATAACAGTTTCTAGCTTTAAGTCTTACATCATAACCAAAATAAAGTATTTCAAAAGCTTATAACGGTTTCAGGAATCAGAAATGGAAATATTATTTGGACTCTCACTAAGAATTAAATAAACAAAAACAATATTAGCAGCATTATAAAAGCTATAAGTAGCCAGAGTTCACAATCCAGCCTCCAAACTGATGCTGTAGTTTAAGATACTATAGAGAGTGTTTATGCCAGTGTCTCTCAACTTTAGCAACTTTAAGATATGTGGACTTAACTCCCAGAATTTTCCATCAAGCACAACTTTAAACATGGTTTCGGCCTAGCATGCAACTTCTATCACAAATATTCTTCTTTTGTTTCCTTCTCTGATCAGCTGATCAGCAGGAAACAACAGTTTCCTGGTTTTCCTGACATGACAACCTATGAGAATAATTATTACTTCAATGAGAATGACCATAGCTGAATGTTTAAAGGTCTTTACTTCAGGATATGTTTAAAAACTGTAAATATTATATTAATAATGGTGGCCTTGTCTTCTAGCCAAAAATGAAAACACACAGAGGTTCCATTTATTCATTGCGTAGCTTTGAACTTCTAGATTTATAAAAAGGAATAATCATGAAAAAGCTCTTAATGAAATTACGTAAAAGGCCTCAGAAGGCCATTAAAAATAATTGTGAAAAAAGTCACAGCGTCTCCTGGAATAATGAGCAGTTTTTACTTTTATATAAAATTCAAACGGAGCAGAAAATATTGCAATATGTTGCCACCTTCTATTCCAGTTTTGCATATATTACACTTCAAGTTTTTATTCCATTGGCATCTTACACCAAGGTAAAAGAATTAATACAGCTTCTAATGCAGAAAAGTTATGCATATACCTAAAATATAAAATTTATATTTTAAAAAATGCAAATGTATAAAATGTTTGCAAATCATCTGTCTTGCAAATAATTTTATTAATATAAATAGAAAAATAATCTTGATCTAGTAAATCACATTTTAATTAAATTTCAATAAATCTGATTTTTATAATTCATAATAATAAATAGTAGAAAAACTGCCTACCAGAACAAGAAGCCTACTTTTATTGATAGTTTTCTTCTAAATTTTTCCATGAACCAAGAAGAATAAAATCTCTAATAATTCCACATGCATGACTCATTGCAATTCTTGCTAAAGTGTTTTAATGCAACATCTAATTTCTAACATTTTCACACCTAAGATCAAAACCCATTATTTCAGCTTAAATAACTATAGGAAGTGGTAATCCAGATTTGCAAATTAGGTTGTCTCCTCTCCAAATAAGGAGACCTAATAATAATGTGAAATAAATGTTTATTGCTTACTTTTTCTATGGAAGAGTTTCTATTTTATAGAAATATTTTTTTCATTTTAATAAAATTATAATGCTTATAACAATTAGATTGCTTCAAACACCTTTTTTCAGATTTTACCTAGATTATTCCTATATAAGTATATCACATCTCCTTTGGTATTATTTATTTATTAAATTCAGACAAGTAAGCTGTTGAATTTTTATCACTTTTAAACCTAAATGAAGTAGACTCAATTCTATTGGAGAAAAGTTATAAAATAGTTAGGCATCATGTAAAACACAGTGTACCATAATAGCTTTGCTTACTAAAAATGCTCACTAAAAATTCCAAAGGTATTGGAAAAATTTCTGGTTCAGTTCCCCCCCCCCAGAAAACCCACTCTATCAGAGAAGTTGATTAGATTAGAAGTTCATTTAGCCCTAAATTCAAAGGAATTATTTAGAATGGTCATAAAGGGCTGCCAAGCATTTAGCAGACATTTGGCCGCCAAAATCTAAACCACCACTGCATGACAACAGAGCATTTTCAGTGTCCCTGTGCTGCCCTCTAGTGGTCCTTTGGAGTTCTGCATTCAAGAACTTATAGCGTTAAGGACATATTCCAGGTCCTTGTTTCCTGGAAGAATTATACAGATGTGCTAAAAATAGCTTGAGCTATCTATGTATCTAATTTTAGCTTTCCAGTTAACATGATAAGACACTAATTATTTTAGTATCTTTCATTCTGAAAAGTGTATACATTTTTTTTTGCTAACAAAAATATTTTGCATGTTCATTTCAGGGCTCTATCTCATCAGAAAGTACTGGCAACCTCAATACAATTACTACAACCAAATGATTTGATCAATCCTAATCCTTCCAATCAAGAAACTAAAACAAAATCAATCTATCATACTGTATCATCTCCATGTACTTAAATGTTATCAGAGTATTACAAAATCTAATTAATTCATGTAGATATAGAATCACAAAATGACGAAGTTGGAAGATCTTGTGGTACAAGATGCAACTTAATACATGCTGTTCATGCACAATGCTAAAATATAATCGTAACAAAGTTAATCCAAAATAATAACATCAGTACTGTATCAGAATACATGAAGTCTTCATTTAGTGACCACAACTGATACCCTAAATTTAATAATCAAGCAAAGTGATCATTACATGAAACTGCAACTCTATTTATGATCTTATTTCAGCTTTCCTTTGCTTTACAAATTTGTGAAAGTAATGAATGTGAGGACTGGTTGTAATTTTTTCATCACTGTTGTAACTTTGAACAGTCACTAAATTAAGCAGTCACTAAGTATCTGTATACCATTATTGTATCAAAAAGCCAATACACATAATTCCATTTTAACAAAAATAATTTAATCCGGATACTCCGTGCAGTCCAATTGCAAGTTACCACAAAGAACAACAAAAAAAGGTAAATTTTGGACAAACTTTTCAATCTTATGATATAGAAGTATAAAATATAGAAAAGGTTCATTTCACTCTGCTACATAATAGTAATAATAGTATAAAATGGAAGATCCTAATTATAATTTCATTCAGACATTCATTCTAATGTACTGGGAAACAATTTGATAGAATAACTTGTAGTTAGAAATTTCTGAAATGCATCATAGAAACCAATGACTACATTAATAAGAATGTATTCCTCAAAGAAAAAATAGTATATGCTTCGTGCACCCTATGAAGAGAAGGATAAAATAAATTAAGAATAAAACTACATTTGTCACTTGAAATGCTCTCATGTTTAGGGGTTTTTTTTTGTCTGTTTTAAGTTATAAAAGATGTGAAAGATCCATTCTACCAGTATAACATAAATTAATAGTAAAGTGATCCAATAATATATTTTTTCATTATAAATAGATAAATGAAAAAATTAATATGTATAATAAAATAATAAAATATACGAAGCACATATTACAGTAGAACTCATGAAAAAGAAAAAATCTTTATAAAATCTTTAGTTTTGCAAAAAATTTCAAAGATAAAAATGTTAAAATATTAGTAGAAGCAGAAATATAAGAATAGGATTCCGAAAGTTTTAATAAGGTGAAATAATTACAAAATTAGATATATGGAGAAGGAAAAAGGAATCAAAAGATACTCAGTTCTAAATGTATTTTCTCTCTCTGTACCAACATTGAAGGCTATAACAGTTTTTTTTAATTTATTAAATTAGATTTCCAAAAATGAGCATTCTTCAACTAAGAGAGGATAGAAGTAACAGTAATGAACGCAATAGTGAAAAAAATTAAAAAGTGAACTCTAAAAGTAGGATTATAAATCAGTACTGGTAAAAAATAATAGGATAAAACTATAATTAATTATCTGAAATACTCTAATTGCACATTGTGCTCAAATAAAGTAGTGGAAATTGTACTATTTCCATTTGTTAATAAGAAGTTAATTTGGAAAGGAGGAATTTCAGGTAGAAATTACCAGTATGAAAAAGTGTATGTGATCCTTTCCCCTTTCTATTTTAGATCACTCTCTCATAAAACTGTCCAGAAACTTTGTGAAGTATATAGAATCTCATTGAGTGAAGAAACCAGTTGGCAATTAAGAGCACCATAGGGATTAAAAAGGCATTTTTCAACACTGAACATAGTCTGTTCTTCTCTATTGTCTCAGATTGTCTTTTCATTTTAAGTATGACATCAACATTAAGCTGTACGTATTGATGTTTCACATGTTAATGGACATAGGATAATAAAGGCTCCAGTGAGAAACATATTAATGAAAACTGGGGGTGGGGGGAGGAAATCTAACAAGGTAACAGAAAAGAAAACCAACCACTGGAGAGTAAAGAAAATGCCAAGAACAGCAATACAAGGGAGAGATCTTTGCTATCATGTCTTTGGAAATGGGAAATACATCAAAATAAGTTATTAGTAGTCACTCCTGTAGTATAATACAAAAGAAATGATCTTTGTACCACTATTATGATTGTAAAAAGGTTTCATAGAAATTAGGAGAGAAAGCCTGTAGCACCCGATGAAGTGGACAAGGCCATTGGAGCTGTGAGTTCCGCCACCTGTTTATTGGACCCGTGCCCCTCCTGGCTGGTTTCGGCCAGCAGGGAGGTGACGCGGGGCTGGGTTCAGGAGATTGTTAACGCCTCTTTGAGGGAGGGGTCCTTTCCGGCTCCCTGCAAGGAGGCAATTGTGTGCCCCCTCCTCAAGAAGCCTTCCCTGGACCCAGCTGTCTTAAACAACTACCATCCTGTCTCCAATCTTCCCTTTATAGGGAAGGTTGTTGAGAAGGTGGTGTCACTCCAGCTCCAACGATCCTTGGATGAGGCCGATTATCTGGGCCCTCAACAGTCAGGATTCAGGCTTGGCTACTCCACGGAAACTGCTTTGGTTGCGCTGATGGATGATCTCTGGCGGGCCCGGGATAGGGGATTTTCCACTATCCTGGTGCTACTTGACCACTCAGCGGCTTTCGATACCATTGACCATGGTATCCTTCTGTACCGATTGGAGGGGTTGGGGGCACTGTTTTGCAGTGGTTCACCTCCTACCTCACTGGTCGGTCGCAGTCGGTGTTGGCGGGGGGTCAAAGGTCGACCCCTAGGTTCCTCCCTTGTGGGGTCCCTCAGGGATCGGTCCTCTCCCCTCTGCTGTTTAATATCTACATGAAACCGCTGGGTGAGATCATCCGACAACACGGGGTGAGATATCATGAGTATGCTGATGATACCCAGCTTTACATCTCCACCCCGTGTCATTTCAGTGAAGCAGCGGAAGTGATGTGCCGATGTCTGGAGGCTGTTAGGGTTTGGATGGGTGCCAACAGGCTCAAACTCAACCCTGACAAGACAGAGTGGCTATGGGTTCTGCCTCCCAAAGATAACTCAATCTATCCGTCCATCAGCCTGGGGGGAGAGCTTTTGACCCCCTCGGAGAAGGTCCGCAACTTGGGTGTCCTCCTCGATCCACAGCTAAATCTGGAACATCATTTCTCAGCTGTGGCAAGGAGGACATTTGCCCAGGTCCGCCTGGTGCACCAGTTGCGGCCCTATTTGGACCGGGAGTCTCTTCTCACAGTCACTCATGCCCTTATCACCTCGAGGCTCGACTAGTGCAATGCTCTCTACATGGGGCTACCTTTGAAAAACGTTTGGAGACTTCAGATAATGCAGAATGCAGCCGCGCGAGCAGTGTTGGGCCTCCCCAGAAATGCCCACATTTCGGCATCACTCCGCGAGCTGCATTGGCTGCCTATTGGTCTCCGAACGCAATTCAAAGTGTTGGTTATGACCTATAAAGCCCTACATGGCATCGGACCAGGTTACTTACGGGACCGTCTGCTGCCTCATGAAACCCAGCGACCGGTTAGGGCCCACAGAGTTGGCCTTCTCCAGGTCCCGTCAGCCAGACAGTGTCACCTGGCGGGGTCTAGGGGAAGAGCCTTCTCTGTTGCGGCCCCGGCCCTCTGGAATCAACTCCCCCTGGAGATCCGTATCGCCCCCACCCTCTCCGCCTTTCGTAAACTCCTTAAGACACATCTTTGCCGACAGGCCTGGGGCGGTTGACATCTTGCCCCTAGCCAGTGTATGTTTGTGTGTACGTTTGTTGAATGAATGGTTTCTTAAGTTTAGGGGTTTTCTTTTTATATATGTATTTTTATATATTTATTATGTAGTATTTTAATATTGGATTTCTATTTATGCTGTGAGCCGCCCTGAGTTCTCGGAATAGGGCGGCATATAAATTTAATAAATAATAATAATAATAATAATAATAATAATAATAATAATAATAATAATAATAATAATAAGCCTTGATTAAACCAGGTTATGGTTCTAGTTTCTTACATATAATTATTTTTTTAATATGAAAACAATAATCACATGTTAATGGGCAAAACTGTTCTATGCTACAGTCCTTAATTAATGCTATTAATCTATCTTTTTATTTTCAGAAGACATTTGAAACAATGTCTTAGTAACAATCCTTGCAGTAAAAATAGGGAAATAATGTTGCTGAAAGTTTTGCAACTCCTTTTTAAATGCAGCCAGAGAAATATTATGCAGTACCACCATAAAACAATTATGAAAACAATTATTGATTTTTAAAAATCATGCAGTATGACTTGGACAATTGAGAGAATTTCTTTTCAATATCAATATTCAGCATCCACTGGCCCGGACTATGTTTTACCACCCATGAGGGTCTGTCATAGCAGAGGGCAGTCTTTATAATATAACAAAGTCAGCAGACATCATGCAAGGTTACTAAAATCTTGAGAAATCTGGTGCTCTCATAACATGTCAAACAATTTTTAAATTGTAAAAATATTTCAAATTAATTTTAGAATCTCTACTAGGGTGAGAAGCTGCCTGTGTGTAGCGATGCTAGTAAATGTTGTTTTGTCAACCTTGGCATAATGAGAGACCACAAACCTGTTCAATAACAATATGGTTATCTACATAACTAGAAATCCTGTTTTCTTCATAAGCTGCCCAAAGTCTTATGAGGTAGGCAGCATACACGTGTTTTAATTGAATAAATAAACAAAGTGAAAGCTTGGAAATCATAAAGCTAAACATAATGCCCAACAATAAAATATAGCTTATTTATAAGGTAAACTGTCCAACATTTAAATAATATATGTTGTAATTTATATAAATAGTCAGTTCGGAAAAACAGTAACATCAAAAACAATCTTACAGCAAATGTTTTTTTTCTCTCTTTAGATATTCAGTAATAAAGCAAGCCTACCTTGACACATTTTCTGGAATGTATTCTAGAACTGGATACCCATCATTTCTTCTGCCAGTCAACTCAGAATGTGATTTCCATGACTCCAGTAGAGGAAACGAGCTCATATGCTGAAAAGACTGCTCTCTACCAATAGGCCGTGATAAAGCTATTCTGCCTTGAGCACCAATCCTATAGTGAAATGACTGTCCACCAGAATTCACTCCAACAATGGCAGAGGAAGGTAGAGTACTTTCTTGATAATAATTGTTTTCTTCAGGCTCCTGTTTAATTCCTATAGATAGACCTGAATTTGGAAACCCACTAGTTTCACATGTGCCATCAAATGATGAAACAGGTGGTCCTAAAATCCCAGAAAGAGAATAATAGTCTTTATCATCCATGAAAGAAAAATATGATCCATCCATAAATGGAAAGGGATTTGTGGTGTGATTCCCTTTAAAAGAAGCACCAGAACAAGAATGTTTAGCTGATTCTTGCTTTATTGATACTAAAAATGGGGAATCAGAATTCATTTTGTTATTTTCTCCAAGACATGAGCTACTAAATATCCCTTCTGGTTCAGGTTTTATAAACTGAACAACAGTCATCTGATTAGCTACTTCACTGATAGGGATGGCATTTTCTATTTGCTCTATTTTAGGAAATATGATTTCAGAAGCACCTTTCTTCTCTTTTGAATCTGGACTAGGAACCATGTCTTGAGTTGCACCAAGTCCAACCGATGTACTAGATGCCGGAAAGGTCACTGCACCATTTACAGGACTACACATTGAAGATCCCACAGTGCTTACTGCAGGACTAGAAAGAGTGGATCTATTATTGGCATTGGAAGGGCTGGCAATAGAGCACCTTGAGTTCATATTTGCAGGACTGGATACTGAGGATCTCATTGTTATGTTATTAGGACTTGAAACTGGAGATTTCACACTACAATGACTAGGAGGGCTTGAAATAGGTGATTTCATGCTACTTATAGGACTAGAAAGAGGAGATCCCACATTGCTAGTATGTGGAGGACTATGTAACATTGAACATCGATTTTCAACGTTAGGTGAACATGGCAAAGGTGTTCCCTGGTTTACTGGACTATTTACGGTGAAATTTGCAAAGTTAGTAGGAGTAGTTGATGATACAGAACTAATTCTAGGAGGGCTGCATACTGAAGGAGTCATGCTTTGAGGACTACAATCAGAAGAATTCTTCTCTCGACACACTCTAGGACTTTTGGTGATAGATGGTACAATACCACCATTCACAGAGCTTGCACAGTCTGATATTAGAGGTCTTAAGCACCTATTTGTGGTGTTCAAGGGAGAGGTATGATGGCCATTCTCCTTATATAGTTTTACTAATTGCTCAACATTTTGATACATCTTTGCAGAAGTTAAGCTTCCTTGCTGACTTTGCTGATCATAGGTAAAATCAGCATCTCTTACAGAATCCATGTATAAACCCATTGATTCAGCTACTGTTGCAGAAAGTTCCTTGGAGTCTAGTTCAATTTTTATATCAGAGGGTAAAATAGCCGGCTGACTATGATCTGACTGAAGACAAGAAATTAGCTCAGGTTTTTCTTTGTTGCTTCCTTGAGAACTGGTATTTGGAAATGTACCAGAAACACAGCTCACATTTACGATCTCCATATAGTTATTACTCTCTTCGGACTGTTCTTCTGCTCCTTTAGGAGTGTACTCCATAGATTGTGAACCTTGACTCCAGTGCCTCTCCATATCTAGGCTTTCTGAATAACTGCGATAGCCTTTGGTCTCCATATCTAATAAAAGAAAACATCAAAATTATATATAAATATATATGCATGTATCAATTTTCTTACATATTAAAGAATGGTGGCTGCATTCCTAGACATGATTAAGTAAGAGTAAAACTTCCTGAACATAGCGAAAATTATTTCAGATAGATGAACATCTGACCATGCTGTTTTTGGTCTCATTTAATGGCTAACAATTAAAAACAAAATTTATTATCTTGTGATAATGGATTTTAAAAAAATTATAAGCCCAAAAATGTAAATTTTGTAGAGTTATTTCATTTTCTGTGCTACTGACAGTAAATAAAATGACCTCAGAGTACATTTTATTTTTATTAGTAAGTTTGGTACTTCTTTTACTAAAGGATGAGATTTAGTTGTATTAAAATGTACATTGCTCATGAGTATTACATTTTAATATTTTCCACATAAGATTCTCTTTCCTCCATAATCTACCCATTTGGATCATTTTAAGAATCTTATAATAAAGATTTCCAATGCAAATGATTTCTTAACAAAATAACAACCCTTAAAAGTATATATCAATGTTAATGTTGTTCAATAATATACAAAATAAACATTACATTCATCTTATTTGGAGTCCTACAGAGAAAATTATTATTTTATAAAAATGCACAGCTGTGTTTATGAAATGTTTGTATTCACTCAATCAGGCAAGGAAGGTATACTGCAGATCCTGTCAGTCAAAGAATTTTAACTGGCAGGGTCTAGGAAGAGAGCCTTCTCTGCCACTGCCTCCTCCTTATGGATCATCCTTCCTCCAGAGGTTAGGAGGGTCCCCACTCTTCTGGTCTTCCATGAAGGGCTCAAAGTTGGCTCTGCCATTGGCTCTCCATCTTTATTAATCAAAGTTAAATGGCCATATTGTTTTTTTTATTTCTTTGAAATTTTATATCTCATAATTCTAAAATTTTAAATTAATTTTAATATTTTAAAGCTAACTTTATCTGCCCTAGGCAGTGCCTCCTTGAGGGAGATGGGTGGTCTAGATACATGAGATATTAATTAATTAAACATTTATAACATTATTATTTTGGTTGAGCAGATTGACTATTTTACATACATATATGATTCATCCCAATTCTGGACACCCCAAATGTCCTATAAAGAATTTCCTTTAAAGTTTAATAAAATTTCCAAAGACTCAGTTTCCTATTTTAAATAAGTAAAGCATATAACATATACTATATCCAGTGCTTTTTTTCTAAAAAAAAAAAAAAAAAAGGTGCCGGAACTCACACTCATCATACAACCCGCCTTGCCTACCCTATAAGGTTCCATCCAAAAAAGGTGCCGGAACTCCGTTCTGGGCATTCTATGAGAAAAAAAGGCCTGACTATATCATTTAAAAGAGGCAGTTTCTTTTCTATATTCACCAAAGAAACACCACACTGTATGCTGGAGAAAAGTGTTTTGGAATCTGTCTGTCTGTTTATCTATCTGGATGGAAGATGATAGATAGATAGATAGATAGATAGATAGATAGACAGACAGACAGACAGACAGACAGACAGACAGACAGACAGACAGATGAAAATGCTACCACTAACTTAGAGTGCTACATTACTCCCTTTAGTACAACACCATACATGTCAATGAAACATTTTCTGAATTTAGTATTTTACCATAGATAAGCTAATAATTTGAATATAATTTTGCAGTAAAACAGTCCCACACCTTATAGTGAAATCCTTTACTGTTGACCAAGCTGCCCTTTTCTCATCCTCAAATAATGCTATTATCCCAAAACAACAAAACAATTCCCCTGTTTTACACAAGTGTCTCAATAGCAGCAGCAACTGTCCCAAACTGGATCCTCAAATCACAAAAACAAGCAATTACAATTTGTTCCATTATTCCCAGAATATGCCCAAATTACTGCTCCCTGTGTAAGCGCTTTAACACTTTTATTGATCTGACTTTCAGTATATATATCAAAAAAGTTTATTTTCTGAAGGATCCTAAATTCTTATCTAAATGTCTATGTAGACATCCTAACAAACTTGTAAACTCAGCAGGCAGTGGGGCACCACAATTACCCCTATGTCTTCAAATGCATGGCCTTCCATATCTAAGGCACAATGCTTGTATGTATATTTGCCTTTGAAAGCAGTGATAGTGCTATCAACAGTCTTAAGAACTCAAATTATTGAACTATATTCACTTGAGAAGATACTGTAAAGCCTTCTGTAGGCCAAAGCGATTTGATCATCTATAAACATTAGTTTTCAAACAAATTTTATTTTAATTAAGGAGCATTAGTCAAGGAGTGCAGATCCATTAGGGCAGGGGTTCTCAACCTTGGCAACTTTAAGACTTGTGGACTTCAACTCCCAGAATTCCTCAGCCAGCTTTGCTGGCTGAGGAATTCTGGGAGTTGAAGTCCACAAGTCTTAAAGTTGCCAAGGTTGAGAACCCCTGCATTAGGGATAGCTGTAACACTAGAATAGAGATTTGAAAAAGCAAGATATATAAATATAGCAAGATGTAGATTTACATTTTAATACAATTGAGCCTTAAATCTGGTTTAAACAAAGCACACTTTCATAGAGTTCACTTTCAAACTGCTGACAATTAAAGCAGAATGCAAATTGACTGAGTGCCTTTTAATGCACTCTGTATTACAGCAAACATATGGAAAACATATTTTGAGAAATGAGCCCTTGTTGCCTATACATTGATTATCAGAGCCAAATATGTACATAGTTATCAAAACTAAACTGAGCTTCTGCTGTTTATCAATCAATTGCTAACTTTTAAAATCTTTTTAACCCATCTGATATTTAAATTGTTGGTGAACTTTAAGAAATAACCATAGAACTCGCATTAATCAGGAAAAGTAGAGGCAATATTTGACTTATGATCATAATTGAGCCCAAAATTTCTGCTCCCAAGTGAGACAGTTGTTAAGTGAATTTGCCCCATTTTATGATTTCTTGTAGTTGTTAAGTGAATCTCTGCAGCTCTTAAATTAGCAACATGGTTGTTAAGTGAATGTGGCTTCCCCATTGACTTTGCTTGTCAGAAGGTCGCAAAAGGTGATCACATGACTCCAGGATACTGCAACCGTCATAAATAGAAACTAGAATTGCAAGCATCCCAATTTTGATCATGTGACAACGGGGATGCTGCAATGGTTGTAAGTGTGAAAAACAGTCATAAGTCATTTTTTGAATGCTGTTGTAACTTGGTCACTAAATGAACTGTTGTAAGTCAAGGACTACCTGTACCACAATGTTTAGTAAGAATTCTTATAGGATAAATTTTTGTTTGAACCATGCGGCATTATTCTGTGCTTATTTCTGCAATAATTCTCCCTTGGTTGATTGAGGTTTGTTATTTATTATTGTTTTTCAAAACAATTAGGAAACTATGGAAGTAATATCCAACAATATGAAAAGGTGCCAGATTGGAAACACTACTACAAAACACATATATACATCACAATAAGCAAATGTAGTACAGAAAGTAAGTTTATAACAGCCTAATCTCTATTCTTCACATAATTAAGGAACTTTTCTATAGTACAAAATCCAGAAATAAACTATATTAATTCAATGGATTTTACTTCTATCGGATTGCAACTGAAAACTGGTGTATCATCTTCCAGTTGAGCAGCAAAAAATATCTATATAAAAAGATGTATCGCTGTTCTTCAAGGGAATTGAAGTAATAACATTGAAAAAGAATTTACAATATTCTAATATTAATAAAATCACATATTTATTAATAATAAATCTTTAAGACATAGTTATCCAAAAGATATGCAATTCAAGTGAACTATTTACTTTTATATTCCTATTTGGATATTTTCTATGGACTTTTCATTTTGCTAAATTCACACCTTCTCCTGCAAGCATTAATTTGTTTTCTCTTAGTTGTCTTTGACATACTCGTGATCACATGCTCTTTCAGTTATTTAATTCAGTTTTTTCTCTTTAATATCACTCTTAATTATGTGAAGTAACAGAAATTATTCATTTAAATACAAACATATTGAAAAACAGTTTTCATAGTCATACGGTTGCCCAAATCTGATAAATACACCAATCTATCTCCAGCAAATAGACATCTTTATATGACTATAAATATATTTTTTGAAAAATTGTAAACAAGAAAGACATATCTGTAAACCTTACAAAACTCAGTGATGGCAAAGCATGTAAAACATGCACATAAATTATTAGTAACAAACTTATTCACTCACATTAAGCCATTTGTAGAAAATCATGGCATATATCTCTATCAAATTTGTATGACATCATCAATTTCTCCTGGAGTTAAAAAAAGTAATATTACACAGGATATTAGAAAAAAAGAGTTAAGAATTAATGTAATGAAACATTTCATTATTTTTTTATTTTATAGTATTTATTTCTCTATGCGCTTATTACTAATAATTATAGTTTGATCAGGCAAAAGCATCAATGTATCCTTCTGTTTTGTTTTTTCCACTCAAACAAAACTAAAGCATTAGCAGGGCTCTTATTTTAGAACAAAAAACTCCTAATATCAGGAATTCTGATCTCATGAAACATGCAGACTTTTATCTGGTCTATAATACAAATATCTTAATTTAAACTAAAGAGTATGTATTTGTAATATGCTCTAAAACATTTAGTTGGAAGCGTCCAGTGCGTTACAACATGGAAGTCTACTTCAGCAATCTAAATATTTCAATGCTTTCTCACAGAGTTTAGGACAACCTAGTTATGTGATCACCCCACTACCTTAGAACATGCCTAACCAAAAGGTTGAAAATAACCTGCCATCAGGTCATCCAGTGAATTTCATTACTAGCCATACACCAACACAATTCTTTGTGGTCTTCTGAACTCAGGTCCTAGCATACTGAGCACTACCTTACTTCTCCACCCCATCCCAGTGTAGCATTTTGAGATCAATGAATAAAAATGGCCTATGTATGTGACTTATACATAGACCTGTATCAAATTAATACTAGGTTATTAGGTAGATCACACAAATATGAGTTAATGTCAGGTTTTCAGGAAAGGAACTATACATACATTTTTTATTATTCCATTGAGTCATTTGATTTTAACAATATAAATGACCAAAACTGAAACTTTTTTGCAGTAATCTACAAGCATTGAAATGCATACAGTTCAGACAACTTAATCACTGTTTCTTCATTTTGAAAAATCCATAAATTGCATAATTATCCAAAACAATATCCCATAACATCATCTGGCATGTCTATGGATGCATTTGCAAATAGATCCTGAATGCTATCTACTGGTATGATAAAATAACGCAAATTAAATTGCTAAACTAAGGTTCAACAAAATACAATGCCAGCTTAACAGGCTTACCAAATTAGAATTTTTAAATATGCTGTGCATGCTGCCTTTGCATCTTGAAAGAAGGGTAGATTATACATCTAATAAATTCATTAAAATGTTTCATAATACCTTTCTGCACATAAATTCATTTGGAATGAATCCTACAGAGTTTTCAAGCTATTTCCAGATTACTTAAACTGAAATCACAAAAGCTATTCAAATATCATTTTGAAATTTAGAAAATGTGCATGCAGCTATAAAAGAAATTACAATCTGCATAGGAGCACATGAAACTTACAAATTCATGGAATGTATGCTAATCTTTATTTTGCACACTGGCTGGGATGCTAACTCACCTTCTACTATCCTCTATAATTTTAAAATTAACTCTGTCTGAATTCCAGTGGAGTTGGGAAACTAATAAATTTAAACAATAACATAGCTCCCAACATAACCTATTTCCTAAAGAAGCATAAAGTCCATCCAGCATTACTTGACAGCTTCACACCCAGACAAAAGCATCCTAAAACCAGTAGTTTCTGCCTTGAGTTCTGGGTGCATGGACTACCATCTGATACATTCTTAGCTTTCCAAACACCTATTCTGATACTTGCATTTTAGCTGAAACTCCAACTCTTCTAAAATAGGCTATTATGAGAGAGACCTTTCTCGTGAGGATCTCATAATAGGGAATCTGCAGAATAACTTGCCAGGAGTTAAAATTAGACAGTCTGGAAGAACACCTGATGCAAAAAAAAAAAAATTGCCCAGTTCTGAGATAGGTATAAATATCTCACGCTACCCTCTCTTAATTTCCAACTCTTTCACCTTGAGACGATTTGTTTGACTTGTAGATGACCCCCCCCCGCTACAGTTTCAACAATCAGAAGGAATTTTCTCAGTACGCTAGAAATATATCTGCCCTCTGCCTCCGACTGCTATGTCTCACCTCTCCTCCAAGCGACATCCACCTAAAGTCCACATCCACGAAGAAAAATACCAAAGCTCGCAACTGAAAAAGGAACGAGAACCAATTTATTCTTCATAACGGATCCTGAATTTCAAATTTGCCTGGTCCACCGACACCGTGCAGGGCAGAGGGAAAGGCGGCGGCGGCGGCGGCGGCGGCGGCGGCGGCGGGAGGGGGGACCGCTAAGGTGCCAAGTCCTTTTAAAAACATGTCACATGCTCAGATAAAGTTCAGATGAGATTCCTCCTCTCTCTCCCCCCTATTGGTCGACGAAAAGAGCGGAGCCTCGATATCGGAGTCCGTAGCGAACTTCCATTGGACAAGTCTTTTTGTCAGTCACCCGGCAGGCGACATGACTGATACAAAGTTGCTGCGACACAAGCTAGAAAATGTATCTCCTCTTAAAGCTGTAGAGTCTCTGTAGCAGAGCGGCTCGCGTCGCTTCCCTGTAAATTCCCTCCGCCTCCCTATCGATGCCAGGAAAAGTGAGATTTAGGAATTGATCTTTGCAACACTAACAATTTTCATGATAACAACAACAACAGAGGGATAAAGGTAGCTCCCAAAAGGGAAACTCGCTCAGTTCGGCCTCTGAATGAGAGTTAGAACTAGATCCCACGCCCTCAAGTTGCCAGCCCTTCCTAAATTGCATCCCACTAACCGTTTCCTCTTAAAAAAAAGAAAAGAAAAGAAAAAGCTAAGATCCGAATTGGGCGAGTTCGCTTCTCAAGTCACTCCTGCCCGCCTCTCGGGACATGCTCTCCACCTGTATCAAGGTAAGCGCCTGGGGAGTCCCCTCTCATCTGCCCTTAAACCCACTCGGGGAAGCAAGGACATGCACGTTTTCATCTCATGCAGTGAAAAATCGCCACGCTTACAAGGTAGCAAATCCAGCTTGTCAGAGCAATAAGCAGCTTCTCCCCCGCTCCTCAAAAAGAAAAAAAAACCCAAAAGCAAACAGAAACCTTATTAAGAGGCTCAAGGACTTGCCCTCTGGTTCTCAGATTGGATTTTATTGCGTCTAGTAGATTCTTTGCCAACTGCTTCTTTGGGTTTTTTTTAAAGTTGCACAGACTGATAAGTAAGGGCCCATAAAAATTAACTCCCAAACTCTAGCCCTTTAGCAGGTTTTGGAAACATTTCATCACATGCTCCATCTTTGTGGCCAGAGTTTCTAAATATATTTTAGAAAGACAATGACATCCTCTCCCTCCTTTTATTGGACGGGCAGAAATGCCGCATGTTTTCAGGCTTCATGGAAAACTGCTCAACTCCACACACCCCCAAATTTTTGACACCCCACCCAAACCGCAGCGGTGTTAACATTCCCCCCTCCTTCCGCCAGGAGACAGCTCTTTCCCCCTCCCTTCCGTTTGTGTACACACCCTTTTCGATCCAGTTTCCCTAGATAAAAATGCCCAACTTCTCCTCCCCCCCCCCAAATAAAATAGCCTAGAGAAATAAAGTTTAATGAAATTCGAAGCAAGTCAAGCTGCAGAAGTCCACCGATGGCACGCGGGACAGAAATCACTCCAAAATAACACTTTTCCAAAAGCAAAACGTGCTTAGCGATTTTTTTAAGGGAAAAAAAAAAACCCAACCCGCCCCCTCCCAGGCTGTTTTCTTGCAAAAGGGGGGATCCAGCTGCTCGAAAATATAGATTGACTCTCTGAGATGTCACGTGTCCTTAATGTTTTTAGCCTTTTAATACATATCGATCCGCGTTTTTTGGAGCCTGGGTCACCTGAACACCGAGCTACTTTAGTTCCGTTGCCCCAAAGGCCGAAATCCTCTTGCGATGCCTTTCTCTTTCCCCTCCCCGCCCGCTAAGTTTTAAATTGGATTGTGCGAGGACTGGCAATGACCTGGAAGTGCCTCTTCTGCATGTTTTGGCTCAGAGAGGCACTTCGTCTGACTACGGCTACCTAGTAACCCTTCTTTTATTCTCCGTGCAATGACATTTTAATTCCTCTCCAGAAGAGCTCTCCCTCGGTCACCCTGTCTCTTTACCTGTCCGCCTTGGGACTTCGGTCAAAAAGATGGTGCGGCGTGTGGGTTTTTTTCCCCCCTGGACTCACCTTCATTTTTTCTACCTCCGTTTCGACTTGGCAATGGCCGGAGGAGCAAGTCCTCCGAGTCCGCTCCAGAAAGCGGCCGATTAGGGAAGAGTAGCAACGAAGAAGGTGGAATCCGGAGAAAATCTGGCTTAAATCCCGAAGGAGACGGATAAACCCGCAAAGGAGCTCGCTAGAGATTTCCGAAGCGGCGTCTGAAAAAAAAAAATAAATCAAAAAGCAATCCTCCTAGCTTCTCTCAGGCGACCCAGGGCCGTACAACTGGAAGCGGAGAAGTCCACTTGGTTGAACCTTCCTCGGTGACAGTTCTCTGCAAGGAGGGCCGGCTGAAGGGTCTTCCCCGGCTGTCACATCGCCGACTGCGGCTGAAAGGCGTCGGGGAGATAAGATTCGAGCATCGGATCTAGCCGAGGTTTCAAATTCTTATTTGGAGAAAAAAAAAAAAAGAGGGCGGAAATCCCCCAACTTATTCCAGGTAAAAACTCCCGTCTGCGCCTGCAGCTCCGCCGCCGCCGCCGCCGCGGGAAGAGGTGGATGGGAGGGAGAGCGAGCGAGCGAGCGAGCGAGAGCGCAGCTACCGAGGGTGTAAACTTTTCTCTCCCCTCCCCCGGCGTCTCTTCAGAGCAGCCCAGTCTGCGCGGGTGTCCTTCCTTCCTTCCTTCCTTCCCCTTCCCTCTGCTGCCGCTGTTTTTTCCTCACTCCTCCTCCCGCTTCCCAGTATTTTTCTCTCACGCTCGCACTCTGCCGCTGGAGCTGAGTCCCGGTTTGCGGGGCTGCTGGAAGGAGTGGGAGGAGGAGGAGGAGGAGAGGACGAGCGGGAGGGGCACCCAGCGCTCTCTCTCTCCCCCCCCCTCCCCAGGCGTATCTCGCGGCGAGCGGCGGCCGCTCAGAGCCAACGAGATGGCCTCTCCGCCTCCTTCTTCCCGCCCCTCGGGCTCGAACGGGAAGGGAGAGCGAGGCGAGCGCCACACGGATTGCCCGCCACCGGCTTTGGCGTCCGGTGTCTGGTTCGGGCTGAGCGGCTCGGACTTGCTTATGCGCACAGGCGGAGAAGGGAGGGAGGGAGGGAGGCAGGCCCGGGAATGTGCCAGGCCAGCCAGCAGACGGAGTCGACCCCGTCGTAGACCGCAGGGGCGGTGAGGAAACGCTGCCGCTACGAGAGACGCGAGAAGGTGGCTGTCTGCGGCCTTTGCTCTCGGTAGCTGCTATCTGGCCGCTTCTTCCCTCCACCTTTGCTCCACTCAGCGACGCACAACAGGTTTTTGTTTCCTTTTCAACCCTCCTCCTCCCTGCCCGTGTCTGTACACGTGCCGGCTGGAGGAAAAAGGAGACGCGGCTTGCACAGCAAAGTTTATAAAGCTGCCTATTTAGTACCCGGCACCGAAGAGATTCGCCAGGATTCGTTGCTTAAGTTCTAACAGATACAAGGATATTGGTGGTTTTTGTGCCAACCTGTATATTAAGAGTTCGGTTATAGAAGATATTATTTATGAGTTGAACTTGAGTTAGGAAAGAGGGAGAGGGAGTAAAGAGGAGGGGCAAGGATAGGGAGCCAAACCCCCTTCCCCAAGCATTTTTCCCCCTCCCGTTTATGAACCGCTTCAAGTTAACAGCTGCTTCTCTTAAAAAGGCAATGGAGAGATGCTTCTCTGTTACCCCACGTACCAGTAGTCTTATCTGGTGTTTCCAAATCAGACTAGAAGACCTCCAAGGTCCCTTCCAATTCTTGTTATTCTGTGGTCTTGTATTCTAGATTATCAGCTGCATTTAAATAGCCAAGTGTATTTTATGCTCCTCAGAAGTGCAGTTATATTACTCATGTTCCTGTTAGTGAACAGTACCCCAGGTCGAATACTCACATGACAGCATAAGTGGAATCATATTTTTTTATTATTTTTATATGAAATACTTCCATATATAAGCCATCCTCATTTAGTGACTGTCTTGGACAGCAATCGCAATGAGGATGCTGATGAAAAAGTAACCTTGTAACCAATCCTTTCATTTATGACTTTCAGAGGCCCATAAAGCAAAGGAAAGCCGAAGATTGCAAGCACAGTCACAGTTTCACTTAGTGATCACTTTGCTTAACATCTGAGTTGCTGGTCACAAAGGCAGTCACTAAATAAGGATTATTGTACACTTTAAAATCACAGCTTGATAACCTGTATTGTAATAGTAAAAAAGGAGAGTGTTGGTTTCAAACATTTAAATGTGAGAGAGTGTTCCTCAAATTTAAAGGGTGCATTCAAATCCATTCTTATAATTAATAATTTATAGATTTTTGATTTACACTGTTGAGAATTCTCAGCTACTGTTTAGGAATATTTTAATTGCCGGGGTAATTATTTGAATCAAGCAATTACTGTTAATGAGCTAGTAAGGTAGAATGAGCAGCAGGAAGTGAGGCTGGCATGTATTCAGAGATAGCTTTCTGCATCAGGGTTGCCTTTCAGCTTGATGTCTTAAGTGGTGAGGGCAGTGCTCCTGGGTTGGCATTGCCAGGAAGATCTGAGTGTTCCTTGTTTAACTGTATTATCTGTATGTCTTCCTAATGTCTAGATCAGGGGTCCCCAACCTGCAGTCCGTGGCCCACTACTGAGCCATGGCCTACTGACTACTGGGCCATGGAACAGGCTAGCCAGTTTGTGCACATCTGTGCACACACTCACCCCCACTTGTGCTAGCTCCGCTGCTGCTATGCAAACGGGGCGCTGTGTGGCAAAAATAGGGTGCTGCTGCTATAGAAACAGGGAGGCGTGTGGTGCAAAAATAGGGAAGAACCGGGCTTTGGGTGGTGTGAAAACCGGGCAGTGCCCAGTGCAAAAATGGGGAAAACCCAGGCAGTGTGAGGTGCAAAAATGGGAGAAAACTGGGCAGCGTGTGGTGTGAAAACGAGGTTGTGCACAACACAGAAACGAGGGGAAACCAGGAGGTGCACAGCATGAAAACCGGGTGGCGGGCAGCGCGAAATCAGGGGCAAACCAGATGGCACGCGGCGTGAAAACTGGGCACCGCAGGGCATGAAAATGGGGTGATGCTAGCGGCCACATAGCAAAACCGGTGCTAGCAAGTGTCACGTGGGTGCTAGCACTGCCCCATTTGTGTCACGTGTGCTCATGGCCCCATTTGTGTGCGTACATGTGTGCATGAGTAAAATGCTTTCTCCCCTTTTCTCTCTGGTCCGCCAACCAAGAAAGGTTGGAGACCTCTGGTCTAGATCAGCGTTTCCCAATCATGGTAACTTCATGATGTGTGTGGACTTCAGCTCTCAGAATTTCCCCAGTCAGCATGTTGTCTAGTAGGGAATTCTGGGAGTTGAAGTCCCGCACCTTGACATGGCAAAGACTGAGAAACACTGATCAAATAACATTTTTGGCTGACTGAACATATAGGAATTGTGGGTCATACTAGAAGGTACCATGTTGAAAAATATTGTCATTTTAAAAAAAGTATATTATAAAAGTCTGTACATATTCCCAAGACACTTTTTTTTCAGGCTTTAGCAGTGCTGTCAGGCTCTAATCGTATACATTGTGAGCAGAACTGCTAAGTTTATAGTTAAGGCCTTTGAGCTAAGAACTCGTTATATTAAACAGACTGGGTTTCTTGTAATGTGATGTATTTATCTAAATGCTGATTCTTTGTATTTACCACATATGTATTTTATTACTGTATTTTCTTTTATTTATTTTACTCTGGAATTAAATCATATATTTTATTTTTTTTATTTTATTTTAACTTTTGATGTGGCCATAAGACTAATCAATTAATAAACTACTATCACTGCTGTTAATGCTCTCAAGTCACTTTTCCTCTCTCTAAACTGTTAAGGAAAGCAAAATGGTGGGAAAAGAAGAGAGAACATCATCTAAGACACCCAGAATAATGGGGAGTTTAGCATTTTTTAAAATTTATTTTTACCCTGCCCTTATTATTTTTATATATAAATCAAGGTGGCAAACTTGTCCCAAACACCTTCCTTCTCCTACCCACACACACAAAAATTTGATGATCCAGGTTTATCAGAAGAAAATTGATTTGGAGACCTGATAGATTTATACAAAGTACAAAAGGAAAGCAGATAAAGGTAAATTGTTTTCCACATATAGGCAGTCCTCACTTAGCAATCTAATTATAGCCGGCAACCCTGTCACTAAGTGAAGCAGTCGTAAAGCATGTCAGAAGTGCCAACCTATGATGGTAATTGTAGCAGTCCCTGTTGCTATTGTTAGGTAAATCCTGTGCAGTCATAGCATGCCCCAATCATGCAGTTGCCATTTGTGACCTCATCCTGGCTTCCCCATTGACTTTTTTGTTGGAAGCTGGCAATGAAAGTCACAAATGACATTACTGTGACTGAGATGCTGCAAATGTCATAATTGTGAGCTGGTTGCCAAGTGTTCAAATTATGATCACATGACTGCAGAAATGCTATAGCGAACCTGTTGTCAGTCCTCATTCAGCGGCCTCATAGCTTCAAACAGTCACTGAACAAGTGACCATTCATTGAGGACTACCAGTAGTATGAAAATTTGGACTCATTCAATCAGACAGGTTAACCAGCAGAGATAGGGAACAATCTTTCACATGATATTTAGATGGTGATATTTTTTTAAAAGAGAAATAGACATAACCATGAAGGCTAAGTATTGCAGTCTATTAGGTTGATTTTAGGATTTTAAACAACTTCAATAGAACTTAGTGTCCCAATGCTATACTTTCATATGAGAAAGTGTCTGATTTAACAGCACAAGATACTGGTTTAACACAGCCCTACCCTGTTCTGCTACATTTTGAGATCATGATATATGAGTTACAGTCCAATCTATCTAGAAAACACCAGTTTGTGAACCATGATCTTTAGTATAATCTTTTAATAACCGGGTAGGTACGTAGGTAGAGGGAGAGAGAGGGAGACTAAGATAGATAGATAGATAGATAGATAGATAGATAGATAGATAGATAGATAGATAGATAGATAGATAGATAGATAGATAGATAGATGGCTTTTAAGAGATGGCTTTTGATATACCCATTATTTTAGGTATCATGACACTGAAAGTAAAATGCAAGTAATCCATGAGTACATTCATGTTGGAATACAAAATTAATGAGAAACTAATGTAAAACCTGAAAAGAAAGAAAATGTTTTACTGGAATGTTTGTGCTAAACAATCAATAATTAAAACAGTTTTAAAACTATTTTTAAATATTTGGGAGATTATCTTCTGAGTTCAACTTGGCTTCAGTATATGCTTGGCACAGTATATATACTTGGCACAAGAAACATGTATTAAGTAAACAGTACAACCTGGATTTCTTTAGCAACCTCTTGAGGTGCAGTAGTCACAATTTTAAATTCTATAAGAAATCTGTGCTTGAACAAAACCAAAACTTTAATTTTATAAGGCATTAAAAAGTGAAGTAAAGGTTAATATTTTTCATTACCAAATTAGGGGTTTGGAAGCAAAGTGTCTTGTTCGTTTATATAGGGTGGTTGATTGGTCTTGTGACTGCTTGAATCACAAGACTGATTGAGTCACAAGACCAGCCTACCACCCAGGTCCTATATAAATGAACAAGACACTTCACCCCAAAACCTCACGGAAGATGTTACCCAGTTTGCTAATGAAACGTCCTGCCAAAATCTACAACCTGAGCTACGAATATTCTCAACAATTTCTAAAGGTTAATATTATCTTTACATATATATTTTTTGAAGGAAGAACTAGACTCCAGTTTTAGCAGATCAATGGGCCCAGATATTAAAAAATGTCAGTTATGATACTTATTTAAAAAAATAAAGCTAATTCCTCAGTAAATGTTATTTTGCAAGTACCCCTAACTGCTTCATGTGAATTTTCTCAGCATAGAAAATAGAAGCATCCAAGACTCAAGGAAAAAGACCAAGCAACTACTACCATCTGTCACTGCATCAGTTGAAGCCATGAAAAATAGCATTAGAATGAGCTGAGGAGACCATCTCTTATAGGATACAAAAAGCAGATATTTTTGCACTTGGCAGTTTGGTTATACTGATTGCTGGTTACATTGAACTCTAATTGTACTGGATTGTTATTGTATTTAATGTGACTTTTATGCATATTTTAAATGATTAATAATAGAAAAGAGATTTGCAACTATAGAATTGCTATGCATTCATGTTGATGAGAATTATGAACAAATGATAACTCAATACAATGGATGGGAAGTCAACCCTTTCAAATAATAGTGTTGCCCAAATAATCATCTGTGGTTGATAAATCAATAAAGAAAATGCAGAGCTACTGTGCCAGGAATATTGTATTTGTGCCTCTGAAGTTCAAGGACAGATGGAATGCTAAGGAGATAAGGTATGGATTTACAATGCAGCTATATTATTTAGGATGTCTATGTACAATTTCATCATACACTTTCACAAATACAAAGCCCATTTGCACTGAAGAATAAATAAATCAATTGAAAGAGTTTTTTATACTTCCTGCCTAGAGAAAGTGCATCAACTTTACAGTGCAAGCAGTTTGGAGACACAATTTCCGTAAGCAGAGCATTCCCTGATTATTTCACATCTCACACCTGACTGTGGAAGGATGTGAAATAGACATGAACACGTGACTTTAACTTTTTAGTACACTAATAACACAAAAAATTATGCATTTATATATGAAGACAGACATCTAAGAGATTATAATTTTCAGTGTACTTTTTGCAAAAGAGAAAAGATACACAAGAAGAAGTATCTGGGCATGCAATTCAGAATAATGCTTAAAGGATTATAGTCGCAAGAAAAATGTAGATTTTTTTCCCCAAAGAGGAAAGCATAGATTTTTTTTCATAAAATCATTTTTATGAAATGATTTACAGGGGAAAGTCCTGGTAACACTTGGAAGAACTTCTGCTAAAGTAGAGAGCATCTAGCAGTACAACTAACCCTAAATACAGACTGGGGTGCATGGAACATGGCCAAGTCAAGGCAGCAAACATACCAAATCCCTTTACTGCTTCTTTTCCCTACAAAGAGCAACCCTGTGAGTTGAGGTGAGTCCCAATAGAGTGACTGGTCCAAAATCACCTAGACAGCTTATATGTCCAAGGGACAACCAGAACTACCGGTAACAGTCTCCTGGTTTCTAGGCTGGTATCTCAACCACTACACCAATGTTCAGATAATTATCATTGCCAACAGTAGTTGAGATAGTGATTCTTTGTGTTGACCACACTCATTGTTTCCTCTGCACATTTTCTTCTTTCTACAATGGTGGGTGCCTGAGAATATAAATTATGTGAATTTATTTTTATCTACTCACATTTTAGATTGGATTCCAGCTGATAAACAAATTGGTTTTATTTATTATTGACAGCACAAGTAGTGCATTTCTCGAACAGGCACCGCACCGCAATGAAAAATAAATTATAAAGCAAGCACTAATAAACAAAAACATTTTATTAACGTTGGATCAGAAGACAATAGTGAGTAAATGGAACCTGGATCAGAATAAGGCAGATGTTTATATATTTAATATAATTATACACCTGCCTTTCCTAAGTTGGTAATAAAATGAAAATGAAAATAAAATTAAACTATTAATTATAAAATCAAAATGAATTTGCCTAAAGATTATCATACAATATAATAACAGCAACAGCAGAAAAGCAATAAAAGAACTGCCATCTAATAAATACTTGAGGAAAGTCATGCCATATTTCAGTGAAGGATGCTATTCTACCAATTAGGCTCTACTGCAGGAAAAGCTGTATGTTATATTTCTAAAGTCTTAAAGTGGGTACCAAATTGAGAAGTCATCAGATTCCTCTGAGGTAAGACTGTCCTTTAGATTTCTACTGCTGTCCTTTAAAATTCACTTTTCCTTTTTTAAGTATTCTTTGAAATTCTGCATTTCATCAGAAATCCTGTAGGAAGTATAACAAGATACCAAACCCAGCGCATCTTAAGTCTCCCAACTCCTGAGACATTAAAAACTTTCTTCTCACTTTGGTAGTGTAACCATTTTCTCTTTTTCTCTCTCTTTCTCTATTTTTCCTTGAATGGAAAATATCAAGCCATTTAATAATTTTAAATATTGAAACTAGAGATTGGATGGGGCTCAGTCATTTTAAACCTTTCTCTGCTTAAAAACATCTAATTCAACTGTCTCCTTTCCTAAAGCAAAGTTGTTTTTTCCTTTGACTTGATGAAGCACATCAAGGAGGTCAAGTTATACAAAAAGTCATTTATATTTCCAACATTAAATAATTACTTCCAGCGTACACACTAAAAAATACTCAGTCATAGTCTTTCCAATGATTTGCATTTAAAAAACACACCTCGATATTTAGTACTATCTTAGCAGATAGATGATATGCCCATGATATAAATGTGGAATAGTCACAACATAGTTTTTCCTAATCCCAATTGTCTCTTTCCCTGTCCCTGCAATTTCAGTCAGGAAAGTCCAGTTGCAGGTAGAAATAAGTTCTGAATGCTGGCAATAGCACAACGTGTAAAATTCATCAGATATGGAGAGGTTTTATTATTATTAATTACAATTCAGTGTCATGGCTGCACAAAGAACTCTCTGATAAACTGAAAGAACTCTGATAAATTGAAAGACAAAAAGGACAAAAAGAAATGTGCATAACTAAAGCAGAATATCAGCAAATAGCTTGAACCTACAAAGATGAAGTCAGGAAAGCTAAGGCTCAAATGAATTAAAGGTTGTGAGAAAAGTAAAAAATAACAACAAAAGCTTCTTTCAACATGCAAAAAACAAGAAAAAAAATCAAGGAAATGATTGGTCCATTAATGGAAGAAAATAGCAAGAAGCTTAATGAGCAGCAGGGAGAAAACAGAACTGCTTAATTCATTTTTTGCATCTATTGCAAAAAGGGGGGGGGAAACAGTCATATATATATATATATATATATATATATATATATATATATATATATATATATATATATATATATATATATATATATATATATATATATATATATATATATATATATATATATATATATATATATATATATATATATATATATATATATATATATATATATATATATATATATATATATATATATATATATATATATATATATATATATATGTCAAGTGGTTATTTTTTAGATTGCACCCTGGGTGAGTTCTGACTGAAGAGAGTTAAGAAACTCGAAATAGCTATATCAGAAATTCCCTTATTTCTTTGTCAACAATTTTAAACAATATATATATATATATATATATATATAAAACCTGTAAAATGCAGATTAGGAATGCAACACAAAATAAGCAAGAAAATGGTAAGAGAACACCTATCTACTCTAAATGAGTTCAGATCACTGGGACCAGATGGATTATACCCCAAAGTTCTGAAGAAACTGGCATATGTGATCTCAGAACCACTGGCCCATATTTCTCAAAGATCCCATAGCACCAGAAAATTACCAGATGACTGGAAAAGGGTTAATATAGTTCCCATCTTCAAAAAAGGAGGAAAAAATGGATCCAGGAAACTACAGACCTATCAGCCTGACATCAATACCTGGGAAGATTCTGGAAAACATAATCAACAAAATAATCTGCTAATACTTAGAGGCAAAGTCATAATCAGAAACCAACATGGGTTTGTCACAAACAGATCATGCCAGATAAATCTTATTGTATTCTTTGACAATGTGATAAAATTAGTGGACTAGCAAAAAGCTATGGATATAATTTACTTGGAATTCAGTAAGGCACTTGATAAAGTAGTACACAAACTATTACTTGATAAGGTAGAAAAATGTAGGTTTGAAAATGTCACCACCAGATGGATTTGTAACTGGCTGACCAACTGCACTCAATGTGTATTCCTTAATGGAACTGCATCTACATGGATGAAGTACGTCAAGACTCTTTCTTAGGTCCAGTACTCTTCAATATTTTCATCAATGATTTAGACAAGGGGATAGAAGAGAACTTGTCAAATTTGCAAACAACACAAAACTGGCAGGAATAGCCAATACTCCAAAAGATAGGCCTAACATACGGAAAGATCTTAACAGATTTGAACACTGGGTGCTATTTAACAAAAATCAGTGATGAGAAAAGTAAGGTTCTACCTTTAGGCAAGAAAAACCAAATGCACAGAAATAAAATAGTATTTGGCTCAATAGTAGTAACTGTGAGAGGGATCTTGGAGTCCTAGTGGACAATTACTTAAATATGAGCTAGCCGAATGCTGCAGCTGCAAAAAAAGCCAACACAATTCTAGGCTGCATTAACAGAGGGATAGAATCAAGATCACATGAAGTGTTAGTACCACTTCAGAGTGCAGAAAAGAGCAACAAAGATAATTAGGAGTGTTCTGTTTCTTGTGTTGGTAGGCATTGAAGAGGCAGGAGTAACAAACAGGTACTTCTTTATTTCAGGCTGAACAGAACTCAGAACAAGATGGCTCCACCCCTATTTATGCATTCACTCTGGGGCATTGTCACCCAATGAATGCAACGTATTTTCCCGCTCAAATGCATCCTAGTCAGCCCTTGCAGACAGCAAGTCTTGCTGCTGATAGGCCTGGGCCAAATCTAATTTGGCAAAAATGTGCCCTCCTTGTAGAGACCCCAGAATATGGCTTACTACAGGCACAGGTTTGCAACCTGTTTAACCCAGTCACCTGAATACCTAGCACATCAAACCAATCGAGTCCAATCAGACTCATGCAGTTGCAATCAACAACTATGACGTCCAAGGGGCCCTCGAAATCCCTGAACTGCACCCCGAGTATGGCCTCCCCCTTGAAGCTGACTCTGGAAGTCGGTCAAAACGAGATTCAACGGCCTGACCTTAACTCTTTGGCCACTTCTGCAGCAAATCTGTTTCAAGGTTCTTTGGGAGATTATAGACAGAGCTGAACCCGTGTCCAGCTCCATGTCTAAAGGGACCCCTTGCAGCTTGACTTCGAGATGAAGTTTTTTTCTTGAGTGGCCATTGGGCTCTTGTCCTAAGTATGCTCCTCCTAGTCATGCAAAAACCCACTCTGTTCTGACTGGGGACCCTGGTACCTTTCCGAGGCAACACTTCTGATGGGTGCTCTTTCCTGCGGTCCAAACAAATGGCGGCGATGTGGCCTTGTCTGCCACATGCAAGTGGTGGAATGGAAATGACAGTTGGTATGTTTGTGGCAGCCTCCACACCCGAAACACCGAGAGAAGGGAACTGCCTTGTCAAAGCTTTTGTCTCCTTGCCTTTGAGGCCTTCTTTCTGGAGGTTGCTGCAACCGATTGACCTTGTTGTCTGACTCATCCCTCTCAGCGACCTCTTGATGGACTGTGTCCGAGCAAGGAGGGTTCTTGGAGAGCTGCAAGGTCTTAACAGTTCTACCTGCTGCTTCTTCAGCCGTTATCTCCCTCAGCGCGTCTTGGAAGGAAACAATTTCTTTAGCAAAAACCTTTTGCTGAAGTTCTCGTTTCCTCAGACCACAAACTAGCCGGTCATGCAGCCGTTCTTCCAGGTCCTTAAATTTGCAAGGCCTTGCAGCTTGGCGCAGAGCAGCAATGAAATTTGCAATGGACTCCCCAGGATGCTGGTCCCACTGTTCAAAAGCATGTTGCCATGCAATGACTGACAGCTTCGGCTCAAAATATTCTTTGAGCATTCTTTTCAGCTCTGCGTAAGCAATGGACTCTAAGGGCGCTGGAGCAACCAAGTTTTCTGCAATGTCAAAAGTTTCTGGACCGCAAAAACACAGCAGCAGTGTGGCCTTCAGTCCATCCTCCTGAACTTGGTTGACTCTCAGATAATTCTCCACCCTAGCAACGTAGGAGCTCCATCGTTCTGGATGTGTGACGTCGAATTCTGAAAGATGACCAATCTTCGCCATGGTGAATCTTTGGCAGCCTTTTCAATGCCTCATACTGTGCAGGCTTTCGAAGGGGTTCCAGGGCGATTCCTTGCATTTTCATACTGGCAGGCCGAGCAAAAGGAAGTTGGAACGCCGTACTTCTCAGCGCTTGCTAGGCTTCCGGAGGTGAGTCAGCCTTTGAATTTGCGGCAGCATGATCCCACCTTCATCACCAATGTTCTGTTTCTTGCATTGGTAGGCACTGAAGAGGCAGGAGTAACAAACAGGTATTTCTATTTCAGGCTGAACAGAACTCAAATCAAGATGGCTCCGCCCCTATTTATACATTCACCCTGGGGCGTTGTCAGCCAATGAATGCAATGTATGTTCCTGCTCAAATGCATCCTAGTCAGCCCTTGCAGACAGCAAGCCACATGGTCTGCTAATGGTTTCAGGGCAGCTCCCTGCACCTGTTCCCAATTAAGTTCAGTACATAACAAGGAGACAGGAAGAATGGTGGCAGGATCTGGGTATCTCTAGTTTAATGAAAACATGGACTAGAGGTAACATAATAGCAGTGTTCCAATTTTTAAGGAGCTGCCACAAAAACAGGGGTCAGCATATGCTCCAAAGCATCTGAAGGCAGGACAAAAAACAATGGGTGGAAACTAATCAAGGAGACAACCAACCTAGAACTACAGAAAAATTTCCTGACCATTAGAACAATGGAATGATTTCCTTCCAGAAATTGTGTGTGCTCCAACGCTGGAGGTTTTAAAGAAAAGATTGGAGAACAATTTGGTATAGGGTGTCCTGATTAAGCAGGGCAGTTAACTAAAGACCTCCAAGGTCTCTTCCAACTCTGCTATTCTGTCTCCGTTCAAATCATATAGGTAACTATTGTCTGTATACTGAGCTTTCAGTTGATTTAATAGAAAACAGAACTTTCTTCCTGTGGCCTAGAGCAGGGCTTTTCAACCTTTTCATCGATTGTACCACTTTTAGAATATGGTAATATTCAAGTATCACCAGTCGCCTAGCAAGGTGTCAAAAACTTGATGACCAACCCCCCCCCCCGGAAAAAAGTGACAAAAGTACAGGTAGTCTTCTTTCACCCCCTCTAATATCATCTCTTCTCTCACCCCCTTTAATATCATCTCTTCCCCCATCCCCTTTAATATCATCTCTTCTCTCACCCCCTTTAATATCATATCTTCTCTCCCCTTTAGCAGGATCCAGGCAATGCTCATGCAGCTCCAGTTGAATCTCTGCCTGAAGACTGCGTGAGGCTGCCTGCGACCCCCAATCAGCTGGAGCTGCGTGCACCGATCCTGGGCTCTCAGCAGGTCCCAGGCAATGCGTCACACAGCTCCAGCTGAATCTCCACCTGAAGACTGCAGGAGGTGGCCTGCCGCCCCCAAGGCTGCTGCCAATCATCTGGAGCTGCGCGCTTTGATCCTGGGCTCTCAGTAGGACCTAGGCAACGTGCAGTTCCAGCTGACTTTCCCACAAGCCTGTGCAGCACTGCTGCTGCTTCACCTCATCCACTTTTACACTTTTTAAACATTTTTTACAGTGCTGTTCAACCTGTCATATGCGTACCACCTGCCAGATGCTAACGTACCACTAGTGGTATGCGTACCACTGGTTGAAAAGCCCTGGCCTACAGAACAAGTGGTAACATATATATTTTAGCTCTATTTGAACAACTGTTGCTGACAACCATTATATCTTAAACAATTAAATTGCATTGTAAAACATATGAATTAAACTGAAGCTATTACAGATGTCTTTCTCAACAAAACCCATCTTCTAAACCAGGGGTTCCCAACCGGGGGTGCAAGATGCTATTCCAGGGGATGCGAAAACTTGGGTTTAGAAGTTTCAAAATTGTAGTGTATATGCATAATTTGTTATTTTGAACTTTTGTAAGGGTGCGAGAATATATAGAAGCGTTCTATGGGTGCAGGGTATAGAAAAGGTTGGGAGCTGCTGTTCTAAACCAATAAAACCACTAACAAGAGCAAGAAAAACCTATAGAGAATCAATGAGTGTTTTAGGATAGGTCTATGCAATAATTTTTTATAACACTTCAAAATTATATGTACTTTCTGGTTATAGCAAAAGTGAAAAGGAAGCACAACATGGCCCTTGAGATAAGTTTGGAGAGAAATATCTAAATATGATTTCTCATTCAAAAACCAAAAAATATCCAAGTGTTTTGAATATGGGTATATATATATATATATAAACACCTAAAAACCGAACTACACACTCTCACTAATGTACTAACATCCAACGGATTCCAAAGAAATAAGATTTCCAACTTAATCCAAAAAGAAACTCCCACTAAAATCCAAGACAGAGAACAAGAAAACGGCAAAGCCCTCCTCCCATACATAAAAGTCACCACAGACAGAATCAGCAAGATCCTGCACAAACATAACATCAAAACAGCATTCTGCACAAACAGAAAAATATCCACCATCCTAAGAAACCCCAAAGACAAAATTGAGTTAGAAAATCAAGGAGTATATGAAACCCCATGTACTGCTTGCTCCACCACATACATCGGACAAACCAAC
Source organism: Bothrops alternatus (assembly GCA_034064705.1). Lineage (NCBI taxonomy): Eukaryota > Metazoa > Chordata > Lepidosauria > Squamata > Viperidae > Bothrops > Bothrops alternatus. Next base: position 11,155,831 of record JARGCV010000081.1, read on the forward strand.
AGAAGAATAAGTGCACGCATTGAAGAACACAAAAACTCAGTCAAAAAAGAGGAACCAACTTCTTCCCTGGTCCAACACCTTAAAGCCACAGGACATGAAATTGATTTCAAAAAGACCAGAACTATTGCCAAAACTGAACACTTTAATAACAGAATAATCAGAGAAGCCATCGAGATAGAAAAACGCCCTCACAGCATGAACAAACGAGATGATACCTCCCGCCTACCAGCCATTTGGAAACCCGCCCTTATTGACAAAAGAGTCCATAACACAAAGAATGACACCAGACCTACACTCACAAAAACCACACAGGATGTCACCACCACACATCCAGGCAAAAAGCAAACCCAAACCCACACCGATGATGAGGCACGACCACAAACCAGAAGCCAGACCACAGCCCCATCATTAGCCACCTTAAACCCCTCCAATCCACACAAGAAGCAAACTGACACCCACCATGAAGATGAGGCACGACCACGAACGCAAAGCCAAACAGCTATGCAGCTCACCATCTCTAACCCCCCTGTAACTCAGACTAACCCCTCATCCAATCAGAGCACAGCCAACCCCCTAACCAATCAGAACACACCTCCACCCAATCGGAATTTAGCCAAGCTCCCAGCCAATCAGTTCAAACCCCCACTGGCAGTTAAAAGGAAGAAACAGTTGCAATCACACATTGCTGCTAGAAGCACGAAGCCGAAAGCACCAGCCTGAAGATGACGAATGTGACTTCGTCGAAACGTTGCTAAGACACTTCAAATTCTACATATATATATGCAATAAGATACAAATCCTTAAAACACATTTCACAGTATATCAGAAGATCAAGAGTAATAACATGTGCATTTCAGATGAGAACTTCTCTTCCCATCCATTAGGTTTACAAGAAAGGATAACTTTATCAGATGCATGGCATGGAACATAAGAGGCACACAATTATAAGGTACACTATGGCAGATACCATCTTTGTTTCTCATAACAGATATGAATGTGCAATGGATAATGCACTGCAAAGCACAATCATGTTAAAGCTTGGCAGTGTCTCATTATCTCTCTGCCCTACAGCTAGAGTGAATTTGTACTGGAGATAGTAGGAGTAATCTTACAGCCTAAGACCAGTCTACTGTATATATTCAGCAGTAATTTGGCTTATTTTAGAAATGTAAGTAGATGAAGTTTTAAGTGAGATCCAGTTCAGGCAGCTGGTCATTCTCCAAGTCATTCTTGCTTGATCAAAATCTATTATATGCAACATTACAGTTCTAAGCATATTTTCTTTAACTTTTGTTACTGATTAATTTTGAAGGGTGGAGAGAGGGAAGCACCATGACTCACTAGAAATTTTGATTTATGATCTTCAGGCTGTTGCTCCTGGTTTCAGAATATGGACTGCTTATAATCACTGTAAAGAATAGAGGACTCTGTTCATATATGGAAAGGTGATAAAGTTACCAACCAAAACTTTTAACTTCATTTTCATCTCCGTTTTTTATTTTGTCGTCTGTCTTTTTATACGGTTTTATGACTTTTATCTGTAAACTGCCCAGAGTCATTCAGAGAGTGAGATGGGTGTGGTTAAATTTGATGTATAAATAAATAAACCAAAAGGTGTTGGACTTTTAGTACTATAAAGAATGTTTAATATATTCCAGGATCAAAATTAAACTGATTCTAAGGCAGGGGTTCTCAACCTTGGCAACTTTAAGACTTGTGGACTTCAACTCCCAGAATTCCTCAGCCAGCAAAGCTGGCTGAGGAATTCTGGGAGTTGAAGTCCACAAGTCTTAAAGTTGCCAAGGTTGAGAACCCCTGTTCTAAGGCATAAACCCTGAATAAAACTGAACCTAAAATACAGTTGTATTATAGTCTTTTCTTTTTAATCTTGGTAGGTCACTTTATAGGTGAAACTGAAGTTGAGCAAATACAATCTTCTTATTATATTCAAATCATCTAGGCTCCAAGTACACACTTTCATCTTGTTAAATAGAAAAGATAAATAGGTAAACACATTATGTGCTGTAAGTTTACATCCTAATTCACATTAATATTTAATCCATGCTCTATTTTTAACCACTTGCACCAAAACGTCAGCTACATACTTGAATGATTTAGCTGACTTACAGGGCATGCTTCCTTTTAGCCTAGTTTCTTTCTCTCAACTGTCTCCCGCCAGTGCTCTTTAATGGCCTAAGCAATAAATGTGGTTGAACCATTTTCAAATACTGTACAGTAACATTGCTAATGCATACTGACGCTAGCAGCCATGAGTTTGCGCTGGAGGGCAGGACATGACATTTGAAAAAACATATTTCACACATATTTTACAGTTCCATTTTATTTAAGGAGTCCCATGTTACAGTTCGGACAATACGCCATATGCTTGAAATATGAAAGACTTGCCTCTATTGATGGCAAATACTCCATGGAATGAATTCAGTAAAGGTAGACTTTATAGAACAATAAAGAGTAATCATACCAGGAGAAAAGAATTACAGGCTTAGAAGAAGCAGAAGCAGAAAGAGAGATGGGTGATGGGTCAGGTATGCAGAAGCAGCCAGATTTCTTTCCTTCAGGATGTGTTTCTCATGCTGAAGAGCAACAATTTGTCCTAAGGCTTATGTAGGTGTGGGTGGGAAGTGATTTATTACTACTGATCAGTCGAGGCTCTCTGGTTTGAAGAGAGTTATTTAAAGATTTTATCAAGTGGAATAAAACTTCGAGTTATTGCAGTTAGCAGCCCTCGTGGTTTAGTACAGAGAAACAGGAGGGACCTGAGCCTTGAGGAAAAGGAACAGCCTTTTTCTCAAGGCTCAGGTTCAAAGGCAAAAGAACTTGATAAATGTTACTAAAACTCTGATACACATTAAGTGTTTTATTACTGTAAATTCATTATCCTGAAAACACACTCTGAAGTACAGAATTTTGATTTCAATTTGGTAAGATTCCGTTTATCTGAGTTTCTAGTATTCATTCCATGCGACCATCCAAGTTTTAAAAAATTAAGCCAACGCCCTGAAAATAAAATAGGATATGGAACCAGAGTTGAGGATATCATTGAGGTAGATATTCTTTTTCATACTGGAAATAACAATCATCTAATTATATCATAATAATAATGATTAAAAAAACCTGAAACTTACTTTCCCAAACATTCATAGCATTCAAGGAAAGGAGATTTACATACATTGTTTTCTAAACCACGCTAATTAATACTCATTAGATCAGCTTACAGAGAAATGCATTATAATATGCATTTGTTGGATGACAAAACTCTCAATTCACATTATATTTCAATATATAAATATATATTTGAAAACTATTAGTAGTTAACATTTGAATAAGCAAGGTTGGGTGTCATCATTGTCTCCCTGCGTTTTTGGCCTATCCTAGCATCATACTTTTTGTGATGATCAATTTATACATGAACTCAGCATTTAGATACAGATGCAAAAGTTTGAAAAAGTCTGGATAAGTATTTGTACAATTAAATACTGTAATATAAACATTTTTGTATTAAAACAGAAATACCTTGTACCCGTACTATTTAATATAATAGTAATAATGATCTAGACTTTATATTAAAGCATGTGCAGTAAATCCATAGAAGCGAATGAAGTGAACAGAGTTAATATCAACAGGGCAAACAAAATAGACAAAAGGAGCCAGACAGATTAGATAATAGGGCAGAAAACAATGAAGGCTTTATTACAAATTCCTCGGGAATTAATGGCAATCTTTACAATGATATTAGAGAGTCTGTGGATTATGCCCAAAAGACAATTAATTGGAAAACTTCATCAAAGCAAGGGTGAGTTAAACATTTTTTTGAAAAAAAAAATAAAAAATAAAGCCAGGAATCACCAAGTTAAGACTTGGGACAAATCCCTAAAATAAAATAAAATAAAATTAAAAAGCAATGTGGCGCAGTACAAAGATACATGATTTGTCCCAATTTTAATTATGTTAATTAATAATTATATTAATGTTTTTTTTAAATCAAAGGTAGATACATAGAAACAAAAGCACACAGAAATGCAAACGTACACATGCCATTGGAGCCCAAGCCCAGTCAAAGTGCCCAAGTACTGAAGGAGTTTATTCTGCCTCTAAAGTTGGAAGGTGAAGTCGATTTACAGTTTCAGTCGTATATGAATATAACATATACTACCAATTTACTACCAATGTGAAATTAATTTCTGACTAAAAATACAGAATCTGTTGCCTATAAAATCTTAACCAAATCACTCCCCCCCCAATTTTTCATTTAAACTGTGTAACAAAGAAGTATCTGGTAGGTGGATTTTGCAATAAATATTGGGAGATGGGAACGATTTCGGAAGGCAAATCCACTGATGTAAAGTGAGCAGGACAATGTCACATATACAGCAGAGAAAAACAAGTACATTAGGGAGAAATATTTGGCAAGTAATTAATTTTAAAAAGTTATATACTTTAGCTTATACTAATATTTTTGTGTGCACATCTCAAAATGACAGACATTTTCAGCAAGGGAGACTCTAACGATTGCATGTGGTATTGGGTCTCAGATTGCCCACCATTGTTATCTACATGCAGCTCACTTAGATGTTATCTCTACTACCCTCTTCATTATTCTCATAACACTCCACAATCACATAGTGTCTATTTCTTCCTTCCTTGCTTGTTTCCTTTGTCTGTCCTCTAAAACAGGGCTTTTCAACCTTTTCACCCATTGTACCACTTTTAGGATATGGCAATATCCGAGTACCACCAGTCACCTAGCAAGGTGTCAAAAACTTGATCACTCAAAAAAAGGGAAAAAAGTGATAAAGTACAGGTAGTCCTTGACTTACAACAGTTCGCTTAGTGACTGTTTGAAGTTACAATGGCACTGAAAAAAGTGCCCCCCAAGGCACAGCCAAGCAAGACACCTGCCTGCCCACCCAGCGGCGCTCTTCCTCCTGTCCGAGGTTTTCATTGTTGTGAGCATTTCTGTTGAGGATTGGCAGCGAGGGTGGGGTGGGGGTGTTTGCAGCAGGTTTTGGTCACTTCACTGTGACCATCATAAATATGAATCAGTTGCCAAGCATCTGAATGTAAATCACAAGACCCTGGAGATACTGCAACATTCAAGTTGATCGGCACTTCTTCTGGGCTCAGCAGAAGCGCCAGGATCAGTGCCAAACTCCAGCTGGAGCCTGGCACTGATCCTGGCGCTTCCACTGAGCCCTGACAGTCCCGAAGAAGCACTGATCCTGGCGCTTCCGCTGAGCCCTGACAGCCCTGTATCTCCAGCCATCTCTTGCTCAGACTTGTGCGGTGCTGTCACTGGTTCAGCTCATTCCCCTTCCCTGCTACTTTTCTAGGATGGTCATGTACCACCTGCCAGGTGCCAATGTACCACAGTTGGTACCCGTACCACTGGTTGAAAAGCCCTGCTCTAAAATCCAAAGCAAACCTCCATAAAAATAAGTAGTTCTCTTACACAGAAAATCACATGTGTGAAGAGAACAAAAACAAGGAAGAAAGAAGCAAGAAAGAAGCAGAGCTAATTCATTGATTTGACTCCATGTGTCTTATTTATTCCTGAAGAAAATGTCTGAACTGGGTTTTTGTTTGATATTCTTGTCAAAGATCTACACTCCCACCCATGCACAATCACGAAGCTCAGCAGAGAACATGGTTAAGTGTATTCCACAGTTTAATTAAATTTGCAGGATTTTGAGAGGAACATCAATAAGCATGCAGTAGAAATTAATCATTCCCTCTAATAGTGATTTCAGGTGAGAAACACTGAGAGAAAATGAAGCCTAATTAAAAACATTGAGAAAGAAGAAAGGGGGAGTAGTTCAGAAGTAAGTAGGACATCTTAAAAAATTAATAGGTTGGCAATACCTGTAAGAGAAACCAATATGCACAGCATAATATTTTGACAGTAAAAATTAATTGGATACGGCAATACGTTGTAATTTATAGTGCAGTCTTGTGTATATATTCTTAGAAATAACTTTCAGCGAGCCTTATGAAACTGGCTTTTATAGTATTATTTCTTTCATAGTATTGACTAGGAAAAAAGTATTATCTGTTCCTTGACAAAGTCTGAACAAAAGTTTTGTTGAAATCTTTTCAAATTCATCAAGATAATATTGAAATGGGATGAAAAGCTATATATATTTGAATAAGCTTCTCTAAGATTTTTTTAAAGGCTTTATGTACAGAATATCCTATTATGCATGTAATAATAAAATATTGTTGCTTGTTTACATGACCAAATTTGTCCATAAGGCTAAAGTAGTAAGCAAAACTATTTTTGATAAAATGTTAGAAGTGAAGAATCTAGGAACCAGAAATACTAAAATTTTACACCTGCATTATTTTAGTTTGTTGTGAATACTATATAAGTAGAAGCAATCAAAGCTGCCTAATCATTACATTACATTTCTTGTGTGTCTTATTTTAATTGCAGATCATACAGGGAGTCCTCAACTTACGAACACAACTGAGCCCAAAATTTAGGTTGCTAAATGAGACAGCTGTTAAGTGAGTTTTGCCTCATTTTACAACTTGTCTTGCCACATTTGTTAAGTGAATCATGGCAATTGTTAAATTAGTAACACCGTTATTAAGTGAATCTGACTTTCCCTTTGACTTTGCTTGTCAGAAGGTCACAAAAGGTGATCACATGACCCCGGGACACTATAAGTGTCACAATATGAACCAGTTGTCAAGCATCCAAATGTAAATCACATGAGGATGCCGCAATGATCATATGTGTGAAAAATGGTCATAAGCCACATTGTAACTTCGAACTATCATTAAACGAATGGTTATAAGTCGAAGAGTATCTGTAGTTACTCTTAATAAAATTATTTTAAAATGAGCAATAGCAATTCCAAAACTCTTTGAAAATGAAAACACAGGAATTCAAATCATAATGGCGTATCTTTGCTAAAATACTAAATACTTTTTGAAGCATCTATAAGAAATAAGACATGTGAGATATGTCTGCTGATTGGTGTGGCTGGTTGCACTCCATTCATTTTATATTAATCTAACACAATTAAATTATGCCGATCTCTTGAATATTCTGTTTTGGACTGGTCAGATGAAAAAAACGATTGTTAAGAGAACTTTAAGAAAGCACATTTCATTAAAATTCTGATCAGAAGCTGTGTGTTACAAATATAGTCATGAAAAGTGTAGCAGCACATTGGGTTGATGAGATTTTTTTTAAGCACCTGCAAAGTATATGACTTCTCAGAATTATGTCCCTCTGGAGTATGTGTGGAAACAAAGAATCTTATCACATTCAAGAGAAGGTTATATCTTGTGGTTTATTTTCTGATATTTAATTGTAGTGCAGAAGTTGAACAATGGAACTGGTTGTTGTTTTTTCAACTGGAAAAGATAACATCCTTTTACAGATGTTAAACTTCATTCTGCTTCCAGAACTGATTATTCTGCATTATTCTGAAAAAAGTGCAGTTATATAGTTTTGTCCTAATAAACCGTCATCAATAATTTTCCTTGTCCAAAGGAATTTCACACACACACACACACACACACACACACACACACACACACACACACACACACACACACACACACCTGATGAGGTAAGGGGCAATTAAAATGATGTTGCCAACTTTGTTCCTCTTCAGCTCTTCTAAGAAAGTAAGTTCGTTAGATATATCTGAGAAAAGAAGCAGATCAGCAGGGACAAGGCAGATAAATATAAAGAAATTGATTGGGGTGAAGTCTTAGTATTACTTCTGCCTGATCAGAACTAATGGACAAAGTTTCCAGGGATTTTCATTTCAAGCTCTTCAGAGCATTTTGCGAGGCAGGAGACAAAACGTGCAATTCTACATGGAGAGTGGAAGAAGCATTCTGCCTGGAAAGGTGTTTTCCATCTTTCCAGTTATGGCGTATTTGTTCAGAGGTTAAAAAAAAAAGTGTATCCAAGGATATAATCAATCCTGGATTCTCAGATGCCTAAAAGAGATTATGGAATTGGTTTTGCCTAAGTACTTTCCACTATATTTGCAAGCCTATTAACCTCAAGGGATGGGGGTATAATAGAATGGCAATACAGTAGACACTTCATTGAGCTCCTCCTTGTAGTCTTTTACTTTTCTGGACTTGTCCTCTGGCAGGGATTGCACCTTCTCCATTACAGTGGGTTAATTATAGCAAGGTATCAATTGATAAAATCCTGTTTGTTGCCTAAAAGTGCTGGAATTCTGGAGAGAATGGAGTAACCTCCCTCAAGGAAGGATGAGCCAATCAGATTAAATTGTAACTGAAGGTTTCCTATTCCTACTTTGGACAGGATTAATATGGGAAAGCTGACGAATAATCCATTTTCTTCACTATTTGAAAAGACAATATATATCAGCAAATTGTCCAATATTTTACATGCGGAATATACCTCTCAGTAAATATGGATTTATGTTTAGACATTATTTCAGAGCCACAGCGTCATTTTGGGTTGTTAGTTATATCTTTTAAATGTTCAGATGTGAAAGGCTTGTCATTTCTTACCATTGTCTCATTTATAATGTGGCAATTATTTATTATGTAGCAATTATAAAGTGATTATCTAACACTTTAAAATAATGATATAGTTAATTCATGCATAACTACATTAAGAAAATCTTAACACCAGCTGAATTATCATGAATATTCCTTCAAAACACCAATATAAGTGGAACCAGAATGTTTATTTTAAAATGTTTATTGCATTAAAATGAAAGTGTGAGATTCTCTAGGTTTTGTTCTTCACAGAATCTTTAGTGGAAGAAAAGCTTTCAACAGCCGGCAATCTGTACAGGTAACACAGCTATTTTATGCCTTAACAAAATATCCAGTTATAGTGCTAGGTGGAATTCACAGTATACATTTAAACCAGGATCATTAAAACATGTTAGTTCTGATAAATCACATTCTACTCGATATTAATTACTGAAAACTTCTAAAGGTACGTTTTAGTTTAGATTAGAGAATGTCAGAATATTTTAAAATATTTCTCAGTATATTTAGATGCTTAAGGCTGGATTCTAAACTACAAGGAGAAAATCAGAAAACAACTGAATATTAAGATGCTACTAAAAACATACCATGTATTTACAGTATGTTGCTTATCTTCAAATAAGTAACTCTACACTGTAGTGAGTAACTCTTTTTGAGGATGCATGGCAATATCCTTTCCTTTTTTCCCTCTCTTAACATGACTTTTCCCCCAGTAGAATAAATATCTTCCTCTGAAAACTGACTAACATTTTTCAATTCTTGGTCAGATTCCCTCACCAATCCTGTGAATTCTTTTGCATCAGAGAGAAAGATACTACACAAGGAATTCCTTTGGGAATTCTTTACTGCTTTGCTGTAAAAGATTCTTCAGTGCTATATAGCAAAGCTTTATGTTTGGTCTCTCTCTTTTTCTAAACTTCTAAATGTAGCTCAGGTTGATACAGTACTATATGTCAGTAACAACATCAAGATTTCCTGAGGATGCACGGTGGTTTTTAATATTAAATGACAGGCAATATTTATTTTTTCTCTAAGCATTGGTCCTGAATTGGACACTTTTGCCAAGGTGTTAATTTTATCATATAGACAATTATGTGTAAACTAGGAATTTGTAGGACTTAAATACCAAAATGCAGTTTCCTTTTTATTTGACTATTTGGTATTATCTAATCTCTTTAAAATGCTATTTGTAGCATAGTTCGTTTATGAAAACTGCTTGGGAGCAGAATGAAATCCATCTTGAAACTATGTAATACACAAGTATTGCTTGAATGTTAGTTCCAGCTAAATATTTAAGATGTTGCCATTCCCCTTGTTCTACATCTTCAGCATTTCTTCAGGATTCCACTGGAGAAAAAAACTATTTCACCATCATAAAAGCATATAAGGAACAGCTGCTGAAATTGGGTATGTCTAGTTTAATGAAGAGAAGGACAAGGGGGGACATGATAGCAGTGTTCCAATATTTCAGGGGCTGCCACAAAGAAGAGGGTGTCAAGCTATTTTTCAAGGTACCTGAAGGCAGGACAAGAAGCAACGGGTGGAAACTAAGCAAGGAGAGAAGCAACCTAGAACTAAGGAGAAACTTCCTGACAGTTAGAACAATTAACCAGTGGAACAACCTGCCTCTAGCAGCGGTGAATGCTCCAACACTGGAGGTTTTTAAGAAGAGACTGGACAGCCATTTGTCCAAAATGGTATAGGGTTTCTTGCCTGAGCAGGGGGTTGGACTAGATGGCCTCCAAGGTCCCTTCCAACTTTACTATTATTATTATTATTATTAAGAAGGTTTGGCTCCTGTTTTGTCAAAAGCCTAATGGCTCTAGAAAGCTTTTCTCTTTTGTAGCTGTATATGTCACAAAGATAAATGATGTAATCCACTCCTCCCCACCTTTACTTTTCTAGCAACAGATATTTGCACCTTAGTTTTCTTTATTGCTGTTTCTTCTGCTCAAATTGGGGAAAAAAGTAAATTATTTTGTGATAGCTTCTATCTTAGTGTATATGAAGGGGGTCATTGCTCAGAAATAGTAACGTAGCTGAACAAAAGAGTCAATTGCAGTTTTGTTCTATTTCTGGTTTTTCCTAAGCACATGCATTTTATTCATTTCACATTCCATTTATTTATTTTTACTTAATCATATTTATTTGGCCACCTGACACTAGACAATTCTCATTGCTGTGCAAGGAATAAAAACCAAGTATAAAAAGGTCCAGACTGCAATACATGATAGCTAACTTTGAGAGAAAAACCTCACATTTCTCAACATAATCACATCTTCAAAGGACCAACCCACTCACTGTAACCTGGAGAAAGAACCAGATCTTCAGTGCCTGTTTAAAGGAGAGCAGAATGGCTCTTTCAAATCTGTGAAGTCATAATATTCCAGAGAAGAGACACAACAACAGCAACATCACCACCAACAAAGAAATAGCCAACTGCCTGTTTGCATCAGATAGCAGTGCTTTGTGGACAGCTCCATAGAACAAATGTTTTGTGAATATGTATGCATGTATGACATTTATATGGCTTTTTTGCTCATTTCTCTAAATATACATATTACTGTACATTATTTTTTCTTCAGAATAATTCCCATCTTGTAAACAATTTCTCTGATACAATGCACTTTCTATGTTCTTCTAACCATGCATTTTTGTATTCATTTTTCCCAAAAGTACACTAAAATATGAACTGAGAACTTCATCAGAAAAGTTGTGAATACTTCAGGAAAACCATGTATTTTTCCAAAACTAGTATTGGTTTGGGCAGTACAGATTATGTTAAAATAAAATATTAGAATACATAACCAAAATACATTGTTTCCCATTCATGAGTGATAAAACACATGCCTGAGGTGTAAAATATGTCTGTTTAAATACATGCCATTTCCAGTTAAATAAAAACCAGACATCTAGTTTGGAATAGATTCTACCTGAGACCTTGAAAATTTATTCACAGTCAGATGAGACAATACTGGGCCGGATGGATCAACACGCCAATTCAAGAAATAATGAACTCAGAGGCTTTCTAGTTTCTGGCTTGTCTGCCAAATGACAGAGACATTATCTTTTAGATAAGAATTATGAAAAAAATCTCATCTTGAGAATGATGTCTAACAGAAGTTCAGCAATGGCATGACATACAAATCACACTTTCTAGGAAACTTTTGCCAAAGTGTTACTGATTTTAACCTTTCTCTATTGCATTCTATTCAGTTCCAGCTTAGATAGTTACTTGGTTCTAAGGCTTTAAGCTCCAGGCTTTATATTCCTACATCTTTTGGGCATGAATCACTTTTCAAGAAGTTAATGTTCTAAGGCAGGGGTCTTCAAATTTGGCCCTTTTATGATTTACAGGTTTCTGGGAGTTGAAGTCCACAAATCATAAAAGGACCAAGTTTGAAGACCCTGTTTTAAAGCCTCATTAAGGCTATATTTATTCTGAGATTTAGTTATAGAGAACTCCTATCTTATATATGCCGTAATTAAATTATGTTGCAAAGACTGAGAATTAATTATTGTGAAGTAAAGTTACAAATATGTTAATTGTAAAAACATGTCTCTATTAAAGGTATTTTCCTTCACATGTTAAAAATCTACAGAAAAATAACTTTCTTCTGAAGGAGGTGATCTTGCTTTCTAATCAGATTTCAGCTCACTTGGGAACTGTTTTGCAAAACATTAGACAAACCTCAAGGGCAAGTCTGTACTCATTTTAATGGCCTTGCAATGTTTGTAGATGCATAATTTTGATGTGGTTTCCTATATATTGGCAAAAAAAATCTTGTGTAAAGCATTATTTGCTTCATAGAATTCACTCCCTTGGTTTCCTGTTTTGTGAAAACCTTGTTGTCAGGGAAGCTGCTATTATGGGAGAACCATTTCAAGAAAAATATAATGAGGATTGGCTGATCCCAGTAAGCAGGATTGATTCTGAATGGGTATGACATCACTAAAGAATTAAGTTACTCTGGGAGAAATTACCGAACTGGAAACAAATCACTGACAAAAGCAAAGAAATATTTTTCTTAAATGTTTTTTTCAAGCTATGCTGAAACAGCTTTTATACAAACTCCTGCATTCCAAAAATATGTAGTGGTGATTAAAGGTAGTGGTGAATATCTTTTAATCCTATGATTAAAAAAGGTTATCCATAACCACAAGGATTGCAAATAGCATACAACGGGACACCAAGAAATGTGAAAGTTTCTCCATTTTTACTTTCATATAGAAGATGGTGTATAACTCATGCACACTCATACACAGATATCACAAAGAGAGAGAGAGAGAGAGAGAGAGAGAGAGAGAGAGAGAGAGGGAGGGAGGGAGGGAGAGAGAGAGGGGGGGAAAGATAATATTAGTAATTGCACTTTAATTGGTGGCAAAGTATAATACTTCATGTAATCTTCATGAGTCACTCAGGGAGTTAGATGGCAGTATCTAAATTTGATAAATCAATAAATAAAAAAGTACATTTAATGATATCTTCTAGTATTACAAATTATGTAAGGCTTGTGGGCTTAAATATAGTGGGTGCTTCTAGCCAAAGCTTTTAGCATGCAATCAACATGCCTCATTCATGGAATTTTACCAGACTCAGATAACATGATTTCCCCTTTCTAATTCTAAATCTTTCCTTAGTGAGTCTTTAGCTTCTTATCTTCACCCTGTCACAGAACAGTCAATATGGACTACAGACAGAATAGTACCACTCACAATGTCTTTATATGGTTAGCATTAAAATCATTTTATTCTGAGTTTTTATATTCTCAGGAGCAGATTTCTCTTTAAATGCTTCATGTAATATAATGGTTTATCATTATCTGCAAGTATAGTTTGAAGCTTGCTGTTAACACAGACGGTCCAGCTCTATTTCCTGCCTAAAAATGTGGTTAGAAATAAAAAAATAATTATTATTTTATCTACTGTAAAAGCAGAACCATACATTTCATTGGATATGGCTAATGCAAAACGATGTTGAAATGTAAGAATACATTTTTAATGCTGAAATTTGTAAATGTTTCATTCCATCTATGGTATAAACGGAATCAATTCAATTAATAATGATCTTCACTTTTTATTTTAATGTTTTATGTTTTACATCATTTTTCACAGGAAAAAAGAAATTACAGAAATTGTCATTTAACAAAACATAAACTACTCTAAAGAGAAAAATGAAAACATGGTGAAGAATAAGTAGAAGAAACTAATGAAGAAAAAGCCAAAAAGAAGTAAATGGAAAAATGAATTTCTTTGTTTTTTCCCCAAAGTATAAATAGATTAATAAATAGGTGCTAGAAAATCAGCACCAACACAGTGTCAGTAAATTTTATTACTTTTTTTTAAATACAGACCAATAACTTCTATAAAGTAAACTAATAAATAAACATGCAAATAACAGGGAGGAAAGAAAGCAGACCATCTTTTTGTACCAGTGCATAAAAATAACATCTCTCACCTTGATATAAATTTGGCCTTTTCAAAAGCATTATATACTTTCCTAGAAAGTAAGATTATATGGCTAGTGGATTTCTACATGTATAAAAAGTTTAAAATATTTTTTCTAAAACTGCTAAATTTGCTTTTATTTATGGACCTCAATGTCATCTACTTCCCAGACCAATTTGTTCTAGATTACTAAATTTGAAATGGCAGAAGGCCTGGGCTGAAGGAACAGACATTTTAGCATTTAAAGGGAATTAAAAAAAACAACAACCCAAAACCTAACATTGGCTTAGTGATTCATATGGATGATGAAGTCTGCTATTTTATATAAATGTTTCAGTTTATTGTTCAGCATTCTTAAATGCAGAACATTAAAGTTGGACCTGAGCAAAAACATTGTAAAACTTTTCCTTTACAGTATTTCTATTATAGATGTTAGTATTTGCTGGAATTAAGAAACAAAAGACAAGCAGTTTATTATTATTACTCATAGATGTCTAGAGTTTGCAGAGGTTGCATTTTAGATAACTAAGAACTGTACACAAATAATAGCAATCACAGAAGGTTTTATACATTAATACAAATCTTCATCATGACTGGATGCCTACATTTATCAGCCTTCTTTATGGTGCAAAATACTTCTAGCATAGTCATTTCCATTTTTTTGGAATGAATCCTTCATGAATGCACATATTTATAACTTTAAATAATGGATTCTTAAACACTTAAAAAATAATTATAGGACTTTGATGTAACACAATAACAGGAATTTTGAATGTAAAAAATGAAAAATAAAAGGTAACCATGTTTATTTAGTGTATGGCATATTGTACATGGACTAGTAATATACATTAACATGTCACCTAGAACAATGTATATACCTTCTTAAAATAGTCCAGCAGAATTAAAATAAGAGACAATGATTCTAATGGACCCAGGATTAACAAGTGCATAGCATGAACTATTAAGGAAGAATTATTTTTCTTTTATAAACAAAGGAATAGATGTAGAAGGTGTAGAAGGCTGAATACATCTTTTCTTGAAATTGTTGTTCAGAAACTCTTTTAAAGCAGCTAATTTTTGAGTGGGACAGGGATATCATCCAGATGGCTGTTCTTTCTTTCAAAAGGTTAAAAGTGAATGCCATCTTGGAGGCCAATTTGTGGAGAACTCTTCCAGCCTGGCAACCATGAATAATTCAAACACAAAAGGAACTGTTTTTTTCACAACTGCCACACAACACTCCCCCTCCCCCCAAATTGGTCTGCCAGGCTTCAAGGGAGCACAGCAGCTATGTGGTTGCTCTTGGTCCAATCTGAGGGAATTGCACCATGGCATTGTGGAATCTGGGTCTCTACGTGCTGCCTCTGTTGCAATAATTCCTCTGCCATTTGTTCTGTTGACAAAAGGGAGTATCCCAAAGATCAGAATAATTGTCTAGTTTCAGATTGCAGGATCTCATTCTTCTCTGATGAGAAAGTATGAAGGCTTTCAAAATGGAGGTTGGCAGGCTCAGCAAATAAGAGCCACTTGGATTTTGGAAACATAATCTTCAAAGCCTTCCAAGGTAATTTGTTCCATGTAACCTATATGATGAAATAACCCTAAGACTCTTTATCATGCTTCTCTTTATATTCTTCTGTAATGGTCTTATTTCTCCCTTGTCTTGCTGCAGTCCTTAAGATCTGCTAGGCAATTCATCACAGGTGTTCCTAAGTAAGTATGTGTAGAATCCAAACCTTAATAATGAAACTGATTCATAATCACACTTGATATGAATACTGAAAGACCTTGGATCTGAATTTTCTACTCAAACCGTGTTTTTCCCTTACAATA
Source organism: Bothrops alternatus (assembly GCA_034064705.1). Classification (NCBI taxonomy): domain Eukaryota; kingdom Metazoa; phylum Chordata; class Lepidosauria; order Squamata; family Viperidae; genus Bothrops; species Bothrops alternatus. Next base: position 11,171,629 of record JARGCV010000081.1, read on the forward strand.
AGGTGACCAACTTTTTTACAATGAGAAGGACACAAATAAATTGAAGAAAAAAAAGTGAGTCTAATGTGTGCGTATGTGCCTTGTTGTGTTTTGGTAAGAAGTAAACAAAGCCACTTGCGTGCAGCGCACTTTTGAGCGCAGTGCACTCTTTCAAAACAATTCTGTGTGGAGTGCATGCATCTCATAATCGCGTCTCGCCGCACTGTACCAAGCTTTGACGAATCGTCATGTCAAATACAAATACGTCACATCACACGCAATGATCGGATCGGCATCTATTGAATACGGAGATTTACAGGAGATTACTCTTCAAATATCGAAAAGGAGGACATGTAGGAGGACACTTTTCGAGAGAGGACAGAACTTACAAAAGGAGGACTGTCTTCCCTAAAGGAGGACGGTTGGTCACCTTACTTACAATAGATGAAATGAATTTTAGTGAAAAAAATCTCCATCTTTATCACTTAGAGTGAATATGTGCATTTTGGATTTAATAGATCTATTTAATGATCAAAGGTATGTTGATTTTCTTTTTCCCCCCTAAATTAGTTGTGTAATGGCACAGGAGAGAAGGTTTAATTGTATTCTTTGGCTTTTTCCTGAAGAAATTTTCTCTTACAAGTTGCTGTTTGTCTAAGAAAGGAAGCCACTGTTTGCATCCAAAATAGCTTTTCTCTCAATAGAAATACAAAACAGCTTCAAGGCAGGAAGGGGGCACTTTTCAAAAAGCAAGTTCAGTTCACTTTGACTTCACACAGCTTTCTCTAATGAGTATCTGCTTTTTTTCTCTGAAACATACATTGTAACTTATTAGCCCTGCAGTTCCCAAATACAATAGAGCCATAGAATCTTCCTACTATAATTCATTTTCTCCTTGATTTGCTTTTTTCAAACCCACATAAAGCTTTTTGCCACACCCATATACAGGCATTTCATAGGCCTTGCACTTTTGGCATACACATTAATCGTTTAAGCTTACAAGAAGAGTTTGTGATTGTATGCTGCTTTCCAAAAGCAATATCACTTTCTAGAGTTTCTATCTCATGAGGATAAAAGATTTCTGCAAACACAGCTGCTTTGATTTCAGGACCCTTCTTAAATAAATTTATTTATTTATCTAATTTATAGAGTTGCCCATCTCATGAGCAAGGGGCTCTAGGTGGCCTACAACAAAACTAAAAAAAAAAATATTTAAAATCATTTTCACTGACAAATATTAAAACATTTAAAAACTATAAAAACAGTTAAATAGGAATAATAGACAGAGGGATGTTAATACTAATGGAGCTATCTCACTAGTTTATCAGGCCTACTGGCATAGCAATATCTTGAGGGAATTCTCGACCCACATTCAGTAATTTTTTTCTGGTCATCTTCAATGGAAAGAGAAAACCACTCAAGTCACAGAAGTTTCAAATATACCTATACACTAAGAAAATCTCTTTTACCTCTGATGAATTCCTGATTAGAAATCTTAAATGGATTGGCAAAAATGGATTTTTTGTTGTTTATAAGTCCATGAGGAGGAGTCTTCATCAGATAGTGAACACAGCAGAAGCTTCAGTCTCTGGTCTCAGCCACATGAAGTGGCTCTTAGGTGACTGTTGATCCTCACAGTGGAACTATTCTGACAAAGTTAGTTGTGTTATATTCTGAATGTACTCATGCTGTCCTCCATTTTGTTTTTGAGCATTTCCTATATTTCCTACATGCTTCCTTATTCTTCATTTTTAATTCTTCCCTTCCTCAGCTATGCTTTATGTTGACTCTATTCTGTTTCTATAAAGGCTGGGTTATATAACACAATTAACTTAGTTATCCTATTAATCCATATTTCTGGCTTCACATAATATATTAAGTAATAAACTAACCAGACAAGCCGAATCACACAACACACCATATTATTAAGAAAATAATCAAACTTAGTATGCTGCCAAACAATATTCTGAATTGATAGTAACTCGAGAAATCATTTTAATTTGATTTTTTTGTCCTTTATTCCTATGTTACATAAATTGTTAACCATATCCTTCCAGAGATTCTAGACTAAAATTCTTGATGTATTCTTTTTCTGCTTTATCCAGTCACAATTGAAAGAAAGGCAGTTGTATAAAAGAAATAAGCTACTCTTATTACCACTTCAGTGAACTATGACTTTGCAGATAAAAATCTAATCTTCCATTAAATAAATACAAAGTACCAGTTGCTTAAGCAGTACAGTGCTAGCACATGTTATTACTGTTCTAATCACACAAATAAATTATTCTAAACTTGTAAACTAGGGGTTGAATCCAGAATTTGCCTTCTGAATAATATGCATTCCTTCTGATAAAATGATGGCATTCTGTGGGTGGTAGAGAGATTTTTATCTATGTTGTTTTCCTTTTCTAGTTGTGTAAGTTTTTATCTCTGAAAAACTATAGGACCTTTTGGAACAATGGTGGAGATAGTTCAAAGATTGTTACTCTTCCCACCCCTCATTCCTATATCCACAGTCAGAACATTTTAATGAAGTTTCATTCATAAAAGCTAAAAGGAAAGGATTCCGCTGTTCAGTTGTATCTGATTCTAGGCGGTGGTGCTCATCTCCGTTTCTTAGCTGAGGGAGCCAGAGTTGTCCAAAGATCATATGACCAGCATGACTCTATGCCGAGGTGTACAGAATCCTGTTACCTTCATACCAAAGTGGTATCTATTTATCTACTTGCATGCTTTCAAACTGCTAGTTGACAGGAGCTGGGGCAAGTAACGGGAACACCAAGCTCAGCATCCTTAACCACTGAGCCATCATGTCTCCTTCAATCATAAATGCGTAACTAAAACAAACCATCCAGATTTTGGCCCATTTTAGTGTCTCTGGAGAGCATGTGTGCATTTTGATATCATAAATATTACTTGTTTTACTGGATTGTTTTCCTGTTGTGAGCCACCCAACAGTTGCTTAGGTAAGAAGGGTAGCCATACAAATTGAATAAACACTAATAATGCCTGACCAATATAGGAAAGTCAACATGAGCTGTGAAAAAGTGATAACACTGCCACACATCAAAAACATCTCAAAAATCATCAGCAGACTATTACAAGCACATGGCATCACCATAGCACACAAATGAACTAAAGCCTTCAAAAATATTCTAAGTAAACCAAAAGACCCAGCAACCCCAGAAGGAAAAAAAACAGGAGTCATCCACAACATACAGTGTAAGGATTGCAACAGCCATTATATAGGACAAACAGGCAGAAGATTAGCAGATGCATCCAATTAGTAATCAGAAGATATGATGGAAACTTCTTAATTTCACAACACACAAACAGATTTAACCATATGTTCAACATGGAAATTATGATCGTCCTGGACCAAGCCAAGTCCCAAAAATTGCTAGAGAATTCCTGGAAGCCTGGCACACAGACAAATTAGCCATCAACAGTCTCATAAAGACAAACATTTATTTACCATTCAAAAGAGGAAATCTTTTGAATGCCAAAAAGGAAACAAAAAGACCAAAACACCTCTTCACCAGCAATCAACACTCAGATGAGCAGACATTAACACCATTAGACCAACAAGCAAGAAGCAAACCTTACCCCAATCAAGGAATCACCAACTTAGACAAACAAGGTAACAGTAAACAGCCGAGTCCCTGCTAGCACTGATAATGTTACCTTGACAGCTTCAAGGCAGGGCTAGATAGATTCATGGATGCAAAGTGTATTGGTGGTTATTAAAACAGATGTCCATGTGCCGCCTCTATGTTGGTTGAGGCAGGCAGGATTCCCTTGAGTACCATTTGTTTGGGGGTCAAGGGAAAGGGAGGGTTTTGCCTTCTCTTTCTGCTCAAGATCCCCATGTACATTTGGTGGGCCACTGTGTGACACAGAATGCTGGACTTGATGGGCTTTGGCCTGATTCAGCATGGCTCTTCTTATGTTCTTATGTTCTTACCTAGTTTGATTAAAAAAAATCTGAAAAAAAACAGCCAAGCTTAGAGAGTCCTTACTATTTAATGAAGTTTCATTCATAAAAGCTAAAGGGAAAGGATTCCGCTGTTCAGTTGTATCTGATTCTAGGCGGTGGTGCTCATCTCCGTTTCTTAGCTGAGGGAGCAAGGACTCCTTAAATAGTAATAATATTTATGCTGGTCTATGATTGTAATAAAGATTGAATCTGAGTAAAGTAATAATATCTTTATAATGATTTTTTTAACAAATGTAAGAAATATTCAGATTTTAGAAACAGGCAGTGATATTGGACAACACACTGTAGTATGACAAAGTGATAATCTACAAGAGTGTGCTTTATGTGCTGCTTCTTATATATAAAAGCAATATTGCTTCTCTTTTCAACAACAATCTTGCACAGCATATATGGCTATGATGAGTACATTTCTTCAGTTAAGGTTGCTCATTTCTTCCTGTTGGTTATATTTTGGAACCCAAGGTAATACCCAAATTTCTATCCTCATTTCAAAACCATGCATATCATTCTGAAACTTACCCTATAGTCTAGAGATGGGTGGAAAACTGGAAGACAGAGATTCTATTGTTAGACCACACACTTTTCAGAGTAAGTCCTAAAAGGCTTGGCATTCTGTAGAGCCATACAGAAATATCATTCAAGTGTAGTTTGCTTCAGGTTATTAGAGGTGAGAAATTTCTGACACTGCAAAGCATTAACTAACATAGCAAACATAATACCAGTCATATTGAATTTTGAAAAATCCATAATATTGGTTAGCTTTACTGGATCATTATGCTAAATATGAATCATGATACTAAATAATGATTAAATATAATAACCAACAAGGCTAAATAATAGATATTTTGCCAATATACAAAGCAGAAGATACTTAATTTTATGCGGGAGATCAGATGCAGGGACTGAAAGGAAAGGTAATATTTTCATAGAGCATGAGAATTTGAAGTGCATCATTCAGAGTTACACCAAAATACCCTATTGTTTAAAATGTTGAAATGTTATGCAAATTTTTTTCCAGTATCATAGTTTCTACTAAGAGTAAGTCCTAAATTCAGCTGTAGAATATAATGAGGCCCAGCAGATAAAATATTTCATGTTATCACAAGAGCTATTAGCTAAAGAATGGATGAAACATCCCATAAATATATATGAGAACTATGTTTTCTGTCTCTGGGAATAGGTAAAATAAACAAATAAACCTGAAAGAAAAGGGTTGAAAGGAGAAATATTGTATGCAATAACATTCATTTAGAGGACAAAAGAAAAAGCCTGACATGCTGGTCTGAACTTGCTTAGTACTGTGATTTTCAGCTGAAAGCCAACTCTTGATGTCTCTTTTGTCTTCAGAGGTATTGCTAAAGCATTTCCCTTCCTACCCATGTTTCCCTGAAAATAAGCCTGGGTCTTATATTTATTTTTAATCCAAAAGACCCATTGTTTGGTCCAAAAGACTCCTTATTTTTGGAGGATATCGTATTTTTTTCACTACAAGGCCCAACCAGGCCAATCTGACCCTGGGCAAGCCGGATTGCTTACAGGGAGAGGCTGTGCGTTGCAGGAGGACGACTGCAAAGGATGTGCACAGCTCCCTGCAGCTCCTGGAGGCTCTGAGTGTTGTTTTTGGCGCTGCTCAGTTTCCCACATCTCCCCACCTCCACCAGGCTGATCTGGTGGGTAGGATTGCCTTCCTCCTTTCCCGCCGCTGCATTGGCAGCTGATGCTGCCCTCCCAAGAGGCAGAGTGGTGATTGGATGGTGGCCACACTACAAATAGGAATAGACCATCCCCCAAACCTCAGCCATCCTCTCTACGGCATGCTGCAGCTGATCTGAAGCACTGCCTAAAATAGTGAGGCAGACGTGCACACAAATGTGGTGCCAAAAACAGTGGTGCCAAAAATAGCGCTCGGAGCCTCCAGGAGCTGCAGGGATCTGTGTGCGCCCTTTGCAGTTGTTCTCTTGCAATGTGCAGCTTCTCCCTGTAAGCAATCCAACTCATCCAGGGTCAGGTTGGCCATTATGGGAGGCTCATCCCACATGTGCAGCAGAGCTGGAGGATGGGATGGGCCACGCCTCCCTCAATCACCAACCTGATCCCAGGCGAGTTGGATTGCTTCAGCTGCGAGGAGCCTGGCCTAAGGTTTCCATTGCCCAGACTTCTTGAAGCAGATGGGAACTGCGGCCCACTGCAGGTGAAGAGTTTAGCTGAGCCACAAAGTTGAACATGCCTGCAAAGCAGCAGTGCGCCCTGAGTGAGAAAGCATCGTGAGCTTTGAGGGTATGAGTGTCTGTATTTCCACAGCTCATGGATAGAGCTGCGCCTTCCCATTGTCGATCAAGGAGGCCAATCATGATAAATACAAAACATTTTTTTTAAAAAAATAAAGGGACAGATTACAATATTGATGATGAATCTAAATGAAAAGGCAATTTCCAAAGCCTTCCTCCCTCACTGAGGGAAACCTGTCACCTCCCAGAGTGGATGTCTCAGAATGCTCAGCTTTCTTTCCCACCCTTCCACAGAGGACGAGAAAGCCAGCAAAGCCTGCAGGGCAGTGGAGGCTGCCTCTGGAGGCTGCTTTGGGGTGAGGGTGAAAGAGAGAAGCTGCTGGTTGAGGCCCTGGCCAATCCCCACCCCTGCCTGCCCACTGGATTCCCCAATCCAGGGCAGGGATAGGAAGGAGACAGCCTCTGCTTGCCTCAGGCCCCGGCTCTCTTAATGTTTCGGCTACCTTGCAGCGGTAACACTGCAGCAGGCAAGGCGGGGGGAGGCACGTGATCTGGCCTGCCAAAAAACCTATGGTGGGATGGAGTGGGTGGGGTCTTAATGAGGCCTTACTTTTTTGGGTAGGGTTTATATTAGGCCCAACCCCAAAAATCAAGCTAGGTCTTATTTTCAAGGTAGGTTGTATTTTCAGGGAAACACGGTACCTTCAGCAGATTTCATAGTTTAAATTTGACATTATTCAAGATAAGTTCCATTCATAAAATTTGCGACTGAGGGTGTGCTTTGCATGTCAGTCTTCAACTGTTGGTCTTCCATGTAGAAACTAGCTGGAAATGACCTTGACTTTTGAAATCCCCTTCAGGATTTAAGCCTCTTCCTTTTCTTTGGTCACAGTGAAGACTTGATGTTCTGACTGGGCTGGGTTCCCCATAACCCTATCTGATGGATTCCTTCATTTCTTTACCCATTCTAGATGAGTAAAAAGGAAAAGAAAAAACATTAATATTTTGTCATTTTTCCACTCATTTGTGTAACAAGATAAAGTCATTTTTAAATATTTGAAAGCAAACAGATCCACCCTTGTACTGTATCATGAAAAATATGTCCCCATTCAGCCCCCCCAACTATTCAGCATTCAACTGATAAACTTGTAAAAACTAACAATGGAAACCATTGACCAGTGAGTGGGGAAAGGGGGCTATTTCTGTTGTGTCCTGAGCCTGCAAAAGCAGGCTCGGGATGTTGCATTGATCCCGCGAATTCCAAAAGCTGCCTGGAGACCAGACAGAGCGGTGCCGGCCTTGTGCGCATGTGCAAGACGCAAAAATGCTCTGTTCCTATTGGTTGACACTGTCTGGGTTTCTGGCCATATGATTGAAGTGTTTGTTCAGCATTGCCATGTGTCATCATTCACATGTGAATGAAGTACACAACACTGGCAACGAGGATGGGATCCTTTGCAAGCTGGAACAAAAGAGTTGAGGACTTACCCAGGAAGTCCTGAAGAGGGGAAGACGGCGTTTGAATCAGCGTCCCAGCCTGCCAGTACAGCGTCGCTGGAGGGTGAGCTCAGCTAAAGGACCCTTTCCCCAACAGCAGCTTGTAGAAGAAGTGAGTGGTGAAGGTCATAAAGCTTACGATGTCGAAGATTGGCTGCTTGACTGATTTCGATGTCTCCCACCCAGAGAGATGGAACTCCTACGTAGCACGGGTGGAGAACTATTTCCGAGTAAATCAGATTAGAGAAGACGGCCTGAAGGCAGCAACTCTTTTGTGTGCCTGTGGACAAGAAGCTTTTGACATCGCAGAAAATCTGGTGGCCCCTGCACCTCTGGAGTCAGTAACATATGCTGACTTGAAGAAAATGTTGAAGGAACATTTCCAGCCGAAGTTATCCATCATTGCTTGGAGGCACCCGTTCGAGCAAAGAGACCAGAGGCCAGGTGAATCTGCTGCGGACTTTATTGTGACCTTAAGGCAAGCAGCCAGACCTTGTGAGTTCAAGGATCTGGAAGAGAGGCTGCGAGATCATTTTGTCTGTGGCTTGAGGAGCAGAGACTTACAACAAAAGATTTTTGCAAAAGAAGATGTCTCCTTCCAAGATGCGTTGTGAGAGGTGGCAGCTGAGGAAGCAGCAGGCGGAGCTGTGAAGGCCTTGCGTCTCGCCAGGAATCCTCCAGACACAGCTACAGTCCATCAAGAGGATGCTCGAGAAGGATCAGAAGAGGATCTTGAAGAGGAAGTCGACAGACTTCATCAGCCAGCTGAGACAAGGCAGAAGGGATGTCCGGTCAAGGCCCCAGCATCGCTTCAATGCTTCGGGTGCGGAGGATGCCACAAGCGAGCTGACTGCAGGTTTCGCTCCATCATTTGCAGGACGTGTGGCAGGCAGGGCCACATTGCATCTATCTGTTTGGTTTGCCAGAAGGTTCAACCTCGGGAAGAATTGCTTCAGAAAGGTACCAGGGTCCCCCGCCAAAACAGGGTGGGTTTCTGCACATTGCGCAGGAGCATTTTAAGAACAGGGACACACAAGCCCTTTAAGAAGAAACTTTCCATTAATGTAAGGTTGCAAGGGGTTCCCTTACTGATGGAGTTGGACTCTGGGTCCACTCTTTCCATTATTTCAATTAATACCTTTAAAAGGATTTGCAGCAATAGTGGCCTTCGAGTTAAACTCAGGCCATCAAATCTAATACTCACTGATTTTCAAAATTCTATGGTATGTGTTAAGGGGGAGGCCACCCTTAGGGTACAGTATAAGGATTTTGAAGGTTCCCTAGATGTGGTGGTTGTTGGGGGTGATCGTACGAGTCTTATTGGACTCGATTGGTTCGAGGCTCTGGGAATCCAGGTAACTGGGCTGCACAGCTTGCAAACGCTGGGCCTTGCAGAGGTTTGCAAGGAGTTGCAGATGTGTTTAGTTCAGAGCTAGGATCCTACAAGGGGCCTCCCATTTCGCTACGGTTAGATCCAACCATCACACCCATCAGGGTTAAGCCTAGGAGGGTATCTTTTGCCCTCAAAGGTAAGATTGATGCTGAGCTGGACAAATTGCTCCAGCTGGACAAATTGCTCTAGAACCTGTGGATTCAAGTCCATGGGAAACCTCCATAGTAACGCCTCTAAAGGCTAATGGGGACCTACGTATATGTGCAGACTATAAATGCACACCGAATAAGGCGCTGCAACAGCATGCTTATCCAGTGCCTGTGGCAAGTCACATTCTGGCCTCCCTCAAGGGGGGGGCGCATTTTTGCGAAGCTTGACCTGACACAGGCCTATCAACAGCTACCTGTTGATGAGGTAGCTGCAGAGGCCCAGACTATTGTAACTCACAGGGGGGCCTTCAAGGTCAAGAGACTGCAATTTGGGGTAAATGTAGCCCCTGGCATATTCCAAAGTGTCATGGAGAGCACACTTCGATGTATTCCTGGGGTCTGTCCCTACTTAGATGACGTCCTCATTGCTGGGGAGTCATCTCAAAATTTAGCAGAAAGATTAAGGACTGTCTTGCTTCATTTTCGAAAAGCAGGCCTTAAACTAAAGAAGGATAAATGTAAGATAGGAGTCACTTCTACTGACTTCTTAGGATTCAGGTTTGATGCTCAAGTCATTCACCCTGCTGAAACTAAATTGCAAGCTATCCAGCAGGCCCCAAGCCCTAAGTCTAAAAGTGAGCTGCAAGCCTTCTTGGGGCTATTAAATTTTTACCATGCATTTCTCCCACAGAAAGCTGCAGTGGCAGAGCCGTTACACAGGCTCTTAGACAAGCAGGCTCCTTGGCAGTGGACTAAAGTCCATGACAAGAGTTTCAATGAGGTTAAGGCCTTGCTCACTTCTAATGATGTTTTAGCACATTTCAATGAGCAACTGCCTGTTTGCATTGCATGCGATGCATCTCCTTATGGGGTGGTAGCTGTACTGAGCCATCTGAAGGCTGATGGGACACAGGTTCCTGTGGCCTATTATTCAAGGACTCTGTCTTCTGCAGAGCGGTATTATGCTCAAATTGACAGCGAAGCCTTGGCCATAGTGGCTGGCATTAAGAAATTTCATGATTTCTTATATGGCTGCCATTTCCCGGTCTATACTGACCATAAGCCTCTGCTGGGTTTGTTTACCACTAATAAACAGACCCCATATATCATCTCTCCTAGTATGCTGAGATGGTCCATTTTCCTGTCAGCATATGACTATACATTAGTTCACAAACCAGGAAAAGAAATGGGTCATGCAGATGGCCTGAGCAGATTACCTCTGAACCAATTAGAGCCAGATCCTGCTCCAGCCATTAATATTCTTTCCATTCAGGAGTTGCCTGAGTCTCCCCTCAATGCTAGGGACGTGGCTGCAGAAACTGCCACTGATCACACGCTTACACGTGTGCTGACATGGGTGTTGTCAGGATGGCCTGACAAGTGCCCAGATACTGAGTTCCAAAGCTTCTGGCACAAGAAGCATGAGTTTTGCACTTTCAAGGTTTGCCTGTTATGGGGTAGCAGGGTAGTGATCCCAGCCTCATTGAGGTCTAGAATATTGATCTCTCTGCATGAGGGACATCCTGGTATAGTCAGGATGAAAGCGCTTGCATGAAGCCATCTTTGGTGGCCTGGGCTCAATAAAGTCATCGAGGCCCAGGTGCACGGGTGCTAATTGTGCCAATAGTCACGGCCTGAAATGCCTCAGGCCCCAGTACATAGGTGGGAGGAAACTCAAACCCCATGGTCTAGGGTGCATATAGATTATGCTGGGCCCTTTCAGGGGCAATTCTTCCTGGTTGTTGTTGATAGCCATTCCAAGTGGCTAGAGGTTGTTCCTGTTTCCTCCACTACTACTGCCAGGACCATCCAGGTGTTGAGAGGAATTTTTGCATCACACGGTCTTCCAGATGTTCTGGTTTCAGATAATGGCCCTCAATTTACCTCTTCTGAGTTCCAGGCTTTCCTTCAAGCCAACCTGATCTGGCATGCAACATCGACTCCCTTTCATCCATCCTCCAACGGACTGGCAGAGAGAATGGTGCGCACCACCAAAGATGCCCTCAAGAAACTGACTTACGGTAACTGGCATCACAGGTTAGCAAATTTCCTTCTTGCACACCGCACCACACCATGTACAGCCACAGGGAAGAGTCCTGCTGAACTCCGCTGGGATTGCCGCCTCATCACTAAACTGGACAGGCTGCACCCTGACCGGGTGGTTTTACAGGTGTCACAACCATGGGCACCTAGGAGACTCCAGGTGGGCGATCCGGTTTGGGCAAGAAACTATGGGCCTGGACATCTCTGGGTCACAGCTGTGGTCTGCAAGGTCTCGGGGCCGTTGTCATACGAAGTTGCCTTGGGTGATGGACGCGTTCTTCGTAGACACATAGACCAACTGCGTTGGAGACTAGACTCGCACCTTTCCGCTCCTGGCTCTGCTCTGGAGGGGGAGGAGGACCATAATATGCATTCTGGGTCACAGTTTCCCAGGACTAATGGGCCCTCACTAGCTGCTACTGAGGCTGTTTGGAATTCATCCCAAGGTTCCGCAAGTGCTCCTAACAGGAATTCACTGGATAGGGGGTCATCCCACACATCCATAATTACTCCAGACAGGGAGTCACACCGGGGGTATCCACAGTATCCACATATGTTAGATAGTGCTCCAGAGAGGGAGACTGACCGGGGGTATCCACACAAATCACAAGCAGCAAGAGAAAAGGAATTCCATCGGGGCGCTTGCCTCATTCCACAATTGCTCCCAAAAGGAGGTCACCAACAAAGAGGGTTGCCATTGAGGGGACTCCTGACTCTGGCACCTCGGGCACGTGCTTGGGGGCCACAGAGTACTGGGGTACTTCCACTACCCAGCCCTCTCTATCTGCTGGCCTTGGGCTCGAGGGACAGTGTTCTAAAGAGGGGTCCGTTTTGGACTCGGGGATTTCCACCCCTCCAAGATATGCTGGGTTGGACTTAGAGGGTCCAGCCAGCCAGCAGCTGGGTGGGTCAACCAGGTATTTGGGGCAGCAAAGTCCTGGCCTGCCTAGCCTGGTAGGTGAGCAGGTAAGCCAGGCACCCTCACCAGGGTCACCTGGGGATTTAGGGCAGCAACGCCCTGGCCTGCCTAGCCTTGTAGGTGAGCAGGTGGGCCAGGCAATCTCTCCGGGCCTTAGAAGGTTGCAGCGGGCCAAGTGCCCACACAAACATCTGAGAGACTTTGTGAAGTTGCTGTCAAATCGTGAAGGACCTGTCCATGAGACCCCTGAATAACGGGAGTAACTCATGGGTAGATTATTTTGTATTATTTTTTTTATTTGATTTTGGATACATTTATTGTATTAATCAATATTGAAGAGGGTTTTCCTGAGGGCAGAATCAAGTAGTCCACACTCCTTGCATTTGAATAATGCAACTGTATGCCACTCTTCCCAATGCATGACGTACATGAGTGTACACAAAGTATGTTCCATCTAGGGGGAGGGGTGTTGTGTCCTGAGCCTGCAAAAGCAGGCTCGGGATGTTGCATTGGTCCCGGGCTTTCCAAAAGTTGCCTGGGGACCAGACAGAGTGGCGCCGGCCTTGTGCACATGCGCAAGGCACAAAAACGCTCTGTTCCCATTGGTTGACACTGTCCAGGTTTCTGGCCATATAAAAAGGCCTGCGTGCCTTTTGCTTGGTTGTTGTGGAAGGTGAATAAAGTGTTTGTTCAGCATTGCCATGTGTCTTCATCATTCGCACGCGAACGAAGTACACAACAATTTCTACCACAGGTTGCGGTAGTTAACTGCTGTGAAAGGCTTTGCTTACAAGGAATTGATGCATAGTGTGCAAAGTAGATACCACAGCTTGAATCAGTGCAAGATGGATACCCCTAATTTTTATGTACATGCAGATAATAGGGCTGAAGTTTACAGAATTAGCTAACAGAATAGTTTGACAATATCACATATTTCTGCATTCTAAGAATTGTGATTGGCTTTTGGACAGAATAAGCTGGAAGCTTAGATCTGTTCTAAACTGCTATCGCTCACTTTTCTAACCATATCTCATAACATATTTGAGAATCTTGTACTTATTTAATCTCAAAATGTTCAGTATTCTTGGTCTTCTTTCCAACAAAGATTGCATCTGCGAAACATAGATGTTCAAGGATTACATTTGTTAACATTTCTGGAATGGTTTCTCTTTTCATGTGGTTTTTAGGGTCTGAAGTTTGAAGAAACTACATAGTTATACTAAGAAATAAATTGGTCATATTTTGTTTGTCAGAGGCTTCTATAAGCACATGTTTCTGTAATTGGTCCCTAACATATGTGTTCAATATGATAAAAAATTGAACAGGAACAATCCAACAACTGAAGAATATTCTTGTATATATTTAAAAAGAACATTGAAGAACTGAAGATAGAAGAAATAAGGATAGGAACTTACAATTGTCTTGCAAATAATAACAATACAATAGCAATAACAATAATGGTGATGGTGATAGTGACGGTGACGGTGACGATAATAACAATAACAACAATAATAATAATAATAATAATAATAATAATAATAATAATAATAATAATAATAATAATGTTGGAAGGAACCTTGGAGGTCATTAAGTCCTGCTCAGGCAGGAAAACCTACACCATTTTGGACAAATGGCTGTCCAGTCTCTTCTTAAAAACTTCCAGTGTTGGAGCATTCACCGCTTCTGGAGGCAGGTTGTTCCACTGGTTAATTGTTCTAACTGTCAGGAAGTTTCTCCTTAGTTCTAGGTTGCTTCTCTCCTTGATTAGTTTCCATCCATTGCTTCTTGTCCTGCCTTCAGGCACTTTGGAGAATAGCTTGACTCCTTCTTCGTTGTGGCAGCTCCTGAGATATTGGAACACTGTTATTATGTCTCCTCTCGTCCTTCTCTTCATTAAACTAGACATACCCAATTCCAGCAGCCTTTCCTCATATGTTTTAGCCTCCAGTCCCCTAATCATCTTTGTTGCTCTTCTCTGTACTCTTTCTAAAGTTTCAGCATCTTTTTTACATCGTGGTAACCAAAACTGGATGCAGTATTCCAAGTGTGGCCTTACCAAGGCATTGTAAAGTGGTATTAATACTTCACGTGATCTTGATTCTATCCTTCTCTTAATGCAGCCCAGCACTGTGTTGGCTTTTTTGGCAGCTGCAGCACACTGCTGGCTCATATTTAAGTGATTGTCCACTAGGACTCCGAGAGCCCTCTCACAGTTACTACTGTTGAGCAAGGTACTCCCTATACTATACCTGTACATTTGGTTTTTCTTGCCTAAATGTAGAACCTTACTTTTTTCACCATTGAATTTCATTTTGTTAGATAGCGCCCAGTGTTCAAGTCTGTCCAGGTCCTCCTATATCTTAAGCCTGTCTTCTGGAGTGTTGGCTATTCCTGCCAGCTTGGTGTCATTTGATGAGTTCCCAATCTATCCTCTCATCAAAATCATTGATGAAGATGTTGAAGAGTACTGGGCCCAGAACAGAGTCCTGGAGGACACCACTACACACTTTCCTCCATGTAGATGCGGTTCCATTGAGGACCACATGCTGAGTACGACCGGTCAGCCAGCTATGAATCCATCTGGTGGTGATGCTGTCTACCCCACATTTTTCTATCTTATCGAGTAGTAGGTTGTGATCTATTTTATCAAATGCCTTACTGAAGTCCAAGTAAATTATATCCACAGCATTCCTCTTATCCACTAATTTTGTCACTTGGTCAAAGAATGCAATAAGGTTTTTCTGGCATGATCTGTTTTTGACAAACCCATGTTGGCTTTTAGTAGTGATTTTGTTTGCCTCTAGGTGTTTGCTGATTTGTTGTTTGATTATCTTTTCCAGAATCTTCCAGGTATTGAGGTCAGACTGATAGGTCTGTAATTTCCTGAATCCATTTTTTCCCCTTTTTTGAAGATGGGAACTACATCAGCTCTTTTCCTGTCCTCTGATAGTTCTCCAGTGCTCTAGGATCTTTGAAAAATATAGTTCAGTGGTTCTGAGATCACATCTGCCAGTTCCTTGAGAAACTTGGGGTGTAATCCATCTGATCCTGGTGATTTGAACTCTAGGCTGGACAGGTGCTCACTTACCATTTTCTTGCCTATCTTAACTTGTGTTTCTATTCTGTTTTTTATGGCACTATTTTTGATAGGTTGGTCTGTTTTTTCCCTTTGTGCAAAGACATGATGATAATGAAAAGAAAGAACTGGAGAAGATAACAAAATACAAAGACCCACAAATAGAAATAGAATGACTGTGGCAAAGGCAAGCAAGGGTAGTACCAGTTGGGTGCAATCCCAAAACAACTGTAGCACCACTTGAACACCATTGGCATTGACAAATTCGCCATCAGTCAATTGCAAAATGAGGCCTTACTGAGAACAGCGTTCATCCTGCAACAATATCTGTAATACTATCAAACGTCCACATCTGCCTATCCCACTTCCATGGTAAGGCCTCAATAGGTAGACAAAAATGTCAAATCCAGTCTGAACATCTGGCTGACTGTGCGATGATTAATAATAATAATAATGACAACAACAACAATAACAACAATAACAACTTCAGCCAGAAGTAATAATAGATTCAAATATAGAGATCGAACTTTGATAGACCCTTTTATTTTCCAAAACATCTTTTCTTTAGCAGATAATAGTTTGTAATAAAAAAAGATACAGATATGAATTAGAAATAAAATGGCCAGTAGGCTTGAAGGCTTTTTCTGGGATTGAGGAAAATTGGGGAAGGGTGGAACTGAAGAAAAGAGCTGTCAGTTTTGATTTCCTTATAGCATGCATTAAGATCACAATAAACCAATATTAAACTCCATGTGATTCATTTTGGAACTTATTTTTTTCCTTACCTAGAAGAATTCAGATGACAGCTTTCATCTTCTTTCACCAGATTCCCAAGAAAAAACAATGTGTATGACTATGGCCATGGCTGCTAAACGAGGACCATATTAACAGAGAAATTGGAGCCCATATATAGTAACTAGATACAGTAGTATCAACTGAGTTGCACCAGTTTCAGGAAAATGAATGGAATTCCAACTATACTATTTTTAGTTGTAAGAAATTTCAATCTAGCTTGCTTCTTTTGGTATATGGTATCACTGTTACCATAATTATGATGATGTGATTATGATACTCAGCAGTAATGCTAGAATATAATAATAATAGTTTCAAACATTGCAATAGAAGTAACATTATGAACACAATCAAAACTAGAAATTATCATAAGAAATATTTATACTCAAGGGCTTCCTTCTGACACTCCAAATTAGATGAAATACATTAGTACATTTTAAAAAAAATATATCCTCAAATAAGGATTTTTTTACCACATTTTACTACATTGAGAGAAAACAATTATAGATTGAATTAAATCATTTATCTATCTAGCTCAAGATGCAAATTATCCTACTTTGGACATACGATTTAGCTCTCTGAAAAAGGCTCTAATCATGGAAAAGGTAGAATGAAAGAGAAGAAGAGGACAACCAACAACAAGGTGAATGGATTTGATTACAGCGGTTATGAGTGCACCATTGGGAGACTTGAAAGAACAGGTTGGGGATAGCTCATATTGAAGAAATTCTATCTATTCACTAGTAGATAAAAACAATTTGATGGTGCATAATCAATCAATCTGTCTAGCTCTTCACACTAATTAACTTCAGATTTCTGGGTTATCAGAGGAGTCATTTTTAATACTTAGAAAACCGAAAATGGTATCTTTTGTGTGGAAATCATTTCTATTATTGATATATTGACCTTACAATTTTTCTTTAAGTAGTCAGTAATATGCTGCAGGCATACTTTTAAAGAACATAACTGTTTTTTCTCTAATGACCATGTAATATAAATAAAATGGATTGTTTCGATAACTTTAAAGTAAAGTTACCTGATAACAGTTATAAGCCACTACATAAAACAAAAAATAGATCCAATGGCAAATGAGTATATAACAATCAATTACATAACATTAGAAATTATAATAGTATTTTATGTTTTCTTGTATTCTTACACATATTCTTCCTTGCATTGTTTCTCAGAATTTTTAGTCAACCTGCAATATTCCTTCCTGAATATTCTTTCATTCCTTTCTCAAATTGCTTCTAGGCTGAAAACCTGAATAACTAGATTCAATTGAAAACAAACAGTCATAATTCAATTATGAATCCCCAGAGGGTCTGATGGTGAAGTGGATTAGCTTTTTTTCCTCCCTTTGGCTTAAATTCAGAGTAAACCAGAAGCTGGAGTTATGCGTGCAAGCCCCACCCCCCACCATCTCATGCACAGTTTATATTTATCAGCACAACTTGAAAGCCAGTAGAAGTAATTAACCACATCAGCAATAAATCCCAGAATTAAATCTATCAGGGTGAGAGTTGAAGATTTTGGAATATGTGACAAGGCATAGAAGTTTAAATATATTAATTTCAGTTGAAACAATACTGATTTTTGTATGACGGTGTTTAGTTTATGCATTTTATGTAAAACTTCTCAAGAATATTTTGTGTTAAAACATCAGTGTGCTATTCATTCATAACCAAAGCATTTTCTCATGTCCTGTCACATGAAGCTGGAAAGCACACAATTCTTATAAGTCTTTTCAACATAGTTTTTTGCATGTGGCCACATGATTATGATTATGTGAACTCATGGTCATTTAAATGTTACAGCTAGAGCTGTTCTCTTGTTTGTGGCCACAGAGAAACCCTACGTTGAATGGTAAAGAATATGTATTTTTTTCAGTGATTACCATTGTCCCATCAATGTATTAACAATTAAGATGGGAGAATTGGGAAGAGATCATTAGATGTTGCTCACTGTTAAGTTTATAAGTTCACCTTTCTATTTTAACTGTGTCCATTTGTGGAATGCATCTAAAATAATGGCGTGCAATGTAAACTAGTCTCCTTGCGGCGTACCACGGACAACATTATTTTGTCATAGCTAAAAGGTCTACATATTCTGGTTGCTGGATCTCACAAGGGTCCTCCAGCAAGAAGCAACAACATGAGTACCAAAATAATAAAAAAACCCATTAATTTTGTATTCTGTTACACCATATGAAATAAATAAATAAATAAAATAATACATGCTTGCAAGACAGATAATGAGTTATTAATTACACAAATTAATTTGAATATGTAAGCAATAGTTGAAAGTTGAAGATTCTGGAATATATGGAATGCATGAAAGAGAATATAACTTTTTTCCCCCTGGGCCAGATGAATACTCTTGTTTTCTTGTTCCGGTTCTGCTTAGACTGGGAAGAAAGGGTTTGTTGTTGCTAATGGAATCTGTCTTCCTAATGCACTGGTATTGGTGGGAGGGAGTTTATATAGTGGCAGGATCAGAAGATTGAATCCTACTCAGGATTTCTTGTGAAGTGACTTTCCTAACAAACCTTGCATGTTATTACAATAATTGTGTATGCAGCCCAACCATCAGACCCTTGGCTTTCTATATATGGAAAGAAAATCCATATATAGTGGCCAGCATGAGTTCTTCCTTTTCTTTGTTTTGTCTCCTTAAGGCAGTCTGAAGGTTATTGCACCCCACCTGGTTTCCAATTATAAAAAGAAAATGCTGAGACCACCAGAGTGTGGGTGTGTGAAGGAGGAAGATCCGGCAGCATAAAGGAAAAATTTTGCAGCTGAGGAAATGTCAGTGCAACAGGCAACTGATGGTAAAGGAGGGGCAGGCTTGGCCTTCACCAAAGGAACAGTAAACAAGCTGAAAGGAGAAACAGATCCCAGCAGCTTCACTACTCCAGCAGCAGCACTGAGAAGCTACAGCCAGCCAGCAGCTGGTAAAACATTTTTCTTTTCTTGCCCCAGCACAGACTGAGAAACTGCCAGACCGATGTTCCAGTAGTAGTATTGAACCATGCAATGTCATATGACAAAATATAAAATAAAACCTTCTACCAATCAACGTCTGCACTAACTTCCTGCAGGATGAAAATTAACTTACCTGACCTCAGGAGTCAAGCTCTTTCCAGAATGAGGAGCTGCCACTAAAAAAAGTCATCTTCCAAACCCCAACCCCCTTGACCTATAACAACCTGTCTTGGCTGCACTATGTGTGGCATACAGATTCTATCTGGAGAAAACAGACATGAAAGCAACCAATATCCATGTCATAAAAGGCTTTATGGATAACCACCTGCACTCTGAACTAGCCCCAAAAGACAACTGGCAACAGAGCAGCTTGTACAATATAAGGATTATTCTTCTAACCAGTTGGCATCACTCAGCAAACAAGTAGCTTATGAAGGTGAAAGTTCATTCTCCGAGCTTGTGAGTTGGTTTCTGGACGTTTCGTTACCAGGCTAGGTAACATCTTCAGCAAAATTTAGGGAATTCTGTGCAGGCTGTATTCTGCAGCTGTATTCTGTGCAGGCTGCTGTTTCTAAGTTGTAGTCAAAGATAGTCCCAGATAAAGTGAACTATCATATCTTGATTAGATACTGTAATTCTTTTTATGTAAAAATGGACCATCCTTTTCTTTTTCTCTATTTACCTACACCTATTCTCTATCTCCATCTCCCTAGACCTAGGCCAAATTTGGATCCTGTTTTTTCTGCCTTCATGCCATTTGTCACTGTATGGGATTGGGGATGGGAAGAATTCAGCCAAACTGACAACTTGCATTAATTCAAATATTGTAGTATTCTAATTACATTGCACACTGTATAGTAATACTGGGATGAGGTAGTAAATAAATTGTTTGAATGGATGGATGAATGAATACAGAACTATTAGTCCTGCAAAAGTTTGGAATTTGACCAGGGACAACAACAGTGATATTGTAAGGCAATTTTAACTTTGGACAAGGGAAAAGAGAAGATGTGAACAGTTTATCTTTCAGGTCTGAAATTCCAAAACAATCTCTGTCAATATTAGGTTTATACTGCCAAACTTTTCAGAAAATTATTCTTTGTATGGCTACAGAAGTTTCCTGTTGCTGACTTATTTTTCTAAAATAGTGAATTTTGGAATTCACTATGGGATAGAAATTTTGGAATTCACGCATGGGATAGAAAATGTGGATAGAGAAAAATTCTTTTCTCTATCACACAATACCAGGACAAGGGGGCACTCCCTAAAGCTTATAGCTAAGAAAGTGAGGACAAATAAAGGGAAATATTTCTTCACCCAGAGGGTCGTTGATTTATGGAATTCACTTCCTGAAGGGGTCGTGACAGCTGTCAGCCTTGACAGCTTCAAGGCAGGGCTAGATAGATTCATGGATGCAAAGTGTATTGGTGGTTATTAAAACAGATGTCCATGTGCCGCCTCTATGTTGGTTGAGGCAGGCAAGGATTCCCTTGAGTACCATTTGTTTGGGGGTCAAGGGAAAGGGAGGGTTTTGCCTTCTCTTTCTGCTCAAGATCCCCATGTACATTTGGTGGGCCACTGTGTGACACAGAATGCTGGACTCGATGGGCTTTGGCCTGATTCAGCATGGCTCTTCTTATGTTCTTATGGAAATCTAAGAAGAAGGCAATAAAGAATATAATTATTTTTAATGCATGTATTCATTGGTTAAATGAAAAGATACATTTACAGAATATTTGCCCAGTCCAGCTCCTGTTTTGCTGACAATCATTTGTTTAATTCAATTTATTCTCTGCAAAAGTAAACAGAAAGTTAAAGGATTTAAGTAAAGAAAGTCTTGTTTAATAATGAGTAATATATGTAGATTGGCTAAAATTGTATTTTAGATGTGAAAGGTGAATACCAGACAGGAGAATTCTTTACAAAATCAAGCTGTGCGAGATGGGAGATGTTCCATTTCAGGAATGAAGTTTGTCCACACTCTATGTTTATAAAGTGTGCTACTGTGTCTATTCGAACAAGGTTTAAAGGCCTAACCTTAATTGTTTAAAAAGTTTTAATAAACTTTATCATCTATGTTGTGAGGAAGATCCTTTTCATTATAATAACTTTCTCCAATCAGTGGGCAGTTTGAGACTTCAAATCAATAATTTATTCTAAATATAAGTTAGGATCTGAACTTATATATTTTAGAAACATATACAATTTACAGTAAAATCAGCCAAAACAGATAGATTTTGGCTGATAGAATAGTGGATAACATAAAGTCTAATTCTGAGTATAAAATCAGTCAAACTTTTATTTGAGCAAGCTAAACTGAATTCGAGATTCTACCCAATTAAGTTACACAATTAACTTCAGCTATTTTGTATACAGATCTCTCTTTAAAACTATTTTTATTGTTTCTGATAGTGTTTGGTTCTCAGCGATGTAGAAGAAAGATATTTTGAATATCCATACTCTCTATTATCTCAATAAATATAGTAAATGGGTGCAGAATATAATGGATGAGGCAATGCCATAACTCAATGGCAGATAAATTTGTGTAAAGAAAAGTATTTAGCACAACTATCAGAAATATCTCAGACAATAGATCTGGAAAAGAGATCTGCTTTGGAAAGTCATTTTCATTTGGAATATAAGCTGGATAAATCACTGACAATTTTATGTATTTATTTGAAGTTCAGCTATAGTTCTAACAACATGCTGTTCAGAATGTTTGCAAAATATTAAATCAGTTTTTCCCAATTTCCTTACTGATTTAGGGGCATGGGACATAGGAGTTGTAGTCTGATCTAGAACAAATCAAGTTGGAAAAAATCCATGCTGGAAATTTCTGTTTTGAATTGTCATTGAAATCTTTCATTAAAAAAAAAAATCCAGACACTAGATCGTGCACCCAGTCTGTGACTTACTGGACATTTGCTATTCGTTAATTCTAGGTAACATGGACTACCCAGTGACAGAAAGAATAAACTAATTTTTGTTTTGATCCTATTATAATAGATGAGTATACACTGTAAATGTATACAGTATATTTGCAGGGGCAGCTTTTCATGCCTTAAAGTAATAAGTTGGAAAATACAATTTTCTTTCATGTCATTAGTAAAGCTACTAAAACCTAGCCATATATTAGATACTGTTTTGTTAGGTACAATTTTGATACTGTCTGTTGCCATAGTAAATCCTTGTTCTCTTTGAAACCTATCTACGTTTACACAAAATATATAGTATTCCTCTAAATGACGATTCCCAGACTAATCATGGATGGCATGTTGCCTACAGCTCTTTATGTTGATGCCCTTAAGAATATAACTGCCAGAATTCTCCATCCAGTTCTCCTTTTGACTTGTTATTTTATTGAATATTGTTGCTATCACTGTATCTGAATAACATCAAGTTGGGAAAAGCTTTATTAAGTGATTAACATAAAAGTTTGGGACTGGATTATTCCTAGCAAAATATAGGAAGATATACCTTAACACATTGCTCACATTTCTCTTGATATTATTATATAAATTATACACAATACTCATATAGCATTGACTAAAGTATGTGCCTAAAACCAAAGAGAGAATTTATTTATTTATTTTATTCCTAAAACACTGATTGACCTCAATTATAGCATGTTTTTTATTTTGTTTTTGCATTTAAATAATACTGTCCAGATATCAAGTAATGGTTCCATGTTTTCAATAGTTCTAGCTAACCAAGCAACTTTTGTTATTAAGCCAAGTATTTAATATTTATACGTGCACCAGGACAAAACACACTGGCATTAATGTTTCTGTTAAGAGTTTTACTGAACTCTGTTTTGCATGTGTTAGAAATAATGCATACAACACCTGTTGATGAAATATGGCACATAAAAAGCTAAACCAGAACATGGCATGGTACCTTTCAATCCAGAATATGAGCTATATAAAAAGTAATCCTGACTTGTAGATTGCCTACGGTAGTAGTATTGGATTTATCTGTCTGATTTTTATAAGTAAAGTTCCTCAAACAAGAAAATTAGTTTCAAATTATACTGTTCAAAGCAATGATAACTTGTTGTATCTAAAAATGAAAAAAAAAATTCTAAGCATGCCATACTCTAGTATACAAGCCATATGCCTTTCTCTGCATGATTGCGCGATTCTTGTATTCCTTTCCCTTTGGACTTATTGCTTCTCATTTCTTGCTCTGTTGCTCTTGCACATTCTTCTGGATTTTTTACACTTGTTAGAATAGAATAGAGCTGGAAGGGACCTTGGAGTTCAGCCCCCTGCTCAAGCAGGAGAACCTATACCATCTCAGATAAGTGACTGTCTAGCCTCTTTTTAAAAATCTCCAGTGATGGAGCACCCATGATTTCTGGGGGTAAGCTATTCCACTGGTTAATTGTCCTCACTGTCAGGAAGTTTCTCCTTAATTCCAGGTTGCTTCTCTCTTTGATCAGTTTCCAACCATTGTTTCTTGTCCTGCCCTCTGGTGCTTTGGTGAATAACGTGACCCCCTCTTCTTTGTGGCAGCCCCTCAAATACTGGAATACTGCTATCATGTCTCCCCTATTTCTTCTTTTCTTTAGACTAGCCAAACCCAAGTCCTGCAGCCATTCTTCATATGTTTTAGTCTCCAGGCCTTTGATCATCTTAGTTGCTCTTCTCTGAATTTTTTTCCAACTCTCAATATCTTTTTTGTGATATGGTGACCAAAATTGGCTGTAGTATTCCAGGTATGGTCTTACTAGGGTTTTATAAAGCGGTACTAATACCCCGTGTGTTCTTGATTCTTTGCCTCTTGTTTATACAACTCAGGATTGTATTAGCTTTTTTGGCTGCTGCTGCTGCACACTGCTGTTTCATTGTTAAGTGACCGTCTACTAGGGTTCCAATGTCCCTCTCACAGTTACTGTTTTTAAGCCAGGTTTTGCCCAATCTGTACTTGTACCTTTGATTTTTCCTACATAATTGTAAAACTTTGCTTTTCTCCACACTGAAACTCATTTTGTTGGATAGGGCCCATTGTTCAAGTTTGTCAAGATCCTTTTGGATACTGAGTTTGTCTTCTGGGGTATTGGCTACTCCTACTGAAGTCTGATCATGTGTCCACAGGGATACTGCAATGGCTATAAATCACTTTTTTCAGCACCAAATGAACTTCAAATGATTGCTAAATGAGTGGTCATAAGTCAAGGCATAGTTGCATTGTTATTTTAATACCTGTATATCATGTAGCTATAAGCTACAATGAATTAAAGAAGGGTATGATAATGTTCTTTCTTGAACATTATTGACACAAATAGCAATAGCACTTAGACTTATATACCACTCCATCGTGCTTTACAGCAGGCATCCCCAACCCCTTGGCCATGGCCCTTGAGCGTGCTGGCTTGCCATTTGCGCTCATTCCCCTCTTCCCCCTGCTGGGCTGCCAAGCTGCAAAGGTTGGGGACGGCTGCTTTACAGTACTCTCTGAGCGGTTTACAAAAATCAGCATATTGCCCCCAACAATCTGGCTCCTCATTTTACTGACCTTGGAAGGATGGAAGGCAAAGAGAAATGATTTTACATTATTAAAAGGAAGTAATCCTACCAATATTAATTTTTTTGTTTATCTTCAAATTAACCAACATAGCACAGTAATTTTTATGAAATCCTCTCAAACAGAAAACAGTGAAAAATAATGATATACTGTATATCAGTTGAAGGGATATATTATTTTTATTATTATGCTTGTTTTTTGCAATGCCAAACTGGGAACCAAAATAAGGTAAATTCAAATGATTACAACTATATTTTTAAAATGAATGCTAATATTGCCATATTGTATTAATATCTAAGCCTGAACAAGTTTTGAATTATAACTTCCCATTTATGTTCTTATGAAAAGAGCAAAAACAACAACAACAACCCCATGGAGGTAAACTTATATTAGGTTTTGTTTGTTATTCTAACCCAGGACTCTCCAAACTTTAAAATTTGTGGACTTCAACTCTCACAATTCCTCAGCCAGCTATGCTAGCTGGGAATTTTGGGAGTGGAAGTCCACAAGTCTTAAAGTTTGGTTCCTTTAACAACATTGCTTCATCTATTACAGTCTTCCCTCTTAAAAGATAAACCCCCACTCACAAATGGTTGTTTACTCTGTGTACCTGCTACTTGATACTAACAGTCAATAATTTTTCCCACTTTCTATGCCTGACCATAATACAGTTAGGACCTTCTATCTCAGGGGTTCTCAACCTTGGCAACTTTAAGACTTGTGGACTTCAACTCCCAGAATTCCTCAGCCAGCTTTGCTGGCTGAGGAATTCTGGGAGTTGAAGTCCACAAGTCTTAAAGTTGCCAAGGTTGAGAACCCCTGTTCTATCTTCTCAATGCTTACTCCCCACCCCTGCTGCGCCCAGTTTAGATTACTTACAGATGCAGACATTTGTCTTGCAATGATTCAATGGTTGAGCCTTTTTTGTAGCTGGCCCTGTAATGGGTTAATCTCATCTTTAATTTTTAAGTAAACTTTAAAATGTCAACTTTGTTAATAATTTTTATGTTCTTGGATTTAATGGGAAATCATTTTAATATTCTTAGAATTTGTTTTATTTTCCGACTGTATACTATGGGACATTTCAGTAGTCAATCAAATAAAATATCATCATCATCATCATCCTCATCACCACCACCACCATCAACCACCACCACCACCACCACCACCACATTTGTTATTTTGTAACAGAATGAAACAATGGCACATTATGTGTAGAATATAATGCAGATTAGTTTTTGGACTGAACACTCTAGTCCATGTTATAGTAATGCAGTCTATAGTAAATTGCTACTATCTCAGTGGTGGGATTCAAATATGTGAACAATCAGTTCTCTGTGTAGATGCCGCTTCCAGAAGTCCATTCTCGGCCCCTGCCGAGGTGATGCAAACTGGCTGAATCCTACCATTGTACTATCTGTATTATTCACACAATACCTTTTGCACACTGCATGCTACTTATGCTAAAGCAAAGTATTAATTCTTATAATAAAATCTCAAAGTAAGAATACTTTGCCTGTTGACAGCCTGTGACTGAGGCATCTGTTGATCTGCAGATGAAGAAATGTGATCTATCAAATTTTCTAGTGATTACTGTAGTTACCTGGCTGACAGCCATAAACATTCCCCTTGGCTTATTAATTATTATTTGGCTAGGTTACTATGAATTGATGTTCTATTAAAACAAGAGTAACTTGCTTTCAATACAAGAAACAATAAAACCTAACAAGAAAAGACAATAAATAATTAAAGAATTAGAAGATTGGAACAACAATTTTAAAAGTAATTAACATTTAAAATAGCAGTAACAACGTAGTGAGACATAAAGCTGCTATTGTCCTTTGTCTGCTTGCAAAAACTGTTGCTGTTATTTTAAAAATTTATGTTTATATCTCAGCATTCTTATAAATGTTTCAAGATAACATGCCAAATTCTCAGCCCAACCCAGTTTTATCTTTATAACCATTGTGTGAGGTGCAGTAGTTCAAGGTCAGCCAGTGAGTTTTATAGCCTAGTGGATATCTGAACTTGTATCTTTCCTATCATAGTCTAGTCCTCTACTGATTTGATCCCAGTTGCTATGTATAGAAAATCTAGTTTAGAAATTATAAATAAAATAAATATATGCTAAACTGTTGAAGCAGGCAAAACAGGCATTGTCTATAAAGATAACATCAATTTTTTTAACAAAATGTAACTGCACTTCATGCAAGAAGGTATTCCATATTTAATACATTCCCACAATAAGCATCTCTTATAGCTACCAGTAAATGGCTAAAGGCTAAAAAGGGTTCTCATAAGCAGCTGTCATCTGGAAATGGATCTGGTGTAAACATTTTTAATGGTTATGATCCTGACTGAACTTAAACATTTAAACATTGCACAGCATTTACAATATAGTTATACTTTTAAAATTATTTCTGAGGACACGATAAACTATTATTTTATCTTTTCTGCCCCCATCAAATTTACTGTTTTCCAGAGTGATGTGATTAAGGAAGATGAATATTAGTTGCTTATAAAACAAAATAAAAGAATCGTTTCTTTCCCCCCATAAGTAAGGGAACAGAAACAGAAGTTAAACTTTTTTTTAAAATTTATTATTATTAGATATCCATTTGTACATGCAAACAAAGAAAAAAATCAAGTTAAAGCCCTTCAGCTTAATACAATCATTTCAAATTTGTAGACCTTCTTCACTCCGTATATCAAAGTCCAACTATAAGCCAACTACATTTTATAAATTTTAAGTTTCACTTCTTTTCAAATCTATCCATTGTACATCACACAAACAAGTCTTCTTTCTAAAGTTAATAATTATCATGTCTTTGCACCCCTCCCTTCAACGTCTAGTTAATATACATCTTCCATTAATCACCCTCTCATGTCTTTTGCTCTTGCACTTAGTCCTTAAATCAGTCCATAATTCTTTGCCTTTAATTCCTTGCATAAAATATTAAGTTTCTCTTCATTTCAGACGAATTCTAGGTTTCTTCCTCTGCCAGGTGGCTTTCCATAGCACAGCTTCCCTTCCACGTAATAAGTCTCTCTTTATTGCTTGCAATGTCCCTTGTTTCCATATAAGCCATGCTCTATGGATTCTGTCAGTTTGCCAAGAGAAATTTTTAGCCTCCTCTCCTAGATATTTTCCCCATGCGTTTATAACAATTCTTTTCAAATCTTCTTGTCTCTCCACCTCTTCCATCTTTTCTTCAACTCCTTCCCAGACTCTCTTCGAATTTCTCCCAGTATCTTCTCTCATTTCCCCACTGTACGTTCCTCCGGTTTGGTCCAAGTCCTCAATAACTGCTTTGCTGTGATTTTCCACCATTTTCTCCATTTCTCCGTTTTGTTCCACTGCATCCAGCGCCTCCATTCTTCCCTCACATGTTTTTGCATGCATGCCTATTATCATGTCCATCTTTCTCTTCATTTTTTCAATAATTGTTGATATGTCATCTTTTAATTCCTTCATCATCATCTCTGGGGAGCTGGCATACATCCTTAGGTTTATTCTGCAACGTTTTTAAGTTATGTGTCTCTGGTGCCCTCTAGAGGTCTCTTTCGCATTACAGTTTCTCTTCCTTAGGTTTATTTTGCACAGGTTTTAAGTTATGCGTCTCTGGTGCCCTCTAGAGGTCTCTTTTGCATTACAGTTTCTCTTCCGCCTTTCTCTTCCGGTGCCTATCCCTTTAAATTAAGAGCGGTCGCCATCTTGGGTGCCTTTTGTTTATTGTGAGCATAATTGATCCGAGGTAAAATATAAGAAATACTTGCTTTTTAAGCTCCTGGGTTCAGTCTGTCAATCTCTGTGCTTCCTTGAGATGTGTTCCTCGGGTGGTGGCTGGTCTCAGCGTCTTGATGCTGCGCCGGGCTGGAGTGATTGTGAGCTTACAGGGAGTCTTCTTTCTCTCCCCTGAGCGTTTTTTCGGGGGGCTTTCAGAAGATCTCAACCCTCACCCACAGCTCTTCGCCCCTACTTCTACCGAGGAGGGGTTTTTTCGCCGCGAAAAACAGCTGGTTTGCGCTGCTTTGGCGGCTTTACAGGTCCCGTGTTGCAGAGCCTCTTAGCAAGGCTATTTCGACCCTGAGGCAGCCACGCCCCCTCAGAAGTTAAACTTTTACATGTTATGTTATATAGCATATTAAATGTCTTTCATTTAGAGCCGATCATTCTAAAGCAAGATTAATGTCCTATTTCTTCTCTCTTACTGTTTCTTTTGAAGAAATATAAGGAAAAATTATTTGTGTTTGTGTGTGTATGCAAGCAATACTTCTAATTAATATTTTTAGATTAACTAATGATTCAAAACTGGGAGAGATTTTTCTGTAGCACTATTCTTCAGGTATCAGACAGGAAGATGATATATAATATCCTTCTGCTTCACTACGCATTTTATAGATGGACATTAAAATTGATTTTCTACATCTTAGCTGATTAAAAAAGTGTGTTACATGCCCTATTGCCCAAAACTGTGCAAGCACAGAGCAAAGTTTGCAGTGACAGAGGTTTCTATGGTATCTGGAGACCTGAATTACTGAACTGGAGAAGGAGAAAGATAGATTTATAGAAACATCTAATAAAGACATTGTGGAGTGAGCATACCTCCTGACTGCCCTCTGAAAAGCTCTTTGTGAAGGTCATCTTGCAATAAAAGCTGAGTAGTAATGGTGAAGGATATCACAATTAGATGGTCCTCTGCTCTGGAAAATGCAGAGGTATACATTAAACCAGTAGCTATTCTTTAAATGCAAAATATAAAACCTTACTAAACTTTAAAAAGTATATCATAAGTGCAGTAAACTGAAGTAATATCAAATATAAGAAAAATAAACAAGATATTAAATTATAAAATAAAATAAAGTATAAATCAGTTCCAACTAAATTGAAAGAGACAGGACAAAAATAAACTTTGTGCGTAATTTTCTATTTTTAAAGTGAAAAGATTTATTTATTCCTTTGACAAACAACAATCAATGAGTTAAAAACACGTTAGTAAATATGGTGGTCCAGTTTAATTTCTATTGAATCTGCTTTCAAACTTACTCAATTTGTTTATCTTCTTAATGAAAATATTATGATATAAAATAGAACACATATATTCCCTGCCTTGAGTTATTTATAAAAATAATAGGCAGGGTAAAAATAAATAAATAATAGAAAAATTAAAGAAAATATTTAAAATGGGAACAATATGGCCATGTAACTTGATTTAATGAAGACTTTTTAATTTGCATCACACAGATGATACAAAGACTATGGCCCAGCAACAACAAAGAGCCCGAAACCAGACCCATGACTCAGAAACATCTGGACAAATAACACCCACACCAATTCATGTCACACAAAAAGATATTTAAAGGCCAGGGCTCTGATAGATGAGAGCAATTCAAGGCGCACTAAAGATGTCCCCCCCCAATGGAGACGAAATGTTTGCCGCCAAATCTCCAAGCTCAGAGATCAAACCAACAGCCTAAATATTTATGCTTCTACATTTAGTACCTATACATATAAATTAATGCAATCAATGTTGTTAATCTGTACCTTATTTGGTCCATTTTTGGTGATGCATTTTCTCTTTTCCAACAATAGGTAAGTATCCACCTACCCAAGATTTTTACACCAATCAAAAAAATTGTGCTTGATATAACTCAACCCCTTCTATTTCTCTCTAGCACCTAGAGAGAATATATTTTGTTAACCTAATATTCAGATGATAAGGCAGGAAGAAGTTCCCAATTTTTATAAATGCTTATATTACAGCATAAATTGAAATCAGCATTTGAAATGGGAATGGGGTAGATCAACTGCACCCCAGAGGAAATACTAGCTCAAAAATGCAACTCCAAAAGCTTCAGAGAATGAACCTGGATTTCATTGAGAAACAACATTCTGAAAACATACCAGTAAAGAAAGTGATGAAAGAGGAAACAGTAATCATTTGGGAAATAGCATTCAATAGGGCACTAGCTTTTAAAATAAAAACATCAGTGTTGAAGGAAAAGCAATGAGAAGATTTTTATAAAATTTACAAAAACATTAAATGAGGAAAGTGATAGTAAATGAGAAATGGCATGAAAGAAGAAAATAGCTATCCCTAGGGAAATAATATTTAAATAATACTGAGGAAATACTAATTGCTAACCCACCATTGCTAACCTATTGATGTGAGAGTTTTGCAGTTTGTAGGGCAAAGAGCAAGTTCAATGCAGAATAAAAAGCCATTTTCTTTGAGAGAGACAGAGACAGATAAAAAAGGGCAACACACAAATACACAGATGTATTTCAATGTGGAGAAAAGCAAAGTTTTACATTTAGTACAGACTGGGCAAGACTTGGCTTAAAAACAGTAAGTGTGAGAGGGACTTTGGAGTCCTAGTGGATAATCACTTGACTATGAGCCAGCAGTGTGCAGCAGCAGCAGCAAAAAAAGCTAGTACGATCTTGGGTTGTATAAACAGAGGCATAGAATCAAGATCACACAAAGTATTAGTATTGCTTTATAAAACCCTAGTAAGACCACACCTGGAATACTGCAGCCAATTTTGGTTACTATATCACAAAAAAGATGTTAAGAGTTTGGAAAAAATTCAGAGAAGAGCAACTAAGATGATCAAAGGCCTGGAGACTAAAACATATGAAGAACAGCTGCAGGACTCGGGTCTGGCTAGTCTAAAGAAAAGAAGAAATAGGGGAGACATGATAGCAATATTCCAGTATTTGAGGGGCTGCCACAAAGAAGAGGGGGTCACATTATTTACCAAAGCACCAGAGGGCAGGACAAGAAACAATGGTTGGAAACTGAACAAAGAGAGAAGCAACCTGGAATTAAGGAGAAATTTCCTGACAGTGAGGACAATTAACCAGTAGAACAGCTTGCCTCCAGAAATCGTTGACACTCCATTACTGGAGATTTTTAAGAAGAGATTAGACAGTCACTTGTCTGCAATGGTATAGGTTCTCCTGCTTGAGCAGGGGACTGGACTAGAAGACCTCCAAGGTCCATTCTATTCTATTCTATTCTATTCTATTCTATTCTATTCTATTCTATTCTATTCTATTCTATTCTATTCTATTCTATTCTATTCTATTCTATTCTATTCTATTCCAAATTTAGATCAGAAGGACTAATGTGCAGGTTGTTGTGGTTCTGACAGATGAAACTCTTCAAAAGAACTTCGAGGCATTGTTTTCCTTAAATAATCTTTATTTTGAATAACATAACTTCGGCACTGCATAATCGAAGCCAAAAACTGATTTCTCCTCCCTTGAGCACATATTATCAAAGCACAATTCCCTCCTCCAATTGACAGTCATAAATCACATTCCCCAATTAGTTTGAAGCAAGGGCTTCCTCTCCAGCTCTTCAGCCCGCCAATTCCTTATCAGCTCTGGTTACAATAACCTTGTTTCTCATGCTAGGCTCAGTGTTGTTATGTCTAGCTGGACTCTCGTTCACATCCCCCCTCCCGGATAATCTAACTCTAAAAGCAAAAGATAAAAGATGGCTATATTTCCATTTGTTGTCAATGCAAAAACATCCAATGTTAGCAGCATTGACATCGGTCCTATCTGTGAGAGTCAGGTGTTAACAAATAGAACAGCAGAGGTAGGACAAAAGAGAGAAAAAGGGAGGTGAGAAACCAGCCTGTAGATCGAATCAGAGGTAGGGATGGGAGAAGAAAGAGGTACTGTATCTTCGCTCACCTGGTCATCATTTTGTAATGGAAGTAGAGCCTCCAAAAGTCTGTGGAAAGAAGGTAAGGGATTTCTATCAATTGTTGCTTTTTAGCTGGGTTACCTCAACAAGCTCCTTAGCTTCATTCTGCTGGAACTGGGGATTCAGACAATTTGACTTTTGGCATAGCCCTCTTTTTTATGATCTAGAGCTAACTGGTGAAATTACATTTTCCAGTTTGTGAAACAGCTCAAACAGGAGCTACTCCAGGAACCAGGAAGCTCTCTTCTCACAGTCACTCATGCCCTTATCACCTCGAGGCTCGACTACTGCAATGCTCTCTACATGGGGCTACCTTTGAAAAACGTTTGGAGACTTCAGGTAATGCAGAATGCAGCTGCGCGAGCAGTATTGGGCCTACCTAGAAATGCCCACATTTCAACATCACTCTGCGAGCTGCATTGGCTGCCAATTGGTCTCCGAACGCAATTCAAAGTGTTGGTTATGACCTATAAAGCCCTACATGGCATCGGACCAGGTTACTTGCGGGACCGTCTGCTGCCCCATGAAACCCAGCGACCAGTTAGGGCTCACAGAGTCGGCCTTCTCCAGGTCCCGTCAGCCAGACAGTGTCGCCTGGCGGGGCCTAGGGGAAGAGCCTTCTCTGTTGCGGCCCCGGCCCTCTGGAATCAACTCCCCCCGGAGATCCGTACTGCCCCCACCCTCTCGGCCTTTCGCAAATTATTAAAGACCCATGTTTGCCGACAGGCCTGGGGCAGCTAATACCTTGCCCCAGCCAGTGTATGTATGTTTGCATGTCTGTTTTGGGTGATTGGTTTTTAATTAACGGGTTTTTTATAATGTATTTTAATTTTTAGATTTCTTCTTGTTGTATCCATGTTGTGAGCCGCCCTGAGTTCTTGGAATAGGGCAGCATAGAAATCTAATTAATTAATAAATAAATAATAAATAAATAAATTTACTGAAACCTAAGGAGGCAATGTACTGTATCATAAATGCTGTGTTATGAAGACTTTTCCACGTAATGCTAACCCTACACCTAGAAAGGCAACTTACAACAGGCATGTCAAACTGCCAGCCCACTGGCCGGGTGCATCACATCGAAACTGCGCCCACCCTATTGCAATGGGGAAAAAGTTCCGATATGTCGCGCGATGTTACGTTAGTTTGACATGCCTGACTTACAATATTTCATTTAGGAACTGAAGTTACAATGGCACTGTAAAAAAGTGATTGATGACAATTTTACACACTTACAACCATTGCATCATCTCGATCTATGTTATCAAATGATCAAAATTCAGAAGTTTGGCAAATGTCTCATACTTATGCAGAGTGCAGTGTTCCAAGAACATGTGATCACCTTTTGTGATCTTCTGACAAGCAAAGTCAATGGGATGCTGGATTCACTTAACAACTATGTTGCTAACTTAACAACTGCAATGATTCACTTAACAACTATGACAAGAAAGGTTGTAAAATGGGGGGAAATTAACTTAATGACTGTTTTGCTTAGCAATTGAAATGTTGGCTCAATTGCAAGTCAAAGACTACCTGTATTTCATAGACGAGGTTCTTTCAGGACAAGCTGAAGGAGATAGCTTTCTAATTAATTTTCAAGACTAAACATACCCAATTCCCTAAAGCTGTCATCACAGAACATAAGATTTCAGTCTGCTGACAATCTTCGCTGCAATTTCTGCATCTGTTTCTCTGAATCTTTTTTAAAGTATTGAGCTCAGATTTGGATGTAGTATTAAAGGGGTAGGGCTGGGGATCTGACTGGTGCAGATTTAGTGGAAGTATTTTTGTGAAGGAGGGGAGATTGGAAACTATTTTTTTTATTTATGCATGTAAAATTGCATTTGTCTTTTTGAAACCCACTCATATTAAGGTTGATTCTCATTTATTTATTTTGGGATTAATACTCTATTTATTTATTTTGGGATTAATACTCTAATTATTAATACTCTAATTATTCCTCCTGCTGCCCCCCAGGCAGCTCGGGCAGGCGCTGTCCCCACCGCGACTCCATCGATGGGCGGAGGATGAGGCCGGGCAGTGTGGCGTCCCGGCGGAGCTGCTGCCTCCTGTCCTGCTCCCCCTCCCCACCTGTTCAGCTGAGGACACGGCAGAGGCCGGGCCGGGGGCAGCGGGGACCCGGCGATGCTGCTGTAAGAGAGAGAGAGAAAGAGAGAAAGGAAAGAGAAAGAAACAGAGGAAAAGAGAGAGGAAAGAGAGAGAGAAAGACAGAGGAAAGAGAGAGAAAGAGAAAGAGGGAGGAAACAGAGAAAGAGAGAGAGGAAAGAGAGAGAGGAAAGAGAAAGAGAGGAAAGAAAGAAAGAGAGAGGAAAGAGAGAGAGGAGAGAGAGGGAAAGAGAGAAAGGGGGAGAGGAAAGAGAAAAAGAGAGGAAAGAGGGAAAGAGAGAGAAGAGAGAGAAGAGAGGGAGAGAGAGAAGAGAGAGAGAGGAGAGAGAAAGAGAAGAAAGAGAGAGAGGAAAGAGAAATAGAGAAAGAGGAAAGAGAGAAAGAGGAAAGAGAGAGAGAGGAAAGAGAGAAACAGGAAAAGAGAGAGGAAAGAGAGAAAGAGAAAGGGAGGAAAGAGAGAGAAAGAGAAAGAGGAGAGAGGGAAAGAGAGAAAGGGGGAGAGGAAAGAGAAAAAGAGAGGAAAAAGGGAAAGAGAGAGAAGAGAGGGAGAGAGAGAAGAGAGAGAGGAGAGAGAAAGAGAAGAAAGAGAGAGAGGAAAGAGAAAGAGAGAAAGAGGAAAGAGAGAGAGAGGAAAGAGAGAGAAACAGGAAGAGAGGAAAGAGAGAAAGAGAAAGGGAGGAAAGAGAGAGAAAGAGAAAGAGGAGAGAGAGAGGAAAGAGAGAGAGGAAAGAGAGAGAGGAAAGAGAGAAAGAGGGAGAGGAATGGCACTTCTCCAATGAGGCTGGGCAGAGCCGGCAGAGCGGCCTTCCTGTCCCCCCTCCCTGGCCAGCTGGATGGGGGGTTGGGGGTCACCACAACATGAGGAACTGTATTAAAGAGTTGTGGCATTAGGAAGGTTGAGAACCACTGCTCTAATAGGAACTTAAAATAAAAATGAAAACAGTAAAGATGGTTTTCCTCATGTTAAAAAACAGTGGTTGATAAACTGGGAACCAGGAGATGTGCCTTCCCTGCTATAGCTCTATGGAATATTCTCCCTTCAGATAATCAGGATGACTCCAACCTTATTGGCCTTTTTCAAGGTTGTGAAGACTTCATTGTCTACCTAGGCCTGAGTGTGTTAAGGGCCCATTTCCTGGCTGTATTAACATCCGTAATAACATTTTTTACGTAATGGCACATATGCTTGATGAGATGGGTAGTGATAGAAATAAAATAAATACATAAATTTATTTTGCAATTTATTTATTTTTACAATTTTTATAAGTGATTTTAATTGTAGAATTACCTTCTTTACATATAAATTTCTCAGATTTGATCTTTGCATTGCTAGAAATATTACTATCTGAAACCCAGAGAGCCACTTTTAGTTGATGTAGAAAATATTTAGCTATATAGATCAATAGCACAACTTAGTACAATGGAACATCTATATATACTTCTTTCTGCATCTTCAGTATATGGAGAAGGCACATATAAACCCATCTTGTGTCCACCTGTATTGAAGTATAATGTATTTATATTTAAATTATTAATCACTTAATTTCTGGGAAAGATTCAGCTTGCTTTGAAAGAGGTAGCCTAATGGATAAACTGTTTTCTTACAAAAAGAAAGTAACAGGATTTAAAGGGCTCTGTTCTCAGTTCCTATAAATAGCAGAAGTCTGACTTCAGTTAAGGAAAATTGGTCACTCAATGAAAATACTAAAATGCTAAATTCTAAAAAAAAAGCATTGATGACTAGTTCTAATAATGTACAATGGAAAATATTTAACAAGTAGATCTTAGTTCAGGGATGATTTTATGGATGGAAAGGTATGTTAATAACAGAATTGCATTTAAACTTTGATATACTGTACTATGGCATCTATTGGAAAGACAACCATGTGAGGATATTGAGTAAACAATAGTCTTTTGAACTTTCAAAAGTCTAATTTATATATCCGAGCACATTCATCAACACTTAGATACTAAAACATTTGCATGATCTAATAGCTATTCATGCAATATAAAACAACTACTGAAGCTATGTTTCTTCTTCGTATGCTGAATAAAATCTAGCATAAGAATTGCCTGTTCAAAAGGAGCTGCTTTGGGTATTCCTGCATGAATAGGGTGATCTGCAGATTAGGGCTAAGTAATTTTTCAACTGTTCTGCAGAAAGTTACTTTTGCACAAAAAAAGAGAGGAAATAATTTAAATAAAAGTGGACAAGAAGAATGAAAGGGAAATGGAATGGGTTTGGACTCAAGTGAACTGAATGACCGGACTAATCAAAACAAAGCCAACAGGAAACAGGAAAAGGTCGAACATTGTTTGTATATGTGTGTGTGTATGTATTTTCTCTAAACTAAATAGTACTGAGATAGTAAAAGCATGAGTGAAGTATGGACATGTCAGCCATTACTTATCTCCCTATTCTCATTCCTGAAATAATGTCTGCTAGAGTATTTGATAACAATTGTTTTGGCCTAAATACAATCTTATTTGTTCATTTTTACCAATTCCAGCATTGTCTCCTCACAAATCCGTGCACTTGTTACAATTTATAGGAAGCTATTTCATTTCACACCTTCATGCCAGTAGAAGGCAGTTGCCTTTCTAGCAGTTGTAACTGTAATGAAATTACTGATAAACCTGGAAAGAAAGGATACAGGTGCCTGAGGAAGTGAGAGGGTGCTAAAAGAAGCCTGAAGATCTTTGCCAACATTATAGATAGATAGATAACCTTTATTGTCATTTTTTTTACAGTGGGCACAATGGCACACATTAAAAATGAAATTTAGTTGCTTGCTCTCAAAGTGTACACTTACATAACACACATTTAAATATACTATATACAACATATGTATAGGTTGTGAAGAGGATATAGTTTCTCTATAGTTTCTCTATAGTTATAGTTTATAACCCTGTATCTCAGTCTTGTTTAAACATTTTAGACAAAATTTTAGATACACAGAACTATTCAAACACACTATCACAACGTCAGGCTCTCAATGTATGTTGTATGTTTTAAGTTTGAATCATATGTGTGGCTGGCTGAGGTGAAGGTTACAGAAATGTGATCTGAGACAAAAGCTACTGAGATCTCATTTATCTGATTCCCCAGACTATGTAAACTTTACTAACATATGTATTATAAGTACTGTATAATTAAGATAAAAAGGCTGTACCTTCCTCCTACCGGGAAAAATACTGTAATACTTCATCTCTTATGTTTATTTCTTAAACTTATTAATTTTTTTTAAAAGGTGGGATAAAAATCTAATCATGATGATGATATTTGAAATGTAGTATTTGACACTGTGAAATATGTATTAAAATTTTATTAAACATCATGGCAAGATTTTTAGAGACACAAGTCTAAATGTAAAAAAAAGAATCTAGAAATGCCTGTTGAAATAAGTTTGGTTTAGCTGGTTTTAAAACTTGTCTGCGCAACAAGTAATTCAGTAATTTCAGAAGTTGGTAACATGTCTAATCCAAATTGACAAATTAAAAGTTGTTTTAATTAAAATATTGTTATTCAGCAGTTTTAGAAAGAATGTACTTCTTTAAATGTGTGAAGTGTTTTAAGAAATCATTAATAATAAGTTGGTCCAGAGGATTAATACTATTTTTTGCCCATGTCAAAAAAGGGTAGTAAAGAAAATCAAAATAAAAAGCAATCTTACCGAGTACTCTAGTTGCATTCATTACCTACCAATCAGTTAGAACTGAAGAAGCTTCTTGTATGAGAAGTGAAGTGTTTTCAAAGAAAAAAACCCTCCAGAAAGTGTAGTTGCATTTTGGGAAAAAAGCACCTTTGAGTTAATAAAGTTTAGTTTATATCAGGGCTTTTCAACCAGTGGTACTGGTACCACCTGTGGTATATTGACACCTGGCAGGTGGTACAGGGCCATCCTAGAAAAGTGGTAGCAGGGGAGGGGAATGAGCTGAACTGGTGGCAGCACCGCACAAGCCTGAGCGAGAGATGGCTGGAGCTGCAGGGCTGTCAGGGCTCAGTGGAAGCGTCAGGATCAGCGCCAGGCTCCAGCTGGAGCTCGGCGCTGATCCTGGTGCTTCTGCTGAGCCCTGAAGAAGCACCAATCAGCTGAAAAGTTGCAGCATCTCCAGGGCCTTGTGATTTACATTCAGATGCTTGGCAACTGATTCATATTTATGACAATCACAGTGTCCCAGGGTCTTATGAAGTAACCAAAACCTGCTGCAACCACCCAGCAGACAGGGGGAATAAAAACCAAACACCCCCACCCCACCCCCACTGCCAATCCTCAACAGAAATGTTCACAACAATGAAAGCCTCGGACAGGAGGAAGAGCACTTTTGGGTGGGCATACAGGTATCTTGCTTGGCTGTGGTTTGGAGGGCACTTTTTTCAGTGCCATTGTAACTTCGAACAGTCACTAAATGAACTGTTTTAAGTCGAGGACTACCTGTACTTTATCACTTTTTTCTTTTTGGGGGGGGTCATCAAATTTTTGACACCTTGCTAGGCGACTGGTGCCATATCCTAAAAGTGGTACAATGGGTGAAAAGGTTGAAAAGCCCTGGTTTATATACCTAAGTACTTTAATATATATGGCAGGAATTTGGAACTATTATTAAGCATGATCATTTATTTGACTTGTTACATTCCAATGGAGGAATCAAAAGACTTCAAGAATTCCCTCAGTGGGGATGGTATGAACAGATGCTAGGAGACCAGCATGTTTGGTTCTAGAACATTGGTCCCACCTCCAAATCTAGCATCTGGTTTCTTAGATAATAATAGGTGTATTTAATTGTCCACAGCTCTTGGAAATTGTCATAAATACTGCACCATTATAGTGTTCACATTTAATATTGATGGCAGTGAGACATGGGGCTTTTTTGTTTGTTTAAGCTCTCCCACCCCCCTTATGGGAAGTTTAAGGCTGTAGTCATGACTGCATTTCTACTTGTGAATAATTTCTTGCTTTTATACTTTTACCAGAAAAATGGTTTATATACCTGATGTAACTCTGTTATATGCATGAATTATATCTGCCTCAGTCGCAAATATGTACAGTAAGACCCATTGTTGGATAAATCATCAAAATAATTAAAAAACAAAAATTAGAATATTTCGGATATATGATGCGACACCCAGAAAAATACGGCATACTCCATTTAATCCTCCAGGAAAAGATTGAAGGCAAACGAGGTCCAGGCAGAAGAAGAACATCGTGGCTTCAAAATCTAAGGGATTGGTTTGGACAAAACTCAGCAGCACTTTTTCGTGCGGCTGCTGATAAAAACAGGATTGCCAATATGATTGCCAACGTCTGATAACGGATATGGCACAAGAAGAAGAAGAAAAAATGAAGTGTTACATATTCAGTATTTCTCATTTTTGCATACACACACACACACACACACATTTCTTCATTAGTCACTAAATACTTGCAGTTATATTTGTATTCTATTTTTTTTATAATAGATACATTTTCTTTATATAATGGACAGTGTAATTGTGATGAATTCCATCAAATTGGTGCAATAGAGAAATAACCATGCTCTGATCCTGGAAATGAAAATTGCCTAAAATTACTTAAGAATATGAGCCACACATTTTTGCATCTATTTTATTCCTAAATGTTTTAGATGTTTAGAGTATCCTGTGAAAATTGGATGCTTATACACATATTCAAAGTACTTGACTCGGCTCAGCATTCCTAAAATTAACTTTTCATAGAATACAGTAGCCAGGAAATATTCCACACTACCTTTTACCTTTATAGTTTTCATCTGAGTTCTTAGGGTGTGATGAGATGTTGTCAACTGGCTTTTATTTATAGAAAGATATCATTAGTCTTTTATAGAGCACATCAAAGAGTAAGCCTTGTTTTATTTGTTTGCATAATAACCCCCACAAGGTATGTCATGTCTATTTTAGAGACTGGAAACTGAAAAGCTGAAAGATGATGACTTGCCCCAA
This sequence comes from Bothrops alternatus, assembly GCA_034064705.1. NCBI lineage: Eukaryota > Metazoa > Chordata > Lepidosauria > Squamata > Viperidae > Bothrops > Bothrops alternatus. The sequence continues at coordinate 11,212,019 of JARGCV010000081.1, forward strand.
AATGTGCAAATCTATGGCTGACATAAATTTCCAATGTTCACTCCAGGGAAGCTTATCATAGCAATTCCATGTTAATAACTATCTAAATGAAACTATAGGGCTCCATATCACAGCCATTTATGTGAAAGTGTGAACTTGTACTGATGTAATCACTAAAATATTTTGGAGGTAGAATAGTATATCGCCTACATCTATTGCATAGTTTTAATCATGCCCTTTTCCACATTAGCACAATTCACATTACTCAAAACATAATTCTGATAATATATAGAAGAGAATGAAATGTCATTTGCATGGATTACAGAATCAGATCTGGAAAATTTCAGTCACTGATCCCCTCCCTAGGAGTATCATCCCTTTTTGGGTAATTGTCTAATTTTGCCCCAATATTTTTCTAAGTGAATAAGTTTAGTCAGTAAAGCAGCCTCCTGCATTTGGAAGATGGTTACAGTATCAAAGAAGATGGTTAGGGAGCTCACACTAGATTTCAAACAGCCACCAAAACACTGATCAGTGTGTGATGGCTACATGAAACAACTAACCTTAATTTTAGAATGGAATCACCAATTCTATCCTGGATAATGTCACCCCTGGCTCTTTACAAACTAGTGAATTATTGGAAAAATATATTAATTTAGAAAAATGTGTAGTTTGTTCATATCTACCATATTTTCTTCCTTTTTGAGTTTCCCTTTTCTTTAAATACTTTTATCTTTCTTCCTTGTTGAATTTAAATTTTCTTCCTTTTAGAACTTTTTGCCTGTTTATATGTAAATAGAGGATAACAGAGGTTGGAGGGATGTCACCTAATTTTAAATCATAACATAGTCAAGCCCTTAGGCACATGAACCTCATTCTTTCAAATGACTTTTATTGGCTTTGCAGAACTGGTTGCAACTTTCCAGATCAATCTGGTTTTACTGCTTGGAGCCACCTTTATATCCTGCACGTGGCTTCTTTGCTGGTAAAGGCTGACACAAAAGGATTAGAATGTCATCTCCCAAGATGACACTGAAGCCAGCTGCTACTCATCTCAACAGATGAATTACATTGTGAGGCTAACTCCCTATGTAACAGAAAAGAGTCAGCAAGTTTTAAACTGGAATGTCTTGTTAAATTATTAATCACACTCTAATTGCACATAAATTATGGGTGATACAAGGTGCATGTATATCATTGTTACAAATATACCATGGCATAAAACATGAAGGGCCATGTGAAGAGACACTGGTAAATACTGAGCAACTGTCTTCAACCTACAGAAAACTAATAAGCAGTTCTGGGCTACAGAGAACAAAGCAGATTTGACCGAGTTGGATATACGAGTTTTCTGAAAGCAGCTAGGGTATCTTACATGCGTTGTCCTACCAAACATATGCAAGATTAATAAAATGAACTGCAATCTAATCTTCTTCTAGAAGAAGATTTAGACTGACTATAAACTGAAGAATAAGAAAATGAAATAAAAATGAAATGGAAACATGTTTCAATTTTCATGGGAATCTTCAAGAAATTACATTTTCAAAAATCAAAATGTATATATGTATGTATCTATGTCTGTATGTATTTATATTAGGAAGGCAAATGCCATAAATATTGGAAGGAAATCTGGTTATTTAAATTGGGTGACTAAACAGAAAAAAAGGATGTAAATGTCTTCTATTATTTTTATTATTTTATTTTTATTTATTTATATTACTACTTCTACTTTACCTAGTCTCATGCATAACAAAGTTTAATAGTTGTAAAGAACTGTTCATGGCAAGCAGTTGTTCTGTTACTGTTTATACAATTATTGGCTTTAAAGTCCTGCTTCCTGTTCCTTACATGTACCTACTATACAAGGTGTTTCAATGCCTTCACAGTTCATTTGAAAATGGTTATTTCTTATGCTTCACAAAAACCTACAAGTTAAAATATAAAACGGATAATGCATTTTTTTTGCCTGAAGGAAGTAAGAACTCAAGGAAGGATTTGAATTGTAGAAATTTAGCCAATAATTCTGAAATAAGTAAAAGCATTGCTTCATCAAGGAAAAACTGCTAACCTTATGACACATATGAAAAAAGAATCACTATGAAAGTGAGAAAAGTTGAGTGCAAGATATGGGCTTGTCTTACTAAGGAAGAGGTGTTTACGTAATCCACTAGTGAAAGGCTTTGGCCAATCAGTGCATTGATTTTAATCAGTGGTGCAATCTTCTCTTTCCCTTTGATATATAATATTTACAATCCTTTGCTTCACCTTCTTCAAAAGAATGCTCAAAATAGATCCACCCTTCACAAATAACTTTACAGAGAAAATGAATGCAAATATGGTAACATTTCAAAGAACAAGAGTACATTACGAAATTAATTAAAAAGCATAAATATAGACGATCAGCTGTAAGGCAATACAATTCAGAAATATTGCTTATAAATCTTTGATCATGGACTCTGAAAGCAAATGAATTCTATCATATGTCATCTATGTCTAGCTCATATTTATCTTTATGGCCATAAACGTTCTCATGAGCTTTTCTCTCTTAGTGTCCTAAGGGCAGATAAATTGAATACTTTTGCAAAAACAATTCAACAAGCAAATTTAATCAGGCTAAATTGATAAGAATCTAATTGACAGCCATTTTTGGCAGAGAGGTTTTACCATGTGAATTTTTGATGTGTGCGATCATTCATCTCTCCATATACACACTAAAATGGTTATTCCAGCAATGTATCTTGTGATCTGGGTAATACTACAGTATTATTGCAGTAATACTCCTGCAAACTAAAATATTATCAACTTCTCCAATCTAAACTATCTTTATATAATCTGAATTCAGTGCCCATTGTAGGCCAGAAATTCCAGTTCCTCTATTCAAGAGTGTTTCTCGTCTGTGTGTATGTGTGTGTGTTTGTATGTCAAAAAAAATATAGTGGCCACAGTCATATGTTTATGTCCACTATGTTGACTTTTTTATCCCAATCAATTGCATGTGCACTTAGTTAAATTTTCTAATTATTTCAGCAATGAATCACTGCAATTTTTTTTATAAACTTATATATCCTTGGAGGCTCATTGTATAGGAAAATCACAAGAGAGTGACAATATTCATTTATTGAGCTGACATATACATCTGTAAAATGACTACTATAGCAATATGGAGTAAACATTTGGGTAGGGTGGATGAATTAATTTATCTAAAACAGTGGTTCTCAACTTTCCTAATGCTGCAACCCTTTAATACAGTTCCTCATGTTGTTGTGACCCCCAACAAGGCATGGTTCACTGGAGGAGCCTCACTGTTCCTCTCAGGCCATGCGGGGGGGGGGGGTTTATGGAGCTAAGACTGAATGCGTTTCAACATAGATGGCCACCACAAAATTGTACATTGGTTCCCAGCTGGCCTGGGCCAGAGCCAAGGCAGAGGGGGCCATTCCCTCACTGTTTCCAGGATGGCTTCGCGGGCCACATAAAATCACTTCATGGACTGCATCTGGCTCCCAGGCCTTGTGTTTGACATCCCTGTCCTAGACTCTTTTGTTACCTGCCTCCCATTTCAACTTCTCTCCAAACTTTCCAAAAGGAGAGCTCTCCTCAACTATTTTATTTGGGGAAGAAAGGGGGTAGGTTTGTGCTAGCCCACCTTAACAATATTTGGAAATCTATTTCTACTTTATATGTGAAAGCCCCTTCACTGCAGTTGGATATTGAACTCACTGCCATTGCTTATTCATCCATTCCATGTTTGTCAGATTCAATTATTGCCATCCCCTGCAAGTGAGTAATTACTCAAAAACCATTTCAGTTACTTCACTCCCAGACACAAATCATGACAGGATTTGCCTCCCTCCTCTGGGTTCTATTTCTCTCACAGGGCTGTTAATGTGAGAATAAAATTAGGGAAGACCCCATCCCAAATCTGTTGCCTTGAGAGAAAAAGTGAGATATCCACAAAGTAAATCTAAGCACTGAGCCACGACTCTTTGAATCTGTGGACATCACTAAGATTCTAAAATTGTTTTCTACAATGGTACAGGTTAGTCCTCATTTAGCAACCACAATTAGGACCAACAATTTGTTCATTAAGCAAAGTGGTCACTAAGTGAAACCACAACTGTTCTTATCTTATTTCAGCTTTCCTTTGCCTTACAAACCTGCAAAGGTCATTAAAACAAGGATTGGTTGTAAAATTAGAAAAGAAAACATGGGTAAATCTCATGCAGTGTCTGTTAGAATTTTAAAACTGAAACATGCAGATGAAATCTTAGCAAGAGTCATTCACATTATCATTACACCTCATACTGGATACATCTGCTGAAGATGATCATGCTTAACACATCCACAAGAATATTCTTGTTATCAAAATTTGATATTCCTGTTTGTTAATTTTACTATTTTTATATTACTGTAGCTTTAAGGGAAAAAAGGTTCTTTGTCCTTCATGTTTGACCAGCTACTCTTGGCAATCCAAGTATAATTGTCACTTGCTGCCCTATTCTCTTTGTTGCCTCTTTCTGATAAAATCATTGGCCATGGGTGCCTAAACTACTACCAGGAAGAAGGAGGGAAAGTTTCTTATCCATCTTCTTTTGTGAATCTTCTTTTCAAAATGGGTAATAGGTCATCCCAGAGCCAAAGCAGGCACTAAATTTGCTTGCTACAGGATCCAGATTAGGCTTGCAACAACTTGAAGTTGCAACAACTTCAAGCCTGGGAACTGGAACTACATTAACGTCTTCAAAGAAAAAAAAGACACCTTCCAGCCAAGGCAGAAAGTGTATCAGGATAAAGAGAGAGATACCTATGCTCTCCAGTTCTCCAAATTCCGAATTTTAAAATAAAGCATTATTACTTTTTGCCCAATCTGCAAATTTCCTCTACACATTTATTTGGGAGAAACCTCCATGAAACCCGGAGGACTTCTCGAGATTAAGGCTGCAGTGCTAAAATCATTTGCTGGGGCTTAGAAGTGAGCCTCGCACAAACTCGTGGGCTTGCCCGCAAAAGAATCTGCATATACGACTGCCCCGCACGGCCTAACTTCTTTCCCATCAGTAGCATGAAGCCCCGTCCTAATCTTAGTTATTCCAGTTCTCCAGCTCGAAGCCGCAAGGAAAACAGGGAGACGCTCCCTCCCCTTCTCTCCCAATCCCCATCACTCACATGGTCTCCAGGCCTGAGGTTCTCCTGAGCACGCAGGAGCAAAACAACTTTTTTGTCAGACCCTAAGAGGCCCCAGCTGTCCGGACAGGTAGAGGCAGTTGCTACGTACCCGTTTCACAGTCTGCTCTGCTGCTCATCGTGCCTTGCTGCAGGTTCCAGGCAAATGCCGACATCCTCTCGGTCTTCTGGTTCAGAGGGCCTGGTAATGCCAGCAGAGGGCGTCTAAGTTCTGGCAGCTGACCATCGAGTCCCGAATGCCCAGGGAAACAGCAATCAAGCCTCTTCGGGTCCGACAACATGCAAGTGGCGGGGCCGTGGAATGATTCCCGGACTGGCTTTGTGTTCCCAGGAATGTATGGCATGCAGGAAGGCATAGAAGAGCAGGGATCACAGACTTTGTTAAACCATGACTGTGGCTTGATGGGTGGGGCTGGGCCGGTCGTGGGTGGGGTTTGGTGATGGAGGGGTGTGTCTAGAGTATAAGAGCAGCTGGAAGCAGACTATTCTCAGTGCTAAATTTTTCTCCATTTGGCAATAAAGCAAATGGTTGTTTGTCGTTCCTAGTTTATGGTTTGTTCCCGGAGCTCAAGCAGGATGGCATTACATTTTTCAGAGAAGGGAGGAAAAAGGTGCACATGCATAGAAGACGAGACTCTGTCGCCTGCACCAGGCAAAAGTCTCTCTCTCTCTCTCTCTTTCTCTCTCTCTCTCTCTCTCTCTCTCTCTCTCTCTCTCTCTCTCTCTCTCTCTCTCTCTCTCTCTCTCTCTCTCTCTCTCTCTCTCTCTCTCATTTTAGCCTCAAAGAAGCTGGAGTAGGGAGCTGCGAGCCAATCCAAGGAGGCAAAAGATGTCTTTATTTAGGAAAGGGGAATGGAGCTAGAGCTGAGTGTGTCTCGGTTCCTAAGACCATCGGAAATATGTGTTTTCCAATGGTCTTAGGCAACCCCTGTGAAAGGGTCGTTCGACCCCCAAAGGGGTCGCGACCCACAGGTTGAGAACCACTGATCTAAAACATAATATATTCTTATTACACAAACAGACTGATGGTTTGCTGTTACAAGCTGTAACAGTTGCTTTCCATGTTATTTACATCGTAAATCATACTAGGATATGAAAGTGGTTCAGTGCAACAAGCTGATTTTTTACAGACACATTGGTCACAAAACATATCTTTTCCATGCATTCAAACAGATAATTATATAAGCAATGGACTTAGTAATGTTATGATATCATAATAACATAGGGAAAGCCTCAGACTATGGCTGAACTTTGTATAGCATTTTATTCCTCACTGTGGCCAATCCAATGGATTGCCCTCAAACAGCAGAGGAAGAATTTGAATAACACTGAGTCTCAAATCAGATAACTCTTGAAAGACTTGCCCATCAATGCCTGAATTTGCTTGCTTGAATTTGTCCAATCCAGTTTTAAACTCGTACAAGTTAGTAATTATTGGTACTTCTACTTTTTAAGCTATACTTTGCATTCTGTTTGTTAGAAGGAGTTAAACATCCTGACATAAAACTTTTAACTTTTATAATTTCTTAGGTATTACTAAACAATACTATTGACCTCTTCCTGGTCTTAGTTGATCTGTACTTTCATTTTGCAATGCAATTCAATAGATTCTCATATTTTGATGTTAAATTACCTGCAACATTATTAATATACTTGTCCTTACTGATTTTTTTAGTATCTCTTTCATCTATTGCCTCATTTTTTAGAAGTTTCCCCTTTCCCCTAACCCTTTTGTAGATTAATGGGAATAAGATTATGCTTTGTGTATCCTATTTATATCTATTCTGAATAAAATAGTGTTATGGTCACTGTTTTCTATAGTTTTTACAATACTTACATCTTAAAGTAATTCATAATTACCCATCTAGTTGGTTTCAAGATCAACTATTGGTACCACTTCATGGTCATTTTTCTTGTTAGTTCCAAGGTCCACTGTTCAAAGGCATTATTATTTAGATTCTTTCAGCAGAATTTTTTTTTATGTTTGTTGATTTATGGAAAGTTCCCATGAATTGTCTTTGGAACTTGATTCTAATTCAAGTCTTTTAGTGGACAGTAATAAAATCCATTGTTTAGTTAGTGAGAAATGCATGGCTCCCTTACCCAAGGGTTAGAAAAAAATATATGCACAAAGTAATCCGCCATATACAGACTGATCATATGAACAGAGGTATTAATGGGCTTTTTAGGGAAAGAGATAAAAAGGTAAAGGATTTATCCACTAAATTTCTATAAAATATTTATACATTCAAATAAAGCAGTTTTTGCAATCCTAATCCTTGCATTGAGCAAAATGGATCTTGAAAATGGATTGTTTTATTTTATAGTCTTTTTGATTGAAGTGCTACAGCTGTTTAATTTTAGAATTTGGGGTTAATATTTTTATACTATTGCTCTTCCACTGTTCAATAGTCTTATAATAAAAAGTAGTAATTATCCATAAATATGAACATGTAGAGTCATTATCTTTCCTCCCAACTTACAATTTTATAAACAAGAAGATGAACAGATAACTGGCACCATACCCAACATGTCCATGTCAGCTAAGTGATGGCAAAATGCTTGTTTCTTATGGCCACATTACTCATCATATTTTCTGATAATATGATGGAACCCAAGACTATAAGTCCCAGACAGAGGCTCTGATATCACTTTTATTGTATCATTGTTTGGAGCTATGTCTGAATTTCAGGCCCTAGTCAAGAATCAATAGTCAAAATATGTTCATAAGAAAAAACTGTATTATAAAGTAAAATGACTAGTGTTCTCTATGAAAAACATTATGTGGCCTCAAAGTTCTTAAATAATTAGTGCTTCAGATTTGACCCATAAAGGGTACATCAAAATCTGCAGAAAAGTGAATGTAGCATCATACAGTATCTACTCTCAAGATCACATGGCTGTTATAAAGTATGGCTAATAGATAGTTCATGCTCCTGCATTGTTAAGAAACAGCTTTTGGGAACTGAATATGAAATTTCTTATAGTTCTAGTAACCATTATATGAATTATTTTATTTTGCTTAGGGACATACATGTAGCACATATTATACATGTAAATTATAATTTATAACTGATTATCAATTGTAAACGAGGCAACAATATTTTTTAAATAAAAATGGATAATATTAATCATGGTTTACCATTGTAAACAGTCTCTGTTGCCTGTATGTAATTATTGCTAAATACAGAAACTAGTAGGAATTATTATTAAAAGCATAAGATTAATTGGGGGAAGGAATAACAGATAGAGGGATTAAGAAGAGGAATAAACATACAAAATAATAAAAAGTTAATATCAAGGATAAATGAAATGAAAAATTATATAAAGAAAAAGTATTCAAAGAAGAGAGGCAATTTCTGAAAGTTGTTCCTCTGGGCCTAATTTTCAATCATATACCGTAGGAAGGAGGCTGTATCCATCAGGAGCACTTCATCAGTTTCCCCTAAATGAAGTGTTTCCTATGATCAGTATCTGGTAACATATGTAAAAGGAATCTCAGAGTGGATAAATCACAGTTAACATTATACCACAGTATTTGGTGTTCACACGAGGGGAAAAAATGTAATAGTCCTCTTTAATGCAGAACTGTAAACGAGAGAAGTAAGCAGGGACCAATTGCCAGTGTTGCTCCACCTAAGCTGATAAATCTTGTAAATGTTTTTCAACATATTGTTAATACTGTAAATCTTGGTTTGCCAGAGAAAAAGCACACGCAATATTTTGTTATTATTGCTATTCAGTCTTTTCATGTGAGACATGTGCTATGAGAGTCTCATTTTTCAAAAACCTAAACAAATGTTTCTGCAAATATATGAAGGACAGTATGGCACGGACTAAGCTTTGTGGTTTATAATTTGATCAATGTACTAATTTTAAAAGTAAATATTAAGGTTTATACTTGAAAATAGGGCTGGTAAATAGAGCTGAGAATTTCTGTTTAGTAGGAAAGGGTACAGACAAAAATATGAACATATATTTGATTATTTGTAAAGCAACGCACCCTAAGAATTTAATTTATAATCCAGGTATTAAAAATATGTATGAATATTCATACAATTGCCAAATTTGTAAATAGTGGGGCCAAACAGAGCTTGTGGTCATTAAGATGAAACATTGGGCAAAACTAATTGTCCAGTCTTAGTGGATTCTGAATAATGAACGTTATGCTGTTCCACATGAGACATCAAACAAGTAGCATGACTAACCTCTGAATTGCAACTGAATCAACCCTTGGGAAGTGAAAAACTATACCTTTAATTATAAGTCCATTAAAAGTTTCACATGTATTAAAATCGTTGTGTTCTCAAGGATGATTGTTCACACAGCATAGTTATAAAAATTTCTCTGGTTAGGTATTTGGTAATTATGTAATGGCCACAGCTCTTCTCAGTGGGTATAAGATTTGACTTACATAATTGTTATAGATGAACCTCGATTAGAGCAAAAGGTTGGTTCAAATATACACTTTATGCTTACACATCCGTGTGTTCTTTCCATTTCTTTCTATCTGTACATCCTTAATTTTTATTATATACAGTACTAAGCATTGCAAGTTCCTGTATGTCTGAGATGACTATCAGTTGGTTTGAGGAAGCTTGTAACAAGCACTCACTTGTCAGGCATGGATTTTTGTGTCTCTTAGCAAGGCACAATATAGGAAAAATAATGTGAAGTATTATGATACCTTATTTAGAAATGCCTGTTCATATAAATATTTAGAATGCTTTATCAATCCAACCTAAGTGTTCTGTCTGGCCCCTCTCAGCTCATTAAAATCCACATAAATATGTCTTTAAGAGGTTTATTTAACACATTTCAAAAGAATTCACTTCAAAGCACGCTGCTGGCATTTTGCTGGCAGAAACAGCCAAGTCTCATTTATTTACATTTAGATTAAAACATGCTCCTTCCACACCTTCCAATTAACTCACTCTTTCTTTATCACATTGTCCAAGACCTCATTATTCTCCCGTAGATTTCCAAAACATCAGAAGACTGAATTCAAATGCACGGCTCCAGATATCAGGCTACTCCTTGATTAACATTGCTCGTGACAAAGGCGTAGTCTCTCTGTCCCCTTCTAATATAGTTTCCGATATGTCACTTCCCCCCATTACTTCCTTTTCCCACTTAACTGACACCTGCGCTTATCAAACCTTCGGAATCTCGGATCAAGCCATCTATCTTCTTGCTCCAAATCTGACCCCTCACTTTGCGAATCTGACCCAGACTGCCTGTAAATCTCCTCCCTGTCTGTCTCAGCTGCCGGGAGGGGAAAATACCCAGAGGGGCCTGGCTGCTCTTCCTCGGCTGCCGGGAGGGGAAAACACCCAGAGGGGCCTGGCTGCTGATCCTCATCCTCTGATACTTCCCAAGCTGGTCTAGGGACACTCACAACACTAAGTAGTTCTAAACTTAGCTGCATTTTGTTTTACAAAAATGAAGCGACACCTGCTTTTTCTACCAGACATACTAAACATTAATTTAACAACATTTCAAGCACTAATGTGATTGTAAGATGCATTGTGTCAATCTAAAAGAGTGCATATTGATCAACTGTCAAACAATCTGTAAAAGGGCAGTCAAAAAATAAAGAAGAAAATTTACTCCGTCTCCTATTTGCTCAAATAGGAGTACATACATACATTTCTTTTTTTTTCAGATCTTCTATTTTCTGGCTATCAGCTTGTAACATCCATATGAAATTGTGTTGTCTAATTTACTTATAATTGGACTTATAAGTTATAGTTCTGACTGGGTCTATGACAATTCACCGTGGCCAACTCGCCACGGCCAACTCGCCACAGCCAACACACCACAGGACAGCTTGCAGCAGGACAAGAGTTACACTGTTATCAAAGAAGTGGTGGAATGGAAGCATTAAAGGAAGGATAAAAAGGAGGATCAGAATGAAATGTGAATGACAAAAAATTAAATATTTTTTATTTATTTTAAACAATTAAATTGAAACAATTAAATTGGCCCATGGCGAGTTGGCCTGTGATGAGTTGGCCATGGCGAGTTATCCCGCAGTAAGTTAGCTGTGGTGAGTTGGCTGTGGCAAGTTGGCCCATTCCGGTTTAAACTACCTGAATCTACTCATGTATTTCATTCACATCTTTCATGCCTGGGTCAAGCAAAGCCAACTATGATCTAGCTTTCTTTCCCTCTATGTTTGGATATTGTTTCCTTCCATGAAATATATTTATGTATTTTATACTATTTCTTCATTATTTCTGTTCAGCCACATGTGTTTTTATAAAACTTTGTATACATCACTGATAATATCTATGTAAATGAGTAATTGGCCTCTTATGGTATATTCCTTTCTAGAATAATAAGGATTAAAATATGCAAAAGAAAGAGGCCTGAAAAAATATCCTGCCTCTAAACATTAGTTGATAGGGATTATAATCCTGGGAAAAGCCTTGGAAGCTTAATGATTTCTGAAATCAAGTCAGTGACCAGATTGCTAGTCTGTGACTGTACAGGAAATGGCTGTTGATGTTGGATAGATGTAATTATTAGTGTCAGCTGGAACAACAAGAGGAATAGAAAAATATTAATATTTTTAAATTTTCTTTTCTATTTTCCTTTAGCCCAGAAGTAAGTTGCATGTGTTTAGTTCAATGGATGAAAATTGTGTTTGTGTAGTAAGTGCATTTGGAAAATGCTCAGGCAGGAATATTCTTAACTTTCCCAAACTTGGAGAACAGCAAGGGCTAGAATAATGTGATTTTTGTTACTTTTCAAATGGGCTCTTTTCCTGTATTAGCTGTGACAACTGTAAAATGACAGTAAATAGCATCTTATATTTTTCTTTGAAATCAGAATATGCTGATTTACCTGCTCCTAGGAAAGAAAATAATTGCAGTAATGTCATATTGTGCAGTACATTATTTACACATATTAAGAGGAGCACAGAAGAAATCTGTCCTCAATTAATTTTCATTACAATTTTATTTAGTGCTACATTCTGTTACAGAATTCTTCATATGACATAAAAGTAATGAAAATTGAAATACCTTGAAAAAAATGTTTCTAGAGTTTGGAGTAATATTTTTAAGTAGTGCTTTTATCCAAGCCCTTCTAAATATTTGTTAATTAAAATTCCCAGTCCAAAAACTCTGAGTCTATCCTTAGGCAAAATGTTTCAAAATGTCTGCCAGATTACTCATGACTTTAAACTTCCTTAGAGCTTTCCATTTTGCCTCGGGATATAAAACCTCAAAGCCTTTGAACTATTTTTTGTTCCTATGAATTGCCCATGCATTCTTGTTCCTAACTGTTGCCCTAAAAAAGTTCCCTGCTTCATTTGGGCCTATTCTTAATCAAGAATAAACACACATACTGTATGTACAGTAATTGCGTTTTGTACCCAATTTTGTTGCATAATCTAGATATGTATACCAACCAGTATCACTGAACTCTTTATTGCACACAAGTTCAGCAAGCAGCAGACAACTTCAGAAGACATCAGGGAGATTTTGACATTGCCTGTATACTCTTAACCTTGTTCTTAGAATTGCATAAACTAAGGCAGTTTTAGCAAGAAAAAAAATGCAATATATACTTTATATAAATCCTATCTTTCCTTTGAGAGATAAAGAATTTTGAATAAGAGAGGAACATGAATCTGGTTTAAATGCCTCAGCTTTGAGAGTCAGGAGTTCAGCAAGAGAAGAAAATTAAAGGAAAAAGGAGAGTGAAAAGCAAGAAAATATGTAACAGATTTAAGGAAGAAAAAGACCAAAAAAGAAAAAAAAGCAGAAAGCTAGTCGATATCTGAAGATTAATATTAGATGTGTATGTGTGGGGGAATAGCTATCTTTCTATTACATTATCCTGGTTATCAGTGTATTACTTCACATCTTGGATTCTTTCTAGACCAGTTCAAGGATGAACCCTCTTATATTAGTTCTTTGATTTGTACCCAGCTGATCAGGCGAAGTTAGATAACTTCCAGACCATGAAACTCAACTTAAGAGAAGCTGCTCTAGGGACCAAAGAACCAGTATTTGTGAGGAGACCACATACTGGAGAAGCGAAGTTTAGCTTGCAGAAGAAGGTACAGAACTGAACAGTTCAGAAGAACACATTGATAGATTTCTGCCTGCTTCATGGTCAGATTAATCTGGACAAGCTAATTCTATTAGGAGGCCTGACTTCCTGACCTTTCTTTGGAATAAGTAAGTGGGAAACTGTAAAACTGGCCAATATCAAAATGAAGTTTTCTTCCCAGCTAGAGAAATTGTGTCTGCCCAATATGGAATATTCTTCCCCAGTATAAATTCTCAAAAATCTTCCCAGTTCTGGTTGTCATAAAAACACGCTATGCCCTTTCTTTAGTGTTCAAGGTAAATATACTAATTTTGTATGGTAAAAAGCTGAGCTTAATTTTTTTTATAAAACCTGAAAGAATGAAGTGGATTGGCAGTACCAAATTTCAATTTGTATTATCAAACCAGCTGTCTAACTAAGATTACCAACTAGATTTATATCAATTTATGGCTGGATTGTATCTCCAGAAGGGACAAGACTCCTAGATGGTTTCTATAAAATATCTTTGAATTGTAGAAATATACAAGTGCTGAAAAGATTATTTGGTCATAAGCAGTGGATTTTTAAATTTTATTTATTTATTGTCAAATTTAGGTACCTCTCATCTCACTCACAGTATTTAAAGCAGAGGATAAACAAGGAAAAATTCCAATTTTCTCTTTGCTTCAATATTAAACATTTACTTATTTACATTTATTTTAATGAAGGTGAACATATTTTAAAAATTGACTAGTAGCCAGGTAGTAATTTGTACAGACTGAAAGTCCTAGTTCTTAGTAAAATAAAGATAAAATCTTGCAAGTTTTTTTTGCCTTGGAATAACAAAAATATTTCACTGGTTTCAATATCATCAAATAAGAACCACGGTTAAACAGAAATTACCAAACAAGACAGAATACTGAGACTCTTGACTGAATTTGAAAACTTACTACACAATATTCAGAACATCTGTTGAACCTATCTACAAGTTAAAGGCCATGAAATTAAATCAATGCTGAATTTAAATAGGACAATTGATATTCAAGAATAGCACAAACAATGAAAATACATATTAAATTGATTGTGAATAGCAAAGATATTTTACAGTACAAGATATTTTATAGTACAGTATATCACTGCACTATTGATTGCCAAAACAGTTAATTCAGTTTCTAAAAATTGTTTGAAATGTAATTATCACTTGGATCATTCTTCCATACAGGAATGCTATAAAAAAATGAAAAATTGTATTTTACATTTTATAGGTTAAATTATTTTTCTTGCCAACTGTTTTACAATTAAATATAACTAAGCCTTATGCCCTTACACAAAATTCTGAATTGGCTTTGTATATGGTAATAACTGCCAGGATAGTTTATGCCCTTTATTAAAATGCCAGATAGTTTGCTGTTTAGAAGAACAGAACATTGAATTGTGGGAATATGCATCACTGTCAAAATATTGTATTTGAAAAATAAGTCTGATATAGAATTTAATTGGAATCATTCATGGGTTATTATTACATATATGGGCTTGTACCAGAGTTTGGATTTCTCTTAACATATTATTTTTTGTTTTATTTATTAAATAAGCATGGAATTTTTAGATTAGAATTTTTAGATTTCTTAATTCTTCATTCTGACTTATTCATTTTGACTGGCTATTTTCATTAATTACTAAATGTTTAATTGATCTTGATATTAGTTCTGAGGTCTTAAATTGATACATGATGTTATAACATACAACAATAAATTAATGTTACTTCATATTTTTATTTAATCTTTTATGGCTTGTAAATTCCTGGAGGAACGTTGTCCATGGGGTCACGATGGGTTGGACACGACTTCGCAATTAACAACAACAAAATTCCTTTTTTACTTCTTTTCTACGTTTTTCTTGACAGTATTAAAAATTACATCAATATAAAATATTGAAAATTAAATAAATGCAATTTAACTACAACACACACTCACATCTTTACCTCCCCCCCAAAAAAAGAATGGGGAAGGGGAAGAGAGAGGGGCAGAGAATTCTTCCTTAGCAGTGTTTTATTTGTGGCAATACTGCCATGGAATGAAGACTTTTCTATCTAAGTAAGTCCCAAATGGTACAAGAATGTCCAGAAAAAGGATCTTTCAGGACAGGGAGCTTTCTGAATAAAATTTTGAGTTTTATTACAGTTTCTATATTCTGAATAAACATTTGATATTGCTTCCTCAAAAATGTATGCTTCAAAAATGTATGCTACTTCTGGAAGATTTACAAGTTCCCAAGTTCTGCCAGGGAGGTTTGGATGACTTTTAAGATGTGGGTGTCAAGGTTCCGACTAATGAAACACTTCAAAGAACTTTCAGGCATGTTTATCCTAAAGCCTTTATTACAGTGTTACAAATTGACGGCACATCATGGACTTTTTATGCCAGAATCTGACTTCCTCTTGCTGGCATCTAACTTTTCTTGCTAAACCCCTCCCTTATCTTGCAGTCACCAGTCACATTATCCAATTAGTGTGAAGGTCAAAGGTTTGCTTCCTCTTTCTTTCCAGGGCTTTTTACCCCCCCTCTAAGCTATGTCTTAACTCAATAAATACCAGACAGTTTTGCATGTTGTCAAAGCAAGAATATACAGTATTTGCAGCATTGACAGTGGGTTGATTATATTATTTTAGAATTATGTAGGATTATTGTTATTTTTAATTAAAAATAAATTAGCATTCTGTTATTAATAAGTACATTATTTATTATTTTAGTCTAACTTGCTACTGAATATTCAAGACAACTTAATATATGCACCCAAATATGCACAAATACATGGAAATGCCTATCAACAAACACATTAAAAACATAAGTAAAATCATTTAAGAAAGAGAGTACAATCCAAGCAACTAAAACAAATTTTAAAATTAATGTTGAAAGTCTCCTGCAACAATGGCCAAGCTATAACAACTGCAAGAATGTTTCAGCTTTTTGGATCCACAACCAAAAATACTTTGCTTAAAGCATTCCAATACTTATAAATTATTTTTTAAAAGTTTGAGTTAAATGATCATTTCAGTAATAAAATCTGATGTAATGTAAGACCCATTAAGTCAGTGTCAATATCTTCAGGAAAGCATCTGAAGGATGAATAAAATAAATATGATCAAATTTATCATATTGTCTTGAAATAAAATAGGGATGAAAAAAATTCATTTTCCATGTTTCAGGAAAATAGAATTTCAATTCTGCAACATTGTAAATGAATCTAAGCTTATGATTTTGACTTTTTAAATGGGAACAAGCCTAAAATCTTAGTTCAGTCATAATTTAAGACAATTCATTCCTTAGTTTACAGGTAATTTTGTTGGTCGTGTAGAGACCGTTTGAAGTTATGACAGACTTTCCCAGGGCTACTTATGACCCAGATTTGAAGTTTATATGGCTGCCACTCCCTGGCAGTCACATGACTGCCTTTTGGGTGCTGGGCAACCGGCCCACATTTATGGCTATTTACAGCAACCTACAGTCACACAACTTTGATTTATGATTTTTTTTTTGTGCTAGAAACTGGCATTTACTTCTGGTTTCCAGCTAAAAAAAAAGCCTGCTGCAGATCATAGATTTTTTTTAATGACCATTGCAAAAAAGAAAAAGGTGGTAAAATTGGGCAGGTCCACATGGTGATCTTGTTAATGACCAACATGGATTATGACCATAATTCCAGGCTTAATTATGATTCTAAGTCAAGGACTATCTGTATTTAGCCAATGTTCTAAATGATAAAAGTCAAACAAGGGTGATCAAAAATTGTGTATGATTTTATTACTCTTTTCTGATAAATAAAAATTCATAAAATTCTAATTGTGGTGCAAGACTGACTAAATGAATTAGATAACTTTTTAAATAAGTGGAAGAAATATTTACTAGACATGACAGATGGTCTGGAATTTGATTCACCTGGAGGTAGTCCTCCACCTGGGCCACATACGAGCTCCAGCGTTCTGGGTGAGCTGTGTCAAATTCTGAAAGCCGGCCTATCTTTGCCATCATTTCAGCCCAGGAACTTCGTCCATGCCTCTTGCTGCAAGGATTGAGAAGGGGCCCCCTTTTCTGAGCTCACCTCCAGCGTCTCAGTGCTGGCAGGCCAGGTCAATCTCCAGGAGCCACACTTCTCCGAACTGCAAGCCCCCCTGTGGTGAGTCAGTTTGGCTTCTTAATCTGTTTGCCTTGCAGGCATCCCACCTTCGTCGCGAGTTCTAACAGTCTCCTTTATTGCAACACCAACAGAACAGGTTTTAAAATTGTGCGGCCCCCTTTTATAGCCCCCCTGCACAATACCTTGCTGGCCAATCATTGCAAAGGCTGGAAGCAGCCTTTCTTGTCCCGGGCATCCACATGGTCTGTCCGGGCCAATCGCTGCAGCCTGTGCCTGCCAGCCCAGGACATAACAGGGTGCGTGGGGAGGCAGCAGACTGTGGCAAAGGTAGATAGATAGGAGAAGTGGAAAGTTGAAAAAGTAAAAGAAAGAGTGGAGGGCAGGCAGACATACAAAGCAGAAGAAAGTTGGGAATTGTGATGGATGAAGAGAGTAGTTTAAAGGCTGCTCCAGGATTTTTACCAGCAAAAGTTTTGACCTCTAGGTAAAGCATACTTTTCTTTCTAATGAAAAATAAAATTTACTATAATTGTTCATGAAAAAAAATCAATATAAATTTATGTTATTTTATTTTTCATAATTAAAAGTCAAAACAGAGTAAATGGATGGCATAATGGCAAACCATTATATGGAATAATCTTTAAAGAACAGAATGTTTTACATTTTATTTTAGGCATATGTTCTGAAGTTACCAGATTGAAGGAAACCTTGGGTAAGAATTGTAGCTTGGTGGTAAAGAACATACTTTACATGTTCAAGTCTGCATTTGCACATAGAATAGAAAAGAATCAAGCTGAAAATCTCATTTTTAAATTCTATATTCTAAACCTTTTTACTGGCTTTATCATGGCCCCGTCGGAGTCAGGGTCTGAAGAGGAGGAGGAGATGTAGCTGGGGCTGACGGAGGGAGATGGCACTACCCTGTTTTCCCGATAGTAAGACACCCCCGATTGTAAGACGTATCGGGGTTTTCAGGGGGTCGGCTAATATAAGCCGTACCACGAAAGTAAGACATATTACTCCTGCCCACTTCCGCCTCCTGCTTAAAATACTTAAATACTTAAAATACTTAAAATAAAACTGACAATTGTTTTCCAATCAATATAAGCCGTACCCCGAAAGTAGACATAGTGGGGCTTTTGGGGATAAAAAGAAAGTGTGACCCTGTCTTGCTTTAGGGGAAACACGGGTATCTCTCTGGCACAGGAGGAACAACCTGAGGAGGGGGATGAGGCAGTCCTGGGTCCCTTGGTCCTTGGAAGAGTCACCAGGGAGGAAGAGAGAGTGCAAGATGACCGAGCAAGGGAGAAGGAAAGGGCAGAGGAGTGATGGAGATCTGGTGATGAGCAACTGTCTCCCCCACCCAATCCCTGAACATGAAGAATGGAGAGGAGCAGAATTAGCACAAGGTGACCCAAATACTCAGGAGGGTACACTGCCCCTATTCACAAGGCTTACCTGGGGAATAAGATTTAAAGAGATGCTGCGGGGAGGGGCTTTTGTTGGGAACAAACGTTGCATTTTTCTAGCCACACTTGCTGTTATCAATATCTTGCCTTGCCTTGCCTTGCCTTGCCTTGCCTTGCCTTGCCTTGCCTTGCCTTGCCTTGCCTTGCCTTGCCTTGCCTTGCCTTGCCATGCCATGCCATGCCATGCCATGCCATGTGGGACTTCGCAGTGACATAGTTCAGCTTCGAGTTGTGCTGCAGTCCCAGTGAAATCTCCATGCTACGAGGACATTCAATGACCAAGCTTCCTGAACGGTGCTGCTCCCCTGGACTTTTAGCAGCCAGGAATTATTGCAGGTGTGTGTGTGTGTTTACAGCTTGATCTTGGACTTGCAGTGAAGGGTGGGAATTTAAGGGGGAAAGTTGGAGCAACAAAAGGGAGTTAACCCTTCACTTTGGCTGTGTTGCTTCTGTGCCCAGCCCCAGGTCATTACAGACTTTTACATTTCCTATATCTATATATTTGTGCAGTCAAATATAAAATGTATAATATTTTTCTTTCACACCTTATCTTCCTATAAGGATACACTATCTTGTGTAATGAATCTGGCACTTATTCTGTGATATGTATTTTTCTAACATTTGCACAAAAGATGTACTTCAGTGCAGCATTGCAACTGTATGGAATTTGATACTTAAACTGTGTAATACATTGCATTTTTCCATGCGCAATTTTCTTCATATTCCAATATTGCAAATAACTTTACATATTTTTTTGAAACAGAATTAAATTGTGCAGTCTAATCTGCCAGAAATAATTTCAATCCAAGAAAGCAAAAGGCTTTAGGTGCAATGTTTTTTACATTTAACTGCCATTGCTTCATAATTGGGTAAAAGGATATCAACAAAGGATAGTTAGATATTTAGGAATAACTTAACATTATAGCTTAATTATCCATCATAGTTGATAAAAATGTAGGGTATGCTTGGAGAACTGAATATAGTATTGACATAAAGCAAAATCAGAGAATTAGAGATTTTTCCAAACGTTATTGAAATCTTTGGTGTCCAAACAGCATGGTCAATGGGGTGGGATGTCTAGAGTTCTAGTTGTCCAGCAGAGTGTCAACTCCAATAAGGTAGAAGTTGTTTCTTTCTGGCTACATCATGCTTCACCAGACTAAGTGAATGCTAGAGATGGCTTCATAAACCTTCAGTTGAAAATGTTAAAAGTACTTGATGGAATGACCTACTTCTCATGCAATTTCTTTGCTGCTCTTTTTTAAAAAAAATATCTATTGATTTGCCTGGTTTTCAGAACTAAGCATTTTCTACAAAGTTTACTCAGGCAAAAGCATATAAAATGCTGCAAGGTCAGTGCTCCCTATAGACAATCCAATATAATCAAACTACAATTCAAGGGTTAGCTATGTAATAGCTAAAAATTGTTGGCTCTCTTTGTCTTTTCTGTTTTTTGACTCCCTCGCTGCAAGAGATAACAGAATATAAAATTGAACTGTATGATTTGGGAGAACAAATCTTCACATCAACTGTATTATTTGATTGGACTGCAGCTATCTTGATTGAAAAAATAATATATATATATGTAGAGACCGACAACAGTCTTTTTTTCTTCTTTTCCAATTTGAAAAAAAAATCCCAAGCCTAATTTATTTTGTCCCAAATCTAGTTCACTATTTGCCTCTGACACCCAGTTCTAATGAAATGTTTTCATATATATTACACTGTAGATTTTCAACGTTTTTTTTTCTTTGAGGAAAATTCCAGTGCCAGAACTAGCAAAATATTTTGACTACTTGCAAACAATGGTTTATTTTAAGACTAGTAGTTTTAGCAAGGCATTGCTTGGGTAATGAAATATGCTTCTATAATGCCACAGTCCTGTTATTTGAGTGAAATAGCCACTAAACGGAGAGAAACTCATTAACTCAATTGCATTAACTGATGAAAAAGCACCAATTATTTCCAGCATTGCCATAAGTATCATAAACATATTTTTATATTATAACTTAAGAGGTAATTTTATAAAATTATGTATCATTAGTATATGACACAAGAGAAATTATCTAAGATGAATTAAGATATTACTACTCAATACTGAAAATATGAAAACATGAAGGCACATTTTACTATGCATGGTGGACTTGTGAAAAAAGAAAAAAATGATATAAATACATTATTGAAACAAGAATTTTAAAAATAAATATGAAATCAGAACTTTTCTTATTGGACTTTTGTATAACTTTCATATTGTGAATGGCCATATATTATATATATAATGCACATGGAATTAAGTTATTATGAATTGCCCTTATATTTTTTTCTATTCCATGCCTGAAGTTTGAATGAAATCGTGAAAGTCACTGTCTAAAAATAATGGATGAATCCAGGATAAATTGTTTCTTAGTCTGCCGAGATTATATACTGTGGGGGGGGGAATTAACTGTTGTTAATTGTTATTTGTGACCCAAGATATAAGCACAAATTTATCTAACCTCCCTCCCTCCCACCCCTCAGGCAAATACAGTATTTAAAAGGTCTGAAATAAATTATTTCTACCATCTACAGCTGAAAGCAATAGCTTCCTGATGATATCCATAAACAAGAGAAAAACCCTCTAGAAATTATTATCACTATTTATAGGTAGGGAGAACACAAGGCAGAGGTCAGTGGGGGAGACTGTTCCAGAGAGTCCCCCAAATTTCTCAAAAGAGGTGCATCAGCAGCATTTTCTTTCAAGAATATTTATTTATTTTATTTTATTTTATTTTATTCGGTCTTGTATGCCGCTCCTCTCTGGAGACTCGGAGCGGCTAACAACATGTATATAAAACATCAAATTCAATACAAGTCCAAATAAAAATATCTAAAAAAACAAACTAACACCCACTCATATTCACCATTCAATCACAATCATCCCCAGGCCTGCCGGCAGAGGTAAGTTTTAAGGTTTTTACGGAAGGCCAGGAGCGTGGGAGAAACGCGGACTTCAGGAGGCAGTTGGTTCCAGAGGGCGGGCGCCACAACAGAGAAAGCCCTCCCCCTAGGGCCTGCCAGCCGACATTGTTTCGCTGACGGGACCCAGAGGAGGCCGACCCTGTGTGCTCTCACCGGTTGTAGGGAAGTATGTGGCAGAAGACGGTCCTGTAAGTATCACGGTCCCTTGCCATAAAGGGCTTTATAGGTAATAACCAACACTTTGAATTGCACTCGGAGACCAATAGGCAGCCAGTGCAGCATGCGGAGAGTTGACGAAATGTGGGCATGACGGGGTAGGCCCACAACCGCTCGCGCAGCTGCATTTTGCACTAATTGTAGTCTCCGAACACTCTTCAAGGGTAGTCCCATGTAGAGAGTGTTGCAGTAGTCGATCCTCGAGGTGAAAAGGGCATGTGTGACTGTGAGGAGAGACTCCCGATCCAAGTAAGGGCGCAACTGGTGCACCAGGCGAACCTGGGCAAATGCCCCCCTCGCCACAGCCGACAAGTGATGATCCAACGTCAGCTGTGGATCGAGGAGGACTCCCAAGTTGCGGACCTTCTCCGAGGGGACTATAGATTCACCCCCCCAGAGTGATGGAAGGACAGATTGAAATGTCCTTGGGAGGCATCACCCACAGCCACTCTGTCTTGTCAGGGTTGAGCTTTAATCTGTTAATGCCAATCCAGACCCTCACAGCCTCCAGACACCGGCACATCACCTCAACCGCTTCACTGATATGGCCAGGAGTGGAAATGTACAGCTGAGTATCATCAGCGTACTGATGGTATCTCACTCCGTGCCGGTGGATGATCTCACCCAGTGGCTTCATGTAAATGTTAAAAAGTAGGGGGAGAGAACTGACCCCTGAGGTACCCCACATGGGAGTAACCTAGAGGTGGACCTCTCACCCCCCACAAACACCGACTGCGACCGACCGGAGAGATAGGAGGAGAACCACCGCAGCACGGTGCCCCCCCACTCCCAAAACCCCCAGCCGGCACAGAAGGATACCATGGTCGATGGTATCGAACGCCGCTGAGAGGTCAAGAAGCATCAGGAAAGAGGACTGGTCTCTATCCTGGGCCCGCCAGAGATCATCCATCAGAGCAACCAAAGCAGTTTCGGGGGAGTAGCCGGGCCTGAACCCAGACTGCAGAGGGCCCAGATAATCGGCTTCCTCCAGAGACCGCTGGAGCTGGAGTGCCACCACCTTCTCAACAACTTTCCCCACAAAGGGGAGGTTGGAGACCGGACGATAGTTGGTCAAAATTTCTGGATCCAGGGAAGGCTTCTTGAGGAGGGGGTGCACAAGTGCCTCCTTTAAAGGAGCCAGGAAGGACCCCTCCCTCAAAGAAGCATTGACAATCTCCTGGATCCAGTTACGTGTCACCTCCCTACTGGCAGAAACCAGCCAGGAGGGACACGGGTCCAACAAATAGGTGGCGGAACTCACAGCTCCAATGGCCCTGTCCACTTCATCAGGCGTAACAGCCTCAAACTTGTCCCAGATGATCTGACAAGAACATGCCCCTGTCCCCTCAACTGAATCATTATCAGTCGACTCTGCTACACAATTGGAGTCTAGGTCGGCCCGGATCTGAGCTACTTTACAATTAAATTAAGATTTGAAAGAAGAAAAGAAGAGGAAAAATTTTGGCAATATACATTTAAAGATTTTTTTTAAAGTAATTTTTTAAAAAAGTGACTGAATATAAAATGGCTGCCAGACAAACAAAAATAGCTTCTGCAAAGGTGGCAGTATCTTCTCCGGCTCAGCCCTCTAAATTACAAGCAAGTACTTTTTCTGCTCCCCCAGCTTCTTTAACATCTACAGAGTCTCAAGCCCCCTTGTCTACTCAATCCCCTCCAGAAATGTTCACCATGAAAGATTTGCAGGCTGCATTATCAACAATGACTTAAAAATTGGAGAGAAAGATTGAGGAACAAGTTAAAGGTGTAACTGAAGAACTGGAGACAATTAAAGAAACAATTGAGACTCACAATATTGTGATAAGAGAAGATATTGTGGATGCTATTAAGGGGGTTTGGGATTATAAGTTGAGAGTTGAAGAGAAGGTGGAAGGGGTCGAGCAACAAATTGAGGGGAAACTTGATGAAATTAAAACTGATATACAAGATCAAGGAGTCATGGTACAATATAATCAAATGATGTCGGCTATTAGAATTAGAGGGTTGAAGGAGGTTGCAAATGAGAATCAGGAGGACTTGAGAAGAATTTTTGAAGAAGCTTTGGCACAATTTTTAGAAGATGGAGTACAAAATGTCTCTTGGCAGATTGACCGGATTTACAGAGTTAATTCATGGATTGCAAGACAAAGAAATTTACCTAGAGACATTGTGATTTATTTTGTCACAAGGAGATTCAGAAATCACGTTCTTACAATCAATATCTTACAATAAGAAATTAAGTGTTGCTGGTCAGGAGGTTGTGGTTTTGAAGGAGATTCCTCCAAAGATGTTAAGAGCAAGAAAAGATTATGCATTTTTGGTGGCTGAACTTAAAAAACGCGCTTTACAATTTAGGTGGGAGGTTCCAGCCGAGTTGTCATTATTTTACCAGGGTAATAGATACCGCTTGAATTCCGTTGGGAAAGTGAAAGATTTTTTTGAGAATGTGCTGAAGGCTGGTAAACCCCCATCCCCAACACCAAAAAGTGCAGATTCACCAAAAGAAAGAGATATGGAGTTAGTGTCTTCAGAGTCACAACTTCTTGCAGCATCAGGAGTTGATAAAGGAGTTTTGATGGAGCAGCCTGCGCGGAGTATTGATATTTTTCAGCCTTTGGAGGTAGAGAAGATTAAAGATCAAAGGCAAACAAGAGCAACTACTAAACGCATGGAACAACAAGAAAAGGAACAACAAGTACGTACAATTCAAGCTGTATCTACACGTCTGGAAGCCATGGGAGCAAGACCAAAGAAGAAAATGGATGAAAAAGTTGATTTGGCCTTGCAAAAGCTTTCTCAAGTTGGTCATGTCAAATAAATATTTGACATGGAATGTCAATGGTTTAAATTCTCCACAGAAAAGGAAGAAGATATTTCATTATTTGACTCAATGTAAAAATGATGTAGTTTGTTTACAAGAAACACATATTAGAATTACTGATCAGAAATATTTGATAAATAATAAATTAGGTTTACATTTTGTAGCAGCGGCTGCTGAGAAGAAGAATGGAATTGTTATCTATGTTAAAAATCATATAAGAGCTAAACTAATAGAATCAGACATACAAGGTAGATATTTAGCAATTGAAATTTTAAAAGATGGGAAGAAAGTTCTTTTGATGGGTATATATGCACCAAAACAACAACAAGGAAAATTTTATAAGTTAATACATAAAAAGTTAACACAATTTGATTATAGGTCTTGTATTTTAATGGGGGATTGGAATGGTGTTATAGATATTGATTTAGACAAGAAGACATCACCAATTCCTCAAATACGTTCTATGTTGCCTAAATCTTTTTTTTATATACAGGATGATTTTGATTTAATAGATATATGGAGAGAAAGACATGGTAAAGAGCAAGAATTTACTTTTTTTTCTGATAGACATCAGTCATTTTCTAGAATTGACTTTATATTAACTTCAAGTGATGTTCTTTTTAGTTTAAAGAAGGTGAAAATCCTACCCAAAGTTTTAACAGATCATAATCTGTTGTATAAAAATAATTATGAAGTTTTCTGGAATAAGATACAAATAGAGATGGAGAAATGGAAGAAATTACAATTATCTATGTTGGGTAGGATAGCAGCAGTTAAAATGAATGTATTGCCTAAATTTTTATTTCTTTTTCAAATGTTACCTATACTTAAAAAGGATGCAAATTTGGAGGAGTGGCAGAAGGGTATCAATAGATTTATTTGGAGTGGCAAGAAACCGAGGGTTAAATTAAAAATTATTCAGGATACAAGGGAAAGAGGTGGTTTGAAAATGCCTAATTTTAAGTTATACTATCATGCTGCTGTTTTAGTAGCGATAAGTGATTGGGTTAATTTAACTAATGATAGAATATTGAATATTGAAGGGTACGGTTTATTATATGGTTGGCATGCATATTTAGTTTATGATAAAAAGGTGGATAGGATTTTCAAAGAGCACCTATTGAGAAATGCTTTGCTGCGTGTTTGGAAAAAATATCGGTATAAATTAAATGATAAGATTCCTGTTTGGACGGTTCCCAGACACGCAATAGAGACTATAAATAGAGTACAATTACAAGATGTGGTGTCTTATGAGAAACTCTTGATTAAAGAAGGGAATCTTTTATTATTGAAGTCTTTGAATATTTTAAGAGAGGAAGGAATAACCTTTACTTGGCTTCAATACTTACAATTGCAGTCTAGATGGAAAAAAGATTTGAATATGGGTTTATCTCAAATATATGAAAATTTAATTAAACAAATTAGAGATCAAAGGCCAATGCATATCAAAAGATTGTATAATGTATTGATAGAAATTGATTCTGAGACTGAATTAGTTAAGGACTGTATGATAAAGTGGGGACAAAATTTTGGACAACCAATTATGATGGAAACTTGGGAGAGGATCTGGGTGAAAAATGTAAAATTTACACAAGCACAACATTTAAGAGAAAATTTTTATAAAATGTTTTATAGATGGCATTTGGATCCGAAGAAATTATCATGTATGTACCCTAATTTTAAACCTAATTGTTGGAGATGTGACTGTACGGAGGCTACATATTTTCATGTATGGTGGACCTGTAGAAAAAGTAAGGCTTTTTGGATAAAAATATGGTGGATAATGCAAAATATTTTGAAAAAACGTATTGAATTCTCACCTCAGTTGTTTTTATTAGGTATTATAAAGGACTGCACCACCATAGAGATGAACTTAATTTTGAATTTGATTACAGCAGCAAGACTGCTGGTTGGACAATATTGGAAGAAGGCAGAATTACCATCCATCGAGGAATGGACTTTGAAAGTCATAAATTTGGCGGAAATGGCCAAAGTATCTGCATATTTGAAAGATCACTCAAATGAAAAATATATGTTGGACTGGAAAAAATGGATAGATTATATTCAAGGGAAATATCAATCTAAGATATTGTATTTATCATATAGTTAAATGTTTATTAGGATTTATATAACAATTTAGTTTAACTTAGGGGGTTTTCTTTTGTTTTATCCTGTATTCACTTTGGGAAGTCGGGGGGTGGGTGGGTGGGTGGGTGGGTTGGGGGGGTTTATTATTGTATTATAATGCACTCAACTGTAATACTTGCAATATATAAGGATGATGTACTTATTGAGATAAGAGGCGTTGCTCGGGCAGTACCTCTGGACCACATCTGGAGGGGGTGGAGAGTGACGAGTGAAGGAGTGAAGGGAAGTAGGGAGGTTGTGGAGAGGAGGGTGGAGAGTGAGGGAGGGAGTAAGGGAGGGGGTGGGAAGTAGGAGATAAGGAGGTAGGAAGAGGGGGATGTGGTGGAGGGGGTGCCGCCGAGCAACATTTATAGTTATTCTATTTTATATAAGTTTTTATGTTTTGTTTTGTGGGAGATATAGTTGAAAATGATTGTATTAAGTTGAGTTGTATTTTATTTAATTGGACTTTTTGTTAATAATTATAAAAAACTAATAAAATATTTTAAAAAAAAAATAAGCTCAGTCTGGTTCGATCAGATCCGGACTTACTTCGTCTCCATCGCTTCTCTAGCCGTCTCTTATGGCGCTTCATCCCCCTGAGCTCCTCGGTAAACCAAGGAGACCTCCTGGGGCCAGCACCATGGAGAGGTCGCAAAGGCGCAATCCGGTCAATAGCCCCCTTCGCGGCCATATTCCATGCCGCTACCAAGGACTCCGCTGAATTGTGAATGAGGGAGGTCGGTAATTCCCCAAGCGCCATCTGGAAACCAACTGGATCCATCAGGCGTCTGGGGCGGAAACACCTAATCGGTTCCGCCTCCCTGCGGGGAAGGATTGGGGCCATAAAATTCAGTCAAAGCAGAAAATGATCGGTCCATGACAAAGGCAGAGTATCTAAGCCTCTTAAAACCAGATCATTACCCAACTGTTCCGAAAGAAAAATCATATCCGGGGCGTGTCCACCCTAATGCGTCGGACCCGATACTACTTGGGTCAGATCCATGGTTGTCATGGCGGCCATGAACTCCTGTGCCAACCCCGAGGATTCGCCAAGCAATGGCAGATTAAAGTCCCCCAAGACCATAAGCCTGGGGAACTCCACCGCCAGCCGAGCAACCTCCTCGAGAAGCACAGGCAGGGCTGATGTCACGCAGCTGGGAGGCAGGTACACAAGCAATAAACTCACCTGAACCCCTAGGTCCAGCGTCATAAAGATGGACTGGCAACCCGGAATTTCGGAAACAGTGAGCCTGCGTAGACTGAGGTTCTCCCGGGCCAAGACAGCCACTCCTCCCCCTGGGGTCGTGGCTGGTGCCATACCTGATAACCTGGTGGGCACATATCCGAGAGGGGAACTCCCCCCTCAGGACCCAACCAGGTCTCAGTCACACACGCCAAGTCGGTCTCCTCATCCATGAAAAGATCATGAATGAGGGGAGCCTTATTATTAACCGACCTGGCGTTAAGTAGCAACAGCCTGAGCCCAGGGCCCGAGCTACACCCATCACCAGAATCATGGGGTGAGCTAGATTTATCAGAAGGGCCAGAACAAGGAACTGCTACGAGACAGCAGGACCGAGTTCCCCGAGTGCGGCCTACCCTCCTGCTCCCGCCATATCTGCCTCTTCCCTGAATGACCGGTATACTCCAACCCTCTGTGACTCCCGAGTCCGCATCCCCCCAGTTCCCGGCCTCCCTTAAGCCTGGCAGGCCTGTCCATTCATCAAATCCACAACCACCCATCCATTCAACCCGATTCATTCCACAAGCATTCCCCCCCCACATTAATTCATAAGTTAAGATAAAAACTAAACAGTGTTAAAAATAGCAGTATTAAAACATTAATAACAATATTAAACATTAATAATTCAAATTTACATAAAATTAAAAACATATCCCTCCTAAACCAGTTCGGGCTCCCCTCAAAGAAGTCCTATGTATGCAGTTATAAATGTTATAGCTGGAGCCGTGGTTCATATAAACCTGGTTTAATATAAACCAGAAAAAAAACCAGCTATTGAAACAAAAATAAAAGCAAAAACAATGGAAGTCCAGAAGAGGTATGAATGAAAAAGCTGGAATAAAAGCTGGAACAATTGGGATAGCTAATCCAGCAGGTCCCGTATTAATCCCTCCTAAAATAGAACGTGTAGTAGGCTTTGAACTAAAAAGTCCAAAACCAAAGCCCACAATAGGAGTAGTTGTAAAAGCAGTAGTAGTTGTAGAAGCAGAGGTAATTGTAAAAGCAGTAGTTATAAAAACAGTAGCTGTAGCTGCAGCTGTAGCTGTTAAACCCAACATAGTAAAAGCCAACAAGCCGGCTCTAAAGAAGGCGCCCACCAACATAATGATGGCAGCAATGGAGAAGGGAAAGCCCGCCGACATAATGGCGGCAACAACGGAAAGAAAAAACAACTCCTGAGTACTTGCCGCTTCCACCAACTCCTAGTCGACCTACGCACGCCGACTCGACTCCCAGCTGGCCATTGGAGGCTCAGCAATTCCTAGCGGATTCCCAGCGATTCCCAGCGGCTCCCAGTGGATCCCGGCGGTTCCCAGCGGTTCCCAATGTTTCTCAGTGGCCTCACCGGCCCCTCGCCGAACCCCAGAACGGACTCTGGACTCCGGACGCCGACCCGACTCTCAGCTGACTATCGGGAGCCGGCCGGTCCAATGCAAGCCGCCTACTGCCAATGCCGCCCGCTGCTTGCTACTTGCTACTTGCTATTTGCTGCTTACTGGTCGCTGGTTGTTGGTTGCTGGTTGCTGGTTTACTGGCCCGGCTGCTGCTGCTACTACTGAACACTTTCTCAGCCCAATTCAGAATATCTTGATGGTTGGGTGAATGTACTGATGTCATGGTGACAAGGGCATAAATCAGGTTTTCTAGCTAGTTAGAACCTAGCTAGTTTTTTCTGCACCAGTTAAGATGACAACTGGTGAAGGTCAAAGTTGGAGAATGCAATTCCCCACCATGAACTTCAGTTGCTGCTTTAGTAGGAATCATTAGTCCAGGAGGATTTCAGGTGATGGACCAGCTATGCTTCCTTGTTAAAGACTATTGTGTAGTGGGCTCCAATAGGCAAGGAGCAGACACAATGCAATAGACATAGAATTCTGATTTGTCAAAAATAATTACATTTAATTAGAATTTAAGTTTAAACTTAAGTCCAACAACAGCTCTGTTCTATCTTTCTCAGTGTTCTCAATGTTTCAGGCCAGGTTCAGGTTTTTATCAGTGTCTTTATGACAATGAATGCCATCTTCAAACAATGCTTTCAATTTCCCATTCTCTATGTACTGGTTCATGTCAGAAAGTTTTGATTAAATATTAAGCTGCCATGGTATAAACTCCTGATTTTTTTATTTGTTCTGAGTTTTCCCCTCTTCCTCTTTTTCTCTTTGTGACTTTCTAGTTCCCTCTTTTTAAAAAAATGTCATTACAGGTAAACTGCAGTTTTATTGGAAGAAAATGAATGATCCAGATATATAGACAGTGAAAATGGATTTTTACATTTGCTGGAAATAGCAGGGTTATATTTGTAATAGTATGGGATAAGCATTATCAAAAGAATGTTCTTGTTTGGGGAGGGTTTTTTTTACCTCAAAACTCAATAAATAATTGACAGGAGATGGTAATATCAAAAGAAGGGATTTAGTATTGTATTTGTAGCCTTGGCAATTTCTCAGAAGACTCAGCCATCTAAGATATATAGAATAGAAAAGAAAAGATATGTAACATATATGGTTTTTCTAAATTTTCAACTATTACTGAGATATGCTTTTATTTATTCAGATGTTTTAGCTCAAATGCAGCTATAAAACAATGAAAAACAAGACAGCCACATTTTAGAAAATGACAGTAACATTTGTGTTTTGTAGAACATGTTGGATTTGCTGACTATATTCTGTGGAGGGAGGAGAGAGAGAGAGACAAAGAGAGGGAGGGACGGAGGGATAGCATTATTCACAATAATAATTCACATTAATTTATGCAAGATAAACATACATGTATTTGAGACCTTCCTGTGCAGTTGTATTTCTAGCTAAGACTATGGAACTCAGAGAAACAAACTTTTAAAATAAACCTAACCATTCTTCAGAAGTTATTACCTTGGGAAAATATGAATGATATAACTTTCAAGTAAATATTGGGTAGAAAGTGGAAGACAGAAAGCCCCAAATATATAAGGTTAAAATAAATAGAGATTCAGAGTGGAGTATTCAGTTCTGAATTAATAGCTATAGATCACCAAGAATTTTTCTTCTATAAATTATGTGTATAATAAGATTACTCTTTTTTTCCCTACAAGGCTTTATCTGACAAATATGATAATGCAAGTATTAGTCATCTGACAGAAAACTGTGCTGTAGGCATAATATACCAGCCAGAGTGCACTGCATACATCCATAGAAGTAAATGCATTGTTTTGAAAGCCTACATATGCTTCATCCAAAGATTAAACAGGCATGAGACACTTAGCGTATGTAAAGGGCCAATAGGATGCCAATACTAAAAGAAAATAAATAGTTGCACTAACAGCCAACTTAGGCTGGTTTGGCAGGCACATAACAAAGAACTACAAGGAATGAAGGAAAAAGACAAACACATTTAAACCTAAGTTAGATGTAATGGAAAAGTAAGAAGGAACAGAAATAAAAGAAAACATGAAGCCCACAGAAAGCAATGCTGTATCATAAATCAGGTATTCCAGGGTCCTGAAAATATCACATAGGAATCTTTATTGAAGCTATTATTAAAAAAAAGATAGAACTCATATGCTAAGCAGGCCTTTCTGATGAGAATTCTATATACATTCACTTTTCCTTTGATCAGTGAGTAAAGCTGGAAAAGGGAAGGCCAAAATGTCCATCTCGGAGAATGATGGGGGTCTGCACTTTTTAAATATTTATTTTTGTAATGGTAAAATACAAAGAAAAATTACATCACCAACAGAAAATATAGATGAATAATAACTATATGCAATATAGATAGATGATAGATAGATAGATAGATAGATAGATAGATAGATAGATAGATAGATAGATAGATAGATAGATAGATAGATAGATAGATAGATAGATAGATATTATGGTAATTTAGATCAACTACATTTGACACAGAGAATAAAATTTGATTTGGAAAAATCCATTTCTGTGCACATTCAGAAGTACCAAAATTGTTCAAGTTGATTTGAAAGCTTCTAATTCTACAATCTGATTTGACTTTCTAGTTCTATTCAGAAATTCAATTCTGTTCAGTCATTAATTCAGCAATCTAAGCAATCTACCTTTGTATTGAATTTCTGAACAGAAGTTTCAAACAGTCATTAGCATTTGGTATCTTATTTGAACACACATATGGATACCTTAATAATACATTTAATAATATGTTAATATGTTTCATAATTTGTTTTTTTATAGTTGAAATTAAATATTTTTGAAACATTGTTTTGTAAAGAACTAAAGCATAGTGATAATGAAGCTATTTTTTCCACTGGTACATTTTTTGAGAAGTTCAAATGCTGAAAAGTTGCTAAGGGACTTTTTATGTTAATTAGCTGTGAATGCAGTGTATAGTGTATTACATAATACAAGCAATCTATTTTTTATTCTGCTCAATATGGGATTCTATTATACACATGCCACAAAAATCACCAATTCTAAAGCAATAAGTCTGCTAGCCTTAGAATCAGTATTTCATTCTTTGCCAGCTGGTGTGTGGATGAAAAGTTAAGGTATAGTTATGATTTTAAATGATACTGCACATATTGCTTATAAAAAGAAAAACTAAAAACTAAAATAAAAGCCATACTGTGCGATCCAAAAAGCTTAAAAGTTTTTTCCCTAACAATATAAGTTTGGCCAAACTTATTGATGATGAATATAAATGATGTACATTTGAAACAGATCTGGAAAGTATTTTTTTTCTATATTACTGTATTTGTATGCTATCCTCTCCCACTGATGCTGCCCAGTTTGTTCAGCTATTTTACAACTGTCAATGCAGCAGGATCTCAATTCCTCCAATCCAATGATAGCACATACCCAGATTTTTAAAAGCCATATTAACTATTACATATCTTATTTTGTACCATACTTTTCCTAATCTATGGAACTAAAGTTATACAAAGATACCTTCTCCCCAAGATTAATCTAGACTAGAATGGGCAATTTCTCATCTCACTGACGGCAACTTCTGCTTGGCTCTGATATTTTTGATTCAGGCTGAAAAAACAACACCATTAAGACTAGTGTGTCCAAGCTTGGCAACTTCAACTCCACAAATTGGTGACTGGCTGGGGAATTCTGGGAGATGAAGTCCACAAGTTGTCAAGGTTGGATATCCCAGGTTTAGACTTTTGGGAGCACATACCTTCAGCTGTAGATATTTTTGTGGCAGTTATTTGCATTTTTTATAATGTTGGCAACTATTTAAAATGTTTAAACACAAGTTACAATATGTGATTATCAATATCCACATTTGCTCAAGGTTGCTTATATATTTGACTGTGAAAGCAGAGCTGCAGTCATCTCAGAGCTTAGAGATTTCTCCTGCAACCTTTGATCACTAGCCAAAGAAGTAAGGGCTTTGTAATAAATATGCAAGTCATGCAAACCAATCAGAATAAATAAAGAGAACGAAGGACAGTCAAGGAGATAGATTTAAAGTCTAAAAACAGGATGAATAACAACATGGATTTTTCTCAAAACACTTTAAAATTAACCCCTATCTCTACTAAACAAGTTACAAGGTTGCATATGTAGTTTTAAGACTAGATGGCTGCTCACAAGATTGGTACCCTGTTTTTTTATGCTATCCTGTATACATGACAAGAATCTTCCATGCATATGCAATTTAATCAGAACTTACAATGATTATGTCAATCTAAAACAGCGGTTCTCAACCTGTGGGTCGCGACCCCATTTGGGGTCGAACGACTATTTCACAGGGGTCGCCAAACAACGCAGTCCACCATTTTCCCCCCTTTTCCTTAGCTGTGCTACTCCCTCTTATTCTATTGGCTTTTGAAAGCCAATAGAATAGACTCTCTTCAATAGAGTCTAATTCTATTGGCTTTCAAAAGCCAATAGGAATTGTCCAGGCTGTCTCTGCCCTGCTGAGCCTGCCAAAAGTCCCAGTCTGCAAACGGTGCTGCAAGTTGTCTGCAGCGAAGGTGAGCTGTCTGGACGTTTCCACCCCTCCCTGCTGAGCAACTACTAAAAATGTAAGTAAAAGAGGGCCAGGGGTGGGAGGCCAGTGGGCGCAGGGAGGGTTGCTGGTGCGCGTGGGGCCTGGCGGGTGCCTTACCTCCCTTGGGCTGGGCCAGCTGGTGGCCCAGCCACTGG
Source organism: Bothrops alternatus (assembly GCA_034064705.1). Taxonomy (NCBI): domain Eukaryota; kingdom Metazoa; phylum Chordata; class Lepidosauria; order Squamata; family Viperidae; genus Bothrops; species Bothrops alternatus. The sequence goes on from JARGCV010000081.1 coordinate 11,246,300, forward strand.
TCGCCCTGCGCCGTTGCTGCCCCTTGCCAGCTACGCCTCGGCCGGTGCAGGGGGCAGCACCATGCATGCATGGCATTCCCGGGCAGGGAAATAGTCCTCGACTTACGACCGGTTGGGTAGTCCTCGACTTACGACCGGTTGGGGATCGCGGCATTAAAAAGGTTGAGAACCACTGATCTAAAAGGTATATTTTTCTCCTCTATTTGTTTTTGTAATGTCTGAAAAACACTTTTTAAAAAACATTACCTCTTGGACAATTCATAGAATGGTGAATCCACTTGATGAAAAACTCTTATGATGAAGGATTAAATGAAAGCTCTGTCTGCTGCAGTCATATATTTATGTACAAGAGTTGTAAAATCATCTTTAGTTACTAAAATTATCATCAATTAAAAGAACAACACATAATGAACATAAATAAGTGGTTTAGAATGACTGTGGAGAAAGACTGCCAAAAATTAAGAAACAAAAGAAAGCAAAACTGGATATCAGAACAAACAGTGGAAATTACAGAGAAGAGGAAAATAGAAAAATCTCACAGAAAGAATTTCAAGAGTTGTTAGAAGAGACAAGAAGTATTATTATTACAATATCTGTAAAGACATTGAAGATGGAAAAAGACTCTAAAAACAAGAAAAGAACTCGGAAGGTTGTTCCAATCTGGAATTGGTATGCAAAAAGATGCCAATAGTAGTAACTAATTCACTAATTAGTAACTAATTCAAAGAAGATGAAACAAAGAGACAGCAACAATCAAGATACTGTGGGGGATATTCTCTACTTACAAGAACAACTACTAGTAGTAGATGAAGTTAGATTATTATAATGTACTGTAGTATAAGTGTCTGATAGCCAAACATGCAAAGGAGCTGCAAACTCTAGTCAAGGAGCACAATGAAAACATGGGACTAACATAAAATATTTAAAAAGTCGAATAGGTACAATAGCCACCCTTATAACTGCTGTTGAAGACACTGAACTGGTAGATAGCTTCAACCTTTTAGGATCAACTATTAGAATAAAGGAACTAGAGTGCAGACTAGCACTTAGTAAAGCAGCCATGAAGGTCTTAACAATACCAACAAAACAAACCAATTTGTCGTTTAACAAATCCAGACTTCTTATTGAGGCACAAATAACCAGGCCCAAATTATCCTACATTATTCAAAGACCTAGCTCTTCGTGAATATTCTAATGTTGGGGAAATTGGAAAGGAAAGAGAACAACCAGAAGCAATGTGTACAGGTGAGTGGCAATAATGCACCATTGGAAAGTCTGAAAGATCAAGTTAGGGACAGATCATCATGGAGAATATCTAGCTATTTGATCACTAAGAGTTGATACTGACTTGATGGCACATAAGCAAGCAAGCAAGTAATAAGCAAGCAAGCAAGCAATTTCCTTATAATATGTAGAAATGACCAGAAAGCACTATGTTTCTCATATTTATTATGTTGAATTTTGTGGACTACTTCAGAAGTGTTGTGTCCTGAGCCTGCAAAAGCAGGCTTGGGACGTTGCATTGGTCCCGGGCATTCCAAATGCTGCCCTGGACCAGACAGAGCGGCGCCAGCCTTGTGCACATGCACAAGGCGCGAAAACGCTCTGTTCCTATTGGTTGACACTGTCCGGGTTTCTGGCCATATAAAAAAGGCCTGCGTGCCTTTTGCTTTTGCTTAGTTGTTGTAGAAGAAGAATAAAGTGTTGTTCATCATTGCCATGAGTCTTTATCATTCGCATGTGAACAAAGGATTTAACACTGGCGATGAGGATGGGATTCTTTGCAAGTTGAAACAAAAGATTTAAGGACTTACCCAGGAAGTCCTGAAGAGGGGAAGACGGTGTCTGAATCAGTATCCCAGCCTGCCAGTACAGCATCACTGGAGGGTGAGCTCGGCTAAAGGATCCTTATCCCAAACAGTAGCTTGCAGAGGAAGCGAGTGGTGAAGGTCGTAAACTTTACGATGTCGAAGATTGGCTGCTTGTCTGATTTTGATGTCTCCCACCCAGAGAGATGCAATTCCTACATAGCACAGGTGGAGAACTACTTCAGAGTAAATCAGATAAGAAAAGATGGCCTGAAGGCAGCAACTCTTTTGTGTGCCTGTGGACAAGAAGCTTTTGACATCGCAGAAAATCTGGTGGCCCCTGAACCTCTGGAGTCAGTAACATATACTGACTTGAAGAAAATGTTGAAGGAACAGTTCCAGCCGAAGTTATCCATCATTGCTTGGAGGCACCCATTCGAGCAGAGAGACCAGAATCTGCTGCGGACTTTATTGCGGCCTTAAGGCAAGCAGCCAGACCTTGAGAGTTCAAGGATCTGGAAGAGAGGCTGTGAGATTGCTTTGTCTGTGGCTTAAGGCGCAGAGACTTATAACAAAAGATTTTTGCAAAAGAAGATGTCTCCTTCCAAGATGCGTTGCGAGAGGTGACAGCTGAGGAAGCAGCAGGCGGGGCTGTGAAGGCCTTACAGCTTGCCAGAAACCCTCCAGACACAGCTACCGTCCATCAAGAGGATGCTCAAGAAGGATCAGAAGCGGATCCTGAAGAGGAGTGGACAGGCTTCACCAGCTAGCTGAAAGGAAGCAGAAGGGACGTCCAGACAAGGCCCCAGCATCTCTTCAATGCTTCGGGTGTGGAGGACGCCACAAGCGAGCTGACTGCAGGTTCCACTCTGCCATTTGCAGGACGTATGGCAGGTAAGGCCACATCGTATCCATCTGTTTGGGTCGCCAGAAGGTCCAACCTCATGAAGAATTGCTTCTGAAAGGTACCAGGGTCCCCAGCCAACATAGGGTGGGTTTCTGCGCATTGCGCAGGAGTATTTTGAGGACAGGGACACACAAGCCCCTTAAGAAGAAACTTTCCATTAACTTACGTTGCAAGGGGTTCCCTTATCAATGGAGTTGGACACTGGGTCTGCTCTCTCCATTATTTCAATTAACACATTCAAAAGAATATGCAGCAGCAGTGGCCTTCGAATCTAATACTCACTGATTTTCAAAATTCTATGCTGAAGCTAAACTACAAGCTATTCAACAGGCCCCAAGCCCCAAGTCCAAGAGTGAGCTGCAAGCCTTTTTGTGGCTATTAAATTTTTACCATGCATTGCTCCCACAGAAAGCTCCAGTGGCAGAGCCGTTACACAGGCTCTTAGACAAGCAGGCTCCTTGGCAGTGGACTAAAGTCCATGACAAGAGTTTCAATGAAGTTAAGGCCTTGCTCACTTCTAATGCTGTTTTAGCTCATTTCAATGAGCAACTGCCTGTTTGCATCGCATGCAATCCATCTCCTTATGGGGTGGGAGCTGTACTTAGCCATCTGAAGGCTGATGGGACACAGGGCCCTGTGGCCTATTACTCAAGGACTCTGTATTCTGCAGAGCAAAATTACGCTCAAATTGACAGAGAAGCCTTGGCCATAGTGGCTGGCATAAAGAAATTTCATGATTTCATATATGGCCGCCATTTCACTGTCTATACTGACCATAAGCCTCTGTTGGGTTTGTTTACCACTAATAAACAGACCCCACATATCATTTCTCCTTGTATGCTGAGATGGTCCATTTTCCTGTCAGCATATGACTACACTTTAGTTCACAAACCAGGAAAAGAAATGGGTCATGCAGATGGCCTGAGCAGATTACCTCTGAACCAATTAGAACCAGATACTGCTCCAGCCATTAATATTCTGTCCATTCAGGAGTTGCCTGAGTCTCCCCTCAATGCTAGGGACGTAGCTGCTGAACCTTCCACTGATCACACGCTTACGCGTGTGCTGACATGGGTGTTGTCAGGATGGCCTGACAAGTGCCCAGATCCTGAGTTCCAAAGCTTCTGGCATAAGAAGCATGAGTTTTCCACTTTTAAGGTTTGCCTGTTATGGGGTTGCAGGGTAGTGATCCCAGCCTCATTGAGGTCTAGAATATTGATCTCTCTGCATGAGGGACATCCTAGTATAGTCAGGATGAAAACACTTGAGCGCAGCCATCTTTGGTGGCCTGGGCTCGATAAAGCTATCGAGGCTCAGGTGCACAGATGCCAAATGTGCCAACAGTCACGGCCTGAAATGCCTCAGGCTCCAGTACATAGGTGGGAGGAAACTCAAACCCCATGGTCTAGGGTGCATATAAATTATGCTGGGCCCTTTCAGGGGCAATTCTTCCTGGTTGTTGTTGATAGCCATTCCAAGTGGCTAGAGGTTGTTCCTGTTTCCTCCACTACTACTGCCAGGACCATCCAGGTGTTGAGAGGAATTTTTGCATCACATGGTCTTCCAGATGTTCTGGTTTCAGATAATGGCCCTTAATTTACCTCTTCTGAGTTCCAGGCTTTCCTTCAAGCCAACCTGATCCGGCATGCAACGTCGGCTCCTTTCCATCCATCCTCCAATGGACTGGCAGACAGAATGGTGTGCACTACCAAATATGCTCTCAAGAAACTGACTTACAGTAACTGGCATCACAGGTTAGCAGATTTCCTTCTTGCATACCACACAACACCATGCACAGCCACAGGGAAGAGCCCTGCTGAACTCCGCTGGGGTCGCCGCCTCATTACCAAACTGGACAGGCTGCACCCTGATTGGGTGGCTTCACAGGTGTCACAACCGCAGGCACCTAGGAGACTCCAGGTGGGCGATCCGGTTTGGGCAAGAAGCTATGGGCCTGGACATCTCTGGGTCACAGCTGTGGTCTGCAAGGTCTCGGGGCCATTGTCATACGAAGTTGCCTTGGGTGATGGCCGCGTTCTTTGCAGACACATAGACCAACTGCGTTGGAGACTGGACTGCCACCCTTCTGCTCCTGGCTCTGCTCGGGGGGGGGAAAGAGGGCCATAATATGCATTCTGGGTCAAGGGTTCTCAGGTCTAACAGGCCCTCACTAGCTGATGAGGCTGTCGGGGCATCATCCCAAGGTTCCGCAAGTGTTCCAGACAGGAATTCACTGGATAGGGGGTCATCCCACACATCCATAATTACTCCAGACACACCTGGGGTATCCACAGTATTCACATATGACAGGTAATTCTCCAGACAGGGAGACTGACCGGGGGTATCTACATAAATCACAAACAGCAAGAGAAAAGGAATTCCATCAAGGGCGCTTGCACAATTCAGCAATTGCTCCCAAGAGAAAGTCACTAGAAAAAGGGGTTGTCATGGAGGCGGCTCCTGACTCCGGCACCTCTGGCACATGCTTAGGGGCAACAGAGTACTGGGGCACTTCCACTACCCAGGCCTCTCCATATGCTGGCCTTGGGCTCGAGGGACAGTGTTCCCAAGAGGGGTCCATTGTGGACTCGGGGACTTACACCCCTCCAAAGTATGCTGGCTTGGACTCAGAGGGTCCAGCCAGTCAGCAGCTGGGTGGGTCAACCGGGTACTTGGGGGCAGCAAAGTCTTGGTCTGCCTAGCCTGGTAGGTGAGCAGGTAGGCCAGGCACCACCTGGATATTTAGGACAGTAACGTCCTGGCCTGCCTAGCCTGGTAGGTGAGCAGGTGGGCCAGGCAATCTCTCCGGGCCTTAGAAGGTCGCAGCGGGCCAAGTGCCCACCCAAACATCTGAGAGACTTTGTGAGGTTGCTGTCAAATCATGAGGGACCTTCTTATGAGGTCCCTGAATGAAGGGAGTAATTCGGGGTTAGATTATTTTATATTATTTTGATTTTGGATACATTTATTTGTATTAATAAATATTGAAGGGGTTTGCCTATGTGCAGACTCGAGTATAACACACTTTTTACATTTGAATAATGCAGCTGTATGTCACTCTTCCCAGTGCACGACGTACCTGTGTGTACGTGAAGTATGTTCCATCTAGGGGGAGGGGTGTTGTCCTGAGACTGCAAAAGCAGGCTTGGGACGTTGCATTGGTTCCGGGCATTCCAAAAGCTGCCCGGGACAAGACAGAGCGGTGCCAGCCTTGTGCGCATGCGCAAGGCACAAAAACGCTCTGTTCCTATTGGTTGACACTGTCCGGGTTTCTGGCCATATAAAAAAAGGCCTGCGTGCCTTTTGCTTTTGCTTGGTTGTTGTAGAAGGAGAATAAAGTGTTGTTCATCATCGCCATGTGTCTTCATCATTTGCACGCGAACGAAGGATTTAACAAGAAGGACTTTGAATTTTTATTTATTTACTAAGTAATAATAAACACAGCCCCCTCTTTTTTCAAAATACAACTAGTTACTCCATTTTTCCACTATTTTATTTCTACGTTGATGACTTATTAAGCAGATCTCCTTGAACAATAACACTGGGAAACAAAATAACTGACCTGATTATCTTTCATTTTCCCTATATATGTAAATGATTATTATGCTTTTTAGGTAGTTCAACAAAAGCAATAATTAAATAGAGGACAGATACCTATGATGCTATAAAAGCACATCTTGATTCTTTGAGCTTCTTTTAACTGTACTTTCTTTGGCAACTATTGTATAAGAATCATTACTGCAAATAACTGAAATTATCGGATAAGATTATTTTATAACTATTAATAAGGCATACAACTAGGATATTGTAAAATAAAATATATAGCAACATTTTATGAAATTCTTAAACTGAAGATATTGTTTTTGATATATAGTTTTTAATAATGTGTTCAGAAGTTGGAATTGGCAGAGGATAGGATATTAACTAAATATTGTTGATCTTATGCAGCATCTTACTCCTTTAGCAGATCAGGGGTCTAGTCATCCAACATTCTGCCAGTAAAAATCTTTCCCAGCTAATTATATTCAGAAACCTGCTCTCCCCAAACCTGTGGAGAATTCATTTGATTATCATAACTACTCCATAATAATGGAGATGATATTCTTCTTTAATCAATGATAATTATCTGAGAAATAGTCTAGGGATAACATTTGATTTTTTTTTAAAGAGGGTTGAAAAAATGCTAGCTAAAGAGCAGTAGAATATTTTTCTACATTTTACTGTTAAACAAATTATGATGAATTGTTTATTTAATATATATATATATATATCTGTTAGGTACAGTTATATATACAGTTCTATCACATGAAGTTCAATAACATCATGTTTTGGACTTTACCTTCAAATATCTCAAGTGATCCTAGTCAAACATAGCTGAAAGGCATAAGATTATGAAAAGGTGTAATAAAGTTATCTACTTTTTACAGCACAAATGAGAATCTGGCTGAGGAAAAGTGAATCTTCACAGATAGGATGGCTCTTGTAGTCTGATTCTAATATCAGAAAAAGCTAAGATAAAAGTAATGGAATAGGAACTATGGCTGTATCTTAGTGGCAAAACATATCTTGCATACAGAAGGTTTCAATCCGTAGCATACCTAATTAAAAGGAGAAAACACAAAATATGATAGGTACAATAGATAGCCACTCTCAAATAGAATAGGAAACGGGGTATAGCTAATCAAATATTTGGGCCTGCTATCAGGCCTATTGCTAAGATCTAGTTTGTCGTGTGAACTACAATTGTCTTTTTTTTCTTTTGCTTTCGAGTCAGTGTTAACAGTTGGCAACTGCCTGCACTAGTTATTAATAAAATAATAAAATGTTCACTTCCCCACTTTAGCTGAAAACAAGATAGAACAAGCAATTCTGAATTAACAAACATGGCTCACTGAATCATATTATTAGGCTTGACTCTACTATTATTTCTGACAAGGAATATCTCAGTCATCTACACTGAAAATGTTCTACTAGGATCAATGGCTTGAAACTTACTCCTAATTTTTATTTCCTCTTTGTGGATCTATGACTAATTAATAACTATTTGCCTACTCAAGATATAAGCAAATAAGATATTCTAATTGTATGTTTATAATAAAATTATAATTCCATATATTATCTTACATGCTTATAGTAGTGTGAGATATAAATATTTTTGTAAATGAAGCAATAAATGCTGATTCAAATTATGTCTTTGATATTTGAAGACCAGGTAAAAAGTACTAGCAACAAGGAGAATTCCAATCATTTTGGCCTTGCTTGTTCCATTTTTTTTCAGAGTGTATTCATCTACCTCTATAAATTGTTATTTTAATATATATGATGTGAACAGAGGTGATAGGACCTAATGAACATCTCAAAAGATAATGAATATGTTATGTATATTTGTAAAACCTACTGAAAAAAATTAAAAATATTGAAATTAAATTAAAATATTTATCCTTATATTACACTGCATCATCTCTATTAAACAGCTATGGAATAATGTCAGTTATTTTGGATAGATGGAGAACATGGAATATCTTGAATAACTTATCTGCCTACCAATAGATAGGAAGATGCTTTATATACTTGCCCTAATTAGCTAACTTTTTTAAAAAAAGTTCTTTTGGATATTCTGTCAGAAGTCTTCCTGTCAGTCTTTATCTAAAGTAGAGGTATCAGAAATTGAACCTGAACTCTTTTGCTGCTACCGTAAGTATTTGCTTTGTTGTGAATGATGATTTATTTAGCTGCACCACATATACTTTAGATCTGACATTTTCTCCTGCTTTTTGCTGCCTGCCTGCATTGCAATGTTTTATAGTCACATCACGTGCCAGTCTATGTGACATTATCCTTGCTGAGACTAGGATGATTAATGATACATTTTCGGCAATTGAGGAAGTTCAGCCTTATTGCCATGGACATGCTGAAACTCAAAAACTTTAGAGATAAGAAGTAGATTAGAAAGATAAGAAAAGTTGTTCAACCAGTTGGACAAAACTATATTGTATACCAATCAAACATGAGCTTAGTCACAAGAAAGAGGAGATTGCAGCCATCTTTTATCTTAAACATGCCTGACCAGCAATTGCCCACTGTTAAAGTATTTTCAACTACTTTAAGAACTGTGCTTTAGCAATGCTCACTATGTCTTCTTTAAATAAACAATTGATAACTGCTTTTCATTTGGTAATAAATGAAAATCAAACAAATATGGAAGTGAAACCAATCAATATGATTACTTACCTTTTTAGCATTTAGTAGTTTGGGTTAATTAATAAAACAAGAAATGGGTCATACCAAACTGAGAATAGAATGGTGTTTCTTAGCTTACTGCAGAAGCTCTCTTGTTAATCCCAGATGAGAAAAGCATGAACATTACAAAGAGCCAGTTCAAATGTAGAACAATCAACATTTGATAGTTTTCTCAATATTAACTAAAAAGGATATCAGATAAAATCAATGGAACTTATAATAAAGATTTCCAGTGTGGCATCTTCTAATCAAGCAGCCAATTATCTGTCACTGGAGCGTCACAGGTTGAGCTGTAGCCTAGGGAATAACTATTAGAAGGTGAAGAGAAATGTGGAACAGTGCTAAAGAAAGGGCACTTCAGAACACCTGATAAAACTAAAGTGGAGTGAATAACTGGAAACTGTGCTAATGGGATTTCATTTAAAACAGTTGCTTATGTTTTAATACTGAAAACACAGGATACTGCTTTCTCATTTAATACTAAGGAATCAAATACCCCTACACATTTAATTTTTTTAGCCAAAACAATTCCTTAATTTTCAAGTCACGTATCATACATGATTAAACTACCAGGCATCATAGACTGTTCATTCTTGAACTCAAGGACCAACTTTATGCTCTTCCTTTCAGTTAGATATGGCATATAATTTCTTACATTTCACATGGTATAAGAAGAGGTGGGCCTTAGAAGTCCAGTGAAGGTCTTGAACAAGGACTCCACTCGGGGTTATTCATATTCCTGCCTGTGTTGCATCATTCTTGAAAGATGAGATGAGATGAGATAACCTTTATTGTCATTTTTTACTGTGGGCACAAAGATACACATCAAAAATGAAATTTAGTTGTCCGCTCTCAAAGTGAACACATACATGACACACACCTAAACATACTATATACAACATATACATACTATATACTGTACAACATATGTATAGACCTACACCCCTACATATACATTGTCAAGGCTGCTAACATCTGATGTTCTTGCTTGACAATATATGAAGAAGCAGACATGTTTTATTTAACCTGTGTATTACTTCTAGAGTTAAAGTTAAATAGTGTTGGAAGGGAGGGGGGAAAGAATGTACTTGGGAAGTAGTTAGCCATAACAATCTTTCAGTACAATATTTTTCAAGGTTAGTTGTAACCAGAGGAGATACAGGAGGGAAAGTTCACACTTCAAACTAATTGGAGAACGTGATTGATGACTGTTAAATGAAGGAGTGAGTTATGCTTTGTTATGGGTGATTGGGGGGAGGAGAATTCAGATTTTGGCTTCACTATGTATGTGTTGAAGCTATGCAGTAATTAAACAGATTATTTAAGGAAAACAATGCCTCAAAGTTCTTTGAAGAGCTTCTACTTTCGGAACCATGACATACATAACATATGAATATTAAAGAATCTATTATACTTTATAGTGCTCAAAATATTGCACTGGAATCCTTTCACATAGTTCAAGTATTGCTAGATTCCTGATTAGGTGCCATTAAAAACCAGTGAAAAGAGTAAAACCTTGTTTCCTTTTTCTGGGAATAGACTACAGTATCAACTTGCCTGTAGAAAGTCCAAAAGGACATCAAATACCTGTTCCTGATTAATATTAAAGATTTACCTTTCATTCTTATACTTCCCTGGAAAATACAACTAAAGTACAAAAAGGACTGCATGGGCTGTCCATTATATTGCTCTGGTCACAACTGGCAACTAAATGCTGAAATTACTGGCAGATTTTAAAGCTAAAATAAAATGTCACTTATTGTATTAGTTCTAAATTATATTCATTCAAGGAATCTGAAGGTTTTCAAATTGTATCAGAATCACCTCATCTCACAGTGTATTTTGTCTTTTGCATTTGTATTCCAGGCTGGTTTCAGCTTAAGCCTAGCCATAGATAGTGGTCAGCTTATTATTATTTTTTAAGCAAGTGCTTTGGGACCCTGATTCATTTATATACTCACACTTCTAGCAAGTAAGACATTGGAATATCAGTTACATACAGTACCTGTTATTAGTTCATGATTTGGTGTATGAATCTCTTGCCAGATTTTGTGCAATGGCCATATCAGCATGCCAATGATTACTCAAAGAATGCTAGTTATATGATTATCATATTTTTCAAATGTCCGAGCTTGTACATTTTATTTGGGCTGGCTGTAGACCATTATTTATTTTGTTGTAAGTACACTGGATGTTAAATAGCGTATGCATTTTAATTTCAGAATTTTATAATTAGGAAGAGATTTTTTAAAAGCCAAAATATAATAGTTCTTTTAAAATGCAAGAACTTCATATGATGAACAATTGCTGTACTTGAAACTGAATAAACATTTCTTTCATTTCAAAATGTACTTGGGTATTGCCATCATGGAAAGCTTCACTTCATTGGCAAACACCTGCAGCCTATGGCTAAAATGAATGCACTGCAGTATTTGTAGGAGTGTTACCAAACTTTTCTTCTATATTCTTAATACAATTCTTCATTCTTGTTTTGTAAATATGAGAAGGATGAAAGAATTAGGTTGAAAGAGATTGCTTTGAAAGACACTTCATAAATAAGAAAAACATAGTTGATATGTATCCAACTTCTGACAAAGGTTTTAAATTTCCATATTTATCTTTGGAGAACCACATGTTGATCTTCTATATGGGAGTCTTGACTGGGTTAACATGTCAAGAGGGGACTGCAACTGCATGATCACACCCCCACTTTTTATGTGTGATGCATATGGGCTTTGATCATGTGATCCAACTGCCAAGTTGACTTTTTTGACTCCCTCCAAAATGCTCCTGTTACAGCCAATTACTAGTCTCTGACCTACAGAAAGTGTTATGTACTGAGCTTAAACTAGGAACAGGTGCAAGGAAACTGTTAGCAGACGACGTGGCCTTACTGTCTGACTAATCATTAGTATGCATTTAAGTGGGAGAATATGTTGCATTCATTGGCTGACAGCGCCCTAAGCTGAATGTATAAAAAGCGGTGGAGCCATTTTGTTCTGAGTTCTGTTTAGCTGCAAATAAAGAAGTACCTCTTTGTGAGTCCTGCCTCTTCAATGCCTACCAATGCAAGAAACAGAACAGAAAGTGTTTGTGATATATAGACACAAATGCACAGAGACACAGAGACTAAAATTTAACGTTCTGTAAAATGAAGGCAGGTCCACTTTACATGTATTTACCCCCAAATCTTTGTGTGTAGGGAATATCTAGCAGCAATTTGGGCCTTGAAAAGTATGTTTGTTAAAAACTGTTTATCTGTCTTTATACTAAACAGTGCTGAAGACTTGTGTGGAGTAAAGAATGATGCAATTTATTGTTATTTATTTGTTTGATTTTTATGGCTGTCCTTCTCACAATAGCAGGTTACAACCTTTTAAAACAAAACAGAACATAATATATTACATATTAAACTTCAATGATCTGTGAAGTAGAAAGGTGGGTAGGGCATTAACAAATGCAATACAAGCAATCAATTCAAACTCATTATAACATATTTGTAGGATAGGTTTGATGATTATAAAAAATAGTACATATAGAATAATGACAGATGTGATAAAACTTAAAAGGTCAATTAAATTCTTATATCTGTTGAAAAAAATTGAAAGTAATTTCTTTTTATTTTCTATCTGCATTTTTGGCTTTTATTTATTTTATTTATTATTTTCTATCTGCATTTTCTTTCTTTCTTTCTTTCTTTCTATCTGCATTTTCTTTCTTTCTTTCTTTCTTTCTTTCTTTCTTTCTTTCTTTCTTTCTTTCTTTCTTTCTTTCTTTCTTTACTCTTTTTATCTACCCTATCTTAAATATTAGCTTTTATTAGTTTTTATCTTATTATTAATTAATGATAATGATGATCGTATTGGAAGGGACATTGGAGGTCATCTAGTCCAACCCCCTGCTCAGGCAGGAAGCCCTATACCATTTCAAACAAATGGTTATCCAGTCTCTTCTTAAAAACTTCCAGTGTTGGCGCATTCACAACTTCTGGAGGCAGGTTGTTCCATTGTTCTAACTGTCAGGAAATTTCTCCTTCGTTCTAGATTGCTTCTCTCTTTGATTAGTTTCCATCCATTGCTTCTTGTCCTGCCTTCAGGTGCCTTGGAGAATAGCTTGACTCCCTCTTCTTTGTGGCAACCCCTGAAATATTGGAACACTGCTAACATGTCACCCCTAGTCCTTCTCTTCATTAAACTAGACATACTCATAAAAATATAAAAAAATATGGCAGATGAATACTTTTCTGGAATTCAAAATCTAAGGAAACAGAAAATTACCTGTTCACAATGCCCACTGTTCTTTCAATTTGTTATTTGTTGTAGCTTCATCAATATATGATTATTACTCAAACTATAATACTTTTCCATGTCCTTATTAGTTTCAGAATCTCATTTTATTCTATAAATAATCCTGAAAAGATTTGGAACATTAAATTTTACCGCTTTACCAATAAAAGAAATATGGACACATGCAACGATAGTTGGAGATTTAAGTTGATAGAGAGGTTTAAGTTCACATTAGATCATACTAACTCTGTGGTTCATTCATTCTTTTTCATATCAGTACAAACGCTATGTTGACAAGCTTCCATTAGTACTAGGGAACTACACTGACATTTTAAACCATTACAGACAGTTATCAGTTATTACCCAGTTAAAAAGAGTTATTAGAAGTGAAGTCTCAAGACCGCAGTGCTTGAAGTGCTCTCTATCTTGTGTGTTTGCCTCTTCAGAATTAGATGTTCCAATGGAACCTGATAATCTCTTATAAAGAAGGACAATGTGCTAAATCTTGGAGTAAAAGTTCAGAACTGAACTTTGTTCCAGCAAGGGATGAGGAAAAATAGCACAGAATACAGAGATGGAGGGGAAGTAAAGAAAACAGGGGAGATAGAAGTAGGAAATATATTATTAAATTAAATGAGACTGACATATAAAATAAGTTGTTAAGTTATAAAGGTGTTACTTTCTTTTTAGCTAAGCCTTTTTGCCTCGCCAGTGCAGAACTTTAGAGAGATTGGAACTTGCCAAGCAGATACTACAGAGGTAAATAAGCTTCTGAATAGCATCTCTTCTTACTCCTGGGCTAATGCTACAGAATCCTGCCCTGCCTGAGGATTGTAGTAACCGAGGAGTGAGGAACCTGACTTTCCATTGACTTTGTAATGCTGCCACAAAACTGTTTTTCAATATATTGTTGTCAACCAGTAATGTTACTATTTTTTATAGCATCCCAGGATTTTTTTTTACATTCATTTGAAAGTTTATAACTATCTGGAAAGAAATCTGATCTCTGACGAAGAACTAAGAACTTTCACTTGACAGGTCACAGGTAAAGAACACCAGACTTCTTTTTTCTTTTCCTTTTCTGAACCTTCTATTTTTTCTTCTTTTTTGGTTTGTATTAATTTTTTTAACATTGTGATTGTAATTTTTAATAAAATTTAATAAAATAGTATTTATAAAATAAAATTACTATTAGAAAAACAAAATAAGAACCCAAAAATCCAAAGAATCAAATTGAAAGGGAATTAATGGGTCAGTTATACTTTTTTTTACTTCATGTCCCTTTGAATAATTGATATCTTACATCGTTGTTTTTTTAAAAAAATTCCCATGGAAGTTGTATTCAACTTTTGCTTTCCCAAGACTATATGATTTTTTTTCAAATCATACTGAAGCAAGAAATTGTTGGTCATAACCCATTCCTGGGAAGTGAGAAGAGCCAGGGCCTTGCAATACTGTTTTTCTATGATGCTCCTTACCTGGAGTTGTGATGGTTTCATTGATAGCTTTTAAAACAATCTGAAGCAATTAAAACTGGATTATTCTGGAGAGAATTATCAGACTATATTATTTTAATTGACAGTTTAATTTATTAAGGATGTTATATTGTTATATTGTTGTAGTTATCAGCTGACAAAAATTGTGAGATATAATGAATGAATGAATAAATAAATAAATAAATATAATATAGATTTAGACTAGTTCTACTGCTTTATTTGTACAGAGTTATATGCACATTTGATAACTCTTTGACCATTATAAGATTACAAACTGATATCTCTTCTTCCCATAACCCATTCTATAAATCATCAACTTTTCAATCCTAGATGTAAAACTGAATATTATGAGTGCTACTTGTAGTTACATTCCAACAAGTTGTATCTAATTTTTTGTGATTCTATGAATAAAATGTCTCCAAACTGTTCTGTCTGTTCCTATAAGTTCATTCCTCTATTCTCCAGTATTTCACCACCCACCTCATTGCTATTAGCCTCTTCTGTCTATCTTGCTAAGCATTATTATCGTTTCTCTAGATGCATCAAATTTTATATAATAATAATATAATAATAATGATAATGATAATAATAATAATAATAATAATAATAATAATAATAATAATAATAATAATAATAATAATAATAATAAAAATAAAGTTGGAAGGGAGCTTGGAGGACATCAAGTCCAACCCCCTGCTCAGGCAGGTAACCCTATACCATTTCGGACAAATGGCTGTCCAGTTTCTTCTTAAAAACTTCCAATGTTGGAGCATTCACCGCTTCTGGAGGCAGGTTGTTCCACTGGTTAATTGTTCTAACTGTCAGGAAGTTTCTCCTTAGTTCCAGGTTGCTTCTCTTCTTGATTAGGATTAGTTTCCATCCATTGCTTCTTGTCCAGGTGCTTTGGAAAATAGCTTGACTCTCTCTTCTTTGTGGCAGCCCCTGAGATATTGGAACACTGCTATCATCTCCCCCCCTCATTCTTCTCTTCATTAAACTAGACATACCCAATTCCAGCAACCGTTCCTCATATGTTTTAGCCTCCAGTCCCCTAATCATCTTTGTTGCTCTTCTCTGTACTCTTTCTAGAGTCTCAACATCTTTTTTACATTGTGGTGACCAAAACTGGATGCAGTATTCCAAGTGTGGCCTTACCAAGGCATTATAGAGGGGTATTAATACTTCACGTGATCTTGACTCTATCCCTCTGTTAATGCAGCCCAGCACTGTGTTGACTTTTTTGGCAGCTGCAGCACACTACTGGCTCATATTTAAATGATTGTCCACTAGGACTCTGAGATCCCTCTCACAGTTACTACTATTGAGCAAGGTACCCCCTATACTATACCTGTACATTTGGTTTTTCTTGCCTAAATGTAGAACCTTACTTTTTTCACCATTGAATTTCATTTTGTTAGATAGCACCCAGTGTTCAAGTCTGTCCAGGTCCTCCTGTATCTTAAGCCTGTTTTCTGGAGTGTTGGCTATTCCTGCCAGCTTGGTGTCATCCGCAAATTTGATGAGTTCCCCATCTATCCCCTTGTCCAAATCGTTGATGAAGATGTTGAAGAGCACTGGGCCCAGAACAGAGCCCTGGGGCACCCCACTACACACTTTCCTCCATGTAGATGCGGTTCCATCTGTAGGTGTTTGCTAATTCGTTGTTTGATTATCTTTTCCAGAATCTTCCCAGGTATTGAGGTCAGGCTAATAGGTCTGTAATTTCCTGGATCCATTTTTTCCCTGTTTTTTGAAGATGGGAATTACATCAGCTCTTTTCCAGACCTCTGGTAGTTCCCCAGTGCTCCAGGATCTTTAAAAAATATAGTTCAGTGGTTCTGAGATCACATCTGCCAGTTCCTTGAGAACCTTGGGGTGTAATCCATTTGGTCCTGGTGATTTGAACTCGTCTAGGCTGGACAGGTGCTCACTTACAATTTTCTTGCCTATCTTACCTTGTGTTTCTATTCTGTTTTTTATGGCACTATTTTTGATAGGTTGGTCTGTTTTTTCCCTTTGTGTCAAGACAGATGCAAAAAACCCGAGTTAAATAGTTCTGCTTTCTCCCTGTTGCTTGTCACCTTCTTGCCACTTTCACCCACTAATGGACCAATCATTTCCTTCACTTTTTTCTTGTTTTTTTACATGTTGAAAGAAGCTTCTTTTGGTATTTTTGATTTTGGTCGTAAGCCTTAGTTCATTTTGGGCCTTAGCTTTCCTCACTTCATTTTTGCAGGCTCGGGCTATTTGCTGATATTCTGACTTAGTTATGTGTCCCTCTTTCCACTTTCTATACTTGTCCTTTTTATCTTTCAATTTATCAGAGAGTTCTTTATGCAGCCATGCTGGTTTCTTTTGAGAACTGTTATTTTTCCTCTTTGTTGGTATTGTGCTAGACTGGGCTTTTATTATCTCATTTTTCAAAATTCTCCATGCTTCTTGAGTTGTTTTCCCCTTGAGGATTCTCATCCATGGAATCCTTCCCAAACCCTCTCTAAGTTTATTGAAATTAGCTCTCTTGAAGTCCAAGACTCTAGTTTGACTGTGTTCTATTGCTTGTGCTTCCATAATATTGAATTTCAATATTGCACGATCACTTCCTCCCTATGGCTTCAATACTTTCTATTATTTTATCTCTGTTAGTGAGAATTAGATCCAAAATGGCTAATCCCCTAGTTCCCTTCTCTACTTTTTGAGAGACAAAATTGTCTGCAAGGTTTGTCAGGAATCTGTTTGATCTTCCACTTGGTGCAGAGTTTGTCTCCCAGTTGATGCCAGGGTAGTTAAAGGCCCCCATTACTATTGTGATGTGCTTCCTACATACCTTAGTTAGCTGACTAGCAAAAAGTTCATCTATTTCCTCTGTTTGGTTGGGTGGCCTATAGTATACACCTATGGCAATGTCATTTCATCCCGTTTTATATTGACCTCCCCTTTTATATTAACATATATTTATGATGTGTCCAGCATATATTTCTGTTTCATGATGCTTAGAAGCAAAAACAAGTTTGATTTCCTCCCATTCATCTTCTTGGCTATCCAATGAAAGTCCTTGGCTATCCAATGCAGCAAGTGGTTCCATTTTAACCTTGCAAGACAGTCCAGACAAGAAGCCCAACTGGAGTACTAGCAATATCTTTATTGTAAAAGTTAATTAACAGAATCTTGCAAGACTGAAAATACCTGTCCTTTCCTTTACTCTCTGGAAAACTAGGGAAGACCCCTTCTGAATGCCATTCCTCCTTCAGTTGGCTAAGACATATTTACATGCCTGTTATTCCATCTGCAGTTTTTTCCATTTCCCAGAATCGTTCCACATACACACCAGCACCAAAATTCAAAGGAGTCATTTTTTTTATTCTTGTTTTTCTACAAAATCCAACTTTTGTACTGTATGCATATATCATGACAGAGAAAGCTATTAGATTATGAGTCTTAAAGGGATTTCCATTTTAATATTTACTGAAATTATTATCCTCATGTTTATAATGTGTAAATACAAAAGAGCTGAAATAAATGAGTATTTGAAAAAACCAAATATACCATGCCAAATTAGTTAAATTTTAGAGACAAGATGGTTATAAAAACAAAACAATCGTTTAAAATTGCAGCCGGCAACTGGCAAATAAACTTTCAATGAAACAAAATATTTAAAGATTGAATAATTTCAAAAATGTATAATAAGAGTTCATTTTCAGTCAACATAATTTTTGTGCCACTATGAATATAATTAAATGTTTACCTCTTCAGTTTTTGAAGCACAAACCAGTTCAACATAGAAACAGGACATATTCCAGGATGTCGAAACCAAAAGACAAGATGCCAAATCTGTAGTAACTGAGCTATGCTTTATTCAGGTATATGGTCCCTCCTTTAAGCATAATCATTTTGAGAAATATGTTTAACATGTTAAGTTACTGGGAAAGTTAACATATAACTAATAAAAAAACTAACTAACTAAATAGGTCTTGATTTCAACTTACTATTATATAAAGTATTGTAGTTTGAATTAATGCAGTGGCATTAAAAATCTTTAAAATTTTGTTTTAGAAATATTTTGTTTAATTGGTATGTAATATAGTAGCCCATATGAAATCAGATGTTAGAAGCAGATATGATTCATAATACAGGGATAAAACTGGGAAAATGAAAGAGATAGCTGTGTTCAAGGTTTTCAACCTGTTTTATAAGAGAGCCTATAAAGTGAGCTTGCCACAAAAAGTTAGTGCCAGGTGGTGTCTCCATCTGTTCTGCCTTAGTATAAGTGATGTCTTTTCTCTGAATCCTAGGTTTTATTCTAGAATTGCCTGCATATTTCTGTGCTACTATACTTTTAGTAGAGGATCAGAATTGTTTTAAGCAGTTTGCATCAAGGCTCATTCCCCACCATTCACTCAGGACTGAAGAGAAGTGCAGCGATTCATGAGGTCAGGATGCTGGGCTGAAAACTGGCAGGTTTGTGTTCAAGACCCAGTGGCTGCTGCAGGATGGGGTGAGCTCCCATCACATGCTCCAGCTCCTGCCAACCCATCTGTTTGAAAGCAGGTGACTGTGAGTAGATAGAGGGGTACCACTTCAGTAGGCAACTTAATGGGGACATAAAAGGAGCCTAAAATTGGGTGTCTCTCATGCAATAGCAACAGCACTTAGATGTATATACCGCCTCACAGTGCTTTACAGCCCTCTCTAAGCAGTTTACAGAATCAGCATATTGCCCCCAACAATCTGAGTCCTCATTTTACCAACCTCAGAAGGATGGAAGGTTGAGTCAACCTTGAGCCAGTGAGAATTGAATTGCCGAACAGCTGGCAGCCAGCAGTCAGCAGAAGTAGCCTGCATTACTGCATTCTAACCACTGTGCCACCACAGCAATGTTATGCCACCATTCAATCCTTTCAACTCAAAAGTGCTTTGGTGCTCCTGACACAAATGTAGTAGTAGTCAGAACTGAAGAAGCTTCCTGGATGAGAAACAAAACATTTTCAAGGGAAAAACCCAAGAATGTCCAGTTGCCTTTTGGAAAAGCATCTTTGGGACTCATGTATTGCTAACCCAACCAGTTTGTATTTTTAATGATACTGATTGCAACTGTTGAGCCTGTAGGATGGAATACTAGAGAGAACTTTCTATAGAGGAACTCTTTAATCTGATCCTTCTCTGAGAAAAGCAAGGACAAAGCCCAATGTGGTTATATAGGTTTACCACCCACAAAAGATATAATAAAGACAAGGAAAAGAACATCACAATTTGCTACCTAATTCCTCCCTCTCACAAAAGAATCTATGGGGAATGGATTCCTTTAAAGAATGTTAAATCCTAGTAAATATATAAGATGTTAATTCAAGAATTAGAAATATATTTTAAATTAAATATGAATTTTCAGCATCTAATCATGTCTAAAGACAGATGTAGGCTTGTCATTATAAATATATTATTAATGAGTTTCTTATTTTGTTCTTCCTAAAACAGAGAGAAGGATTTTGTATTGGATATCTAAGCTCATAGAAGAAAGGCTAGCAATCTCAAAGCTCCTCCCCAGAAATTTTCTGTGACTATCCATCCTTGCCCCAATCTCTAGGGGCACTTTTGTCTCCTTCTGGTAGGTGAGAGAACTACACCTCTCACATGTTGTGCTTCCGTTCTGGAAATTAAAGATAAATATGAAAAAAAAGAATATCTCTAATGCAGAGGTCCCCAACCTTTTGGGCACCAGGGACTGATTTTTCTGCACACTGGAGAGTGTGTGGTTTTGTGTGCTGCCTGCATCCCATGGATGGGGCTTTCTTTGTTTGTGCGGACTGGTTGTGGGCATGCTGCAGCCCAGTAATGGTCCATGGACCAGGGCTTGGGGACCACTGCTCTAATGGAACCCCTTGGCTATTGTATTTTATTATTATTTTATTTAAAACATTTACATACCCATCTGTCTTTCATCAACTCTGGGCAGGTCCAAATAATAAATTAAAAGACATCTAAAAATCATGTTAAAGCTATAAAACTCAATTAAAACATTAAAAACAAAAAACCTGGTGCCAAATCAGTTGTAATATGTGATTAATTAGTCTTTTTTCAATGCTTGGGAGAAAAGTCAGCTTTTCAAAGCTTTACAGAAGTCTAAAGGGGTGGAGGCCAGCTGAACTTCAGAGGACAAGGTGTTTCATAGGGCAGGGGCTGCCATGGAAAAGACACACTTCTTTGCTCCTATCAGATGACAATATTTACAGGAAGGGACTACCCACCCTATCTCACCTGGTAAGATGGATAGATGTCCTTAGGGAAAAACAATCCCACAGATAGCCTGGCCTTGTGCCATATGGGATTTTTAAGGTGATGACCAGTGCCTTGAATTGTACCTAGAAAGAAGTTGAAAGCCAAAGCAGCTCACGCAATTGAGGTGTTTAATGGGCAAATCTAAAGGCTCCCATTACCACAGGCACTGCTGCATTCTGGACCATTTGAAGTTTCTGGATAGTGTTCAAGGATAGCCCCATTTAGAGTGCACTGCAGTAATCCAGAAGACAAGATGCTATATAATGTAGTTGAGTAAGTCCTTTCTCTTTTCCTTGACAAATAGACAAATTTCAGCAGAAATCAATTACATCCAACACTTTTGATAAACTGTAATAACTCTTTTTACCTTGAGATATTAAGATGCATACTTTTCCTGCTAAAAGAGATGGGTTTTTTTCATGGCAAGTTAGTTTATTTTCAAACAAAACATTAGTCTACTTCCATCCACCATTTTTATTTTCTGTCTATCCAACCATTTAAGACTCTGAACCACTGAACTGGAAATATAGATTATGTATAAGATTTTGCTTTGCAAGATGCTTGCTTCCTATTTATTTTTTCAGAATTAAAATAAAATTCAAAACAAGGATGGTCTGGGGATGTGAGTATAGTAGCATCTATGACCACTAAATTGTGAACAGCAGAAATGCAGGAACCATGCACGAAAGTTTTGGGTTATGATTGTTATGAACTGTATACTTGATTGTTATGAACTGTATACTGTATACTCACAACAGGCTAGCTCTTTATTGCAAGGCATTGCATTACATAAATTTGAGGAAGGAACTACTCCCCATCTTACCTGGTAAGATGGATAGGTGTCCTTAGGGAAAAGCAGTCCCACAGATAACATGGCCTTGTACAATATAGGACATTTAAGATGATGACCAGCACCTTGAATTGTACCTAAAAAGAAACTGAAAGCCAAAGCCAAATATAACTAAGGATATTTCAAGATTTCTCTGTTATTGATAGCTAAAACAAGATTTTTCCAAACTCTTTGGGCCGGCTGAGACATTTTAAATTTGGGTACTGAAATTCATTGGGGCAGGATTTGCCCATTCAACAGATGGCTGAGTATGGGCAGTCATAAAGTGTTGATTTCCCAGAAGGCAAAAAGCTGTAAGATTAGGGGAGCAGGGTGGGGAAGAAGCATTACCAAGATCTTAAATAGAACGCAAAGGACTGAATTCTAAAAAACAAAACTTGGAGATAAATAACTTGACCAATAATACAGAGATATGTTTTGAATTCCCAAAGCAAAATCATATATTTGTTCCCATAAAGCACAACAAATTAGTCATTTAACAAAAGGAAAAATGCTCAAAAAAATGCAGCCATTAGCAACACATTCCCATTGCCTTTCCAAATTAGGTTTCAAGATTACCTTTCCTTATCGGTGTGGAATAATTAGACATATTCAAAAAAAAAACCTGACTCCAGCTGCCTGCCATTTTTAATCTTTTAAGAATGTATCTCGGGGAAGGCATATATATTACTGGAAATAAAGGTAGCAGCTGGAGGTTGGTATGTCCCTTTGCAGTATACCAGTTTCCTAGCTTAAACCATTTTAATAGAAATAAGAATTAGGACAGGGGTTCTCAACCTTGGCAACTTTAAGACTTGTGGACTTCAACTCCCAGAATTCCTCAGCCAGCAAAGCTGGCTGAGGAATTCTGGAAGTTGAAGTCCACAAGTCTTAAAGTTGCCAAGGTTGAGAACCCCTGAATTAGGAGATCTTGTCAGGAAGATTTCCCGATGTGCATTAATATGGTTGCCATATTCAGTATTAATTAGTTAAAACAACATACCAGAACATTATTAATGCTACAACCACTGTCACTCCAAAAGCATCCGAAGGTCAAATAGTATGAACTGGAATGATAGGGAAAAATGGTAAATAACTATCATTTTCTGTCTGATGAACCTCACACCACAAACTAAGAAGTAATTGTAATTATTTTACAAATAAACATTATAACAACTTAATCTGCACAGTCTAGGTGTGATGGAATACATGTATATCTATACAACTGAGCCATTGTTCTGTCTTTAAAGTGGAATTGTTTCTACAAGAATCACATAAACATAGACCACCAACTTGCTATCATTATGATATTAAGATCATTGATTTTTTTTTTCTAATGGATGAAACCACATCTTTTAACAAAGTGTCTAATCATAGTTAAATGAATAAATAATGAATTATTTAATCCATCCCCTTCCCTGATAAACAGTCTGAATAGTTAATTATATTCACCATTAAAGATTTTTGCCTTATATTGAATTTAAAATTCACCAGCTTTAACTTCCAACTATTGATTCAACTACTCTTTGGTCTCATACATTACAGAGCTCCTTAAAAGCCTGATTCTCAAGAGATTCACCTAACTGTATTTCTATTCTTAATATAAATAGAATATTTCACACAGAGACAGAGACATGATTCTATTCATCTCATTCATCACTGTGTTTCCATGACATCCTGATAAAAGTGATGAATTTGGTTGGGCTGGAGTTTCAAACCAATATTCTGTCTGGGATATGCAAAGTCCCTTACAAGACATACATAACCAAAGGAAAGATGATTCTCCTTAATTCCAAGTCTCAGAAGAAGGATGTAGCTTCTGCTTCAATACTTCAAGTATCTTGGTTACCCAGTACCAAAACAAGCCACAGTTCTTCCCTCTAATTAAAATCCCATCGAAATTGGTTCAATGTTCTAGTCTTTACCAAGACTTCTTGATGGATTAGGGTTGGGATACTTGAGATGTTATCTAATTATTCATTTGTAATTAATTTGGTCCTCCCCCAAGTCCTACTGTGCAAGGGATGTTACTTGTATGCTTGGAAAGGATGAATAAAGCACATTGGGAGTATATGCACAGAGTATACAAACAGGGATCAAGCAGCTAAAAGTAGTGGCAGGAAGTTTGTACTTTCAGGCTTGCAAAAGTCCTTTAATGTGGTCCTACACTAAAGTAGAATTAGTTCTAGTGATATTTCCTATCTAGTTTATCTGAGAGGGCTGATATATTTCCTATGGCTGATATATGGCTTTCTATGTAATTGAATTTGAAGAAGCAGGATAGGAAACCTATTGAACTTTGGTATTAGACAAGACACATCAGAATACTAAGGACTGCCAAGAAAACAAACCAATAGTTTGATTATGGATCAAGTCAACCCAGAGTTCTCATTTTAAGCACAAATGAGCAGGCTTAAATTATTATTTTTTTATAAGAAATCACTAAATAACCAGAAATTTCAGGGATAAGAGAATTTATCATTGGAAAATGAGTCAGACCTGTTCATTCTATAGACTGAATATATTATATAGCTCACAAGTCTAGAAAAACTAAAGTTGAAATAAAAGAAGTATGAAACACAAACAGTCATACGTTGGACCCATCATGAGAGTTGATGCATCTATGAAATGATTATAATGCTGGGTCAGGTAGCCAGAAGAAGAAGAAGCTGCTGATGGCTCTTAAATAGAAAGACAGAGAATTAGGAGTCCTACAAATGCCCCTGTAGGAATTCCGTAATAACGTAAGCAATAGGCCAGTCTGGAGAGCTTTTATCCACATGGTCAATAGGAGTCAGCTGTGACTTGATAGAAGCTAATAACAATAGCATTTAAATAAGTATTTTACTAAAGATTTACAAGCTTCTACTATCTTGAAGGAAAAAGTTTTTGAAGTTACACTAAAATAACATCAATAAAATTTGAGGATCCTATTTTATAACAAAAAGGAAAATAAATATATTGGTCGCATTAATATATTTTATCTGGGTCCATTAATTGTTTTCCCCCCTTATTTAGTCACATGTTAAAGTAGTGTCATATTACTTATACATAACTTTTATTAAGGTACTTGCAGAATTTATTCCAAATAGAAAAGATATTTTATTTCTAGGAATTTCTGAGAAGAAGGCTGTGAAATGAGCAGACATCAGTTTTTATCATAATATATGGAGCATTAAATTCAAATTTTTCTTATGAAAGTCACATAGTACATCACGTACCTGTTTATCATCATGTATTTTTATACAGAAGTTATAAAAGATACATTGTTAATCAGGAAAAAAAATAATGTACTAAAATATTTAGGACTGTACACATAGTAACATTATTTTCTTTATTTAATTCACTATTTACTTCTTAAACCAAAATAGCTATAGAGTATTTTTTTAAAAAATATACTACAAAATTGCTATAATTATACTGGTTGTAGATTGCAATAAAACTTAAATTTATCCTCCTCTTACCACGTAGTAGGCCTCTTTAAGATTTATTTAGATTGTTCCTCTTTTGTATTTGGGTCTTCCAAACTATAAACTATAAACAAGAACATTTTGGAAGATGTGTTCTTTGCTTCTAGAATACAAATATGTTTTCTCAATTTGGAGTCTTCCACCTGCTTTGAGATGCAGTTCTCGGAATTCCCAAATGGCATTAGAAGTCATTC
This sequence comes from Bothrops alternatus, assembly GCA_034064705.1. Taxonomy (NCBI): domain Eukaryota; kingdom Metazoa; phylum Chordata; class Lepidosauria; order Squamata; family Viperidae; genus Bothrops; species Bothrops alternatus. The sequence goes on from JARGCV010000081.1 coordinate 11,271,800, forward strand.
TGGAGATCACCACCATGTTTGAGAAAGCTGGCTAAGCAATGATCAGCATTATCAGTATCATTATTTATTTGTCAGGGAAGGAATAAATCAGGCTCTGGACTAAGGCTAGATATTTCCTACTAATCATTTAATATTTGATCAATAATATCTCATAAGTGCTACTGATAGTTCCAGTTTTCTGTATTGGACATGTGTGACAAATGACCCACAAAGTGTCCATGAGGAGGGGAAAGCAAAGAAGTCAAGACTTCAACCACAACCATGCAATTAAAGTTCCACCCTCTTTTTGTGCATTGCGGCTATCCCTTTTTGCCTTTTGTGAACAACACTCCCATCCTAGGACATCCATGGAAAGTACAGCTTTGGTGGGGGGGAGGTGTAAAAGTTAATTTATCCTTATTCTTGCTAATGGATTCCAGATTAGTTTGCAACTTGGATTGTTTTTATTTATTTTATCGTCTCATGTATCTTTATTTTCTAAAGTTCATTTTAAGTGTTGACCAATGTACAAGTTTATTTGATATATAATAATTATTTTATAGTAGAATAATTGTAACTTTTTTTCCTCCATTCAATACCTATGGTAACCCCCCATTTCAATCATTAAATATTTTCTACATACAAAAACTCCCATTCAGCAACTGGATAAATGGATATAAATTATGCCATGCATTTGTTTAATTGTGTAAATCTACATTCTAGGAGTTTCTCTTTGTATAGTTTCCAGTATTCTTCACTTTGACTATACTTAGAAATCATGACAAGTTGTAGTTTATTGAGATGGTAACAAAACTAGCCTACTGCTGGATTCATATCCTTGCCTCTTCTTATTTGAAGTAAAAATGTACTTTAAAGTATTGTTTGGATGAATAAACTGAGGTTAACATTAACTGTGGTTAATTTACATAAGGATTCTGTGCCAGTTTGAAAGTTGTGCCAGATCTTTTTCTTCCCATACCAACAGTATTGAAAAGCTGACCTGATTTATTTCCTTTTATCTGCTTCTGGTTGAAACTGCTGCAAAGCTTGTTGTTGTTTTGAGATGTCATGGCTCTGATTTCCCTTTGGAAGGAACTATTTTCTAAGTGTTTCTCATTTCTGAGAGTTTTAAGAAAATACTAGCTTGAATGTCCTCTCACTCCCATAACCTGGGGTGAAACTGACAAGAGTTTCTTTATGTTAAAACATCAGGCTACTGGGTTTTTCTTTTCTTTTCTTTTGTTCCCCTCCATTCAGCTGGAGATGGGTGAAGGTGGGGGTCTTCTTGCAGGAATTGTACAGGGCAACAACTTGGAGAGGGTAGTGAAATTGTTACAGCATATGACATCTGGGAGCACCAATTTACCTATGGCTATCTTCCATGTTTCCTGCTTTGGAATGGGAACACCGTGGTGCAGAGGGGCTGATATTTTTATTTTTAAGAAGAAGAAGGTGGCACTGCTGCAAAGTAAAGCACTAGCTTTTATCACCATTTTTATTTCCGAGACTACTGCTGGAATCCAAATGGGACTTAATTTAATCAATTGTTTTATATACATGTATTAAAATGCTGAAATCTCATGTAGTAATCTCATGTAGTGCTGTATTTGGGAGTTTGTGATCTACCAAGGGATAGTAGGGAACAACTTAAAGAAGTGGAGGTACAAAGTAAGCCGCTTAGCATTTTGGTGTATTTTGGAGATTTTTGTGCATGGAAATGTTCTTTCCCACAAACCATTTTGTAAAACAGTCAGCAAGACATTTGACAATTCCAAGAATGCCCACTAGAAGAAAAGGTCAGAGAAGAGAGAACTGAGATAAATTTAGTGAAAAGGAATGCAAAACTGTGAAGCTTTATTCCATTTAATAGTATGAAAATTGATCATGACCAAAAGTATTTTTCCTCTTCACAATTTGGTTTTATTTTACCATAATAGATATTGTAGGATTTTTGTAGCCAAAAAATCAGAAGGAGCATGGTAGCACTTTTTCATACTAACACATTTTATTAAAAGCCATAAGCTGTCATGAGCTATAGCATCTGATGAAGTGAATTGTAGTTCACAAAAGCTTATATGTTTTAATAAATATTTGTTAGTCCAAAAAGAGGCTACCAGACTCCTTCTGATAGTCTGCCATAAGTATTCCTTTTATTATGCTAATCTTCTTGGAATACAATAATTATAACATTGTGCAAAAATTAGGATTTCTGTGAGAGTTGCCAGCATTTAGGATCTTCCAGCATTTGGCCTAACTGCCTAAAAGACTCGGTATAATCAAGTGCAAATTAAGGGCCTTGGCTATAAACAAAAACAAAACAGGCTCCAGCTGCATTTGGGAATCTGAAAAGGCAAGTTATAATCAAATGTCTTATTAATAGATATTGTCAGATTTGACAAAAACAACAAATGAATGCCAACTCGTTCCTTCTGTACAGCCTGAACTTTAGGCAAATGACAGAAATGAAATTTTGAGTGGAATTCACATTTTGGAACATAATGGTTTGATCATTTTAAATGGTCTTTATATTTTTGTTTCTTTTTAAAAAAACAATTGGCAATATACAAAGCACAATGTGGGATTTAATTTTAGGTTTAGGATTAGTTGGCAAGGAATAGTCAGGTCTCTGGGATTTAGCAGATTGGGTTTGAAGGGAAGAGACAAGAAAGTTTTAGTGCAAATATTAGAAAGAGTCAGAAAACAAGAGAAGATTACAGTGGAAGAAAGATAGGCAATTTGGGTGGCACGAAGTTGAAGACAGTGCAATAGAGGGTAATATGTGGAAAATTGGAAGAAGATGGAAAGAATAGAGTCATCTGGAATAGAAAAGAGGGTTAGGGGTATGGGAAAAAAACCAACCAAATTGGTTGTATTAAGGAAAGGATGAAACGAAGCACTAACAAGCCCACCAGAAATATGTGTAAATTTTTTTGCAGATAAAAAACTATGTAGATGGAAGGACCTGGGAGGCCAAAATGCCAAATCCACTCTAAACACTCGACTGACTGTTTGACCAACCATTATAACAATAACAACAATAGTGGATAATCTCATCAATCCTTGGGGATTGATATTGACCATTTAGTCTAGATTAGAGAAGTATGCCTCATCTAGACTTCCAGATGCATTTAAACATGGTTTCATTCTAGGGGCAGGAGTGGTTTTTTACAGTGCTTCTGCTCCTACGCTGGCACAAAATGTCTTGAATCCTAGCTAATCCAGTAGGTGACTCCTCAGGGCTTCTGCCTGTATTATTTAACATTTACAAAAAGTTACTGGAGGAGGTCATCTATCACTCGTGGTGGAAGTGTTATCAATATGCTGATGGTGCATGGTTGTGTATTGCTTCCCTGGGCTATTGTGAAAATGCTGTGAAAGTCCTGAACTTGGAGATTAAGAAATGATTGAGACAAATAAGCTAAGGATGAATTCCTCCAAGATGGTTTTGCACTTTTTCAGTAGATGCTGTGGCACCAAAACATTTATCCCAGTTGCTGGATATGGAATGGGTTCGATGATTTGAGAATCTTTCTATACTTGCATCTCCTGCTTAAACAGCAGATAGGTGCTTTTGCTCTGGGGGGAGTGTTTTCATCTAAAGATTACTGCGAGAGAGATTGGCTTTTTCATTTGATCTTTCTCCTCTATCACCTTGGACCACCTTTTTCTTTAGCCTTCTGGAATTTCACATCCTAACTTTCCAGTTTTTGGCCTGCCTTCTTTTGCCCATTTTGCCCTTTTAGTTCATCCCAACCAGAACCAATGTGGATTACACATTTAATTGTTTCCAATAATAGGCATCACATCCTTCAGCTCACTGAATCATAAATACTAATGTAATTGTTGATCAATTACATCATAAGTGAAGCTATTCCAAATGTTTCTGACCTTGTCTCATATTTGATGAGTCTGTGCCAAATATTTCCTTGCCACTTAACTGGCAAAACATCTGGCCAAAAGCTTTCGGTTGGTCTCAGAAAGTAAAGATTAAAAGCCAAAGCATCATCCTGCTGCTTCCAAAGTGATGACATTGTCCATTTGAGGTGAGCTTTTGACACAACTGGCATTTATAAGCATCTCTTTTGTCCTATCCTTTTCTGTATTCTCCGCCAATCCTTGGTACTGAATGAACAACTATTGCCAGTTGGCGTGATCAGTAAAGTCCACTGAAATAAATATTCATAATAAAACATTTCCACTAAAGCAAAGGACAACACAGCTCTTTTTGATTTAAAATAATGTTTATTAGAGAAACCAACCAGATGGAAGATATATTTTGCAGTAACCAAAATGTAAATATAAAATGGAAAGTTGGATTTCTAGTGCATCTGATTACATGAATGTTTGATGATTGAACCAGCATCAAATGTATATGAAATGTAGGACATGAGAAATTCCTGGGGGAATAGACATATACAGTATAAGAACATTTCATACAGAAAAATGTACTATTGTTGTTTAATAAATTACTTTCCAGGATTCTGAGGCTGAACACATGCTTTACTATATTATCCAACCTTTGTATTCCAATATATAAAAATGTATAGGTGCTTTAATTCAGTGGTAAAGTATTTGTTCCACATACATACATTCAGATTAAATTCTCAGTTAAATGCAATTTATATATGTCGAATAAAACTATTTTAAAAGATTTTGAAGATATTTGGTCTATTTTATCTTGATATGCTAATATTCTTAGATTTCCTGGTTTAGGCTGGTTTAGTCACTAAAACAAAAGCCAGAAATCTGATGATAGAACATTCTATCATTATGAATGGGTTTTGGAATCTACAATTGGGATGGGTTGTTAAGGCTATTGAAACTGCTTTCAATTTGGAATGGCTACGAAGTAGGTCACAGATCTTTCAATTCTGATTGTCATCTATTTTGAGTATAGATATAAGTTCTGCTGACATTGATTGAATTATTATTTCATGTTATAGAAAATAAATGAAAGAAAACAAAGCTTTCTGATATATTTTCAGAGCTTAGCCCTTTTTGCAAACTTGTTTCCAATGATCCTGAGAAGCAATGGAGACATCAAAAGAAATAAAATTTTAACAATTTATTTAATGTTAATATTTAATTTCAATTTCCAATAATTAAGTATAGAATCTTCTTTAATCACCCTACATTGCACGTCAGCAAAGCCATTAGTCATTTAGTTTATCCTCAGGGTTGATTACATTTAGACAAAATTCTTTGTTGTACATATAGTATTATCGTTGTTTTCATTTGAAAATGTAATAGCAGCTTGAATTATAATGTCCTCGGGAAAAAGAGCATCATTCTTCAAGCTCCACCTACATGAACTGTGGCATTCTGTGTATGCCCCAAAGGTGGCAATGCTCATAGTGTAGTGCTATAATCCTGCTATTCTCATTCTGAAATATATTCCATTAGAGAATAAATTATTAAAGTTTTAAGGATACATAGAAAAAAAAATATAGTCAACTATACATCACCAATCACTTACTTAACTTTTGAAGATCTTCAGAGCTCAGGATGTTGGGGTAGGAAAGGAGCCAGGCCACGTGGCTCAAAAACAGCCATATTTTTCTAAAATCTGGCAAAACTCTGTGCTTTCAGCAGAACTTTCCCTTTGCTACATGCTGCCTTTCTCTTCCAGTAAACACACATTCTCCTCAAGATGGAGAGTTTCCTTCAGTGAACTTCCTACAAAATCTCTGGGGGTAAGAATTATCTAGGTGTCCAAAGAATATCCTCTCTGATTAATTATAAATTTACTGGTGTTAGAAATTATTTTTTTGAATAATTGCTGTAAAAACTTGGTAAAAATGGTAAAAATTTCCGAATCTCCTCTATATATACAAACAAAAACATTTTTGTGGAAAGGTTTTCTCTATGTTATTACACAGCCTCATCTGATTTTATGTTATCTCTCTCCCTCCCCCCTTCTCTGCCTCCCCCCCTCCCTTCCTCTCCCTCTCTCCCCCTCTGTCTCTCACACACATATGCACACAGAGAAATGTACTTTGTTTACAATAACAAAATGCATATATGAAGTACAGTTCTTAATCTGATTTTTTTCAGTAGACTAATTCCTAGCCGTATCCTTGTTTCCTCCCTAGCTGATTATTTTTTTCTGTTTTTTTAACTTATTATTCACTACTTTTCTATACTTACCTGAGAGAACATATTTAATTAGAAAGCATATTATCCGGATGTTTCAATTCAGTACATCCCCTATTCTTTCCTTTCCCGCTGTCTACCAATTTTCCTACAGGTATCCAAGTTGATAAGGATTGTTTTCTTTGGACCATAAATTGCTTTTGAATTTCATTTATATGAATTGAAACAAAGTAGAATCCGCAAATTATGCAGACAGCTCAGTTATATAGATATTTCATTATGTCTACATTTGCAATGTTGCCATAGGTTCGCAGGCAGAAAATGGAAGTCCCAATTTCAGTTTAAGATACAGTATCCACCAATAGAAATTTTGTTTTCAAATAGCACAGAGGTCTTTAACTCTTTATTCCAAGTTACAGTGTATTATTTAGTTGGAGTCTTCCAAAAAAGAGTCCAAAACTTTATAGTGATTGAATAGTAGAAATTTTTATTACAGAATTGTTTGTTATTATTTGCAATCTAGCAATGCCCAGTTCCCAACACTTTGCCTGGTGGGTCTTGATTTAATTGGGTTAATTTATTTAAAGATTGATTTAAGCTCTACATAATACTTTTATCTTGCATCTCCTATAGACACACATGAATTAATTGCAGACCACAGGATTATTACAAAAGGCAATTTAATAATAGGTTTTCGGGGGCTTTGAGCCAGAAAAAAGGATCAAAATGTTTAGCAATTAAGGAATCCAAGCAGAAACATATCACATTAATTGAAGAATACACAACCAATTTACATGAAGAGAAAAGTAAATAGATACAGATTGGTTAGGCAGCTGAGTAAGAACTGCATTCAAATGCATAGCTGTTGTATGACTTTAAAAAATGCATTGTGCAGCAATTTACCTAACTCAGCAAATCAATGTCTTAGTCTCCACCCATAATGGGAGACATTCATTAATACTGGGATCTTGTAACTGTTCAGAAACCAAGGGACTTCAGGAAGCAGATACGTTGCAATTTTATATGACATGACAGTAATTGCAGAAAGTCTACTACAGTCAATTAGTTGTAATATTGAGGATCCTTAATTGTAATTATAACTTTTAGTTGAATGGTTGGTTCTTAAAACTAAAACTTGCTTCTCTATATACAATATGTGTGCTTTTATTGGTATCACTTTGATATCTTAAGATAGGAAGAGAAAGGAAGGGACGAGCTTTCAAGCAAAAGACTGGTATTGTTTGTATTAATCTGTTACTGAAACAAGGAAGAATTGGAAAGTGTCACTCTCACATAAACGAGAATGGCTTTTTTCTCATTACCTTACGTGGGCAGAGGAAAGAGATGTAAGAACTTGAATGTTAATGTCACTAATAATAGGATTTGTAACTGATAAAGAAAAGGCACTAGAATTCTTTCACAATGGTATCCTTAATTTTTCTACAACAAATCTATTTACTAGATTTGTTTTTATCATCTGGGTAATTATTTCTGCTCATTGTGATGTGAAGTTAAGAACTATCAGGAAGTCATCACTTTTCACAGAGTTCAGACATTTTGCAATATAACCAAGAAGTTAAAATGAAATCCATTCTCCTTTTTAGAAATGTTGCACAAAAAAATAAAAAAACCTTTGGCTTTGACCTTTGGAACTTCAGCCTGAAGCAATTCTTTAATGTTATTTCATGCCTAAGTTTACTCTGTTTTCTGCTCTGGAAAACATTCCCCCTTTCCTTCTAAAATCAAACTGTATAGATTTTATGTTGCAATTACCTATATGAAGTATTAAAAAATGTATTTAATATACAATTATTGTAAAAGAAGCAAACACAGAAATATAAGGCACATATGAAATCAGAAGTAAATAGTAATTTTATTCTATATCTATTGTTTTGGAGAGCAAAACAACAGGTAAAGACACTGAGCTTGTCAGCTGAAAAGCTGACAGCCTGGGTTTGAGACCCAAGTGTTGTGCAATGGAGTAAACTTCCATTATTTGCCCCAGCTCCTCCCCACCTAGCAGTTCAAAAGCATGCAAATGTGAGTAGATAAATAGGTACCACTTAGGTGGAAAAGTAACAGCATTCCATGTGCCTCAGTGTATAGTCATGCTGGCCATGTGACCATGGAAATATCTTTGGACAATGCTGGCTCCCGTGGTTAAGAAACAGAGATGAGTACTGCCCCCTAGAGTCAGATGTGACTGGAAAGGAGAAATCTTTAACTTTACTTTTGTATTGTCTTGAAAACCTAAAAGGAGTGTGAAGAAATGATGTCATAATACATTGAACAATGTAGCTGAAGCCAACTTTCTTGAGAACGGCATTCTTAACTTGACAGTAATCTATACGCATCTTTTTGAAATTAGATAAGACTACTTTCTACAATGAAAATAATAAATTAGATAAACATGCTCAATGTCAATACAATTACCACCTGTTATGGTTAGAACTTTAGAAACCATTCCCATGCAGATGGCTTATGCTTTGCACACGTAGAATGCAAGTACAAAATCTAACAATGCATTTTGTATAATTTTATGCTTAAGGGATTAATTCTGTTGTAGAACCCTTCATCACTAAAGTCAGGAGAGGAAATTATGAAATTTCATTTGAACTAGATGTCAGTGGAACAATGTTAAAATGAAATTGTACCTGCAGGGCAAAAGCAGTTTTACAGCACCAAAAGCAATTTTACAACGCACACATACAGAACAAGAATAAATCTCTTTCTTTAGATCCAATTCTCATAAACCAGAGAAAGGTATAGGGCAAATAAGAAATAGGGGTTTTTTTTTTCAGCTGTAGACAGTAATTTTTAAATCTCCTTTGGCAGTTCAGGGCAATAGGGATATGAACTGGTAATCATATGACATATGAAAGTGGAGAGTTCCATTCATTTTATTATTTATTACATTATTATTGTTTTACCTTCACCAAGTTGTTTTCTTAGTTTTATATGCATGTTAATTTTTTTAGTTTATTGATGGAAATTGGTAAAAAAAACACCATTCCACTTATTTTTGGCAATTGGCAGTTACTCCTTATGACTTTAGGACTTGCAAGCAAGTATGCAAACAAAATGTTTGGCATAACTAGTGGTTCCTGGGCCACAAAGCTTCCTATAGTTTTTTTATCGATACATTTAAATATGCTATATACAACGTATTATAAACTTACACCCTTACATATAAATAACATATAAATATTAATCACTGTCCATCTTGAATACATAACAGAAAGAGGAAGATTTAGAGTTCACAAGGTTAATACTGTATGGAATGAAACTATGACTGAATCTCTTTCAGCCAAATTACCTCATGGGGAGATTAATATGAGGAACAATAATAACAAAAAACACTATATATATAGTGTTAGAAAAGGCAGGATAGAAATCTCATAAATAAGGAAATACTTTTTCTTTAATGTTTAATGTTGGGAATTTTTAATTCCAGAAAGATCCTAAAAAACCAATAAAATTTAAAAAAAATTAGGAACAAGTTATCTAAAAGAAAAACAATATTAAGGCAGGACAGACAGCAATTGATGCTTCTTCCTACATTTCTGTTAATTGGCAGCATTAGAATACTTTAAAGAATTCTTCCACAAAAATTGTTAGAACACATTTTTGTATTTTGAGTTTATAATCACTGCGTTATAAAGGAGGTCAAAGATCAGCTAACACATCTTTATTGTTACAAAAACTCAATTATCAAAATATTCTGCTTAACCCCTACCATAGGACATTTCATTATCTTCCAATCAAGACTACTCACTTGTCAATTAATCTTTCCCTGTAGGAAATTCATTCTAAAGCCAGCATCTTGGGGAAAATGCAACAATTAAAAAAGACATTTTCAACACAGCATTAATTTGAGCAGTCAGGTCAAATTTTTTGCAAGTAATATGACTAAAACTAATGCAGCTAAAATTTACAAAAATGTTAATTTATATATGAAGCACAACATTCCTTTATTTTTACTCTACTCATCAATAGAATTTTAAAGCACATTCACTCTTGTATGACAACATGCCTGTTCAGTATGATTATGTCCTTGATCAGAATGTATGCTAATTTGTAGTGATAGCAACTGAATTGTGATGTCCGTTCTTCTCAGCCCTCCCTTTATATCACTAGATCTCAAAATTTTACTCTTTGGGATTGTGCATATTTTCTTCTCACCAAGGTCTTCACAGCTACCTTAAACTCTCATATTTGCACATTGATATATCTTACACAGTCCACTGATATGGAAAGCCTCTTTTCCTGAACACTGCTGAGGTCGCCATTAAAGCTTGCCATATGTGAATGTGTTTAAGCTGCAGTACATATTGCTTTCCAGAGTCTGTTGGAGATGAAAGAAAATGTCATATGGAGTGTTGGCGTGTATTATCAACAGTGAGTTTTGTAGGCAATATAGAAGGAAGAAGAAAACTTCCCTTGAGATTCCATATGTTCCTGGTTTTAGATTTTGTTCATTTTCTAATTTATAATATATCTGTGGGATAGAAGTATCAGGCGAAAGCATCGATTTAAACAAGGGACATATAAACTTTATCAATCTGTTCAGTGCAAAAATAAAGTCCCTTGATACTATTTACCAAAAAAAACAACAACACAAAACCCTGGTTTGGTTTTGTTCTCAGGTGAACAAATCATAGTATCAATCATATCGCATTACATTTAGAAAATGTAGAACTAATTAAATTACATATAAATTACAATAGCCATATTCAACTGTATATGCTATATTAAGTATGTAGGACTGTAGCAATGCCCCATTTCTAGAGAAATTTTGTTTTGTGGGGGGAGGATGAGTTATGATAGTTTTGAGGGGATAAAATCTTAAACAAGGGCTAAGCTTATCCTACTTATAATGGGCCCAGTTTGGATCAGGCCGCCATTTGTATGAGTAAAAAAATATTAGTTTTTGCATAGGTTATGTCTCAATTCTGTTAAGAATTGTACTGTGTTTTTACTATGTTTTTATTCCTTGCTATCCCTCCAGAATCATGTGCTTGAGATGAGCAGACATGTAAATTGAATAAACAAACAAGTTACCTTTCAAAATCATGAGGTCAACAGCAAAATTCATCACGTTACAGTAAGATAAAAAGATAAACATGGAAAAGAAATGGATGAATGAGGCATCATTGTATTTCTGTCCTATTTTACTAGTTTCAAGGCTGAACATCTGAAAAACTATGAAAAATAATAAATTTCATGCATTTCCCCCTATATTTCTTATATTATTACACTGATCACAGATCTACTGTAAGAGGGCATAGCATACTACTCTCAGGATATGGGAATGTGGATAGTCTAATTGTCCTGCAAATGTTATCTGACCTTTAGCTGCTACCTGAACCATTTCTGTTTAAAAAAGCAACAGCTTAAATATTGCAGAGAAAAATGAGCCTTCCCAATGAATTCTGCTATCAATTAAACAACAAAATGTGCCTCCCCATTCTACATATCAGAAAAGCAAATGAAACTTAGGTCTTGCAGGACACTGGGAAGATTTTGGAAGAAAGACTAGAGATGTGGTTACCACATAATTAGAAAGAAAAAAATCAGATAAAGCAAAAAAATATGCATTTTTAATTGTATCTGTGAGCTACCTCAAACACATTTTGAGAGGTGGTGGAAAAGGAAAAGTAGAGTAATCGCAATAGCACTAGCATATCGCCTCCAGCAATCTGGGTCCGCATTTTACTGACCTCAGAAGGAAGGAAGGCTGAGTCAACCTTGAACCCATCAGGATTGAACTCCAGGCTGTGAGCAGATTTAGCCTGCAATACCACATTCTAACCACTGAACCATCAGGGCTCCTAAGTCTGCAAACCATTCTGTGTCCCTCTGTAGCCACTTTTCAAAGGCTTTGCAAAGGCTGTGAGGAATTCATGAGCTCTGTATGTGACTAGAAGACACAGAGGATGTTTTTGCCTGAAGAGCTTGTAATCTAGATAGATGTTTCATTAAATGGTCTGCAAAGGCCGAAAATACCATTTCTAACCAATAGACAAAACTGTTATCCAGGATAACAAAGTTCACAGATCAGGAAAGTATATAAAACATACAAAATGGAAATTACTTCAGAAATAATACTAAAAAAGAACTGTTCTTTGAGCTGCTGCATCCTTCTATTTCTCAAATTAATTCTTTTCTTTAATGCTCAGAGGTAATTGTGAAAACCTAATGTGGAAATGTCTAATATGTGTGATTTATTTCTGGCTAAGATTGTTAATTTTTTCTGCTTTGCTCCATTTTTGTATGTGTTTTGATTACACCATATGGTCATCATTATTGTCTTCCATTTAATTAATTTATTTAAATGTGTTTTTGTTTGCTAGTATCAGGATGATATTGAATTTTCAGATGGAGATGTAAGGTATGAAATTGCTGGACTATCCGCTCCTCCCAGTTTTAACTACTATAATCTGAACCAAATATTTAGCTATTTGGTAACAGTAACTGCACAAGTTCAAATATCTTGCAGCAAACCATGTTTAACTAGAAGTAAGGCCCACTTAATTTAACAGAACTTCTTCCTGGATAAATTTATGTACAATTCTTGTATTTAATTAACCAACATTTCTTTGTTACTTTCTTCAAATAATTGAGAACTATAAAGAGCATAAAATAAAATGGTTTTAGTGGTCTGTTATCTACATCTGTCAAGCATGAACCTGAACTCTTCCATGATAGTCACTACTAATTTGGTGTCATCCAAAATGTCTTGGAGTGCAATTTGCAGGTTTCCTGCCAGTCTGACTAACTAATTCTATTAGTCAGATTGGCATGAAACATGGAAGTTGCACTCCAACACATTTTGGAGGACACCAAATTAGTAGTGACTATCATGAAAGAGTTCAGATTCATACATGTGCCATTTAAAAGTCACTAGCTAGAAGATGAACTTCTTCCTAAGATAAATATGACTAGTCTTGAACATTGGGTAACTATCCTAAAATAAAAGTAATGCTATTGTAGGGTACATTTATATAATTTCTAATTATCAATAACTAAGAAAGGATGGGAAAATAATTCCTTATAATTATCCTTTCTTTTGAAAAGAGTATACACTAATAGATGAACAAATACTTTAAACTAGCGTTGTATATGAATTCTTATATATAAAATCTACAGAACTGGACTATCAATCATGTCTATTGGCAGAAACAAACAGAATATTGGCAAGTGTAAAATTTTGTTCATAAATTTCTTTGACATTAGTTACCCAATTTAGACTTCATGGTGCATTTTTAAGGTTTACTTCAGTTAGTCAAGGCTTTGTAGACAATAACGTTCATTGTCTGCACGGCTTGACTTTGAGAGATAGAATGAGAACATGAAGAACTATGAGACACCATCAATCATATGCCATTTAAAAGTCACTAGTTAGAAGATGAAATTCTTTCTAAAGTAAATATTAGGCCTACCCCAAAATATTTGATCACCTGGAAAAGAACACGATGATGTCTTTTCTCATAACACGTACATAACCTAGCTGGACTTTTACAAAACATAGACTTAAGTGTACTTAATTGGTCCTTTTATGAATGGCTTCACTTTCCTTCCCTTATTTTATATCACATTGAAGGATTTTGCATTCCTGCCTTAAGAAAGCAACTAAATATCATGACAAGTAGAAAGATCTATATATTGAAGTGGCACACTGGAAACAATATCTTATATTTCTGGAGATTCAGCCCATATATTGAATGCTTATAGTAGTGAGAATGAATTTTGCTCAATATTGAAAGAAAGACACAATTCTAACCAGACATGACTGGAAATTTAAATTGCTTGCATGCACAAAAGAACAATATACTGTGTACATTATAGAGGTTTAACTAATTATAAACAAGAGTGGTTCCCATTTATAAAATACATCATGCAACATGACAAATATAATTATCTAAAGTTTGGCTTTTAAGGAAGTAAGAGACTCAATAGCTTTTCTTCTATACACACACACATACACACACACACACACCAAGTTACAATACAATACAATGGAGATTTTAATATATTTTATTTAATATCTTATATTTTAGTTTAAGACTGAAACCTTAATTATATAACATATATATGCCCTTCCTTTATCTCTTCATTTTCAATGTTATATTTAGGTTTGAATGGAAAAAGCCAAACAATCATAACGCTTGTAATATTAATAGCCTAGCTGTGATTAATATTAATATTCATTTTTATTTCCTCTTCTCCAAAAACAAATAAACAAACAGATAAATAAATTTGGGACTTATCCTTTATTTTGCTAACCATAGTGGAGAATGTTACACTAACTATTTTTTAAGACATATCCTTTTGACACTGCTTGTGTTTTGTTCTATTTCCATAACAGGGTCAGGGCATATCAAAATTTAATTCTCTTTTTTCCTGTCACAATTCATAAATGTATACAATGACTCCATTATAATAGCAATAGCACTTAGATTTATATACCGCTTCATAGTGCTCTAAGCGGTTTAGAGTGTCAGCATATGGCCTCCAACAATCTGGGTCCTCATTTTACCAATCTTGGAAGGATGGAAGGCTGAGTCAACCTTGAGTCTGTCATAATCAAACTGCTGGCAGTGAGCAGTAGTTAACCTGCAACACTGCATTCTAACCACTCTCCACAACAGCTCTTTCATTTGTCCTCCCTTCATTTGGTAGATACCAAGAAAAGAGAACATTTGGGGAGGAGCGCCTGAAGGCAAGACAAGAAGCAACAGATGGAAACTAATTAAGGAGAGAAGCAACCTAGAACTAAGGAGAAACCTCCTGACAGTTAGAACAATTAACCAGTGGAACAACCTGCCTTCCAGCACTGGAAATTTTGAAGAAGAGACTGGACAGCCATTTGTCTGAAATGGTTTGGGTTTCCTGCCTGAGCAGGGGGTTGGACTTGATGGCCTCCAAGGTCCCTTCCAACTTTATTATTATTATTATTATTATTATTATTATTATTATTATTATTATTATTATTATTATTATTATTATTATCCCACTCTATATGCAACCTGATAGTCAGCCAATTTGCTGAAAACATATCTTGTGGCTATAGAGCAAAATAGGTAGATATTTCCAGAAGAAGCAAAATAACCCATTGGGACTGGCCCTCCCTACACGTTGGCAGAGGACGCTTGCTGTGGACCCTGTTGGTCAAGAAATTCTGGCTGGCAGGAGAAGGGCCTTTTCTGCCATAGCTCCTATCCTTTGGAATATCTTACCCCCTGAGGTAGGATTGGTTTTGATCCTTTTGACTTTCCATAGAAGCCTGAACAGCTGGCTCTGCCAGTTGGCTTTTGGCCCTAACGGGCAAGCATCACACTGCAGGTGGTCTATGAATTAAGAGGCAATCCTGCCCTCCCCCATGCATCCTGTTCCCTCTATCCCCATCTTTTAACTATAATTTTATCTTGATTGGGAGTTCTATTTATATTGTTTTAAAAATATTTGTTAGGATTTCAATGTTTTAATGCTGTAAGCTGTTCAGAATTGTTTCCTTATGAGATGGGCAGCAAATAAATCCAGTAAATAAATTAACATACCTCTCAGGTTTTGTAAGAACTGACCCTGTACCCTTGCAATTAATCATTCCTTCCCCAGCCAAAATTTACTGCCCTATGGATAAGACTTCACATGATATAATCCACAGGGAGTAGATTTTGTTGTTAAAATAGCAACTAATATGGGCAGAATCCTGAAACCATCAGATGCTACTTCCCCAGGTGGAAAACAGCGACCACATGAGTTAGTCTGAAGATATCCCTACAACTTTCTCCTATAGATCAAGCTTATTATTCAGAGCCTACAGGGCCTGATCCATAGAGTATGAACTCTGTCTAGGAAAGGAGGAGAAAATTGTTTTTCCAGACAGAATCACATCCCAGCCGCAGATCAGCTGTGTATAATACTCATTAATCAGTAATGCCAGATATTCTATGAATCACTTTCCTTAAGTTTTACATTACATCTGTGAAGTACTAGGTGCTGGTACATTTGCAGAGGAAAGGTAGAAATTCAAAACGAGGCAGCAGATGTTATGTCAGCATATTTCTGTGCTGCCCTCCAGACTATTGAAAAGCACATTAACATGACTATGACTATTACCCTTTAGTAGAAAAATGAAAAGCACGAGGGGAAAATGATATAATTGACTGGAAAAATCCCATGGTTGTATTTATAAAATATTGACCTTGCTGTAAGATTTCAAAATTTAGAAGCATCTGGTGTTTGTAGAAGCAAGTGCCTCCCAAGTAGAAGACACTCTCATCATCTGTGCAACATCTGTGGCTGCTAGTCTCTGTAAGAAACATCTCAATAAGAAACATTTGTATCTTTTCAGGGTGGCCATGTCCAGTAAAAATATTGTTCAATTGTCCCTATATTTTTCATACTGTGAAACAAAATGAAGCCTAACATTTATATAACCATAAAAATCAAGTACTTCCCTATTCTGTGAGTGGATTGTTTCTAAACATGGCTGTTGACATTGTTCAAAAAAGGAGCATACAGAGGATACTTAAAAGCATAAAAGATTTTAAACATAAAAACATGAGAGCTACAGAGAAAGCAGACACTATGATGCTGCATATCAAAACTCTAAGCATTTTCCCCATAGAAGACTGGAAGTGAACAGAAATGTTTAGCTGTTAGGCTATGAGGAAAGAACAGGCTCACATGATCATTACTAGAGAGTATGAGTTTGCTCCAGTGGTGGGATTCAGCTGATTTGCACCACTTCGGCAGAACTGGTACCTAATTTTTTGTTGCCCAGGCCCAGAATGGATTTCTGGAAGTTGCATCCACACAGAGAACCGGTTGTTCACATATTTGAATCCCACCACTGGTTTGCTCCCTATTTATATACAATTATATACAATATACAACACTGGCAGTGTTGTGTATCTGTGTGGCTTTCTCCTTGGTAGTTGATTAGAATATTGTTTTCTGCTTGTTTGTCTGCATCACAGTTTCTTTTACATATATCCAAGTCAGTGAGCTCCAAAACTCAAGAGAGCCACACAACACAGGTCTCTAAGGAACACATGCACAAGCATTCAAAGATTAGTATTCCCTGCCCACTACTCCACTCTTTTCCACTTCTATTATACCTCCTCCTACAGAATAGAATAGAATAGAATAGAATAGAATAGAATAGAATAGAATAGAATAGAATAGAATAGAATAGAATAGAATAGAATAGAATAGAATAGAATAGAATGAGACTTTGGAGGTCTTCTAGTCCAGCCCCCTGCTCAAGCAGGAAAACCTACACCATCTCAGACAGGTGAATATCCAGTCTCCTCTTAAAAATATCCAGTGATGGAGTGCCCACGATTTCTGGGGGTAAGCTATTCCACTGATTGATTGTTCTCACAGTCAGGAAGTTTTTCCTTAGTTCCAGGTTTCTTCTCTCTTTGATCAGTTTCCAACCATTGATTCTTATCCTTCCCTCTAGTACCTTGGTGAACAACCTGGCCCCCTCTGCCCTGTGGCAGTCCCTCAGATACTGGAACACTGCTATCATGTCTCCCCTATTTCTTCTTTTCTTTAGACTAGCCAGACCCAAGTCCTGTAGCTGTTCTTCGTATGTTTTAGTCTCGAGGCTTTGATCATCTTAGTTGCTCTTCTCTGAATGTTTTCCAAACTCTCAACATCTTTTTTGCCATTGAGTACTGTTTGTTAACCAGTTACAGATCCATCTGGTAGTGATGTTGTCTATCCCACCTTTTTTTTAGTTTACCAACGAGTAGGTTGTGGTCTACCTTATCAAATGCCTTACTGAAGTCTAGGTATATTATGTCCACTGAGTTTTGCTGGTCTACTAGTTTAGTCACTTTATCAAAGAATGGGATGAGATTGGTTTGTCATGATCTATTTTTGACAAACCCATGCTGGCTACTAGTTATGATTTTGTTTGTTTCTAGTTGTTCGCAAATCTGTTTTTTGATAATCTTTTCTAGGATTTTCCCAGGTATTGATGTTAAACTGATTGGTCTGTAATTTCCTGGGTCCGTATTTTATTCTTTCTTGAAGATGGGGACCACATCATCTTTTTTCCAATTCTCAGGTATTTCCCCAATGTTCCAGGATTTATGAAAAATGTGGTACAGTGGTTCTGAGATAACATCTGCTAGCTCCTTCAGAACTCTGGGATGTAGTATGTCGGATCCCCGTGATTTGTATTTGTCAAGGTTGGATAGGTATTCCCATTTTCTTGCTTAATTTAATTTTTGTTTCTGGTATGTCTTTTGCAGTGGGATTTTTTTTGGTGTGTTGGGCTATAGTTTCTTTTTGTGTGAAGACTGACACAAAATATGAGTTAAGCAGCTCTGCTTTCTCCCTGTTGCCTGTAATTTCCTTGCCATCTTCTCTCTTTAGTGGGCCTACAGTTTCCTTGATTTTTTTCTTGTTAATGTGTTGGAAGAAACTTTTTTTTTATTGTCCTTGATTTCTGTTGCAAGTCTTTGTTCGTTCTGAGCCTTTGATTTCCTGACTTCATCTTTGTATGTTCTGGCTGTCTGCTGATAATCGTCTTTAGTTATGTGCCCCTCTTTCCATTACTGATCTTCCAACTCCTCCTCCTCATGAATCCTACTGCTGAAGAACAGTATCTTTTTTTCTATGTGTTTTAGATTGTTTTACTTTCACAAAGAAAGGAACACACATATACCAACACTATCACATCCAGCTGCCACACTCAGCTTTTATAGTCAACAGTTGCTGTGCTGGCTAAGAAGAGGGAAAGGGCAACAACAGCAGAGAGCTGGCCATTATATAGGCAGCCTGTCCTATTTCAGACTGCTGTTTTCATTTGTCTTCTGACTGCTAGATGGTGTTCATGGATACACTCTAGCAATCTTCTGCATGTCTGTTCTACATAGTCACTATTACAGCCCTTAGCGTGTATATGTAGATGACTCTTGCCCCCCCTTTCAGGGCTACTAGGTCTTTTGGTTTACTTATGATGTTTTGGAGAGCTTAAGTTGGTGTGTGCTATGGTGATACCATGTGGTTATAATTGTCTGTTGGTTGTTTCTGATATGTTTTATGTATGGCAACATTATCTTTTCATAGCTTGTGAGGGTTGGCAAAAATATAACTACAAATATATTCACCTGATTTTATAATCTTTGAAAGGAGAAATTAAACTTTCAATGCCCAAGGGAACCCCATTAATCACAAGTTAACAATGCATGGGCTTAATCCCACTACCTGGTCCCCATTGAGTACATTGGTGACAAATATAAAGGTTAATAGTGGGAAAACTGATGGATTTAGCTGCTTGTGACACTTATCTAATTCTATGAACTGCAATCATAATTTAAATAAATAAATTTTAGGAAATGGGGATGCATAAAAGCCATAATTGACTTTGAAGAGCAAAGCAGAGGCAAATGATATATTGGGTGTAATGACATAATGCAAGTTTTATTATTTTTGTTTCATTGTACTTAAGAACATACACCTATGGCTATAGATTCTACATTATTAAATACAAGAAAGTTTATGCTAACCTTTGCAATCTGAGGAAATTATTCTTCTATAGTTAAGGAGTCCCACTACTACCCCACTTCATTTGCTCTTGCACTAATGGCTGTTATCATAATATGATGATGACTAACAACATTGCATGTATTTCATTCATAAATAATTGCAGGGATTAAGTCTGTAAATAGGATGCTAATTTTCCCCCCATGAATTTAGGTTGATTCCTAAGTTAAAGCATGAAATATTATTTGGGATTCACTTTAGCAAAAATTACTGTAATTCCTAAATTTATTTCATAATTTGTATCACGTTTTATTATTACGATAGATATTTACTTGGTTCTGAACAATGAGTCTGCATTTGTTTAAAAAATGAAATAATTCAGTTATGTAAAACTATTAAAATAGTGAAAATTCTTATCTAATTCTATGATGCTTCTAAATTTTCCTATATTTTCCTGTATTTTTGTCCCAATTTTTTTTCTAGTTTGTTTTTGTATTTCTCCATAATAAAAATATAAATCAAAAAGATCATTTGATATGTGATTGATGTTTATCTAAATTTTATCTCCCTTGTCCCGGCTCCCATGGCTTTTATGTAATCACATTAAATAAGCACACTGGAAAAAACTTGGTTAATCAGGATTTTTTGTACTTTTTGATTAATGAAGATTGTCTAACAGTGTTGTTGGATTATGTATGTAATGCCAGCTGGCCATTATTCTTCTCTACATGTAGTTTAGTAACCAATTTCCATGGTAATTTTCAATAGCTGAGTATACAAATTTTATTTTTGAATTTTTTTAAAAATAAAACCCTCTTTGGTAAGTAAACTGGATTTGAAAAAAATGTAATAAAAGGGTTTATATTTAGTCTTATAAGGGGCTCATTGAAGTACAGCCTGGACTGCCCAGCTCAGTCAGAAATAAGTGAACCAGCGTGTTATAGTGGCTAAAGGGCTAGGGTGACACTGGGGAGGCTCAAATTCAAATCTAGTTTCAGTCACAGAACCCCAGTTAGTTATTTTGAACTGGTCACTATCTGTCAAACCAGCCTATCTCTTAAGGAACTTGCTATAGGAAAATAATGGCAGGCAGGAACATAATGTACCCTATCTTGAGCTCTTGAATGAAATGGGAGGAGAAGAATGAATGAATGAATGAATGAATGAATGAATGAATGAATGAATGAATGAATGAATGAATGAATGAATGAATTTCCTTCCTTGGTAGGTCACAAGAATTTCTGTTTTCAAAGTGGAACCATTATGATATATCTTGATATGGCTAACAGTCAGATCTGCAATCTATAATCTTTTATGCAGAAAGTGAGGTTATTAGCACAATTTTGTGGGTGGGAGAGGCTGAGCCATCATGGAAATATGATCAACCAAAATTTGGGTATTCCCAAATCCCATCCATATTGTTCCTAAATAGATTTTTCCAAAGTCCATTTTTTCCTACCTTATTTAAGAACTATGACTTTAACTTTGGGACAGAAGCTATGCACTGATCATCAAGCAACATTACAGCAATGATGATTAGTACTTGTTAGTTTACCAATCTTTTCTCAACATTACCCTAGTCCCTTATATGAACAGGCAGAAAAACAAACAGTTTGGGTTAGATTTGTGAAAACATGCAATAAGGAAGTGTCAGGAATTGCACTTCATGAGCCATGGTGGGGTGCTGGAGGAAAGCATGGCAACCTACTCCCACCATGTATACATTCTTTTTGCTTATCCTCTACTTTTTAATGTTGCAGAAGATGTTACTTCATTTGCATTACTATAATTTGGAACAGACCCATGAGTAAATATCTTCAGGTAAAGCCTTCAAGTATAGATTCCAACTAGCAAGCACTGATGAATAGCTCTTATAGTCTCCTAAATATGATGAGGACATAAGTAAAAATGCATAAAGTTTAGTTACTGCAATTCATGTGGAAACATTTCGTGTGCTGGAAGACTTCCTACTACACTCTGTACTCTCATAGCAGTACTAGAAGATAGAAAGAGCTGCTTACCAATGCTCCCTGTTAGTGGATATAACATGCATAGTTATGGCCTGGATAGGGTTAAAATCTTGTCCTTTATTCAAGACAGCAAATATAAGCCAAAGCTTTAATAGGCAATGCTTTAATAAAATCCAGGAGGTTTGGGCATCTCTTTTACCAGTTCTACTGTTCTCACATTATAATGTTAATGCTTCTCCTGCAATATAACAAAGAACCATAACGATAGCAGTGGAAAGGACGGAATGTCCTTTACACCTATTTGTTATCTTCAAAGTCAGCAAATATGAACCTGGAAAACACAATAAGCTGTGTAGTCTGGGCAGCTGGCAAGCAAATACTTTCCTACTCTGACTAGCTTTTGCTTAAGGGAAAATTGTTAAGAATCTACACAAAAGATTCTATCTATCTCAAAATTGTTTTCAACAATTTTCTAAGAAAATATATCTATTGATATTTTTGAATTAGAAAATCCTTTTCTTAAATCAACTCAGTGGTAACAAAAACTTTTTGAAGTTTTCAGAATTCTTTATCAAGCAAAAAAGAAACAAAAGAGGAACAGAAGATGAGGAAGGGGAAGGAGAGAAATGCACACATTCGGATTAAATTTACCTGGTTCAGTTTTACAAATAAAATACTCTTCAGATTTTATATTTTAAAAAAAATTATCTAAGGAACAGCTGGATTTTTATTTTAAAAATGGAGACAGAGCTATTGTATTAATCTTAGCTGGGATCTCTGTGTTTGTTTTGTTTACTATCCTGACAAGTTTGCAGAATGTTTGTGACCACTGAGCTGGTCTAAGAATTCTCTCTATTATGAAAACTAGATTTTTTAAAAAATATCAATGATCAGTACACAATGGTTCTAAATATTTCTATTAAAGTCGGAAAGGATTTATGGTGCAATTCTATAAAACTAACAATAAACTAACAATACTTTTCAATTCCTGGATATTAAAAGTATTTAAAAATCTTGCCAAAAATATCAACATAAGGAAGTATGCCTTAAAAATAAATAATGCAGGAAAATGTATTATTATAGTAATAGTATATTAAAAGATTGATAATGACCTAACACCAGCCTTGCATGCAGTCTGAAGTTACACATAATAACATTTTAGTCTCCTATACTACACAGTTGTACTCAATTTCATAGAAGTAAAATTCAGCAAAATCAGTGAAACTTACTTTTGAAAACATGTGCTTTGGATTGCTTTTTTTGGTTTCCATTCAATACTTATGCCATTATTCACCAAGTGTCCTTTAATGGATTTGGATTACATCCCTTAGTAACTCCAGGAAATAACCAAGTTTAGAGCTGATGTTACATGTAACTTTTAACAATTCAATGCAATCTTTTTTTTCTTAGATGAAATATTTTGGATATGTCATTTAAGACACGGGTGTTAATCTCGATCACGTCACATGATGTATTGTGAAGTATAGCGATGTTTTTTTCCTTTGCAGAGCTGGGGTGGGTGTGGCCTGCGCGTGATGCATCCTGCCTGTGGGCTGCCAGTTTGACACCGCTGATCTAAGATAACTCTAAATATTTCCCTTCAACCCCACAGGGTTATCCATATAGCCATTTTACCCATTCTTTCATCAGATTTCCTGGATCAGGAGAGACTTGTTTCACCTTAAATCTTGCTGCCCCGAGAGTTGTCTTATCCTGTATACAGGAATGGGAATGGGACCATGTTCTGCTACTTATAAGGGCAATGATTGGGGGTTTCTCCTTATTGAAATTTGAATGTCAAGAAACAAATGATCACCAATTTCCCTTTTTTCTGTTTGTAAACTAAGAACTAAATATAGACACATTAGATGACTTCCTTTTCTTTCTTTTATCCTGGTTTATATGTTCTTAAGCTTCCTATGTTTTGATAGAATCTCTTAAAATGAATGATAGTGATAACCCCCTTTTTCCCTAAATGCAGAGATATATATGGTTCCCTTTAGCAGTAACATTAGGAATATTTTGGGAAATAAAATATTATATTTTTGAGGAAGAGCTACATAGAGATGCCTGCGGGAAAGAAATTTTATGAGAAAATCATGTTTTAGATTGTGAGAAAGTTCAGTAGCCATCTGGAAGTAGAGAATTAAATGACCTTCTATGTGAAACTTACTTTTCCTGTCCATTCTATTCTGTCTTTAATCTATACCATGCTCACAATATAAAAACTAGGCTGTACACTATTATTAACCCTTATTAGCATTGGATGTTTAAAGTCCATCGACTTTGTCCTGTTCAGCATATTCAGTCTTTGCTCATATACCTTACTGCATGATCATCATCAAAATGTCATTGTTGGTCAGCTTTAGTTGTAGATTTTGATCACTGTGTAGGGCAGTTGTCAATAATGTTTATCACATCGTATGAGAAAGACCTATGTGTAGAGCAAAATCACAACCTAGTCCCAAGTTTATGTAGAAAAGTTAATTGTACATAAATCTGAATTTAAAGGAAAGCTAAGTACTTTCTCATTAAATAAAATCAGTAACAAACATTCATTCCATAAATTGGTATGCCAGCCAGAGCAATGGTTCTGGGGAACTCTCTTGCTGAGAACATGAATAACCAGAGAAACCAAATAGTATTAATGATCCATGTATTCATAAATGATATTCTATCTATTTCTCCAACTTTGACTTTATTCACATGAGGTTACTTTAATTTTATACAACTCCCTGCTATGAACAAGCTAGATGTCTTGCATCTATGGATGGTATGTCTTTCTGAATTTTTGCCTGCATCAATCTTTCAACTGATACCCTTTTATGCAGGATGAAGACAATGGAAAGGGGAATGGAATATAAGTTTGAATGGATTTAGGGAGAATAATACAAATTGGAGGCCCACCCGTGATCTAGGTTTGAATAGCAGTAGGAGGCAAAGAATTAAAGCTCCCTATTCCTTCATTTATTCTCCCACACATTTTTTTGAGTAAGTCCCCTATATTTCCTTTTCAACAGGGGAATAAAAAGACATGCTGCTAGTTATGTCTTTAAAGTAATGTTTTGTTTGAACCTGAATAACCCCATAGAGGAAGTGCTGGGAAGATTATGGCCAAATCAAGATCTTTTAGCCAAGAATAAGTAGAAAGAACCACCTTCTGAATACCGACTTATTGCCAAGCTAAAATACCAATTTGTGATCAAATTCACAGGATGCATAGAGATGTTACATTCTATTGAAATATTTGGAATGTGCAACTACTATGTGGCTGATGTTCTGGGGGTAAGGATTATTTTTATTGTTAGCTGAATATTTGATAGTTTGTTATTAACAGCTCTAAAAATTCTGCTAACTTGCTTTCTAAATATTGCTTATATCAATCATTTTCTCTTTAGTTCAAACTTAAAATATTATTTCTACTTATTTTCTCTGGAATTCAAAGACTTCTTGAAAATGTTTGGTTAAGCTGTTTAAAATTGCTAAGCAGAAGTTTTAAACTACTTACAGGAGTGAAGTAGTCTTGGTGTCATTGTCAAACAATAATTAGAGTTCCATAAAATTATTCCGATTGTAATGATTTAGCATCATTCTGTGTGACTTTGTAGAATGCTCATATTTTCCATAGGGATTCTAAAAAACTTTCATCCTTCAAATCACACAGCCTTGTTCTGTGGTCTGTTTTTGGATATTGTATAGTTTTAAATAGATTTCCTTTCTGGAAAAAGGCAGATTATATTATATTACAAAATAGTCCTGAAAATACTATGAATTGCTAGAAAACTGAAGGCCTATCGCCACTTGTATTTAATGTGCTCAAATATATCCTGCTGACTTCTTTTCTTCTGCTATTTCTCCTTGATATTGCCTATCTCATCAACATTGCACGAATAAGACAGATTTAAGTTGATCTTAATTGTACTCGTGTTAACCAAGCATTTCCCCATTCTTCCAACTCCACTGAATGGCAATCTCAAGATGCCAACCATTACCAATATTTGAGGAAATTAAATGTTTGTTGGGGAATATTGGCAACTGTGGCAACATCTAAATCAGCAGTGAGAATGGCAAATGCCCTACCAGTATTAGCTTCTGCTGACTCAAGGATAAGTGAAGAACATGTCAATCCAGCAGAGGATGAACCAAAGAC